>OZ014471.1:650890-1250890 GCA_963965965.1 Trididemnum nubilum
TTTGCCATTAAAACTGGCAATGTTCAAACTGGGTACAATGGTTTCCTGTAGGTTTAAAACAACAATGTGAAAAATCACTGAAAACCACTTAAAGTATTCTAAATATGATTTGTAGTTCTCGTCATCAAATACGAGGATTATGTGCTCGAAATCTGAATAAGCCGTGATTTCCTCACGAGCGAGAGACCCCATTCCTACGATAGCATATTCACAAGGAGCTTTCCCAATTGTGTCCTCACAATATTGGCTTATTTCGGCCATAATTAGTTTGTATTTGTGCGCGATTAATTTATTGAGTTGTTGAATTGCCGTTGTTTTTGATTTACTCAAAGCTATTCGACTTGTTTTTGAGGTTATTTCCGAGATTCTTGGAACTTTGTTTTCTAGGAATTTCTTCACTTCGTTTCTTAGGTTTGTGACCGAGTCTTTGACGCGTTCACTTTTTCCGATCAAATCCGCGGTTTGATTTGCTTTTGCTGTTTGAAGAATATGGCGGCATAACTCGGAAAGATCGGATTTGATTCGTGAAACGTTGGGCGGATTCCTAACAATGGCAGCGTTCAACAATCCAGCGCTTTTAATGAGTGAGATTTTGTCCGGGCTCCTCTGTCTATAAATCAGTCCAATTTGAGGCAGGATTTCGGCTGCCTTTGCAGGGTTGGTTTCTTTACCTGATTCATCACAACAAGTGTCTTTCATTTGCTGGGCAAATCTGAATTCATCTTCATACCTTTCCTCAACATCCGACATGTTTGTTCAATAATAACTCACAGAACCTTCCTGGTATGCAGTGCTCTTGCTGTTCGCTGGCTTCAAACTTGGCAAATATTGGCTAACCACAAAGTCGGGCGCTTTTCATTGGGAACGCGAGATCCACTCGTAGCTATTTGAATTCTCGGAAGTTGACACAACCATTATTAATCTTGTTCAGCTGGTTGGGTTTTTATAATCGTCCATTTAATCTGCTTTAGTAGCTAAACTAAGAGTTTAAGTCCAAGACGTTGATTAGCCAGCTTCCAAATTCAATGACTTTCCTAGTTTGTGCTAAAAGTGTTTTTTTTTTATTGTCAATTTTTCCGGTTTTTCCACCAAACACGTTTTGTATTTTGCATTCGCCAACCATTGGCAAAACACATAACAGTTATTGACCAAAATGTTTTGGTGTTTCTGTCGAAGTGTCGGTGCGAGGTCGAAAAAATAACCTCGCCATTTTTGGGACAACCCTGACCGCATGATCTGGGTTCGAGCCTCACCTTTGTCAAGTTACTGCTTCCTTGGATAAGACGCTTTACTTTGATTGTCTCTGCTTGGTGGCTTCGAACAAGCAGCGACTTCAGGGACAAGATTTTAAGAAATCCATAGAAACTTTCCTCCAAACACGAAGTTCCGGCGTATCACGTGACGGTTAGCGTCTGAGGATATATAATGTGTAACTGCAACGTCATTCGTCTTGAATGGTTAGGTGTGCAGGGTTAGGCTGGTTAGTACAGGCGGTTGTTGGTTAATGCAAGAAAACAACAAGTAAAGCTGGTTCTGTAGATGTTCGTGGAGTTTCAAGCTCTGAAATTAACCAGATAAAAAACAGGTCCGACTTTAAATGTTGGTAAGCATAAAATCACTTTAAAATTGCAAAGTTTTAATGCCAAAGTTTTAAATAGTTAATAAATTATTCAGATCAAGCTAATCATTTTGTTTTGCATCACAAAAGAAACTATAAATGAATTAGATTAACGTAACCAAAAAAAGGATGATATTATTATCAAAACCAAGAATAGCCAAATTTAATTAAAAACTATACAATTGAAAACTGATTTTCATTCTAGACGTTTTGGATGAACTTAAAATCATTATCAGTAGTAATCATCTTATTTTAAATCAATTATTTTATTGACTGGGACGTAATTCGGGGGCGAGCCGTTGTGCCATAGTCCTCCTTTGGAGTGCCAGAAATGCATAAATACCTAAGAATAGTGCGCAAAATGGATTCATGACCCCTCCTCTGTAAAAGTTGGGCAGAAAAACAAGTTAAATCTAGATTAAGACCTTTTTTTTTGGTCTTCAGCCAAATCGGAGCAGAAAAACGGGCTAAATCTGAGTAAAGACCTTTTTTTTCTTTTGGTATTCATTATTCTCAAATTTCCTGCCCCCCCCCTTTCGAAAATCCTGCGTACGCCACTGTTTACTGATGATCAACTAAATGAAAATTAAGTTTAAGGTTGATATTTTTGAGTTGGCAAGTTTACCGTTTTTAATGTACGGTGCCAAGAATCGCCGATATGGATTGAACCAACGGCACGTACTTTGCGACTGGTTTGCAGGCGCCTAAAACCCGGGAGATTGACATTTAAGGACGGATACACTATATAGAACTACATAATTGACATATAAACGCAAGCAGCTGAGGTAAGAGTGACAGCCCCAGTCGCTAAATGCTAGCTGAAAGAACTAAAAACTTGCGTAATATCTGTTGCAAGACTTTGCTAATATGTACCGCAAATAAATTGTTGAATAGAGCTATTCCAGTGCAAAAGACAGTCTCAGAAGTGCTACAAACGTAGTATTTTCTTTAATCTGCATTTTTGTCAGCTGGCCAATAGGGGGGACTACAGCCCCCCCCCCCCCCCCCCCCCCCCCCCCCCCCGCCTCCTTTGGCTACGCTACTGGACATGCGCGATTGATCCCGGTCCATAGATTGTACGGTTAATTTGAATTGAATTATTTACTATAATTAAATATTTCTTATTAATACTAGAGTAAAGAAGAAGTTTGTTTGTTTTTTGCAATAAGACGATATTTGGATGTACGGTTAATTTGAATTTAATAAAGCATTACAATGTTGAATCTAAAATCCAGGATACGCTTCCCACTCAGTGTATAATGTTGAGCTTGTTTAGCTCGTAGCTGAAGTGCAACAAAATTTCGACCCACGAAGGTTGTGTTTCATGCACAAAAATGCACAAACATGTAGCGCAGCCACAAATTGATCAGCATTCTAAGCAATACCAGTATGTGCTTTTCAGAGATGGAGTCCTCGAGGACGTCCTTGGCCTCGAGGACGTCCTCGAGGACACATTTTGAAGTCCTTGGCCTTGGCCTCGAGGCCTCAAGTCCTCGAAAATTGGCCTGTCCTCGGCTCGAGGACAGCAGTATTTTTTGAATTGTTAAAAGTTTGTGAAGCGCTTGAAAAATTTTTTGGAAAACGTTTTTTTGTGGAGATCGCTGGAAAAATTTTTGTGAAGAACTTTTTGTTTTGGAGAGCACTTGCGCTTGTGTCCTTGGTCCTTGGCCTTGGCCTCGAGAATTCCTGTCCTTGGCCTCGAGAGGGTCTGTCCTCGGAAAGGCTGTCCTTGGCCTCGGATTTTTTTTGTGTCCTTGGCCTTGGCCTCGAGCCTTGTGTCTTCGACTCACCTCTGGTGCTTTTGACATTTTTTTGTGTTCGGCAAACCAAGCATGCAAGGCAAGTGTGCTTTCCACATTTGTAGCATCTTTCCCGTTTGATGCTTTGAACTACGCAGTTTATAGTGTTAGAAGTAACATCAAAACTGGAAGATGGTCAGTCCGGTTATCGTCCGGGTCGCAGCACCACGGACCAAATCTTCACTCTGAAGCAAATCTTCGAGAAATCTTGGGAGTATGGCAAAGATCTCTTTGCATGCTCTGTCGATCTTGAAAAAGCATATATGACCGAGTTCCTAGGGATAAGCTTTGGAAGGTTTTGCAGGAATATAGCGTTAATGGTCAATTGTTACGCGCTATTAAGTCATTTTACTGCAGACCGGAGGTTTGTGTTCGGGTAAATGGCAAGCAATCAAAGCCGTTCCATGTGGGCGTTGGACTCCGGCAAGGGTACGTTTTGTCACCTCTCCTTTTCGTTGTTTACATGAATTAGATCGACAAATACAGCCAAGCTGATGAGTGTGCCACGATTGGAAGTTGCAAAATTAGTCGTCTGCTTTTCGCTGATGATTTGGTTCTGCTTTCTTCCACAGAATCTGGCCTCCAGCGCGCATTAAATAGCTTTGCAAATGCATGCAACACCGCCGGAATGAAAATAAGCACGGCCAAAACTGAGGTACTTCATCTTTCGAGAAACCCTGATCAGTGCGTGTTACAAGTGAATGGAGCGACACTGAAGCAGGTAGAGAAGTTCAAGTACCTTGGGGTTGCATTTACGAGTGACGGAAGGCAAGACGAAGAACTGGATACTCGAATAGGAAAGGTAGTGCAGTAATGCGAGCTTTGCACTACTCGGTTGCCATGAAACGAGAATTGTCGAAAAAGGCAAAGCTCTCAATTTTCAAAGCAGTTTTTGTCCCCATTCTCACTTATGGTCATGAATCTTGGGTAATGACCGAAAGAATGCGATCACAAGTGCAAGCGTCCGAAATGAGGTTTTTACGAAGAATCGAAGGAGTTACACTGTTTAACAAGGTACGTAGCTCTGAGATTCGAGAATCTCTTAACATCGAGCCGTTACTTCTCCGAATTGAAAGATCTCAGTTTAGATGGTTTGGCCATGTAAGCAGAATGCCTCAGGAAAGACTGCCCAAACAAGCTTTACTTGCCATAGCAAATGGGAGAAGACCAGTTGGACGACCTAGAACTTGATGGACAGATTACATTGAGGATCTTGGATGGAATAGCTTGGGACTTCGCCCAAGCGAAATGATGGAGGTGATGGAAGACCGTGAGGTGTGGCGGCTAAATCTTGAGCTACTGCCCCCGCAATCCTCACGGAGAAGCGGGCATTAAAGAAAGAAGAAGAAGTAACATCAATAAACCCCATCCTTTCGGCAAGTATTTTTGCTTCACTTTTCACTTTTTGATTGCTTAGGTAATGTTGAGCAAATTGAAAGCTTGAGAAAAATCTAGCTATGTTACTCAAGGAATCGTGTATAGAACAGTTACATTTAGTGCTGCTTTCCTAAACAAAAACGTAGGTAGACTCCAACCAAAAGGAAGTGGATTGGGCTCTGACAACAATAAGTGGGTACTGTAGGCTCGGACCAAGAAGTGGGTGTATTTCAAGTAGGTTAGGTAATTCAAGTAGGTTAGGCCGGAGATAATCGGAGCCTACCTACCAAGAAGTGGATAGGTTCCGACTATCTCCGGCCAGAGATTTGTGTTGAGTACCTTGTCTTCGTGGCTTTCTTCGGTCAAGTTTTAAGGAAAATTTAAAGGTCTTCACCAAAATTCAGTAGTCTTTTTTTGTCTAATTTTGGTGAAGACCTAAGCAAAAAAAAATTCATCAAAATTTAGAAGCATTTTCCTAATTTTCCACAATTGCCACCACTATCCGTGGGTTAGGGCCTATCTGGGCCTACCCAGCCAAAAAACGAAGGTAGGCCGAGCCTCGGTAGGAAGGTAGCCTCGATGGCTTCACTGAATGCATTAGCTAGTAATTCAAGCTTAGTACAGAGTATAAATATCTACTGGCATGGATTGTATGTTCTAAATTCTGACAAGTACCAATATCTAGCTAAGTATTTTGAAAGTAACGTAGGTTGCTACTACGTCAGAGATAAAAGAACTGTTGAAAGAAGTTCACATCCTTCAGCCAAAAATTACTTTGCTCAATGCACAGGCAAATTTCGTACAGTTGCTGGCAGTTGTGTTGAAACCAGAGGTGGAGTCGAGAACACAAAGCTGGAGGCCAAACACAAAAAAATCTGAGTCCAAGGCCAAAACCATGGACTGCCTTTTCGAGGACAGACCCCTCGAGGCCAAAGATAGGAATGCTCAAGGACTAAGGACAAAAGCGGAAATGTTCTCCAAATAAAAGGTCTTCAAAAATTTTTTTTTCAGGCGTCCTCCTTTAAAAAACGTCTTCCAAATTTTTTTTCGGGCGGTCTACAAAATTTCAACAATTCAAAAAAAGTGCTGTCTTCGAGTCGAGGACAGGGCAATTTTTCAGGACTTGAGGCGTTGAGGCCTTGAGTGCTCGAGGCCAAGGACTTGATCTTCGAGGCCAAGGACTTCAAAATGTGTCCTCGAGAACTCCACCTTTGGTTAAAACAATAGCTAATTATCAGCTGTAACAATAATTATTTAGTTACAACAATAGCAACAGTCATTCATTGCAATTTCAAACCTCAAAAGCCGTGTATTGTTATTGATCTCCTATATTTTCTATTTGCTCACATTTGTCAATAGATGTTCCGACTAAGACAAAGCGCAAATAATTCATTGTAAAAACATTTTGCAATTTGATATCACTGCATCAGGAAGCTAATAAGAAGTTTTCCTTCGTCAGTAAATAGCGCTGAGCCCCTAACCAACAACCAGGGGGCCCTTTAGTGCCTAACTAACAACCAAGGTTTCTGGGGCCCTTAACCGACAACCAGGGACCCCGGAGCCCCTAACCAACAACCAAGGGGCCCCGGAGTCCCTAACTGACTACTAGGGGGCCCCGAGGCCCCTAACCGACAACCAGGGGGCCCCAGGGCCCCTTAACTGACAATCAGGGGGTTTTGGGCCCCCTAACTGACGACCAGGGGTCCTAATTAACGGCCAGGGGGCCCTGGAGCCCCTAACCAACAACCAGGGGCCCTGGAGTCCCTAACTGACGACCAGGGGGCCACGGGGCCCCTAACTCACGACCAGAGAGCCCCAGGGCCACTAATTAACGACAGGGTCCTGGGTCTCCTAACCGACAATCAAGGGGCCCCGGGGCATCTAACTGGCAACCAGGGAGCCCCACGACCCCTGACTGACGACCAAGGTTCCCGGGCCAGGGGCCCTTTAATTCAAATTTTTAACAATTCATATGCAAAGCCTAGCTGTGAGAAATCTAAGAGTTTTGACCTAAAAGTTGCCACCCCAGGCCCTCATTTAACGTTATTATAAACTTAATGCTATAACACAGGCGGTAATGCAAACCCCCCAGTTGAAATACTATTAATGATAAATATAAAGAGAGCATAGCCAGTATGTTGTCCTTGTCTGGAATTGCAGTTTTTTTAATTTAGCATTTAAGCGTACAAAAGTAAGCAATAATAATAAGGACCACATTTCCTCGTCATTATAATGTCATGCAATTCTTGGACGTTTCAAAAAACTGTCAAGTGACTTGACTCGAGTCCTCCTCGTTATGGAAAATAAGTTATTTTAATTTTGATTTAAATGTTTTTTTTTTGTGAAAAAATCTATTAGGGGAGCGATCTTGTCTCAAAATCATTGGCGTAGCCAGGGAGTGGCCGAGGGGACCCGGCCCCCTTCATCAAAATGCCACCAATGACAAAAATTTGTCAAAAAATCCTTGTTTCTTCATTTTCAGTTTATTTTTTTTCCAACCGATTTAAACGTATAACCAGGGTGAAATCAAAAGTTTTTGTCCTAAAAGTTGCTACCTCAGGCCCTCATCTAAACTTTTTATGAACTTAATACAATAGCCAGCGCTGTATTTGGGATTATGGCTCAGTACCAGGGCCCTGCCCTCAGATAGTAGGACTTTTTTGGTCTTCATTTATATTTGGCAGGAAGATGTTGCGAAAATCCCTTAAGTGCCAGGGACACCGTGCGATGTAAATCCGGCCCGGAAACAACATGTTTAGTCAGCGTAACCATCTATTTTGCCATTTTTCAATAACGGTTCACCTCCACCTCGCCAGTTTTTACGCACAACATACTTTTTAAAAAATAGCTAGGGAAAATGCTCATTGAACAAACTACTAAATTTCAAGTGAAAGGGCCTGGACCCTTTGGCCGTACTTGTACTTCTATAACTGGTAAACTTCATGACTAAACAAAAATCTCTAAGGAAAATCTTCGAGAAGATTATTATGTACTGCTAAAGTATTGCAGAAGATTATTATGCCTTACATCCCCCTAAAGACCAAGTCACTTACAATTAAAATTTTACACCATAATACAAGATTCTATACGTGTTTTGGGATTTAATTGCAAAAAGAGGATTGAACAACTAAATTTTTTCGATTGGCTTTGAAATGTTAAAAATCTAGTTCTTTCAAATGGCTGTGAACTCGTGCGAAACGTGATTCAATGGGATTTAAATCGCTTTATTTTCCAAAAACTTACAAAAATCGTCCAGCGGCTGGGGGCTTTGCCTCCAGACCCCCATAGCCACCGGCGCTGGGGCCTCCGCCTCAAACCCCCGTCTGTGAAACGTTTGAGTACACTAGCTTACTCAAGACGTCTCCTAAGTTAGACATTTAAACTTTTTAGATATTAGTTTTCGCCCTCTCCCTTTATCAAAATCCTGGTTAAGTGCCAACAGGCTACGGCTTCTACATTACTCGCCTACGTCATCGCGATGGTCATCGAGTTTCCTGTCGCCAGTCTCATGAAAATTTGGCAGAGTCGCGAAGAGCGCCCTCCAATGACAACAAATATCATTGATAGAGCCCCGTTAGTGGGCGAGGCAAATGCTTGATGATTTTCACTTTTGTTTTTTACTGTGATTCACTCGTTCTTATTTGTTTTCATTTCTGTTTTGAGTGGAGTCGTGTAGTAATTAGTATTTTCTGCCCGTACAAGTTAGTACCGGTAGTACTTGTAATTCACGCGGTACCAAAAGTTTATCGGTATTTTTCATCTCGCACTCCCACCCTCAACCATTGCTGGCCACCCGGTTCTTATCGAAATTTGGCTGGGCGGAAAAGGCGGTCATGTACGTCATTCATACATCCGGGGAATTAACTTAAAAGTAAAAAACATGATGATCGGAAACAGTTTTGAACGACAACTCCACAAAGGATCCGAAGCGCAGCGCTGTTGATCCACAAGTGCGCACAGAGTAAATAGATCTTAGATAGTTGCAAGGCCTGGGACACCGAAAAAAGCTTTCGGTTTTCTGTGGCAAGGTTCCCCCTTCTTCTTCCTCTTGACAGTTAACGATTAAAAAGTGGCCGAAAAATTTCGCTGGACTATGATCAACAGAAAAGCACGATTTAATTACTTAAATCAATATTTTGGAATAGAACAAAGATGGATGTTTATGGTCACGTAGCAGGAACACCAGTGTTAGTTAACTTTTGGCAATTCTTCGGTTTGACGCTATTAAATACATGTTTAAGCATGTTTTGTAATTTTCAAGCAGGAAATTTACTTTTCGTACTGTTCAAGCGAAATTTGTTTGAATCGTTTTTTGAAAATGCTCAAATTCTTATTAAAAATTCTTCGTTATTTGTCGCTTGATGTCGATAATTATTTGCATCAGGTTTCAACGTGTAAATATTTGCCACCATCAGTGAAGACCATGCGCCGCATCTCCTCGCTCTCAACCAATTCTACCAGTGTAGGGCGGTTGGTATTTCACAATCATGAAACAAACGATCATCTGCGGTTTCTCGTACGGCGCATTCCGAGGTGAAATGTGGAACAGGGCTGGTTTATTCGCCAAATCGAATGTTAATGTTTTGGGTGTGTTCGTTTATTTTTAATCTCCCAATTTTTAGTTCATGTTTTTTCGCAAACGAACCGAAGAGCGGAAGGTAAATACGTTGAAACTCGTCAGCGCTGCCCTGGCGGACTAATTGGGACTCCCACTTTTTAAGTGGTGTGAAAATAGTCACTTTTCGTGGGTTATCCGGTCCAGCTGGAGTGGGGTACAGCATTTTGGTGCACCATGCTCTCATCCACAGGAATAAACCGGGCAACAACCGTTTGGGATCTATGGTCGAGATTTATTAAGGCAGTTTGGAGAGAACTAACTTTCCTGTTGAAATTCAAGATTGTGATTCTTGCTGACTGTTGAAATTATCAAATGGCGACGACTGCAAATCTTTGGAATGCTTGAACCACTGTTAACAACTTAAAAGTAAAACTATAAACCACACGTTGGCGCTCAAGAGTATTTTTTGTTTTCAGTTTTCGGTAACTTCAATAGACCGCCGATCAATCCCGAAAGTTCACGCCCTTATGTTTTATGCTATTGTTGCGTGGAATTACCTGCCAGTATTTGATTCGGAGACTTTTGTTGCAATTGTGTTCAGATCAATAAAGTTTTATGACGTCATTTCGTTTACATTTAATGCCGAGTGACTATGTTCCTGACAGCATGGCGTACACCACGGCCAATTAAAGAATGCACACGGGTTCGATTCCCGGGCATGGCATGCCACAGTTGCCGACGTGATATTCAGCATTTAACGTGACAGTGTGAAGCCTCCTCAGCGAACTTGTGATGGACAAGTGGGCAGGTGGAAGCTTGACTCGAAAACTTTTCAGTTACCGATTGGTCTTCCGGCCAACCAGGACAAGGCCACACGAGAACCGGATCGACTTGACCGCCATTGAACAGCAGTTCTTGAAATCCACTGCTATTTGCAAATAGAAAATCGCTGCCATTTTTAGTCACAAAACTTTGCGAGAAACAAAATGTAATCAAAAGTAAAATTTTTAATTAAATGCACAGTAAGCCATTCGGAAAAGTTGAACACAGCTAAAATAAACTTTTTTAAGCAAGCGCTGTGCTGACGTCATTTAAATTTATCAGTTACGAAGTTCGATTCTGATGTTGGCAGGAGTACAGTTCTCGTCTGACATCAAAACAAACCACAACACAAAAAAACACACATACCAAACAACTTAGTAGTCTACTTATGCAAAAACTCGACAGTGAACTAATATGATGCTTAACGCTTCCAATGAACAAATGTGTGATCTGATAGCAGAGCATGGTATGGAATGGAACGTAAATTTTGGCATGAAGTATGGAAGATGCCAGAATGGAATGGAAGATTTCAAGAATGGAATGGATGACAATCTTCCATACTTCCATACCAATTCCATACTAGATTTCGCTCATGGCATTTACAGAAAAATACATAGAGATAGTGTTAACTAAAAATATGTGAAAGTGTTTAGCAGCTAGTAATCTGCCGACAAATTAATAAGGTAATTCGGTCATGACCCATAAACATTGCGCAAACAGTGTAGACAAAGCATCATCAGATCATAGAATATGTTCCTGCAATTTGCAGCTGCATTAGTGCTAACTGGCTTAATTTTTATTTTGAGAATGACAATTGCGATAGTGCTTCAAATATGGGATAAAATGGTACGATACTGCTTACCTTCGCGAGCGGCTACTTTCAAAGATACGCTTAGCGTTGCAAAAAGTGTAATGCAAATTTCGCGTAGCTTCCGGTCTAAATTTGTCTTGGTATGGAAGTATGGAATGAAATATGGATGAAAATTTAAGTAAGGAATGGAACATAGAATGGATGATTTTTAGTATGAATTGGAATATGGAATGGAAGAAAATTGCCAGTATGAAATATGAAAAAATCGTCTTCCATTCCATACCATGCCCTGTCTGATAGTGCAGAATAGTACTGAACAATGAAATGCGAACAAACGTAAAGCTGAAAACACACAAAACTAGTACTTAAGTTGTAGGAGGGACGCGTCCCCCCATCGAGAGTTAGCGTCCCCCCATCGAGATTTAGCGTCCCCGCATTTAGACTTAGGCATCCTTCCATCGAGAGTTGAGCGCTGGATGAGCAGAAGAAAAATAGCCAGCCAGGACTAAAAGATCCTACAAATTTCCAGCAAAAAACGGTCGCAAATTGCAGCGAAGACCTTTTTTTTTAGTTTTAACCTGATTTCGGGGAAGAATGACTTCAATTTCCGGCGAAGACCTTTTTCTTGTTTTTGGTCTTCAATCAATTTCGGCGACGAAAATACTTCATTTCCGCTAAACTTTTTGTAAAGTAGGTCAAGGCTGCAAAAGCGTCCCTCCATGCAAAATTTTACAATTTAAGTACTGCGCAAAACGATTGCGGTTTCTGGCAAGTGATTACACAACGTGTTATCGACAATACTGAAGAACCAAACCAAAAGACGGCAAGTTCAAATCTCACCGCAGTTAGTTTGTACCTTAGACAAGTTAAAGACTGATGGACATTGCGTTTTTACACGTTTATACAGCAACATTTAATACGCGTTGATACAGCAAAATATGATACGGTAACACTGCAGACGGAACAATAAATGCGTCAAACTAACAGCACTCTAAAACTAAAGAGCACTGCTCAAGTTAAACTATATACAGCTCGAATGCAAAGTCTGTACAGCTCGAATGCAAAGTCTTCGGAGGGGCTGCCCTTGGCTTTGGCCTCGAGTGTTGTGTCCTCGAATCCACCTCTGCTTAACGCTTCCACTGAACAACTGTGTGATCTGATAGTAAAGTATTGTACTGATCTAACAAACGCAAACAAACGCAAAGCTGAAAAGACAATTGCGGTTACCGGCAGCTGATTAGATCACGTGACATTGACAATACTTAAGAGAAAAACCAAAATAACGGGTTCAAATTTCACCCCAGTCGGTTTGTAACTTAGGCGATCTAAACAGCATCGAAATGCATGCATTTATTCAGCAAAATATGAGACGGCAACACTGCAGGCGAAACTATAAATGCGTCGAACTTACAGCCCCCTTCCGCTTCCCCCACAGCCCCGATGCAAGAACTAAAAAACGCTGCTCAAATTAAATTCAAAGTTGCAACGTCGACAGTGACATAGATGGTCACCAGCAAAACTTAGGTTCTAAACTCTAGTGCGCCAACAAAATGCATTGCGAAATGAAAATACTTGAAATACGCTCGTACACAACAAAACTGGTTATAACTTACAAGCTGTACTTAAGTTGTAGAAAGGACGCGGTGGGACTCGTCCCCCCATCGAGAGTTAGCGTCCCTCCACCGATATTTAGCGTCTCTCCATCGAGAGTTAGCGTCCCCCCATCGAGATTTGAGCGTTGGATGATCAGACGAAAAGGGCCAGCCAGCACGAATATATCCCACTAATTTCGGCCAAAATTGTCCCAAATTGCGATGATGATATGTTTTGTTTTTGCTCTTCACTCAATTTCGGGGACGGAATTAGATAATTTTCCACTAAAGTACTTTCGCATGCCGAATGCGTTTGGTCAAGGCTGCAAAAGCGTCCCTCCATGCAAAATTTTGCAGTTTAAGTACTGGTTATAAGCAAATTGATTTGAACATTTGCAGCAAAATGAACGAGAATGTCTGCTAGATGTGGTTTTACAATGACGTCATATCTATGTAGTTTCTACCTTCGATGTGCTAAAAGGAAATACGAGCATCAATACTCCAGTAAGGGAATTGAATTTTGTTAAAGTGCTTAGCCTTTAATCGCAAAGTTTTGGAACGTAAATTGTGAAGTGATTTTAGTGAGTAATGATGGTGTATTCTCAATTACAAAATTTGGGATCGATTCTCTGCGTCGTAGTTAATTCCGCCAGTGACGTCACTAACCGACTATCGGATAGGTTGTTTGAAAAGCAATAAATAAATAGTTGTGTGTGTTGCAATTAAAAAAACTGAAAGTTTGATGCAGTTATTGGAACTTCGCGCGCGTAGGACATTTCTTTCTACTTGTCCTTATTGATAAATGAGCAACAAACTTTTTTGATTTAATTATATCCAAAAACGGTTTTGGGTAAAAAGTTGAATTTTGGTAACAACATGGCAATAAATGGCGGCGTCATATAGTTTGGGAAAGCTGGTCACGTGATCTTGATTCTAACTACATAAAACGCAAAACACAGCCAATTTTAAGTCAAAGATAGTTTTGATTCGGATGCAACTCAAAAGTAGCTGGACGTGAAAAAGTGGAATTTGGGAGCAAAATGGATAGAAATGAAGGACATATGCGCCTCAAGTTTGGATATAAGTTTTTGACCAAAGAGCAACCGATAATACGGACTAAAGTTGTGAAACTTTTTAATAGATGTATGTTTTGCAGACCCAAATAATTTTGCGTTCCGATCAACGATAGAATTGCTTTTCCTAATATTTAGGTTGTCAAAAAAAGCAGAGTGTTGTTTGATAGCCTAAAAACTTTTTTAATACGTCTGTAAAATCGAAGCTACATGTGTGAATCAAAGAATCCTATTTTTGGAGAACTATTTCTGAGAATTATCATATGCAAGGGTCTATCAGCTTTTGTCGTTGGCTTATCATTTCCATGTTTCGTGTATTTTTCAGCAATAAAGTAAACATCAAAGTTTATCCTGCATTTGCGTTCACTTTATTTGCGTCCTGACAGCATATCAAGCAACTTGCAATGAACATTTTTCGATTTTGCAACGAATTGATTCAATTTTGCTGGTTATGTGCTCGTTTGATGAAAACTTTTCGTAAATTTTAAGCGATTCTTTGAAACGGCTCAAAGCATCTACATATTCTTGCGATTCAATCAAGCAGATGCCCATGTTATTAAGTGTTAGGGCAAGGTAGGGGTCATTTTCCCAATTAATCTGAGTTCGATAAATTTTGTGCGCTCTTTGCAAATAGTTGAGCGCTTCCGCATATTGTTGTTTTCCAATCGAACATTCGCCCAAGTAAGTGAATGTGAGAGCGATGCCAATGTCTTTTCTCTGATCTAGTGTTGTGTTTTGAAGGATTTTTAGTGGCCGTTGCAAACGACTCCATGAATCATCGTATTGTTGCAACCCAGTCAGGCACCTGCCGATGGTTCGCTGTGTTGCAGCCAAATCGCGATCCTTGTCAACATCAAGCGAACTGTTTTGTTCGATTTCAAGTGCTCGGTTTAGATTTGTTAACGCTTCATCGTGGTTATGCAAATCAATATGACAGCTACCAATGTTATGAAGTGTGGCGGCAACACTCCGATCGATATCCGCATTCAGAGTTGCATTTTGTTTGATTTCAAGTGCTCGGTTTAGATTTGCTAACGCTTCATCGTAGTTATGCAAATCAATATGACACCTACCAATGTTATGAAGTGTGGCGGCAACACTCCGATCGGTATCCGCATTCAGAGTTGTATTTTGATAGATTTCAAGTGCTCGGTTTAGATTTGTTAACGCTTCATCGTAGTTATGCAAATCAATATGACAGTAACCAATGCTATGAAGTGTGTCGGCAACATCCCGATCGGTATCCGCATTCAGAGTTGCATTTTGTTTGATTTCAAGTGCTCGGTTTAGATTTGTTAACGCTTCATCGTAGTTATGCAAATCAATATGACACAAACCAATGTTATGAAGTGTGGTGGCAACATCCCGATCGGTATCCGCATTCAGAGTTGTATTTTGATAGATTTCAAGTGCTCGGTTTAGATTTGTTAACGCTTCATCGTCGTTATGCAAATCAATATGACACCTACCAATGTTATGAAGTGTGTTGGCAACACTCCGATCGGTATCCGCATTCAGAGTTGTATTTTGATAGATTTCAAGTGCTCGGTTTAGATTTGTTAACGCTTCATCGTAGTTATGCAAATCAATATGACAACTAACAATCTTATGAAGTGTGTCGGCAACACTCCGATCGGTATCCGCATTCAGAGTTGTATTTTGATCGATTTCAAGTGCTCGGTTTAGATTTGTTAACGCTTCATCGTCGTTATGCAAATCAATATGACACCTACCAATGTTATGAAGTGTGTCGGCAACACTCCGATCGGTATCCGCATTTAGAGTTGTATTTTGATAGATTTCAAGTGCTCGGTTTAGATTTGTTAACGCTTCATCGTCGTTATGCAAATCAATATGACACCTACCAATGTTATGAAGTGTGTTGGCAACACTCCGATCGGTATCCGCATTCAGAGTTGTATTTTGTTCGATTTCAAGTGCTCGGTTTAGATTTGTTAACGCTTCATCGTAGTTATGCAAACGAATATGACACAAACCAATGGTACGAAGTGTGAAGGGAACCAACCGCGTACCATCGTTTTCTTCGATTTCAAGGGATCGTCGGAAATAACTCAACGCTTGATGCGGTTCATTTAATAGAAGCAAACAACATCCAATTTGACGGTTAGCCCACGCGACGTCATAATCACCGCTTTTGTCAATTGATTTGCTCTCATAAACGTTTAACAAGTGCTTGTAAAATTCCACAGCTTCGTCAAACACTTCTGCTGAATTTAAATAATCTGCGACAGTTTTGATTTGTTGAGGATTTAGGTCAGTTTGGTTTGAACAATCATTTATTATATTTAATTTCATTTCCGATTCAAGTTGTTCAATACATGCGTCAAAATCAAATTTACTTGAGTCCCAAATTTGTTTTTGCGAATCTTTAGAAATACTTGGTAAATTTGTCATTCCGAATGCTAAACCAATTGTGATGTTGATTAATTGTGGATCGGTATAAAAGTGACGTTTGGTGAAGTTGAGCTGTTTTGCCACCTCGCATTGCAAACAATATGCAATTTGAAAGTAGTTGATTGTGCATGCCGCTCCTACAATATCCAAGAACGTCTCAATGCCATCTTGTTTCAAATCAATTGCGTCGTCGCATTGACGATTCTTTTTAGTATAAACTCTCAACCTCATTTCACATGCAATGGCAATTGCAAGTTTTAGTTTGTCAGCTGTGTTTTGTGTTATTTGTTTGTTGTTTGCCATTTCGTCAATGATATCAAAACATGAGTTTGCTGAAATATTGTGTTTCCTGGCCAACGCTGAAATGAATATGGTGGTGCTGCGATACACTAGTTGTTTGATGTTGATTGTGTGTTGTGATTTCAAGTTGCTCAATCGAAATCGTGTCGAAAAGTTGTTCAAATCTTGTTTCACTTGTTGTGTAATATCGTTGATTGTGTCTGTTTGTGATTTTGTGGCGTGATAATTTCTGGCGCCCTCTGCAAATTGTTTGAAAATGTCCTCATTTCCAAACACAAAACATGTTTTTGTTAATATGTCAGCTAAATGATAACCGTTTTTCAAATCTGCATCAGAAGTGAGATACTCTAACATTTCACTAACTGGTTTGATGAGTTCAGTGGTGAATGTTTTTTTTTTGGTGTGTTGTTGTCTGCCCAGTGGAAACTTACATGCATGAGGCATCATTCCATCGAATGATATGCCTCTTGGTGTTACGTCATCGTAAAACCAATCTCCTAGACTGGATTTTTTGCCATTTAAACTGGCAATGTTCAAACTGGGTACAATGGTTTCCTGTAGGTTTAAAACAACAATGTGAAAAATCACTGAAAACCACTTAAAGTATTCTAAGTATGATTCGTAGTTCTTGTCATCAAATAGAAGGATTATGTGCTCGAAATCCGAGTAGGCTGTGATTTCCTCACGAGCGAGAGAGCCCATCCCTACGATGGCGTATTCACAAGGAGGTTTCCCCATTACGTCCTCACAATATTGGCTTATTTCGGCCATAATTTGTTTGTATTTTTGTGCAATTAATTTGTTAAGTTGTTGAATTGCCGTTGTTTTTTCTTTATTCGAAGCTATTAGATTTGTTTTTGAGGTTATTTCCGAGTTTTTTGGAACTTTGCTTTCCAGGAACTCTTTCACTTTGTTTCTGAGGTTTGTGACCGAGTCTTTGACGTGTTGGCTTTTTCCGATCAAATCCGCAGTTTGGTTGTTTGCGTTTGATTGTTCGAGAATATGGCGGCATAACTCGGAAAGATCGGATTTGATTTGTGAAACGTTGGGCGGATTCCTAACAATGGCAGCGTTCAACAATCCAGCACTTTTAATGAGTGAGATTTTGTCCGGGCTCCTCTGTCTATAAATCAGTCCAATTTGATGAAGGATTTCGGCTGCCTTTGCTGGGTTGGTTTCTTTACCTGACTCATCACAACAAGTGTGTTTCATTTGCTGAGCAAATCTGAATTCATCTTCATACTTTTCCTCAACATCCGACATGTTTATTCATTAATTACTTACAGGACCTCTCGTCTTTTGCAAAGCTCTTGCTGGTAGCTAGCTTCAAACTTGGCAAATAACGGCTGACCACAAAGTTGCGTTCTTTTCTTTGAGGACGCGAGTTCCGCTCGTAGTTTTTGAATTCTCGGAAGCTGTTTGCGACCTTATGCGCATAATGTCACCACTATTAACCTTATTCAGGTGGATAAGTTTTATTTTCTTCCAAATGCAGTAATTTGCTTCAATAGCTTAACTAAGTTTATGTTCCAGATAATAATTAGCCAGAAGTATCCATACAAAAAAACATACGAAAACCTATGTAATCTAACCAATCAGAACACCGAAACACCAAAATGAAGGAGTGGGAATAAAGTTACACCAAAGTACTACTGTGCAAAATAAATTTAGGTTCAGGATTGTATTCTTTCATTCTAAATTTTCAATTCTTTCTAGTTCGACCGATATACAGTAGCTACTGCCACATGAACAGTTCAGACGATAGATAATATTACTACGCAATAATAACAGTTTCTTTTCCTTCTTATGATTAAAAAAGTGTCCCAGTTTGTTTGTCCCATGCAGAGTTGCAAGCCGGGCCAGGCTTTTCGGGTCGGGCCAAAGTTGACAAAAACTTCGGGCTTAATTCAGGCCTGAGATGTGCTTTTTGTCTTAGGTGCACAAAAATATAATCAAAATAACTTGGCAACATTGCTAAATTTTTCAGACCTAACTTAACTTTCGTTTTTTTTCGGGCATAATTTGGGCTCGAATTAGTTTTCGGGTTCAGGCTTATGTTTTCGGTTTCGGGCCTAATCTAGTCGGCCCGTTTACAACTCTGGTCCCACTATTATGGTAATCAGAACTTTGTCTAGCTATATTTTCCGAAAAAATGTTTAAGATCCTCTTCAAGGTGGATAGAAGCTTTTCTGATATCAGAAATTTGAAAAAATTCAACAAAGTTTATGCAATAGTAGGATGGACTGGGACTTTAAGCTATTACAACAAGATTGTGTAAAACGTTTTTTGCTTGTGAGATTTCGAATTTGATAGTCTGTAAAACGTCGTGGATATTCGTCATTTAGTGACATAGAAGAAGTCTATTAAAATTCAAAACGCATAGACATATACGAATTACAAATGCGATAAGCTCGTTCAAGAAAGCAAACCACAAAATTACGCTTATTTTTTGCTGGACAAAGCCATTTGATTTAAAAATCAGTTTTAGTTTTTTCATGATAAACAGTCGTTATAATGTCATAAAAATAACACCCCCCATGAGACCAATTCTAAGTTCCATTGGTTCCTACAACCATGAACGTGCAGCTTGGCTATTGGAGGCACTCTGGTTTGTCAACACACAGCTGTTGTTGAAGATACCACGACTTTTTAAATGGCATTAGTTGCTTAGATATAAATAACAAAATAATGGCTAGTTTTGATGTTAAGTCTTTTTACTAACATTCCAGCACAGCACAACTAGCTATCAATTTAACTTTAGACCAAATTTAAGTGCAAGATGTTAAAACGTTTCATGGATCAGTTAAAACCCAACCTAAAAAGTTATTGATTTGGTCATGCACTTAACCCATGTTCTAATTCAACTACCAATTAAACCGATCAGCGGTCGAGTGGATAGAGCTACTAAAACTGCAGATTCGGATTCGATTCCCTGTCGGATCAAACCAAAGCCAATAAAAATTGGTGTTTACAGCTTTCTTGCTTGACGTTCAGCATTAAAAAGAGACAGCGTGAGGCCTCCACCGTGTATGATGGACAGCTGACAGTTTGACGTGAAGACCGACAGGTCCCTTCCCTGTCTCCTGGCCAAGGCAACTTGGTGAATAATATGTAATTATAATCACAAAACCAAATATACAAACAAATTGATGGAGTTAGTATGGCTTCATCGATTGCTCTTTTCATCGCTGACACATATGCATGAACTGGGTTTTAAATCAAGCATTTAATAGCGCGAATTTAAATCAACATACGATTTTACGTCGGTATTTCGTTGATCTCGTTTGTACATTCAATAATGAAGCGCAGCGTAATGATGTTTTTCAACACACTGCAAAAGCAATTCACGCAAACATTAAATTCACGAAAGAACTAAAACATCAAAACCAAGTGAATTACTTGAACGTTTTGTTGACTAGGAGTAATAACTTCAAATTTTTGGTAGTCCATATAATGTAGGTATTGCTATTAATATGGGCCTTATTCGCTGAAAATCTTTTAAGCAGAGGGCTTTTTTTTTTCAATGAGTAAAAAAACTCTGAAGGTTTGTGAGAGTAGATATTAAGTAATACTTAGACTTATCATTTAAAATCATCCTATTAATTAAAACAGCTTGCATAAAATACAGAAAATAAGCGTCCCCCATCAGTAGACTGTTTCATTCCACCCTGTTGCTTAGAATAGCTTGCATAAAACGTAAAAAATAAGCGTCCAAAATTGCCCATAAAATGCACGTTAGGAGAAGCTTTATGCTTATCTAAAGCTGAAAAATTACATCAATTTGCCAAACAAATCACTTGCCGAAAACACCGAACTTATAGTTGCTGTAATTAAAGATTCATTACCATTCGCCAGCAGTGCAAGCAGGATTTTTCAATGGGGGGTGGGTTCAAAAGTGACATCAAAATCTTGTTCGCGTTCTATACTTTGGCGAATAAATAACTTATTGCAATGTCACAAGATAAAATCAAAGTCACACAGTGCGTAATTCAAATAAACCTTTGAAGCAAAAAATAATTAAGCATTTGGCATTCATTTAAAGTTAACATCATAAGGTTAGCAATTGAATGATCAAGAAAAATTTGCTCAAAACAAAAGCTACAAAAACGCAAATAATTATAAACAGTGCAAAGTTGCCAGGCGTGTATCCAGAAAGTCGCAATGTAGGGCAGTTTTGGGGTCTGGGGGCAAATCCCCAAGCCGCTGTAAGCTAGGGGTCCGGGGGTAAAACCCCCAGCCGCCGGAGGCATGGGGGTTTGGGAGCGGAGCCGCAGCGCTTGAAAAATTTGCATTTTTTTACAAAAATAACTTAATTTTAGGGCTATTTTGATAAAAAGTAATGCTTTTAAAACGTGGTATAGAAGTTGCTGGTAGTGCAAACCTGATTAAATTTTTTGCATAAATGAGCTATATGGGAGATGGCTAGTGGTTGAATTTTGGCTCTCTTGTTTACATGCTGGTAAATCAAAAAATCTTATAGTTCAAGAAAACTCACACAGAATAATCTACTCCGTCTGTATTTTATATAGAAAAATAATTGGGGGGGGGGGGGGGTAATTCCAGTGGTGTCGATCTTTGTTGAGCATTGGGGGGGGTAATTTGCAATTTTACCCCAATTTTGCCAGATTTTCAACATTGGGGGGATGAACCTCGACCACGAACTTTCTCAGGTAAGCAAATTAAGTGAAGACCAAAAAAAAAGGTCTTCACCGGAAATTGAAGAGTTTTTTCCCCAAAATCACGTGAAGACCATAAAAAAAGTCCTAACATCATCCAGCGTTCAAATGCAGACCACAGTAAAACCAGAGCTGGGCACTTGCGCCGCAACTATTTCATTTTTCGATAGCGCTTGCGCAGCAACTATTTGTAAACGATTGCGCTGACGCTTGCGCCGCAAGTATTTTAGCAATTTTGAGCGCAATCGCGCAAGCGCAATTTAAGTAAGCTTTACGATAAAGAATACTTGTTTTCCAACAACTGTGATTAAAATTTAAAAAAAACATTGACGAGGAAGATTTGTAAAAGCTTCGTCATGGGAAATTGCATTTGTTTACTGCTTGCAAAACTTCGTTATACAGCACGATTCACAGCAGGAGTTTTTCATTGAAACTTTTTCCATGAAATGTTTTGACGATTTTTCAAAATTTCAAATTTTTCAATTGCATATTTCAAAAAATGGTTGCAGAATCAAATTTTAAAGAGAAAAATTACTTCTATAACTGTCTTTCCAGAAATACGCTACTCGTTTCTAAAAAATCTTAAAATATTACTACGCGAAAGAATTTAACGCGTTACTTGCAATTTGTCTAATGTATTACCCATAAGTGTAGTCAAGGGAGGGGGAGAGGGTCTCTAGGCCTCCCCCAATTGAAATGCCACCAGTGATAAAAATATGACAAAAAAGCGTATAGTTTCTTCACTTTCAGTTTCTTTTTGCATTTTTTGCGTACAACATACACGCGTACAACAGTAATTAACAATAGTATTGACAACCAGGGAGCACGGGCCCACTCAAGTGAATTTTTACCAACCAATTTAGATGTGTAATCCGGGTGAAATTAAGATTTTTGTCTTAAAAGCTGCTTTCTCAGGCCCTCATCATCAGTGGTGGATTTACCATATGGCGCAGTGCCAGGTGCCCAGCTCACCGATGCTAAGACTTTTTTTTTGGTCTTCACCTACATTTGGTGAGAAGATTTTGCAAAGATCTCTTAAGTGTCAGGGGCCCCGCGCAATGTAAATCCAGCCTGGTCAATAACATGGTTAGTAAGCGTAATCATCTATTGTACAATTTTCAATAACAATTCAACTCCACCTTGCCAGCTTTTACGCACCAATATACTTTTAAAAAATATTAGCTAGGGCATATGTTTATTGAACAAATAATTGAGTTTGAATTAACGGAGTCTGGGTCTCCTGGCGGCACATATTCCTACAAGTGACAAAACAATAATCTCTTAAGAAATATCTTCCAGTGGATTGTTTTATTATTTACTGCTAAAATGTTGCAGGAGGCAATGTACCTTACTTCCCCCTATCTGGGCCAAATCACGTACAAAATTTAACCCCAAAATGCAAGATTTTAAACGTGTTTTGAACTTAAATTGTAAGTAAAAGTAGGATTCAACAATTTAATTTTTTCAATTGGTTTTCAAATGTAAAAAATCTAGTTCTTTCAAGTACCTCAGAACGCGTGCGAAATGTATTCCAATGGCATTAAAATAGCTTGTTTTTTTCAAAAAATTGCTCAGTGTCTGTGGGCTTCATCCCCAGACCCTCCTCTGTGATACGTTTGAGTAACATTAGTTTACTCAACACGTCTTCCAAATTTAAACATTTTCACTTTTAACTTTGGTAAACCAGACAACAGCTTCTGGTCTTTCGTTCTACAATATTTTTGTCCCACAAAAAGTTCCTCTTTCAAAAATGTCTGATGACGTCATTACATGTCATTTGTGGTTTTGCCCCCTCCAATTAAAAATCCTGGCTACGCCTATGGTCTTAACGTAATTCAAAATCAAGCAACACCAAAAACTATTAATTGTAATTTTTGCTGCTAGTCTGAAAAATTTGAAAGAAATCGCTAACCAAAGTGACAGCATCGGTATAGCTCTTAATTAACATACTTAAATGATTCAGAGCAAAATGACGGGATCGGTTAAATGATTCAATTTCTTTCAACAAAAACATGATGATTTTTGTAGCATGCTCCAGTCGTCATAGAGTGATGCTAATTTCTCCAGAAGCATAAATGCACAAATGCCTCGATAGCTTTTAAGAAAATAGAAGACTTAAAGTCACTATTTGGATCAGCCTCTGGTTGTCAGAAAAAATGACTACGGATAAGATTTGAACCCAGCATGCCCGCAATAACCAGAGACATACTCTGGTTTTGAATTCGCGGCAGTCGTTCAACGCATGACAGGCGTTAGACCACTCTGCCACTGTGTAGCTATGTGTTAAAATGAGCATGTTAATATGGACTAGGTGCACTGAAATTTAAACGGTTAAACTCGGGTTCCGATGCTCGCTCTGTGCGGGTGACGAGTTCGTAAGATTGTTGATCAACATTTTACTCGTCGTTATAGCTCTTAGTTGATTTAATTCCTTTATACTAAATATAATATGATGATTTTTTTAGCGTGCTCCATTCGTCAGAGCAGAGTGACGCTAATTGCACCAGGAGCACAAATTGCATCGAAGCTAGTAATCGATTTCTTTGACAAGCCATAAGAAAAAGATAGTGACTCCGAAATCGTTCGCTTACCACCACATAAAAACTTTATTGGTGGAAATTCCCCCCCCCCCATTCTTTTAAATGCGGTTGTTGAGCGTCATTTTTCATTGTTTTTTGCCCAAAATGAGTGGAGTTGAGCGATGCGCATTTTCAAATGCTTGTATTTTTAAAGGAAATCAATAATTCCTTTTTTTTTGTTCACTAATTGTTGTTGTGCATAATTTGTTTTAAATATTTGTTTCGTACCGTAATCTATAGAGCAGTTTGAGCAGTGATTCAATCAGATTTTTGCTTTTTAAAACGTTACACTTGCGCTTGCGGTTGCACTTGTGGCGCAATTATTGTGACTTGCGCTACCCACCTCTGAGTAAAACTATTGGGGGGATGCACATGTAGCCCATAGTCAAATTATTGGGGGGGATGCAGTCAAATTATTGGGGGGATATATCCCCCCATCACCCCCGGGTTTCGGCACCCCTGGCTAATGCAAAAAAAATTGAGGCAAGTGATTGGTAATTAACTAATACCAAACAGCCCCTCCCCCATATTCCTAAGTGTATAATATATTTGTTTATAAAACCTATGTTCAGCATTATTACACTAGCGATTAAATTTGATTGCTTGTTTTTGGCCATTTTTCAAGATTTTTGTTGATTTGTGAGTTTACTTTTGACAAATTAGCCCCCCGCCACAATTTTTTGTTTCAAAAGGTGTTTTAAATTACTTTTTAGTCTATTCCAGTGTAAAAACTAGTCTCAAAAGTGCTAAGAACGCAGTATTTTTCTTATTCTGCATTTTGGTTGACAGGCCAATGGGGGGTATACCCCCCGCCTACGCTACTAAAAGTTGCTCTGACTCATAACACAACATTCCAGATTTTTAGTATTACACTTAGTCACTTACAATGTTGCATTAAATACCAAAAAATTATTTACAATAATTAAATATTTCGTATTAATAGGAGAGTAAAGAAGAAGCTTGTTTGTTTTTTGCAATAAGACGATATTTCGAATGGTATACGTAGGGTCAATAGGAAGGGTGGTTTAAACCCCCACCCCCCTGTGTACACTCTTTCGCATAAGTGAGCTGTGTGGGCGGTGTCTAGTGGTAACTGCAAAATACATAAATTTTTAGTATGTGCCCTAGCAGGGGCTCGAGCTATGGTTTTCTCGAGTTTGTAGTTGGCGTGTTTAAAGTGTTTTACTTCGAACTGTTGCCCTTATTCACAAACGCTTTTTCACATAACCGCACGGTTTTTTGTGATTGTGACGTCATGTTGTTGCAAGGAATTTTAAAACCTTTGCAATAAGAAGTCAGTTTTTCGGTTGCAGCAGCCACGTTGGTTGTAATTTTTTGGGACTTTCGCGACGCTTTGCGTCGGAAGTCCTTATGGTTTTTCCGGCATATTTTACGAATTCGTAAACAAAAATTAAAAACGCTATAACTTTGAAACGGCTGAAGGTAGAAACTTGAAATTTGGATCTTAGCTGAGGCACATACAAATCATTCGCAGTGCAATCTTTTTGGGCAATCGGTCATGCCATCCGGGTTTCCGAGCCAAAAAATGAAATGCCAATTTTAAGTTTATAAAGCTCTAGCTCGAAAAGTAAAGGCACTAGTGGAATAAAACTTTCGAATTTAGAAGCGTCTGGGCATGCCCTTTCAGCTCTCAAAAATAACCATGACGATTCCGACACTTTTTTTTTCTTTATTTATTTATTTATTAAGCAAATCACATGGTGCTGACAACTACTCAAAAACCACCAAAGCTAGAAACTTGAAATTTAGGACAGATTATAAGTCTATTCATGAACTTGTGTACCTGCAATTTTGGAGGCTCTACGTCACGTGGTTTGAGGCATATGGACCCCAAACTTGTGACAGCGAAGTTTATTAACAGATTTTAGTCACACCAAAGCTAGAAACTTAAAATTTGGACAGATGATAAGTCTATACATGAATTTGCGTCCCTCCAATTTTGGAGGCGCTACGTCTCGTGGTTTGGGGCATATGCACCCAAAACTTGTGACAGCGAAGTTTATTAAGTGATTTTAGTCACGTACTTGCGTGTGCTGCCAAGGCTGAATGGTTTAAGGCGCCAGTGCTGAAATTGTAAGACTTGGGTTCAATTCTCTAGTAACGTTGGCCATTGCTTTTATCATACTAATATTTTATTGAATCTAGCATATTAATTTTTTTCCATTACGACAAAATCGTTGATAATATTTTTTGTTTGACACTATATATGATCAGAGAGTATCGGGTTTCATTCTCGGTGAAGATGTACCAAAAATCAGCTTTTTAAGACCTCATGCTAGCGCGCTAGTTTTGTTTTGCTACCACTAAAAATTTTCAATACAAGTATATTTTGACGTACTTTGGAGGTAGTCACCTACGCGCGCGTGCTGCCGTGGCCAAATGGTTTAAGGCCCCAGTGCTTGAAACATAAGACCTGGGTTCAATTATCTACCTGGCCATCGCTTTTACCAAACCAAGATTATATCAAATCTACCATATTAATTTTTTTTTTTCGATTACGACAAAAATCGTTTATAATATTTCTTGTTCGAGTCTACATACTGTATGATCAGAGGGTATCAGGTTTCATTCTCTGTGAAGACGTCCCAAAAATCAGCTTTTTACGACCTCAAGCTATCGAGCTAGTTTTGTTTTGCTACCACTAAAAACTTTCAAAACAGTATATTTTAACGTACTTTGGAGGTAGTCATCTACGCTCGCGTGCTGCCATGGCCAAACGGTTAAACGTGCCAGTGCTTGAAACCTAAGACCTGGGTTCAATTCTCTAGTTGGCCATCGCTGTGATCATACTAATATCTTATTGAATCTAGTATATTGATGTTTTTCATTACGACAAAATTGCTTTGAATATTTTTTGTTCGACACTAGGTATGATCCGAGGGTATCGGGTTTCATTCTCAGTAAAGACGTCCCGAAAATCAGCTTTTTAAGACCTCAAGCTAGCGCGCTAGTTTTTTTTTGCTACCACTAAACACTTTCAGGACAAATATATTTTAACGTACTTTAGACGTAGTCACCTACGCGCGCGTGCTGCCATGGCCGAATGGTTTAAGGCGCCAGTGCTTGAAACATAAGACCTGGGTTCAATTATCTACCTGGCCATCGCTTTTATCAAACCAAGATTATATCAAATCTAGCATATTAATTTTTTTTTTCAATTACGACAAAAATCGTTTATAATATTTTTTGTTTGCCACTAGATATGATCAGACTGCTTGAAACCTAAGACCTGGGTTTAATTCTCTAGTTGGCCATCGCTTTGATCATACTAAACTTTTATTGAATCTAATATATTAATTTTTATTTTGCATTACGACAAAATCGTTTATAATATTTTTTGTTTGACACTAGATATGGTCAAAGAGTATCAGGTTTCATTCTCTGTGGAGACGTCCCAAAAATCATCATTTTAAGACCTCAAGCTAGCGCGCTAATTTTGTTTTGCTACCACTAAACACTTTCAAGACAAGTATATTTTGACGTACTTTGGAGGTAGTCACCTACGGTTTGTGGTTACCAACCTCCAACATGAACCTTCCCAAAATTCACTTTTTGAAATCTAACTTTATCAATTGATTTTAGTCAGTTGTGTTCATATGCTAAGCTGGCGTAATGATTAAAGGAGCCAGGGTTTAAAATTGTCGTGAATGAACTGAGCTGGCTTCAAATACTTGGTCGGACATCGGTTTTACCCAAACCACAAACGATTTAAAAGCCACATTTATTTTTTTCATCAGACAAAATTAGTTTGTTTGCATTGCACACGATTGAGTTTTACAGAAATATCGGAAACCTTCAAAGTATGAAGGGGAGAACATTGGTGAAATGAAACTGGCGGAAGTCCGTATTATTTTCTCGCGGGAAAATGAACATCTAGTTTCATTTGGAACTGTTGAAGTTCGAACCGGAAAGTTCTTTTTGGATCTGTTGCTGCTCCGCGTCCGACTTTTCGTGGCAGAAGGTAAGACTTTGGTGTGCCTTTGCTTTATACCATTGGTTCTCAACCTTTGTTAGTATCAGAGCCAAATTTTAAGTCTCAATGTTGCAAGTAGCCGCATGCCAACAACGCAAATTGAAAAGAGAAAACGGTAGGGTACCGGTATTCAAAACCAAATGCTAAAATTACATTAAAAGTTTAATTGACGTCATAGAAACAGCAGATATATAAGTATTCAATTCGTGAACGGCACAAAATTTCGTAATTTCAAGTTTTAGGAAATCGAGCGCAAGACTACTTTGTAGTAGTTTCATTCATTTTTATCCTCCTATCACGGACAGCGTCAGACGTTATAGCTATTGGACGATCCGAACACTTCTCATTGCGGTAACTACTTCGTGATTGAAGGAATCTGCACCTGCTTATTGGAGTTTCCAGTGATGCAATAATGTTCCAGTGGGTTTCTTTGAATGTTTGGGCACCGAGTTCACCGTTTATTCGTTAAATTAATAGCTTTATTGTGCATTTTAGTTGACAGACCATTGGGGGGGGGGGGGGGGTTGAACCCCCCCCCCCCCCCTTGCGTACGCCCTTGACATTCGCTATAATTTAGTTCAGTCTTTAGTTCAAAAACGATCATGGGTCGTAATAGTTTTGCAAAAGTGGATTGTGTAGAAAGAAAATCAAAATCTATCGGAAGAATGCCAAACTTTAATCCCTTATTTAAAAATGAAAATCCCTGTTCTGTGAGCGGATGGTCTGATAACTTAATAGCAACATTAGGAGCTCCAGGTAAATTACTCATATCCAATCCAAGGTTACACAGTTTCTTGTGGTGGCTTTTCATTAAAAATACATATCGCTTAGGCTACTTTAATAAATCCTGACATGCCAATTCATTTTAAAGTACCAACTTTTCCCTTTAAACCATCTAGTAAAATCTTTATCTTCTGCTCCAATAATTTCATTTGTTTCCGGGTTTTGAGCAACTTCAAACTTCCAAAGTAGAGTATAGAAACTTCCGAACTGAAACGGTTAAACGCTGCTTTGTGCTTTACAGTATTGTATAACTTAAATCCAATGAACTTAGGTGTTATACGAAATGCATTTTTCCAAAAAAGTTTGACCAATATGTTGGCTTTTCTTTTAACTTTGCTTTTGCCGGTCTTTTCCTATCTGCTTTAGGGCACCTAAATTCTTTGTGCCGAAGTGGTTCGCGATAGACTTTGGAGCATAAAAGTTGGCTTTTTGAAAAACTTTTACTAATTATAAAACAGCCAAAGCTGTCGTAAACATTTTATTTAAAAAAAAGACGCTTCAAGTAATTACTTAAACTTTGTCAATCTGTAAATAATGCACAAGAAAATTAGAACACTATATTTTTTCATACTTTTATTTGGTGTTTCGGTGTTCTGATTGATTAGTTACTTAATGTTTTTTTGTTATATTTTTTGTGTAATGTACGTGTCAAAAGGACGCGTCCCAATGCGGTCGACCGGCTCGGTTGAACAACCTATCGAGCTACTATCCGGGTTGACTTATTAATCCATACATCCAGTTTCACTTCTACTTGTGGCTACGTTGGAGCTGACGCTACATCATCCCCCTCCCTTTACGCTGGCGACGGCACTCCATCGTCTCCAACCAGCGCAAGGGAGAGCATCCACCACTCCAACGTCCTGGCGTGCTCGCCATTGTAACGCACGTGTCAAAAGGACGCGTCCCAATGCGCTCGACCGGCTCGGTTGAACAACCTATCGAGCCATTCTCCGGGTTGACTTATTAATCCATACATCCAGTTTCACTTCTACTTGTGGCTACGTTGGAGCTGACGCTACATTTGTTTATGACGTCACTTGGTTTTTGACGTTTACCATAATTACTGTTTTGTTGGAATAAGTTTTTAATATCGCATTTTGCGTTTAACTGGACGATGAAAATTGTTACAGTAATATTTAAAAGTTTTGACGTCAATTTGTCAGCTTAACTGGTCTTGCTGGTTGTCAGTCCGTGGATATTGCTCTCAAGAAATGACAGATCAATTTTTTTTCCCTTATTGGGTATTTTAGTTGGGGTTCAATATTTTTATCATTTGGATTTTTGGTAATTTTCAGAATTTAATTTCAAGTTTACTTTTGCAATTTCAGTCATTGGTGTGGTTGACAACGTAAACTTTAGGTATGTCTGCATTACTTTGGAGCTATGTATGGATCAGATAGTGCGTCTGAAAGTGGGGCACACTTGTTCATTGCAAGCAGCACTGCATAGTCAGTTGATAGTTATAGTGATGATGATAATATAATGGACAGCTAATTGCTGGTATCTTGTCAATTGATGAGTGACTGCTTGGGTTTTTGTAATTTTGGTTTAACTTTCGTATTGGCTTCAATACAATTAGGGTTGTAAGACGGTCTCGGAATGTGCATTGACAGTTGAATGGCTGAGTGTTGCTTGGTTAGATACTGTTATAGATTGATGGCTGTGTCCTAGGCGGAATGCCTAGGTCTTCGCTGTCTGGTCCTAGCGCTCAAGAGGCTAACAGAGGATATTCAAAAATAAACTTGTATTAATAAAAAAGCAAATAAAAAAGACCAGTTCAGCAAAAATTTATCGAAGATCACCCGGCTGGGCGGTAAACACTTAACCCTTATCAGAACATCCGTTGACTTTTGTCAACATTGATTTTTTTTATTTGATTGCACTCGCCCCCTATATGCAGCTTATCGCCATTTGCTGACGAAGGAAAACTTCTTAATAGCTTCCTACTGCAGTGATACCAAATTCCAAATTTGTTTCTACAATAAGTTATTTGCGTTTTATCTTAATCGGAACACCTGTTGACAAATGTCAACAAATAAAAACAATTGCAGATTAAGAAAGATATACGGTTTTTTAGGTTTAAAATTAGTATGAATGCCAGTTGCTATAGTTGTAACCAAACAATTATTGTTACAGCTAATGATTAGCTATATAGCTAGCAACTGTAAGAAATTTGCAACTGCAGTTAGTGAAGTGATTTTTGGCGGAAGGTTGTTAAGTTTCCGATCAGCAGTTCTTATATCTCAGACGTAGCAGCAGCCTACGTACATTTCAAAATACTTATTAAGATATTAGTTCCTGTCAGAATTTAGAACATAGAATCAATATCATTGAATAGTCATAAACTGTACTAGCATGGCTACTCAACTGGCGGACTGCATTCCACATCCGGACCTCCGGATCGATAAATGCCGACCGCGGTCCACATCCGGACCTCCGGAGTACTAAATTTGGATTTCCACACTCCTTGGGGCGGGAACTCATTGTCTGCCTGCAGGGCCTACGAGAGGGGGGGTAGGGTGGGACAATGACCCCTGGGCCCATGGATTTTAGGAGGCCCATCATGGGGCCCGTTGGCTTCAAGGGGCCCAGCAGAGGGCTCATGGGCTTCAGAGGGCCCATCCAAATGACACTGAGAAATCAGTATGTGGAAGACCGAAGACCTTTTTTTTTGTTTTGGAGATCACATCATAATCCGGACAAAACTGTGGCATTTTTCCGTGAAGACTTTTTTTTTGAGGGGGGAGATCCTATCAAATCCAGACAAAATCGTGGCATATTTCCCGTCCGTTTCGGAGTTTACAAAACTGGAGACGCGTAATATTTGAGCTGACCTCGGGCCCACGTTTGGCTCTTGGCGCCCCTGTCTGCCTGTGCCACGTGAAGCGCGTAAACCCGTTCCAAATAGCGATGAAGACCTTTTTTTCGGTCTGCACTGAATGAGTTTTCAACTTTCGTATCTGGATTTTTGCTAAAACTAGTTGAGTATCCCTGCGTGAACTAAGCTTGAAGGACTAACTGATGCAACCAGTGCTACCGTCGAGGCTATCTTGAATCTTCCTACCGAGGCTCGGCAAACCTTCCTTTTTTGTCAGGGTAGGCTCAAGTAGTTCCTAACCCACTGAGCGTGGTTGTAATTGACGAAAACGTTTGGAAAACGCAATTGAATTTTGGTGAAGTCTTTTAGTCTTCAACTACATTACGCAAAAAAAGACTATCGAATTTTTATGAAAAACTTTTTTTTTCTAAACTTCACAAAAGAAAGCCACGGAGACACAGTACTCAACGCAAATCTATGGCCGGAAGTTGTCGTAACCTACCCATTTCTTGGTTCGAGCCTACCCACTTCTCGTTGTCACAGCCCATCACTTCCTTTTGGTTGGAATCTACCCACGTCTTTGGTTAGGAAGGCAGCACTGAATATTACTGTTCTATACACAAATACTTGAGTAACTCAGCTAGAAGTTTTTCTAGCAACCAAGCTTTCAGTTTGCTCATCGATACAAAAGCAACCGAAAATCGAGAGGTGAAACAGTAGCCTACTTGCTGAAAAAAAAAAACGTACAGTTAAAAGGCATCAAATGAGAAAGATGTCATAGATTGGAAAGCATACTTGGCTTGCTTGCTTGGTTCGCCGCGGACGTGTTTGCCCACAACACAAAAAAATACCAAAAAACACATATTGCTGATTAAAATGTTGAACAATTTGAGGGTGAAATACATGTTTGTGTATTTTAGTGTTTGAATTACACTCTTTTTGTTGTACTTCAACAAAGAGTTAAATTAGCTCAAATTATATATTGATTAAAAAGCTTACCCTGGGTTTTAGATTAAAGATTGCAATGTTTTTTAAACTCATATTAAACGTACAATCAATGGATTGGGATCAATCGCGCATTTCCATCACACAAGAACAAAATATCTGAAAACTTCACGCATTAGCATTAAAAAACACCATAGAAACGGCATGTTGACAATTGTCAACATATGTTCCGATTAAGGTACACAAAAACAATGTTCTGATAAGGGTTAAAACTGAAAACTTAATTTAACAGCATAAAATAAAAAACCTCTTGACGCTACTGTTCAAAAACAAGACTGATTTAACTGCTGTGCTAAATTAAAAACGTTGCTACATAAAGGTGATCAGCAAACGGCAAAACGGCGCGTCTTTCAGACAACTTTGCAGAGTTTCTACCGGGCGAATAATGAAAGACGCGCAACACAAAGTAATGTGCAAATAAGGTAAATGGACGTGTTAACGACAGAACATAAAAACCTAAATTCGAATCCAACTATAAACGATCGTGCTGTAACAGATACAATACTGTATTAAGAAATCATTTACCGATACGTAGTTTCTTGGTTTGGGTACGTTCTTGAAAGCAATAATGTTATGAAGCTGGGATTTTGTTTTAAATCAATGTCTTGAGACTGGCAGCCAAATCCACTGAAAATTTACGTTTCTAAACGCTTCGGATAAATAATGCGGTATATTAAAAAGTGTTCTTCCTTGAAAGTTGCCAAAACTAATTTAAAGTTTCCTGCAGAAAATTCTCTTTTCTATCTCATTAACAATGTTAAAAACAATTTCCCTAAATTGTTGTTTACCATAAAAATTCATTGTGGCGGAAAGCCAGCTTACCGTGCAGAATATTAGCGGTTGCTGTGACCAGAGACATAAAATGTGGTGGGAAAGTTTACGCAGATTTCTCCAAGCAAAAATGTTCGATACCAACTCTGAAAGTGAATACGATCACGGTAGGCTTATATTATTGGTGTCAACAAATTTAGAATAAAAGACTAAACAAACGGCTTTGAAAGGGGTAGGCCGTTGCTACGGATTCGTTCTTAATCTACGTCTGCTAGGTATGGAATTCATAACACTTGACCTGGTTCAAAGTAGTCTCTATTTGTCAACGGTTTCGAAAAAAAAAACAAACGTGTAACTTAAAAAACACAATTGCCAAATAATTAAACCCAAACGTTGTATAGTATACCAAAAGAAAAAAAACTGAAAAGCCGTTACAAAAACAGAATAATAACCGTTGCGCATGATTCGTTATCTCATCGACATACTTTATAAAAGGAATTAACACAAATTTTACATTTCACCTACCGATGAATTTTGCGTTGCGGATGTAGCACTTAACAATTTCGGTTATGGAATCCAATAGTTGTTTTTTAAGCTGAGACCTGCGTAAATCAAAAATTCCACTTCAGCGCTAACGGGGGGCAAAAAAAATATTTGAATAAGCGGTATAAGCCGGTTAGACGATATCCTAGGAGTGCAAATTTGGCACTTCAGCGACGGCTCAATGCTAACTATTAGAAATATCTTCTAAAACATGCTGCAAAAGCAGCGATAATTTGACTTCGATAATCTAAAATTTTGTCTTACCAAACCACTCTTTTTGGTTACAGAAAAACAAAAAGCCTCTGCTCCGTGCAGGCATTTACTGTAAATGAAATGTGGCTCAACCAGTGGTGTTCGAACAAAGGGGGGGGGGCAGGGGGGTCAGCTGCTCTCCTGCCATTTTAGCAGGAGGGCAAGACGGGCAGTATTGCCCGACTAAACCAACGACACGCAAAAGAGTACTAGAGCTACAAAAACATTCCAGTGATCAGAGCTTAGTGTTTTGTGAACCAAAAGTATCCTTTCTAGAAATAAGACGTAAAAAATTGTTGTCATTCCAAAAATTCATTACAATCTTTAATTTATGAAAAAATATGTTTTTCAATTTTTTAGCAAGTACTCTCCAATAAGTGACGCTAAAAAGTTCATAAAAATCAATAAAAACTAATTGAAAGAGACAATTTTATCGGAAAATTTTTTCTAGTTTTTTTGTTAATTCTTATCCAAATCTAACCCAACTCAAATTCTTACCTTAAAACTAACCCCAAACCTAACCTTAACCCAAACCCTATCTCGAAACTTATCTTAACCCTTAAAAAAGCAAATGAAAAAAAGGCAAATGATTTCAGTTTTCATTCATTGTCTTAAGTTCTCCTTTTTTTATTCTCTTTAATTGAAAATTTTCGGTAAAATAGTCACTACCTAACAAATTGCGTATATTTAATTAAATGATTTCGAAATAACGTGAAATAAATGAATAATCTTGTGAAATGCATTTGGTTAACGTATGACATCCGGTTTAGTTTCGTCAGTTTAAACTGACGCTAGGAAGATTGGGTGCTGCAAAATTTCAAATTTAAAACTCAAAGATCCTACGTCTACACGCCTACGCATTACTCTAAAGACATTCAAGTTTCTTACTTTATTTGTAACCCTAGTTGAACCGATCGACGTTGGCGTTACCAGTAACGGACTCAAAGAGTCCGAAAAACCCTGCTCAAACCGGAGAAATATAGAGCAAGCTTGTAATGCATGAAATTCATTGCAATAACTGCAGCAAGTTTCATTTCTTGTCCAGACTTAACAGCAAAATACTTGGTGGGGATGGACATCTCCAAATCATGTTTTTTTGTAAATGCAGACGATTTAGGTTAAAACTTGCAATTTTTTTTATTTATTGATTTACCAGCTTGTAATAAAAAGGTTGATATTTTACCATTAACCATCTCCCTCATACCCCCTTTTACATAGCCAATTTAATCAGGTTTTTGCACTGATAATTCCTATGCCACGTTTAAAATGAAGTAATTTTTGCTAAAATGGGCCCAAAATTAAGTTATTTTTGTGCAAAAAAGTCGCAAAATCTCCAAGATCTGGGAGCTCTGCTCCTACTCGCTTGCCTCCGGCGGTTAAAGACATTGCCCCCAAACTCCTAATGGCCTCCGGCGGCTGATCTTGTCCTTAATTAATTGATAATTCGTTTGTTGTTATTTTTCAGCGCCTATGCGACGAACTCAGTACTCTGACTTTGTTGAAGTGTTTAATTGTTTGACAGTATTAGAGAGCGATGTTGGTGGTAATAACTGTACGTACAGTATTGAAAGCGCCGTTTAAAAAAGCTGCCTCCCTAGAGGGCTGGAACGGGGGGGGGGGGACAAGGGGGGCAGCTTCCCCCCTGCCCTTTTTTCAGGAGGGGCAAGGGGGGCAATACTGCCCTTTCCATTTCAGTGCGATAGTAAAAAAGCAAACGCATGGTAATTTCAAAGCTCGCTTATCCAATGCAGAATAAATTCAATTGTTTATGAACAATAGATCAAAGGTGGTCGGATCCACAAATTTAAAGATCCCGCACCGATCCGGATCCAACAAGAAGAGATCCGGATCCGCCACCTTTTAAATTTTTAGATCCGGTTCCGATCCGGATCCGCCAGTATACAGTACAACTACACTTTGTTCATATCAACGAAAACCAAAAGTAGACCAAAGAATAGCCAAAAAGGTCCTCACTCAAAATTAGACGTTTTTTCTGCCCAAATTCAGGTGATGACCAAAAAAAAAAAGTTCCTTAAAAAAACTGGGGCGTTTTTATTACCCAAATTCAGGTGATAAATAAAAAGCAAAAAAAAGGTCTTCACTAAAAATAGGACGTTTTTTCAGCCAAACTTCAGGTGAAGACCAAAAAAATAAAAAAGTCTTCACTGAAAATTGGGGCATTGTTTGTGCCAACATTTAGGTGGAGATCAAAAGAAAGAAAGGTCTTTGCAGATTGTAGTGCTGATTTTGTCCCCAAATTATTTGGAAGGGCAAAGCCAAATTCACATCCTGATCCGCATCTTCTAGTAAAACCGGATTCGGATCCGATCCGGATCCGCAAAAAAACAGTAAGATCTGAATCCGATCCGATCCGGATCCGTTGCCACCTCTGCAATAGACCTAACACAGTGGTTCCTAACCTTTTTCTAACCGTGGCCCATTTTCATCTCGAAAATTTTCCACGGGCCTGCTCTCAAAGTATTGCTCAATTGCAATTTTCCACTGGCCTGAGCAGTAGCGAAGCCAGGATTTCGCAAAGGGGGGAGGGGGCTTTTTTGGAAGCTTGAAACATCAGTAAACGAACTTGACCCAAATTTTCATCGGTCTTGAATTAGATTGAAGCGGTTTTTCTGTCAAAATTAGGTGATCTCCGAAAAAAAAAAGGTCTCAAACGGGTTTTCCGGCTGCAAACAGATCATCTTTAAAAAAAAAGGTCTGTGTTCCAGAGAACGTCATTTTCTGTGTATTTTCAGTCGATCTCAAAAAGAAACAAACATAAAAACAAGTCAACTCGCCATTCACCGCAACTTTCTGCAAGCTTTCCGACAATGTTAGGGAATAAACAGCTCATCGAGCAAATACGACTTTTTCAAACCAAAATGCTCTGTGGCCCACTGCAAACTGCTCTGTGGCCCACCGGTGGGCCATGGCCCACAGGTTGAAAACCACTGGCCTAACAGATAATTAAATCGTTTGTGAACAATACACCTGACAAATGACCCAATGGTTCACAATAGCAATTAACATAGTAGAAAGTTAATAGCAACTTGCAGTAGGCTAGACTAAACTGCATGTTTTTCAGATAACTCGTGAAAGCTGATCAATTGGATGAAACTCAACTCATATACAAAATTTTTTTTGTCGATACAAAACACATTACAATTTTTATTTTCTTAAAAAATATCTTCTATTATAAACAAAATCACTCTCCATTAATTGGAGCTAAAAAGTTTGTTGAAATCAACAATACCAAATTGCGTGTGTTAAGTGATTTCTACAGTATATAACGTACCGGTAAAATAAGTGAGCAATCTTGTGGAATGCGTTTGGTCAGTCTGTAGCTCTGACACCCGATTTAGTTCAATTAGTTTAAACTGACGCTACGAAAATATAGGTTGCTACAAAATTTTAAATCAAGAACTCAAGGATCCTATGTCTGTAGACCTCAGCATTATTCTATCTGAAGACATTCAAGAGCTTCTAACTTTGTTTGTAGCCGTATAGTTGGAACGATCGACGCTGACGTTACCAGTGGCGAACCCAGGTGGTCCGGAGCTCCCTGCTCAAACTGGAAAACAGTGCTGCAACTAAAGCGTTGTCCTAGGGGGGGGAGGGCAATTTTTTTTGCAGTTGGGGCCGCAAAATTGAGCAAGTTAGTTGGTGCTGATCTCCGAAAACCAAAACAAAAATAAAATTCCAAGCTTTACATAACTCCAAGTTCTCTGTTGATCTCCCAAAAAAAGGTTATCACGTCGAATTGGTCTGGTCTGCTTAACTTCAAGTTCTCTGCTGATCTCAAAAAAAAGGTCATCGCGCCAAATTGGTCTACTTTTTTGAGAGTTCTCTGTTGGTCCCAAGAAAACAAAAGCCACCGTCTTGAGGCTGCCGTAAGGGAAAGGGCAGTTTGAGGGGTGCCGCCCCCTTTTGCCCTCCTAGATGCAGCTCTGCCGGAGATATACAAGAAAAACTTCCAACACATAAAATTCATAGCTGTAACTGGAGCAAGATCCATTTTTTGTCCAGACCTAACAGTAAAATACTCGGTAGGGATGGGAATGCCGGGATGTGGTGGGAATAAACATCTTCTCCAAAATTATTTTGTTTTGTAAATGCTGACGAATTAGTTTAAAATTTATGATTTTTTTTGTTTTAAGGTTTACCAGCTTTTTATAAACAGGCTTAAAATTTTACCGTTAGTCACCGCTCACATAGCCAATCTGCTAATTTACGCAGCCAGTTTAATCATGTTTTTGCCCTGCTAATTTTTTTATGCCACAATTCAAAAGCATTAATTTTTGCTGCAATAGGCCTAAAATTAAATTATTTTTGCACAAAAATTGCAGAATCTCCGAGCGCTGGGGGACCCGCCCCGAGACCCCTTTGCCTCCGGATGTTGGGAACGTTGCCCCCAAACCCCCAAAGGTATCCTGCGGCAGAATCCGTCCTTATTTAATTGATAATGTGTTTGTTGTTAGTTTCTAGTGTTTATGCGACGTACTCAGTACTGGCTTTGATGACATGTTTATTTGTTTGACCGTATGTCTGCAATAGGTGGTAATGACTATACGTACAGTATTGAAAGTGCCCTTTGAAAAAGCTGCCCCCCTTGCCCTTCTGCCGTTCCGCCACCCCTGCTCCCCCCTTGCCCTTTCGACGTTTTGTCACCCCTGGGCTTGACAACGCAAAAGTTTCAGCTTGGAAATTCCAAAAACTTGCATGCAACTACATCGAATAGTGAGATTTAAAAAACTGATCAAGAATTTTCTTGCGTATTTAAAAAACAAACAAACAGTAGCCTACTTACGACACAACCGGATTAAACATGTGTCCACGTATGCATGTATTTTTATGTCATGGCAACTTCCAAGATGGCAAAGTGGAATTAGACTGCGGTCGCTCATTCTTGCAAACAACAGGGTAGCTCGCATAAAACAAATAAATATTTGCAACCCTGTGAACTAATCAATAGTCGATTGGATGGAGAGTCTGCAACTGAAACCGTAAACTCAGGTTCGATTCCCAATCGGTTCAAACCAAAGACCACAAAAATTGGAATTCTCAGCTTCCCTGTTTGACGTTCAGCAATAAATGGGACAGTGTGAAGCCTCCACCGTGTGTGGTGCACACATAGGCAGGTGGAAGCTTGACTTGAAGAGCGCGAAATCCTGCAGTATATATAGCGGCTTGAATTAGAGAAAAATTGCGACATTGAAAACGTAAATTACATTCACGAAACGAATAGCCAAAATCTCCAAACGTTATAAGAGATGCGTTCCCATTTCATACTTAGCATTGAGAGGCTGAAATGCCCAAGGACCTTTACAATGAAACGCCATGAAAACTCGATCAGAATTTAACTTTCAAGCTACCACTCACTGCAAGGAAAGAACTTTGCGGAGTTGCGCACGCAGCTAAATTAGTTCTTTGTTTGTCATTCACTTTTTCTTAGTGAAGTTCCGAAGCAACTTCGAACAATGCTGGGGATTTCCCGCGATCGCTGACGTGTGCAGCTCTTTTTCTATTGATGGCACTTTCGCCTGCATTTCGCAAATGTCAACAAAATTAACAACGATGACAATTTGGCAACGCTTGCAAAATTTCGTTATTGCAAAATAAAGAGAACCAGCTCGGAGGCAGTGGGCAAGGAATTTCCTTGTATTGTTCGGAGTTGTTTTGAAACTTAACTTTTGAGGAAATACGAGTATGATGCACCGTTTGATAAATCCATTCCAAGCTCTGAAGTAAAATGAAGCGACACAAATTTGTGCGGGACAAAAATATCGAATTCAAGCTTCGAAGGTTGTTGCTCAAAGAATGGGACATGATAGTTACCTCAACGATTGTTTGCACTAAACCTGTAACTTAGTAAGTTTTTGGAAAAGTAACGAAATCGGCATTTATGAAATTGAGAAAGGATTGGACTTCCATTAGCGCTTGGGAAAGGATACAAATAGTTTTTCATAAAACAATTCCGTTAGAGTTAAAAACATTACACGTCACAGCAATAATACCTAACTGAAACAAAACAGCTACATAAAGCATATTTCTGGCGCGGCGCCAATCCATAAGTCTCCGGATCCTGATCAAAAAGCTCCAGTGATTTGCGCCAGTGGCCGTGGAAAAAAAAGGAAAGATTTTCTACGTTTCAAAAACTCTGGAACCAATCTTAATAACTACGACTCAATTGCTTCTTTAAACTGAAATCGAACTTGAAAAACTTTTTGCCTGATTTTCACCAATTGACAGTGAAAGTAACTTACTAGTCATGATACGTTTTTATTCATTAATGCGGCAGAGGTTTTTCATCTCCAGACATTTAAAATGCTGACCAGTTTTGCAGCAACACTCGGCTGTAAAGCGTTGAAACTTGGGATTGTAAGCACAGAACAGCGGATGCCCCCATGTTGGGTTCATTCATTCCCAGCCGTAACAAAAGCGGGGGGATTCAATCTCCCGCATTGACCTATGGCCTATCAGTGATAAACATTTGATGCAAAATCAATAGTTATTACTCAGTACAAGCCGGATTTATGGAGGCCCCCACTATTTGCCATGAGTCGCCAGTAAATTTGAGCGGTGTTGTGTAAAATAATATTTATCTTGTAGCAAATTACTAGTTTGGTAAACGTTTAATATTCTTTCATAATAGTGTGGCGGTCCTCCTTCCAGCCTGTCTCGCGAGGGGCCACAATTGACTTTCAGTATGATAGATTCACTTCAATAGTTGCTTGTTTTCCATTTTATTGTTTGTTAGCAAAATGAATTCACAGATATTACCACAATCGTCGATTAACTAAGATGAATTTGTTTAGTTGCTTATCCTGCCACGTTGGTAGCCAAAAAAGAGAGACTGATTAGTTTTCGTTGCGTCATAGGAAAAAAAAGAGTTGCCAAAAAAAATATAATTTCAGCAGACGGAGTTAACCGTATTCCCACAATACCCCCCCCACCAAGGCATCGGACGATTGGTACAATCGACCGAAGCATGAATGAAATATCTGTGGGAATACAAAAAAAAACTTATGAACAAAGAAACGAACTAATGTAATCACTAGCGTAGCATTGAAACAAGCAAGTGACCCAACAAGAAAACTGGCACAAATAAAAGAATCAGCCTTTGCTTTGGACTGGGGACGAAAAAAAAAAGTTGAAAAAAAGTATCCGATGGGTGGTCGAATAAGTAATCTTCTAAGACAGTTCTTGTTCCAAAGTCCACAAAGGATTGCATATTTCCGGATCAGACGTCGGTGGCTGCAAGCGAGGGACAAAAAAAATTTGAGCAACACATTGCTGAAATAATTTGGTATATGGAGCAAAAACGAAATCTGCTCCATAAGTCAAAATGAAAAAATGTCCAGGGATGGAGAAGGGAAGGTGTCCTATTTTGGAGTTTCATATGCAAAACGGAGAGCAGCTAGGGACCGACCCCCCACCAAGCTTAGCTAAGAAAAAAAAAGAAAAAGGTGAGATTACAAAAAAAATTAATTTACCAAAAGCGAAACCGATCTCAGCAAAAAAAACTGCTGAGCCAAAACAAGGCTACATCAAGCACGTCACAGACACACACAAAAAGGTATCCAGCCGCAAGGTTTCAAACAGAAAAGTGGAGAATCAAGAACAGTAACAGCGGTAGAATAGCTGAAACTAAGAAGGAAGGATTAAATAGAGAATAATTTTGGAACTCAGCAACCGTACACCCGATAAAAAAAAAGAAATCGGCGAGGTCTCCGATGGAGTCTGGGGTGTGCGACCCAGAGCTGTGGACGGTGATCAGTCGTCCACCCATGAAAAACAACGCCGAAAACCCGAGAAAAAAATTCTAAAACATCCTAGCCGTGGTTCGACTCTCTGAGCAAAACTGAAATTATCCAAGCAGCAACAAGGAAAAACAAAGCAATGAACAATAACGCAGGCGTGACAAGGCTGTAAATCCTCCGAAAGGAACGGGTGCTTGTACCCAAAAAAACTCATGAAAACAAACTAAAGCATCAAATTAACCGAAAAGGAACTGTTTAGCTTTACAAAGGGACATAATCGTCAAAATGGGCAGGCATGCAAATTATCCTACCAGCCTATTGCGAAAAACAGAAGCAGGTTGCTCATCAAACGACGCTGCTGCCAACTCCACAGGATTAGAGGACTTGCAAGCATAGGCGTAGCCAGGATTTTTGATTGGGGGGGGCCCAAACCACAAATCACATGCAATGACGTCATCAGAAATTTTCGGAAAAGTAATTTTTTGTAGGGCAAAGATATCGTAGAATGGAAGATCTGAAGCAGTAGCCTGATGGCACTTTGCCAGGATTTTGGTAAAGGGAAAGGGCGAAAACTAATTGTTAAAAAGTGTAAAAGTCTAACTTGGAAGACGTGTTGAGTAAGCTAGTGTACTCAAACGTATCACAGACGGGGGTCTGGGGGCAGAGCCCCCAGCCGCCGGTCGCTATTGGGGTCTGGGGGCAAAGCCCCCGGCCGCTGGGCGGATTTTGTAAGTTTTTGGAAAAAAAGCTATTTAAATCCCATTGGATCACATTTCGCACGAGTTCAGAGCCATTTCAAAGAACTAGACTTTTAACATTTCAAAGCCAATCGAAAAAAATTAGTAGTTCAATCCTCTTTTTGCAATTAAATCCCAAAACACGCTTAGAATCTTGCATTATGGTGTAAAATTTTAATTGTAAGTGATTTGGTCTATAGGGGGAAGTAACGAACATTGCCTTCTGCAATACTTTAGCAGTAAATAATTAAGTTCATAATAACGTTAAACGAGGGCCTGGGGTGACAAATTTTAGGTCAAAACTCTTAGATTTCTCACAGGTTTTGCATTGAAATTGTTAAAAATTTGCATTAAGGGGCCCCTGGCCCGGGAACCTTGGTCGTCAGTCAGGGGTCCTTGGGCTCCCTGGTTGCCAGTTAGAGGCCCCGTAGTCCCTTGCTTGTCGGTTAGGAGCCCAGGCCCCCTGGTTGTTAATTAGGGGCCCTGGGGCTCCTTGGTCGTCAGTTAGGGACTCCAGGACCCCTTGGTTGTTGGTCAGGGGCCCTGGGGTCCCCTGGTCGTCATTTAGGAGGACCCCGGGGCCCCTCGTTGTCGGTTAGGGGCCCCCTGGTTGTTGGTTATGGCCCTGGTTGTGAGTTAGGGGCCCTGGGGCCCCGGGGCCTTTTGATTGGGGGGGGGCCGGGCCCCCTGGGCCTCCCCCTGGCTACGCCTATGCTCGCAAGCTACGTTGCCATTGAATGTACAGTCCAAACAATCGTCGTCTGTTACGTTCTCTAACAAATTAGCTGCTTTCAATCTATCAACGCTCACCGTGTCAATTCTGTTGCCAAAGTCTTGGTTGAAAAACTTGGCATGTTTCGACACAACACGAAATGGTCCTTTGTACGCTCTGTGAAATCCACCACTCGTCTCATCGCGTACAAAAACGTGATCACACGTCGCCAATGCTTTTTCAACATAAGTGTCGCGTTGGATGTGATAGTTCGTTGGCGGAGCTTTCAAAGACGACATTAAGGAGTTAAGCTCTTTTACGTATGTCGTCTCACAGACCGATTTAGGCGACTCAAAGAATTCACCAGGCAGTCGCAGGGTAGTGCCAAATGTCAATTCCGCCGAAGAAAATCCATGATCACTTTTAGGGGCAGATCGCAGAGCGAGTAAAACCCAAGGCAGGTTAAAAAACCACCTGTGCGGCTCTCTTTGGGCTTTAAGAGCCGCCTTCAAAGTTCTGTGCACTCTCTCACAAAATCCGTTAGCTTGGGTTCTATACCCACAAGTGTGGTTTAGTTTGCAACCCAAAAAACTGCACAATTCATTCCACAAGTGCGAAGTAAACTGAACTCCTCGATCACAAGTTAACGCAGTAACTGAACTCCTCGATCACAAGTTAACTCAGTTGGGCAACCGAATCTGGCAACTCAAGTGTGCAAAAATGCCTCAGCACATTATTTGGCGCTCGTGCCCTTAAAGGGCGCTACTTCTACGTGCCTCGTAAACCTGTCAATGAAGGTCATCAAATACGAAAAGCCGTTACACGCAACCAATGGGCCTACAATGTCGCAATGCATGTGGGCAAATCTAGCGTCAGGAGTTTTAAACCTTTGCAAAGGGGTTTTATTGTGGTGAACAATCTTAGACTGCTGGCAAGGGATGCAGGTTCTAACAAACTTTGCCACATCTTTTCGTATTCCCTTCCACACAAATCGCTGACCGATCAGCTCTCTGGTCACTTTCACACCAGGATGCGCTAAAGAATGAACTTCGTCAAAAATGCGGAAGCGCAGCTTTTGCGGAACTAGAATTCGAGGTACATTACAAGATTTGTCTACCCAAATGCACACGCTAGAGCAAGGGATAGTGACCTTCTCCAAACACAAGGAATGAGTTTTATCCCTGATCATATCATTTATCTCTGAATCAGTCTGTTGCTCAGCAGCAATTTCGAGCAAATCTACCGTCTGGAAGTCACCAAACACAGCGCCAATGTCAGGGGGTCGACTCAAGCAGTCCGCAACCACATTTTGCTTTCCCTCAATGTGGCGAATATTTGACGTAAATTCAGAAATGAATTGCAGCTGTCTCAATCGCCTACCAGAATACTCCCTATGGTTAGACCTCAGAGCAAAAACTAAAGCGGAATGGTCCGTTTCAATTACAAAATCGCGTCCTTCTAGAAAATATCGAATATGTTTTATCGCTAGGAATATAGCCAACAATTCCCTATCAAAAGTGGGATAATTTTTTTGTGTAGCGTTCAACGACTTTGAAAAGAAACCAATCGGTGTCAACTCACCATTCACAACTTGATTAAGAGCGGCCCCAACAGCTCCATCCGAAGCGTCACAAGTCAAAACAGTTTCTCCTCCTTTAATCGGAAAAGCTAAACTAGTAACGTTTGCCAAAATGTGTCTAGCGGACTCAAAAGCATCAATACTTTCCTCTGACCACGGGATACTTTTCTTGCTGTTCTTCTGTGGGGAAAGAATCCGTTCCAGGGGATGCAATATTGCTCCAGCCTGCGGGATGAAACGTCGGTAGAAGTTGATCATCCCCAAAAATTTTCGCAGTTGTCGCATGGTTTTAGGCATGGGGAAATTTTGAATAGCTTCAACTTTTTGAACCAGAGGTAGTACTCCTTTGCGACTAATCCTGTGTCCTAAAAAGTCAGTTTCAGGGACTTTGAAAATGCATTTGTCGCGATTCAAGATTAAGCCGTATTGGGATAGGCGTTCAAAGACCAATTGTAGGTGTCGGAAATGCTCCTTCTCGTTCCGACTGAAGATGAGAAGATCGTCAATGAAGCAAAAGACATTAGGAATTCCCTGAAGAACTTCATGCATGAAACGTTGAAAAGAGTTGGCTGCGCAAGAGATTCTCATGGGGAGGCGTCGAAATGCAAAGTTGCCCTACGGCGTAATGATACTCGTTTTGCATTGATCTTTTGGGGCGATTTCCACTTGATGGTAACCTTTGTACAGGTCAAGGCTTGAGAAAACGGTTGAACCTTCCATATCACCGACAAAGTCAGATAAAAGGGGGATGGAGTAGCGGTCTGAAATGGTTTGGCGGTTCAGTTGACGAAAGCCTTCAGTAATTCTCCAGCCGCCGCCTTTTTTTTGGACTAGATGCACAGGGCTTGCCCATTCGCTCTCGCTTCTGTAAATGATTCCCAATTGGAGTAACTTATCCAACTCCGTGCGTAAGATCTCCAACTTTTCTGGGCTTAATTTTCGAACTTTAGCAACACATGGTGGGCCAGAGGTGTGTATATAATGCTGAGTCTTATGCTAAGTCGGTTTTTTAAAATTGTCAACGTCAAACAAATCAGAGTAAACGGTGCAAAGCCTATCGACCGAGTCAAAACTACAAACATCAACTTGGCTATTTTCAACAACGTTATCTGGCAGTTCGGGACAGGACTTATGGTCCAAAACAACAACTCTTTGCGATGCCTCATCCTCTGATGAAAAACTATTGTCAACACGCTCAACAGCTTCAGCGATCGAAACGTCGGGTTTCTTAATTGCACTACCACAACGAGGGCGAGTAAGCTTAGCATCAACCTTATCATGACATGGGAGGTGCAATGTTTTATTCGCTTAGTCCAAAACAAAACCAAAGTGAGTCAAAAAGTCAAGCCCTAAAATAGCACAACTAACACCTGCGCGTAAAAAGTTCCATTTAAAACTCTTGCGCAAACCGAAGGTTACCGTTAACAGGATAGTCTCGTAGGTCGGAACTAAAGTGCCATTAGCCGCCGTCATGTGACCTGTTAATCTTTTGTCGCCTGCAGAACGGGAATAAGGCAAAAGTGAGACCGCACTGCCCGTATCTACCATAAAGTTTACCAAAGTGTTAGGGTCTTTAACCATCCACTCACCTAAATTAGCATTAATCAAACCAACTGGCTTGTCCCTAGGGTTGCGAAACAGACTTCTCCGCGAGCCACGCCATTTGCACGGTTGCCTGCAAGAACGGGCGCTAGCGCCGAAACGTGCGTGATAGAAACACAAATCCGAGTTGGGCTTGTTAAACTGTTTTTCAGATCTGAAAGAAACGTCCTTGCTAGTTTGGTTTCGATTGGGTGTTTTCGAATACGTTGCGTGAGCAGCTGGGCCCTGAAAGTTATTTTGAGAAGAATTACGAAAATTTCTTGGGCCACGAAAAAATTCACCGTCTCTTTTAAGCCGCATTTACACGGGCGACTTTTTTGCAACGCGATTCGAAGATTTTTAATGCGTGAAAATCTCTCTCGCAGAGTGGTTACTCACACGAGGCGAGACTCGCTAACCGCGATGGCGTTTGGGAAGAATCGCCGCCGTGTAAGTAACAACTGCGATTTGCGATGCCGATTATATTCGTGGCTTTCGCGCGAATCGATGCAAGAATCGTTCTCGTTCGTGATCACTTACACGAGGTAGATTTCAACGTCTTGAGAGTCTCAGGGCAAAGTCGCGCTCGTGTAAACTGCAAATCGGATGCAATTTACGAGTCGCCCAGGCATAGCGCAATGCACAAATGCTTTGCGAGTCGCTGGCTGCGATTACCCTAAATTTGCTTCACAAAGGATTGTGTTCATAGTATGAAATAATCTGTAGTGCTTTTACCGTAATTAATTGTGATTTCGATACTAAATTTACTTCATATTAAAACCGCAGAACCAATAATTTTCTTGTGCATGCTAGCACTGGTCTACTGCAGATATGGCAGTCATGAGCTGATTGCTGGTAACTGTAAAGCCAATCAAGCTAAACTTTAACCCTTTATAAAATGTATAACAAATTAACCACAGGTAACAGTACCTTAATAATGTATTCTGCTTTTATAATACCTTAAGCACGCTTTTTTATAAGAATCAGTAAACTTTGAGTTAAGGCTGGCTGTTTTTATCTTTTCGCCAATGTTAAGCCTCAGTTGCTCGTAATTGGTTCTTAAAGTTTGAGATCATTGATGTCAAGTATGGCGACCATGTTTGTTAATTCCTAGTGCTATGTCTGCTTGTAAACGCCTTTTTGGATACTTTTGCAGCATCGTAAAATTGCGGAAAGCGAAAAAGCGAGCACTAATTTCTGTTTGAACGAGAGCCAAAAAGTGTTTTTGTTACTTGCGCTGTGCGCAACAGCACTCACTCTATAATCTCAACTTTGTTGCAATTTTGCTCGCAAATACCAAAAAACCACTCAAGCTTTATTGTTTTTAATCAGAACAGAATTTAGTTTGTTTTTTGATTTGGAATTTATTTCGGTTGTTCTTCCTAATTTGTTATTAAATTTTGAGCAAAAATGAGCCTCGTGTTTTTACAAAATTTTTTGTGTATAAAAAAATGTAATCAATTTTGTCATTGTTAATATTCTGACATAGCAAAAACATCCGAGTAAGTTAAAAATCTGAAAACCCTAGAATAGCTAAGACAATGAATTCTCAATAATGGCGTTTGGACAATATATTTTGGAAATGGAGGTGCTTGTTACAGAAGCCCTCCGTAATACTGTTGACTGCAGGTGCTCCAGCGAAACTCTGGAGCCTTCACCCTGCACGTCTGGGCAAACGACAATTGAAATTCTCCAACTTAAACTGTATTGTTCAGACGAAACAGATAATATGGAACAGCACGGCATGGCAAACAACAACTGAAATTTAACCTGAAAATAATGAACTAATAGAGTGCCGTACGAGCGGTCTTCAAAATAAAATAATTCTTTGTGCCAATTGCTCGAATGAAACGAAATGTCAGAATAGAGGAACTCGGCCAAAAAGCGCGTAATTTTTAAAACGCTTGCAGCCAATGACTGCAGGAAATAAGGTGGCGTACGCAAACTGAGCAAACTAAAAATAAGAAGCGGCCGAATTCCGAAACTAGAGCGGGGCAACATAAAAAAAGGTCAATCGGTGCTGTGACAGTGCAAGCAGTGTAGGCTCACACCCTATGCTCACTCGTTGGGTCCAGCATCTTGTAGACAAATACCATCCACTGGTTTTTGTCGGCTAGAACAGTGTTAGCGTTTGCTTTCTTTTCTGACCGGAGATTGCCTGTAGCCTACCGTCATCTCTTGTGGTTAAAATAACCACATTTAAAGGGAGAAACATAACACCTACTGCACCGCATATTGTAATTAAAGATTAATTGCATGAAAATGCTATTTCTAAGCAAATCATGTTCTCAATTCCGAGTGGTTTTATGGCGCTTTTTCTCTTGAATTACGCCAGGAATGAGTTTTGACCTGAAGTCACTAGCGTATTTTTGCACTCTTCATAATAATTCATCCTCTGCACTATACTTACTGTAATTGCCTTGCGTTTAGCAAATACATGCGCGGCCATAGGCGTAGCCAGGATTTTTGATTGGGGGGGGCCCAAACCACAAATCACATGCAATGACGTCATCAGAAATTTTCGAAAAAATAATTTTTTGTGGGGCAAAGATGTCGTAGAATGGAAGATCTGAAGCAGTAGCCTGATGGCACTTAGCCAGGATTTTGGTAAAGGGAGAGGGCGAAAACTAATTGTTAAAAAGTGTAAAAGTCTAACTTGGAAGACGTGTTGAGTAAGCTAGTGTACTCAAACGTATCACAGACGGGGGTCTGGGGGCAGAGCCCCCAGCCGCCGGTCGCTATTGGGGTCTGGGGGCAAAGCCCCCGGCCGCTGGGCGATTTTTGTAAGTTTTTGGAAAAAAAGCTATTTAAATCCCATTGGATCACAAGTTCAGAGCCATTTCAAATAACTAGATTTTTAACATTTCAAAGCCAATCGAAAAAAATTAGTTGTTCAATCCTCTTTTTGCAATTAAATCCCAAAACACGCTTAGAATCTTGCATTATGGTGTAAAATTTTAATTGTAAGTGATTTGGTCTATAGGGGGAAGTAACGAACATTGCCTTCTGCAATACTTTAGCAGTAAATAATTAAGTTCATAATAACGTTAAACGAGGGCCTGGGGTGACAAATTTTAGGTCAAAACTCTTAGATTTCTCACAGGTTTTGCATTGAAATTGTTAAAAATTTGCATTAAGGGGCCCCTGGCCCGGGAACCTTGGTCGTCAGTCAGGGGCCCTTGGGCTACCTGGTTGCCAGTTAAAGGCCCCGTAGCCCCTTGCTTGTCGGTTAGGAGCCCAGGCCCCCTGGTTGTTAATTAGGGGCCCTGGGGCTCCCTGGTCGTGAGTTAGGGGCCCTGGGGCCCCCTGGTTGTCAGTTACGGACTCCAGCACCCCCTGGTTGTTGATTAGGGGCCCTGGGGCCCCCTGGTCGTCAGTTAGGAGAGCCCCGGGGGCCCCTCGTTGTTGTTTAGGGGCCCCTAGCCCCCTGGTTGTTAGTTAGGGGCCCTGGGGCTCCCTGGTTGTGAGTTAGGGGCCCCGGGCCCCCTGGTTGTCAGTTAGGGATCCGGGGCCCCCTGGTTGTTAATTAGGGGCCCCTGGTTATCAGTTAGGCACTCCAGGGCCCCCAGGTTGTTGGTTAGGGGCCCTGGGGCCCCCTGGTTGTCGGTTAGGGGCCTGGGGCCCCCTGGTTGTTAGTTAAGGGGCCATCTGGTTGTTGGTTAAGGGTCCTTTGGTTGTTAGTTAGGGGCCCTGGGGCCCCCTGGTCGTCAGTTATGGGCCCCCTGGTTTTCAGTTAGGGGTCCCGGACCCCTGGTTGTTGGTTAAGGATTCCAGGGCCCCCTAGTTGTTAGTTAGAGCCCCCTGGTTGTTAGTTGGGGGCCCATGGACTCACTTGTTGTCATTAATATTATTGTTAATCACTGTTATGTGCGTAAATACTGAAAAAAAAACTGCAACTAAACATCGCCAGGCTATGTTGTTATAAGTTTTTGTCGTTAGTGGTATTTTGATTGGGGGGGGCCCGGGCCCCCTGGGCCCCCCCCCCCTGGCTACGCCTATGTGCGCGGTTTATTTTATTATTGTGGATATTGATGCTTTGTAACAGCTGTGGTTTAGTAGCTCCATAACAAATTTACATGAAAACACGTATTATACAAATGCTATATGGATTTTTTGAATGTTGGTTTAAATTAAAAAAGAACCAGTGCTTCAGTAGCGACAAAAGGCGCTTGGTATCACTTCAGAAGAACTCAAAAAGAGAACTTAAAAGTAAAATTTAACAATTGGTATTTCGTATAATATAACAGCACAGATCTACTATAAAATACGAAATACTTGTGCACTATTAAGGAAACAAACTATATGAATTTGTCAGTCACACATGCTTGGAGAAAAGGTAATTTCAAAAGTGTTTTAGAATTAATTGCACAGAAATGTTGATAAATTTTATTGTTTTATTTTACCAAAGCATTATGTATAACCAAACAAGAAACACAGTCAGAGATGGGTGGCAGGTTGCCGTGGTGAAAAACCAAGACCTAAAGGGTAAGTGACGGAAGTTTATTATAGATTATGAGCAGTAATGCCCGCTTGACTTTGCTCCATCCAAGCTAACTCAGAATGATACAGAGAAAATAAGCTTTTTTGAGTAATTTCAAGCGTTTAGTGCTTCATCTTTCACCTTGCATTATCATCGCAAGTTTTAACGAAATTAGCTGCTCAATTGTATTCCCAGTATTTCGTTTTACGCACGCGTTGATTTCACGCATTTTCTTTTCAAAATTCCGAAGCGTGATTGTTTCAAACGCAAAAAGCTGACAAGCGGCGCATTTGAAGTGCTTTTGCGGCAGTTGGCTTTTGTAAATTCAAAACCAGCAAGCAGCGCTTTGAAACTATCTCGCAACGTGTAAGTGAACCAGATTACCAGAGCGATAGCGACTCTTCCGCCGACTCGATTTTGTGAGAATCACTGGCACGCAGTCTCAACGTGTAAGGCCGTGTTTACATTCTCGCGTTGCGTTCCGTTCCGTTGCAGCGCAACACGTCAACGCTTGCGCTTGTGAGGTTTACATTCTCGCGTTGCATTACGTTCGTTGTTGTTGGTTACCAACAAAGCTAATTCAGTGAAAAAAGTTTGAATCGGTGATAATAAGCAATGGATGTTTAATTCTTGTTCGTATAGATAGTTGCTCATTGCATTGCTAAGAACTGCAGTTGAAATGCATTTGCTATTGCAAGGCCAAGCAAACTAGCCAAATAAATAGTCATTTTATCTCAGGTACGCTGAGCTTCGTTAAAAAATCTGTAATGGTCAACAGTGCTGCAGCACCAGTAGATTAGTAGTAGAAGTAGCCGTAAATTTCAAAATCAAATTAAATAAATTCTAAGATCAGCCAATTAGATAAGAAATTCAAATTAATTCCAACAACATAGCCTACAATAAACAATTAAGTTATTGACTAGGCTATTGAGACCCAAGACAAAATTAATCATTTTTCGGAAACTGGAAAAGACAGCCAATAATATTGCCCAAACATTTCAACAGTTTGTTAACAACTTAAGTAAAGACTGCTAGGCTTACAAATGCTGGTGCCATGAACAGTGCAAGCTGGAACAAGAGAGAGACCGATTGGTTTGGCTATACCATTAAATAGGCTAGACTAATCTGCTAATAGATTTGCTAATCTTCAATATTTTTGCCTTCCTGATGTATTTTCTATTCTTGAAAAGAGCCTAGCCTGTCTTGTTTTGTTACTAATTCTTCTATTGATCACTGTAGACTATCCTTTTTTCTTTTCAATAGCCGATCAAAAGCAAACTAACATTCCACAAACACCTAATCGACTGTTCTAACAGCTACTTTAGATTTACATTAATAGCTCACAGCTCTGGTCTCCACGACGTTGTGTGCAAATGATATCAATTATCTCGAATTGCTGTGTTTAAGAATGATCAACTTTTTTTTTTTGACCAATCACGACCAAGAACTGCTCTGACGTACAGGCGTCGCAATGCAACATTATGAAATCCATTTCATCAGCACGCGTGGTCGCTATACGTCACAGCCTCTGCGTTAACGCTTTTGCAAGAATGTAAACCCTTTTTGTAAGTTTTATTTTCTTAAAAACTGCGCGCGAAAGGCAACGCAACGCAACGCGAGAATCTAAACCCGCCTTAAGTGACTACTGCGAGTTGCAACAGTATGCGAGCGTCGCGGTAAAATCTCTTCCGTGTGAGTGACTGCTGCGATTTGATTTTTTTGGGGGCGTGTCTGGCGATATCGCGCAGACAAAATCTCACGTGAATCTTGCGCCGTATAAGTGACCTACGCGATTTGAGAAAGAAAAAAGGCAAAATGTCGATTCTCGCAGCTAAAAGTCGCCCGTGTAAATGCGGCTTTAGGAGTCGAAAAATGCTGTGGTGGAAAGTTGTGTGAAGCAGGGTGAGATCGAGAAAGGTTACTGACCGTAGCATTCAGCCTCTCAACACACACACTCAAAACATTTAGTTTATCGGAGACCGAATCCAACGATAATGAAGTCGTAGGCGTTTTGGTCACTTGAGAGAAATGGCCTGCCGAACTGGCAGCAGTGCGAGAGACACGACTGTCATTTTCATGAATTCGGTCTGCCATTTTGGCCAAGCCATCTAAATCCTCACTGTCATGCATCGATAACATTTTTCGTGTTGAGCACGGCATTTGATCCAAAAATAGTTTGCGTAAAGCACGCGGGGGTAGCACTACATTTGGACCCATGAGACTGCGCATTTTGCCAAGCAATTCGCTTGGTTTCTGCTCAAAACTAAGCGTGGTTTGATACAGAAGCTGATGCAGCTTCTCCTCCTCCGTGGGAGCATAGTGCCTTAAAAGCGCAGATTTCAAATCGTCATAGGGGTGCTCTCCTAGGTGTGCCAAGGGGAACTCCAAAATCGATAAATGCCTGTGGTCTAAAGCGGACAACAGGAGCTCGCATTTACGTTTGTCATCACTCAGGCCACGCAAGTTAAAAATTGCCTCGGCTACTTTAAACAATAGCCAGCCGTCATCATTATAGAATTTCGGAAGCTTGATTGGCGCACCCAGGTCTCGAAAGGCAGAAAAATGAGGTGTGCCCGGTAAGGTAGACGAAGTGGGCCAGCTGCCCCTTCCACGGCCAAAAGGGGTTGAGGCCAAATTTGAAAAAATCATCGAAAGGATTGTAGCTAACCATACAGTAAATATTGCCAGGCTAGTAGGCCTACCGCGATACCGAGTCCGGTTCTTTATCGTTGTTGTTCTTTGTCCGGTTGAAATTTTCTTGAAAAAAATGCAAAGCCAAATAATGATCCAAATGCCGGTTGCATATGTTTTCTGACGATCCAGTTGTCGTCGACGGGGTCACCAGTTTGTGGCGGTCCTTCTTCCAGCCTGTCAGAGGAGGGGCCACAATTTCCTTCCAGCTTGATAGATTACTCGAGTGATTGCTTGTTCTCCAATTTATTGTATGTTACCAAAAGGAATTCACAAAAATTACCATAATCGTCGATTAACGCAGATGAATTTTTTAGTTGCTTACACTGCCACGTTGGTAGCCAAAAAAGCAATACTGATATTTTTCGTTGCGTCATAGAAAAATAAAGAGTTGCCAAAAAAAATATAATTACAACAGACGGAGTTAGCCGTATTTCCACAGTGACAACTAAAAATATGTGAAAGTGTTTAACAGCTACTAATCTGCCGACAAATTGTAGGGTAATTCGGTCATGACTCATAAACATTGCGCAAACAGTGTAGGCAATGCATCATCAGATCATAGAATATATTCCTGCAATTTGTAGCTGCATTGATGCTAACCGGCTTAATTTTTATTTTGAGAACGACAATTTGCTTGGTGCCGTAGCCAGAACAAACGAAGTGAGGGGGCGCTGAAATAGACTGAACTTTTGCACATTAAAACTGATCTTGTACAGGTGCAAGATACATGTAAATTCTGTAATCATGTCTACAAAGGAGACATGTAAATCCGGAAGCGTTCTTAGCTCTTTTCGTTTCCGGCCCATAATTACTTGAAAAGTATCTGCCGAAGCCAGTAGAAAAATTAAATTGACAGGCTCATTCAGCCTCTAATTGTATTTTAAGGCTAAAATTTTTAAATGACGTAACTAGGGGGGCTGAAACTGCCTTTGCCCTCGGAGTTGCGCCACTATATCCATAAATGCTTAGCGGCCTGTAGTGCATCCCGACCCATAGTTTGAGAAACACTGGCTTTGAGCTTAGAATACTTTGAATTGAATACGATGCAAACGTTCATGGTTTTGAAACTGATATGACAATAGCCTAATTACTTGATGACCAATTGTCCGAATGCGTCGTTTTTACGACGACCCTGATCGAATGATCTGGGTTCAACCCGCACTCTGGTCTCGTTGTTGCGTCCTCGGATAAGACGCTTTACGATAATTATCTTTGCTTGGTGGCTTCGAACAAGCAGCAAATTCAGTGGACAAGAATTCGAAGAAATCCACAGGAACATTGGTCATCGGAAACTCCTAAGTAGGTGCGGATTCCTCCAATTACGAAGTAGTTGTTGTAATGAAAAGTGTGCGGATCGTCCAATACTTAGCGTCTGACGCTGTCCGGTGATAGGAGGATAAAGATGCGCTACAACAACAACAAATAGGTGCAGAAGAGTAAACTTTGAATGTTAAATCTGGTGTTTGAAACTTGAAGCACTAAACTTTCAGTGTTTTAAAACTTCAATATACTTTACTGCTAACGTGGGTAATTTTTGTCAATTAGGTGGGATTGAACGTTATTATTCCTTTTTACATTGTTATCGGTTTTCTTGTCTTTGGATGATGTTCCAAAACAAGTATTTTTAGTGAACCAAAATGGGGACAAGGCCCTTCTGGTCCCCGTAACGACGGCACTGAATTAGCCAAGTGACAAAACTTTTTTCTTGAATCGTAACAAAGATTTGTATTTATTTTTTTATCCTCGATTGAGCTTAATTCTTTGCTGTAGCTTTTTTTGCGTTTAAACTTTTTTCCGTATTTTTGTAAAAAGTTTTTGGTAGTTTGGCTATGCCAAATTTCATTGTTGGTATGATTACAACTTGCAATCAATAAACCCAGTGCATAACGGTCAACCTATTGCCTGTTAATGAAGTGGTTGATATTTTCCTGCTGAGTGAATTTTTATGGTACTCATTGCGATAGTGCTTCAAATATGGGATAAAATGGTACGATACTGCTTATCTTCGCGAGCGACTACTTTCAAAGATACGCTTAGCGTTGCAAAAGTACAATGCAAATTACGCGTAGCTTCCGGTCTAAATTTGTCTTGGTATGGAAGTATGGAATGAAATATGGACGAAAATTGTAGTATGGAATGGAATATAGAATGGATGAATTTTAGTATGAATTGGAACATGGAATGGAAGAAAATTGCCAGTATGAACTATGGAAAAATCGTCTTCCATTCCATACCATGCCCTGTCTGATAGTGCAGAATAGTACTGAACAATGAAATGCCAACAAACGTAAAGCTGAAAACACGCATAACCAGTACTTAATATGTATAGGGGGGACGCTTCCCCATCGAGAGTTAGCGTCCCCCATCGAGATTTAGCGTCCCCCCATTGAGACTTAGGCATCTTCCCATCGAGAGTTGAGCGCTGGATGAGCAGAAAAAAAATAGCCAGCCAGGACTAAAAGATCCTACAAATTTTCTGCCAAAAATGGTCGCAAATTGCGGCGAAGACCTTTTTTTTGGTCTTCATCTGATTTTGGGGAAGAATGATTTCAATTTCCGGCGAAGACCTTTTTCTTGTTTTTAGTCTTCAATCAATTTCGGCGACGGAAATACTTCGCCATCTCCGCTAAACTTTTTGTAAAGTTGGTCAAGACTGCGAAAGCGTCCCCCATGCAAAATTTTACAATTAAAGTACTGCATAAAACGATTGTGGTTACTGGCAACTGATTACACCACGTGATATTGACAATACTGAAGAAACAAAACAAAAGACGGCAGCTTCAAATCTCACCGCTGTTAGTTTGTACCTTAGACAAGTTAATGGCTGATGGACAATGCGTTTATACACGTTTATAGAGCAACATTTAATACGCGTTGATACAGCAAAATATGATACGGCAACATTGCAGGCGGAACAATAAATGCGTCGAACTAACAGCATTCTAAAACTAAAAAACACTGCTCAAGTTAAACTCAAGGTTGACAACGTTCGCAGTAATGTAGATGCTCTCGAGCAAATTGTAGGTTCGAAACTCTAGTGCGCCAACAAAATGCTTTGCGAAAGAACAACGTATGAGAACACACAGCAAAAATCGGTAAAGAATTGGTTTAAACATTTGTAGCAAATGGAACAAAGTTGTTTACCAGAAGTGGTTGTACGATGACGTAATACATGTATATAGTTTCCACCTTCAATGTGTTGAAGGAAAATACGAGCATTAATACTTAGGTTCGATTCCCGGCCGAGTTATTTAAATTGCAATTGTTCAAGATTTGGAGCATTTAATTGCAAAATTATAGAACGAGGATTATGACATCAACTTTGCAACTAAAAGAAGGCGAATTCTCAATCAAAAAGTCTGGTATCGATTCCCTGTATCTTAGTTAATATTAACTATGATGTCATTAAATGCATGGGTTTGTGATTTAGGAAACAAAACTCGAATAAAAACGACCGTTTCCGCGTCGAAAATTCATTAATTCGCTCACAGCTCAAAAGCAGCTAAACGTGGAAGACTGAAGTTTTGAAGCAACGAAGCGTGAAAATGAGAGCTTTATGTAAGTCAAGTTTGGAGGCACTTAATTACATAGCTGCAATTCTAAACGGCCAAAATCGCAAAAGTAAAAAAAAATTAACCTGGTTTATCTTGGTAAGTACTTATAAAATTAAATAACGTTGAAAATTACAAAAAAAAATGTTTCGACGGAAAAGCAACGGATTCAATTAAATTTGTTCAAGCTGTGGACAAATTTTTGATTTACAGATTCAAATATTTTTGTGTCGGAATCTTGAATAGAAATACCCTTGGGATACATAGTTTGACAAAAAAAGCAGAATGCTTAATCTTGATAGCCAAAAAAAAGTTTATAAGTAAAGCAAAATTTAAAAAAGCGAAATGTTTGCTTGCCAAAAACAAAACAACAAAAAGCACTATAAAAAATCCAAGCTATATTGTAAATTAACAAATAGTATTTTGGAGAATTACCGAATGTTGGAATCTACCAGCTTTTTTTGTTGGCTTTTCAGTTTTATGTTACGTATATTTTGGAACAATAAAACATAGTTAGCAAAATTCGTTTTGTGTTTGTGTCCACTTTATGTGCATTCTGACGGCGAATCAACCAAGTTTCAATGAACATTTGTTCATTTTGCTACGAATTGATTCAACTATGTTGGCAATTTGCTCATTTAATGGAAGCTTTTCATAAATTTCGAGCGATCTTTGTAAACGGTTCAAAGCATCTGCATATTCTTGCAATTCAATCAAGCAGATGCCCATGTTATTGAGTGTAGTGGCAAGGTAGGGGTCTTTTTCCCAATTAATCTGAGTTTCATAAATTTCACCTGCTTTTTGCAGGTAGATGAGTGCTTCCGAATATTGTTGCTTTCCCGTTAAATATTCGCCCATGTAATTGAGTGTGAGAGCAATGCCAATGTCTTTTCTCTCATCTAGTGTTGTGTTTTGAAAGATTTTTAGTGACCGTTGCAAACGACTTCATGAATCATCGTATTGTTGCAACCCAGTCAGGCACCTGGCGATGGCTCGTTGTGTTGCAGCCAAATGGCGATCCTTGTCAACATCAAGCGATGTATTTTGTTTGATTTCAAGTGCTCGGTTTAGATTTGTTAACGCTTCATCGTAGTTATGCAAATCAATATGACACCAACCAATGTTATGAAGTGTGCTGGCAACACTCCGATCGGTATCCGCATTCAGAGTTGTATTTTGTTCGATTTCAAGTGCTCGGTTTAGATTTGTTAACGCTTCATCGTAGTTATGCAAATCAATATGACACCTACCAATGTAATGAAGTGTGTGGGCAACATACAGATCGGCATCTGCATTCAAAGTTGTATTTTGTTTGATTTCAAGTGCTCGGTTTAGATTTGTTAACGCTTCATCGTAGTTATGCAAACGATTATGACAGCAACCAATGTTATGAAGTGCGGCGGGAATCAGCCATCATTTTCAATACGCCAACCACCATTTTCACTGATTTCAAAGGATCGTCGCAAATAACTCAACGCTTGATCCGGCTCATTTAAGCAAATCAAACAACATCCAATTTGATGGTTCGCCCATGCTACGTCATAATTACCGCTATTGTCAATTGATTTGCTTTCATAAACGTTTAACAAGTGCTTGTAAAATTCCACACTCCACAGCTTTGTCAAATACTTGTGTTGAAAATAAATAAACTGCTGCAGATTTGATTTGTTGAGAATTTAGGTCAGTTTGGTTTGAGCAATCGTTTATTATATTTAATTTCATTTCCGATTCAAGTTGTTCAATACATGCGTCGAAATCAAATTTACTTGAATCCCAAATTTTTTTTGCGAATTTTCACATAAACTTGGTATATTTGTCATTCCAAATTCTAAACCAATTGTGATGTTGATTAATTGTGGATCGGTATAGAAGTGAAGTTTGGTAAAGTTGAGCTGTTTTGCTACCTCACATTGCAAACAATATGCAATTTGAAAATAGCTGACTGTGCATGCCACTCCTACAATATCCAAAAACCTTTCAATGCCATCTTGTTTCAAATCAATGGCGTTGTCGCATTGACAATTCTTTTTCGTGTAAACTCTTAACCTCATTTCACTTGCAACGGCAATTGCAAATTTTAATTTCTCACCTGTGTTTTGTGTTATTTGTTTGTTGTTTGCCATGTCGTCAATGATATCAAAACATGAGTTTGCTAAAATATTGTGTTTCCTGGCCAACGCTGAAATGAATATAGTGGTGCTGCGATAAACCAATTGTTTGATGTTGATTGTGTGCTGTGATTTCAAGTTGCTTAATCGAAATCGTGTCGAAAAGTTGTTCAAATCTTGCTTTACCTGTTTTTTAATATCGTTGATGGTGTCTGTTTCTGATTTTGTTTTGTGATACTTTTGAACGCCATCTACAAAATGTTCGAAAATGTCCTCATTTCCAAACACAAAACATGTTTTGGTTAATATATCAGCTAAATGATAACCGTTTTTCAAATCTGCATCAGAACTGAGATATTCCAACATTTCACCAACTGGTTTGATGAGTTCAGTGGTGAACTGTTTGTTTTTGGTGTGTTGTTGTCTGCCCAGTGGAAACTTACATGCATGAGGCATCATTCCATCAAAGGAAATACCTCTTGATGTTACATCATCGTAAAACCAATTTCCTAAACTCGATTCTGTACCATTTAAACTGGCAATGTTCAAACTGGGCACAATGGTTTCCTGTGCATTTAAAACAACAATGTGAAAAATCACTGAAAACCACTTAAAGTATTCTAAATATGATTTGTAGTTCTCGTCATCAAATAGGAGGATTATGTGCTCGAAATCTGAATAAGTCGTGGATTCCTCTCCAGCGAGAGAGCCCATCCCTACGATAGCATATTCACAAGGGGCTTTCTCCATAATGTTTGCACAATATTGGCTTAGTTCGGCCATAATTTGTTTGTATTTGTGAGCAATTGTTTTGTTGAGTTCCTGAATTGCCGTTGTTTTTGTTTTACTCAAAGCTATTCGACTTGTTTTTGAGGATAGTTCTTCAATTTTTGGAACTTTGCTTTTCAGGAATTCTTTCACCTCGTTTCTCAGTTTTATTACCGAAGTTTTGACCTGTTGACTTTTTGCGATCAAATCCGCAGTTTGGTTGTTTGCGTTTGATTGTTCGAGAATATGGCGGCATAACTCGGAAAGATCGGATATGATTTGTGAAACGTTGGGCGGATTCCTAACGATGGCAGCGTTTAACAATCCAGCACTTTTCATGAGTGAGATTTTGTCCGGGCTCCTCTTTCTATAAATTAGTCCGATTTGATGCAGGATTTCGGCTGTCTTTGCTGGATTGATTTCTTTACCTGACTCATCACAACAAGTGTCTTTCATTTGCTGGGCAAGTCTGACTTCATCTTCATATCTTTCTTCAACATCCGACATGTTAGTTCAATAATAACTCACAGAACCTCCCTGGTATGCAATGCGCTTGCTGGTCGCTAGCTTCAAACTTGGCAAATATTGGCCAACCACAAAGTCGGGCGCATTTCACTGGGAACGCGAGATCCACTCGTAGTTATTTGAATTCTCGGAAGTTGACACCACCATTATTAACCTTGTTCAGCTGGTTAGGTTTTTATAATCGTCCATTTAATCTGCTTCAGCAGCCAAACTAAGAGTTTAAGTCCAAGACGTTGATTAGCCAGCTTCCAAATTCAATGACTTTCCTAGTTTGTGCTAAAAGTTTTTATTTTATTGTCAATTTTTCCGTTTTTTCCACCTAACACGTTTTGTATTTTGCTTTCGCCAACCATTGGCAAAACACATAACAGTTATTGACCAAAATGTTTTGGTGTTTCTGTCGAAGTGTCGGTGCGAGGTCGAAAAAATAACCTCGCCATTTTTGCGACAACCCTGACCGCATGATCTGGGTTCGAGCCGCACCTTTGTCAAGTTACTGCGTCCTTGGATAAGACGCTTTACGTTGATTATCTCTGCTTGGTGGCTTCGAACAAGCAGCGACTTCAGGGACAAGAATTTAAGAAATCCATAGAAACTTTCCTCCAAACACGAAGTACCGGCGTATCACGTGACGGTTAGCGTCTGAGGATAAATAATGTGTAACTGCAACGTCATTCGTCTTGAATGGTTAGGTGTGCACAGTTAGGCAGGTTAGTACAGGCGGTTGTTGGTTAATGCAAGAAAACAACAAGTAAAGCTGGTTCTGTAGATGTCCGTGGAGTTTGAAGCTCTGAAATTAACCAGATAAAAAACAGGTCCGACTTTAAATGTTGGTAAGCATAAAATCACTTTAAAATTGCAAAGTTTTAATGCCAAAGTTTTGAATAGTGAATAAATTATTTAGATCAAGCTAAGTATTTTGTTTTGCATCACAAACAAAACTATAAATGAATTAGATTAACGTAACCAAAAAAAGGGTATTATTATTATCAAAACCAAGAATAGCCAATTTTAATTAAAAACTATACAATTGAAAATTGATTTTCATTCTAGACGTTTTGGATGAACTTAAAATCATTATCAGTATCGTAATCATCCTATTTTAAATCAATTATTTTATTGACAGGGACGTAAGTCGGGGGGGGGGGGGGCGAGCCGTTGTGCCATAGTCCTCCTTTGGAGTGCCAGAAATGCATAAATACCTAAGAATAGTGCGCAAAATTGAATCATGGCCCCCTCCTCTGTGAAAGTTGGGCAGAAAAACAAGTTAAATCTAGATTAAGACCTTTTTTTTTTTTTGGTTTTCAGCCAAATCGGAGCAGAAAAACCGGCTAAATCTGAGTGAAGACCTTTTTTCTTTTGGTATTCATTATTCTCAAATTTCCTGCCCCCCCTGTTTCGAAAATCCTGCGAACGCCACTGTTTACTGATGATAAACTAAATGAAAATTAATCTTCAGGTTGATGTTCTTCAGGTAGCAAATTTATCGTTTTTAATGTACGGTGCCAAGAATCGCCGATATGGATTGAACCAACGGCACTTACTTTGCAACTGGTTTGCAGGCGCCTAAAACCCGGGAGATTGACATTTAAGGACGGATACCCACGTGCAGAGAGAGTTTCGTCCAATGTCTCTCAAATTAAGGAAAAATTTTGCTTAAAGTTTTGCTCTTATGACGATGCATGACGTCATTTAACATTGCACAGCGTTCAGATACCAGAATGGCCTCCCCATTGTTTCTAAATTATTAGAATTTTTGTGACAATAAAATATCATCACATTTATTATTGCCGTTTTAATTGTGTGGTTTTCATGATTTTGCTGCGAATGTGAAAAAGTCTTTTTAATTGTACTCCCGTCATTTTGCAAAACGAAACATACCAAAATGTTCCCTTTAGCAAAAATTAATATTGTTTATTTATGACGGTGTTCCAGGTTTGGTAAAAATTTCAAGTCTCTAACTCGTTTAGTTCGCGAGTTATCGATTATTATGATAAAAAATTCTGCAAAAGGAAACATCTTCAACTTTACTATTACGTCACAACAGCTGTTTTTCACAATTGAAAACTTAAAAATTTTATATGCGGCAGTCATTGATGCTGCAGACAGTGCGATATTTAATGCGTAGCTTGTAAAAGCAAAGCAAACACTTAGATATGCAATATGTTGTTTTTCAACACTTTAGCTTGATTGTAGACGCCAATAAACAGCGTTTTCAAATTGGAAGTGCTAATCAACAAAAATATTCATAATTATTCAGCTAAAATTCAAAACCCAGCTTTCAATGACGGAAACATTTTTACACTGAAAAATGATTTGCTGTTATGGTAAGATATGAGAAAACATTCCAGTATTTTAATTCACAAAACAACTTAATTAGGAAAACCAATAAAATGACTTTTTAACTGCCTATTCATACGATGGTCGTTGTTATAATGGTCGTTGTTATAATGGTCGTTGTTATAATGGCTTTGTCAGTTATCTTGGCTGACTGACCGGGTTATCAAAAACAACCGCTAATTTATATACGAAGTTTTTTTCGTACCGGCCAGTTGGTCGAGCGGTAACGCGTTCGTCTCAAGAGCGGGAGGTCTGAAGTTCAAATTTCAGGCCAGTCAGATCGACACAGTGTTGCCAACAGCTCGCCACCGCTGGGACAGTTCTTCGAAAGGAGCTGTGTTGCCTGGGCGCAATGACGCGGAGATGGGCCCTGAACAAAAACTACCAAAAGCCATATAGTTGGGGTCTGCCAGTGGCTAGAAGTCAAGAGGAAAACGCAAGCAGTTGAGGTATGAGTAAAAGCCCCCAGTCACTAAATGCTTGCTGAAAGAACTAAACACTCGCGTAATATCTTTTGCAAGGCTTTGCCCATAAGTACTGCAAATAAATTGTTAAACAGAGTCTATTCCAGTGCAAATGACAGTCTCAGAAGTGCTAAAAACGTAGTACTTTCTTTCTTCTGCGTTTTTGACAGCAGGCCAATGGAGAGGACTAATGCACAGGCAAACTTACTTACAGTTGCTGGCAGTTGCGTTGAAACCAGAGGTGGAGTCGAGAACACAAGGCTTGAGGCCGAGGCCAAGAACACAAAAAACTCCAAGGACAAGGACTGCCCTTCCGAGGACAGACCCTCTCGAGGCCAAAGACAGGAATGCTCGTGGCCAAGGACCAAGAACACAAGCGCAAATGTTCACAAAAAGAAAAACGTCCTCAAAAATTTTTTTCAGGGATCTCAAAAAAAAGGGCTTCAAAAATTTTTTTCAGGCGTTCTCCAGTAAAAAACGTCTTCCAAAATTTTCTTTCAGGCGGTCTACAAAATTTCAACAATTCAAAAAAAAGTGCAGTCCTCGAGTCGAGGACAGGGCAATTTTTGAGGACTTGAGGCCAAGGCCAAGAACTTCAAAATGTGTCCTCGAGGACTCCACCTCAGGTTGAAACAATAGCTACTTATTAGCTGTAACAATAATTATTTAATTACAACAATAGCAACAGTCATTCATTGCAATTTTAAATCTCAAAAGCCGTATATCGTTGTTAATCTCCTACATTTTTTATTTGCTGACATTTGTCGACAGGTGTTCCGACTAAAATAAAGCGCAAATAACTCATTGTAGAAACCATTTTGGAATTTGATATCACTGCATCAGGAAGCTAATAAGAAGTTTTCCTTCGTCAGTAAATGATGCTGAGTTGCGTATAGGGGGCGAGTGCAATCAAATAAAAAAAAATCAAAGTTGACTAAGTCTACGTATGTTCTGATGAGAGGTAAAGCGTATTATGTTCTGATGAGAGGTAAAGCGTATGATCAAATTTGATCACTCATTGAAAAGTGCTTAACGTAGGTTTCATCAAAAATACATAAGCTTAAGAATAAGGGGGAAGGGGGGGGGGGCTATTCAGTATTAGTTAATTACCAATCGCTTCTCTCAAACTTTTTTCCATTAGCCCCCCTAATTCTATCTTTCTCTTAAAACTATTGACAAAATAGATTACTCCTTGAGAGTTTTATTAAACTAGCGATATAGGATTTTATGATGTACCAGCTTGTAAACAAGAGAACTGAAATTCTAGCAATAACTACCTCCCACATAGCCTATTTGTGCGAGTAGTATAGTCATGTCTTTGCACTGCTGATTTCTATGCCACTTTCAGTTACATCAAATTTTATCAAAATAGGCCTAAAATTAAGTTATTTTTGCCAAAAAAAAATACAAAATTTTCGAGCGCTGGGGGATGCGCCCCAATACCCCCGAGACAGCCGCCCCACTGCAAATTTCTGGCTCCGCGCTTGCCAGTAACATCACCAAGACAATCTATAAAACAACTTATTAAATAAACAAATTTTTTCTTAATAAGCCTACTGACTATCGGGTTCGAAGACTGAAATTTCTTCATGGGTTGTTGCACAAATATTACTCATATCCAAAAAAATTTGCGCTCACCAAAACTTTTGCGCATACAGACTACAAAAAATTAGAGGAAACATTGCTGAAGAGTCAAATAAAAGTGTGCACTCAGTTCATGACATGTTATTTGAGTCATATTTGCGATATTGTGCTCTGGTTATTACAAAAATATTGGAATTTTTGAGTTTGAATGTGATTTTGGATCAAAAATTGAACTTTATTTGTCATTGTACATTGCGCGTTACTCTTAAGAAAAAAGTTATAAAATTTAGAGTTTTAGACTAGCCCAAAACAAAAAGTACTGCTCTTTCGTTCTCCCAGAAGCTATGCTTAGTAGCGCACCTATTGTTATGTACAGTAGTATGAAAAATACTATAATGGCAAACATAGGCGTAGCCAGGATTTTTGATTAGGGGGGGCCCAAATCCTCAAAAATTCGGCTGTCTTCACCGAAATTGAGAGTGATTTTTCAGCCGAAATCGGAAATTCGGACGATTTTTCCGCCCAAAATCTGGTGATCTCCAAAAAAAAAAAAAAAAAAAAGGTCTTCACCGAAATTGGGAGAGGTTTTTCGGCCGAAACCGTTAGCTTTACTGTTACTTTACTGTTCAAGTACTGTTATGTGCGCAATTACTGAAAAAAAACTGCATCTAAACATCATCAGGCTATGTTGTCATAACTTTTTGTCGTTAGTGGAGTTTTGATTGGGGGGGGCCCGGGCCCCCTGGGCCCCCCCCCCCGGCTACGCCTATGATGGCAAAAATATATAGCTTGAAAAGTTTCTGAACTTATGATTACTTCAAATATTTCGTTTGTCAGTTGTCAGTATTACTGAGGACAAAAATTTTAAAAAGATTGAATTCGTTCTCAAAACTGCTAAAGGCCAAATGGCTTTTTTACCAATTATTTAAATTTTTGTTTTAGTGCGCAAAAACATTTGATGCACTAGTAGAAAAATTTATTGCTGTGGGTTTTGCTTCAGAAACTTTATTTACCAAACTTGGTTTGAAAACAAATCAATGGGCACTTAGAAATGCGGCTGGCGTATTTCCTTGTAGTCATGGTCGTATCAATTTTTCGATGCTATAAACTTTTTCGCAATCTAAGAGAATTTTGCAATGACAGGTTTACTGGGGGCTGCTGTGGTGGCCCAAACTTTGGAACGGACAAAAAAGGTGCTCGGCTTTGTTGCGGCTTGGCAGACGTGGAGCGTGTTGTTTATCATTGTCATCAGTCAATAGTCATGTCACAGTACAAGAGAAGTGCGCTTTAGCACTACCAAAAACGGATCAAAAAATATGCTCGGCCAGGCCCCGCGCCAGAATAGCATGACTGGGGGAAACATAAATAAATTTTGGGGGGAAACGAAAACTTTAGTTACGTGAATTCGAGAGTGTGGATTAAACGAAAAAGGTGAAAACCAAAAAAAAAAAAAAAAAAAAAAGGTCTTCAGTTTCAAAATTTCCATAACTCTAGCTTTCATCTCAAAAATCGTTTGATTTTCCATGAATTCTGAGGGAAGACCAAAAAAAGAAAAAAATCTTTCCATAGTTCTGGTTTTCTTGTAAAGACCAAAAAAAAGATCTTCGTCCCAAAATATATGCGAAGTTCCCGTGTGAGTTCACAAAAATTACAAAAAAACAGTTCTTGCTCACGAATTCTAGGGCGATAAGCACTATTTTGAGAGTCTAAGGCAGAGATGGAACCGGTCAGGATTTTTTCGACCCGACCCGACCGGTAAATTTCAAAATCTACGCCGGTTGACTGGCCGGTAAACCGGTTTCTAACCGGCCCGGTCGACTGTTTTTTTACAGAAGGTTTTTGTTCACTGTTCAATGAATTAAATGAAAAAATTTTCAAAAAGGGGGCATGGGTGAGGTGTCAAAATTTGTGACTTCGGACGGGGGTCACAGAAAAAAAAAATGTTTTCCTTTTTTGCGAAAATAACTCAATTTTAAGACCTTTTTTAATTAAATTTCCAAGCTACATTATTAAACGTTCTTTCTCACGATATTATGCGTAAATCCAAGAAACGAAGTTAAAACTTTTTGGCTATTTTGTGACAGATTATTTGCAATTTGCTGAGCAGCAAACACTAACTGTTATGACATTGGCCAGAGATAATTCGAAATATAATGTGCTCTAGCAGTTTGCAGAAATGCTGCTACTTCAGAACAAGCCACGGCTAGTTAGATATAAAAAAAATAAGAGCAATGTTTTTCTTGCCTAGTATAGAATGCGGGAAATCCAAGTTAAAAAAAGCTTTTCAAAGCGGCAAGATTTTAGCATATACTAAACAATCTGAAATCTGCGCCACTTCTACTCTCAAGCTGATTAAAATGATGCTAAAATACTAGGTAGCGTAAGCCTCTACCTCATGCATGTTTTATTATAATCTGATTACGCGATTTTAACGTATATTTTGCACTTTTTTGCTTTGTGCCGTGGCCTAAAGTTGGGGGGGGCATGGCACAATGCTCCCCCCCCTTAAATACGCCCCTGAATGTGATTGTGCATGCCTTAATGGTCACAGCATATTAATCACAGCTTGAAATCATTAAACAAGTGTTTTTAAACGATGTGGTTTGTTAATACTGTTTCTTATAAAAAAAATTTATTATAATACAATGTATAAGTATATTACGGTTGGTGCTTACATGTTTTTTAGTTGCAATAAAGGAGTTTGACCGGTGTTTCAACCGGTCTGACCGGCCGGTCGAAGAATCTCTACCCGACTGCCGGTCGGCTCGACCAGTGCCGGTGGACCCGACTGGTTTCCATTTCTGGTCTAAGGCCTTGATTTGCACTCCAGTAGCCCCGAGCCTGTTAATTTCTTCGGGGCACAGTCCTCGTTTCGGGGGAACAATTTTCGTTTGGGGGGAACAAGCAGTCATTTAGGGGGGCACGGCCCCGGAATACTCCCGGTGGCGCCGGGCCTGTTCTCGGCTCTGTTGTAGCAAGGCAGACACGGAGCGTGTGGTTTATCACTGTCATCAATAAATAGTCATGTCACGGTACACGAAGCAAAAATTGTTTCTAGAAAAGTGCGCTCCTGCGTCATATACAAAATGCATACCGTACTTTCTTACAGTTTATTTCATTTCCTGTAAAGCAAGCGTTCGCTATGTTTGGCGTTTCGTTATTTTGTCAACTAATAATCTAAACAGAATATAACACACAAAAAATGCGTTATCTCGAGCAGCTACGTATGGATATTGGATTTACATGTAGTTTTGGCATGTTTTTCTTGTTCTTTGCTAATCATGAAGAAAAATACCAGTATGTTGCCGAAACTCAAAAATAAGAAAAACACCGTTTGCTTGATCCTTTTTGTTTGTTTGTTTGTTGGAGTTCAACTTCCATTGACAAAACCGTTAGTCCATGATTTTGTCCAACAAAGCAAGAACGGTTTTGTTTACGAAATGGTCATTTTGCTTTTACTGCGGTCCAATGATTTTCAATTCTACTGACGTATTCACACTACTACCAAACAAAAGTCAGTCATCAACCTAACTCTTAGAGACAAATCAATCAAACAAGTATTTGATACAAAGTTTCTAGACCTTACTTTAGATGAAACTCTATCTTGGAAAACACACACGCAAAATTTATTAAAACAAGTTCGTTCAACTTTTGGTATGGTCAGAGCATCTAAAGGATATTTAAATTCTCATTCGCTGAAATTGCTGTACTACACCATGGTCCGGAGTAAGATACAATATTGCATAACAACTTGGTGCCACGGTAACAAAACAATTAAAACCAAGTTGCAAAATACTTGCAATAAATATATCAAACTAATAAATAAAAAACAGCTTAAAGTAAATGGTTCAATGAAATCCTTTCCCTTTCTTTCAATTAACCAACTTCTAAGCAAAGAAATAGCTAGTTTCATGTATAAACTCAACAATAAGCTACTACCAAAAACTTTTGAAAATTTTTTCCAACTCAACTCAACCAATGTAACAACGGAGCTACAAGAAGTAATAGTCAAATTATTCCAATTAGTTGCTCAACAAATATTGGTCAGCAGTCTATACAATACTTAGGTCCAAAAATTTGGAACAATCTTCCCAAACGTGTTAAAGATTGCAAAACAGTAAAATCATTTCAAAAACAATTAACTAAGCATTTATTAGGTGTTGATCATTAAAGTACTTTATATAACGCATCTATCATGATTTTAATTGCAACTAACATTTGACTAAAATACAACTTAAAGAAAACATGATGAATCTAAACTGTTTTTAATGAGTAATGTTTAACAGTAGATACAAAATGAACGAAACAACAAAAAATATTTGTTTGTATTCAACTAAACTAAAATTGATCCAGGCTGTGTGTCTAACATCATGTGTGACTGTAAGTGTGTGACTGGAGGCAACTGCTGTGTAACGGAACTGATTGTGTGACTGAACTGAATGTGTGACTGAAGGTGACTGCTAAATAATGGTGTGAGTGGATTGTATGCATGTGTGAGTGCGAGTTTGTTTGTAAATACCTCTTTTTTTTGCTCTGTAAATATTGCAAATTGAGATGCTTTTTTTCTTTTTTTTTTCGCTTTCTTTGAGGTGTAGCAGCCATGCATGATATTGATAACTCCGGCCATACAACCTTGACTTGATGCATGATATAACGTTATTCGTTTTGCTGCTTTTCGTATTTGTGCCAAAACATTATGTGTTGTTTTCTTTAAAATGGCTACAATTGTCATGCTGTTTTTGATTTAATTATTGCTGATTTGATTAAAATTGTATGTTGGTGCAAATGAAATAAATAAATAAATAAATAAATAAAATAAATAAATATACCAAAGTCTTTTACAAGGAATTGAGCTCAAAGCTCTGGATATCATTGTGGGGTAAAAATTATGCTCCAGGCAAAATCGTAAATGTGGTCTTTTGTTTCTGTTTCTAAATAAATAAATAAAATAAATAAATATACCAAAGTCTTTTACAAGGAATTGAGCTCAAAGCTCTGGATATCATTGTGGTGTAAAAATTATGCTTCAGGCAAAATCGTAAATGTGGTCTTTTGTTTCTGTTTCTTGAGTAAAGGAGTTAAACAATTAATTTAAAAATCTGTTTCTTGAGTTAAAAAAAAAGTTAAACAGTTGAAAAAAAAAATTAAACAGTTAAACAATAAGATGCCGTTGAGTTGACGTTTTTAGCAAAATTACTGTTGAAGAAATTGCGTGAAATTGCTAATTATGAATGAATAATGGGAATTAATAGGATTACGCTAAATTGCTGAAAGTCTTGCTAAAAACACTAAGTCGATCTCGAAAATCGTTTCATAACTCCGAATTTATTTGTCATAGAGTGATGATTTGCCAATAATAGTTGAAGTAGTAAGTTTTAGGAAAAGTCAGGAAATTTCATGATCGTAGCGTAACTGCTTCATACGGAAATTGCAAAACACGTGAAATAGGGGATCGTTTTGATCCTCCCTTGGGTTTTACAGGGTTAATTCGTATGCAACTTTTACGGCTTGTCAAACAGAGCTACCGCCTTGAAGCTCATGATAACAAACTAATTCAATCAAGTTTCGTAAAATAATACGTGATTTTTGCTAGGAAATAATTTGCAGCAGCACGAAATCTTTTGAAAAACGAAAAACTGCAAAGTTAAGTTTTGTCTTTAGCTGCAATAATTCCATTGTTAGATTTGTTTCGCAAAACACCATCAAGTCATATTTCAACAATTTCTTCATAGTTATTACTCGGTCAATTATTTTCAATTCGTTTCCCAGCGCATAAGAAAATTACAAATTTTCTGTTGCAAAATTATTCTTTACTACGTAATAAGATGTGAGCAAATGTTCCATTTTGCAAAATCATTTTTGAAAAAAGTTGTTATCTCAAAAACTAAAAAACATTGACACTTCAATCTTGCACGATTAGCTTAAATAATCAGCATTAATTCCAAAAACAAGTCATTTTTTGCTGGATTTTTTTGTGAATACCTGAAAATAATTTTTATTGATGCGATGGTTGATGATATGAATTCGCATGTAAATTGAATTTTGTATTTTAACCGCAATCAGTAGGCTATAAAAGTTTTAAGGCTTGCTTAACCTCAATGGCTTTGCTATGGAAAGCGGGCGGCTTGCCCCGGGTGTCACCATTTTGGGGTAACACCATTTTATGGTACCAATCAAACAAAAAAAGCAATCGATGTTAAAAATCATTGAAAATGTTGATACACTGGAATCGGCTCAAAAATGATTCTAAGCTAATATAACTCACAAATCAATAAAAACTTTGAAAAATGGCCGAAAATAAGCAATAAAAATTTGATCGGTTGTTGAAAAATGTTGAACTTCAATAGCGTAGCCAGAAGGGGGGCGGAGGGACTTGAGCCTTCCCCCCCCATTGGCCAGTAAAGTATGAAAAATCGCATGTTTTTGGTGCTTTTGAGGCCGATTTCTGGTGAAAAAATGAAAACAGCCCTCCCAAAGGAACTTGTGTGCCGAAGCTGTGAAGTAGGTGCCGTGATCGACTAGACAAACCGTTTGAATATCCGATTTTGGTCTAAAAATATATCTCAATTTCGGTGAAGACCTTTTTATTTGGAGATCACCTGTTTTTGGGCTGAAAAAGCGTTCAAATTTTCGATTTTGGCCAAAAAATTTGTGTGATTCTGATACAAGAACAAGGAAAATTCGGGTCAAGGTCGCTTGCAGTTGTCTCACTCTTTCGAAAAAGCCCCCCCCCCCTTTTTTCAAATCCTGGCTACGCGCCTGCTGAACTTATATATTCATCTACAGTTATAGGAACAGGGGCATAGGCGTAGCCAGGGAGGGGCCCGCCCCCCCCACCCAATCAAAATACCACTAACGACAAAAAGTTATAACAACATAGCCTGGCGATGTTTAGTTGCAGTTTGTTTTTTTTTCAGTAATTACGCACATAACAGTAATTAACAATAATGTTAATGACAACAAGTGAGTCCCGGGGCCTCCAACTAACAACCAGGGGGCCCTTACTAACAACTAGGGGGCCCTGGAATCCTTAACCGACAACCAGGGGGTCCGGGACCCCTAACTGAAAACCAGGGGGCCCATAACTGACGACCAGGGGCCCCAGGGCCCCTAACTAACAACCAAGGGACCCTAACCAACAACCAGGGGGCCCCTTAACTGACAACCAGGGGGCCCCTAAACGACAACCAGGGGGCCCCAGGCCCCTAACAACAACCTGGGGGCCCCGGAGTGCCTAACTGACGACCAGGGAACCCCGGGGCCCCTAACTCACAACCAGGGAGCCCCAGGGCCATAACTAACAACCAGGGGGCCCTTAACCAACAACCAGGAGGCCAGGAACCCCCTAACCGACAACGAGGGGCCCCGGGGTCCTCCTAATTGACGACCAGGGGGCCCCAGGGCCCTTGACCAACAACCAAGGGGTCCTGGAGTCCCTAACTGACGACCAGGGGGCCCCGGGGCCCCTAACTCATGACCAAGGAGCCCCAGGGCCCCTAATTAACAACCAGGGGGCCTGGGCTCCTAACCGACAAGCAAGGGGCTGCGGGGCCTATAACTGGCAACCAAGGAGCCCAAGGACCCTTGACTGACGACCAAGGTTCCCAAGCCAGGGGCCCCTTAATGCAAATTTTTAACAATTTCAATGCAAAACCTGTGAGAAATCTAAGAGTTTTGACCTAAAATTTGTCACCCCAGGCCCTCGTTTAACGTTATTATGAACTTAATTATTTACTGCTAAAGTATTGCAGAAGGCAATGTTCGTTACTTCCCCCTATAGATCAAATCACTTACAATTAAAATTTTACACCATAATGCAAGATTCTAAGCGTGTTATGGGATTTAATTGCAAAAAGAGGATTGAACAACTAATTTTTTTCGATTGGCTTTGAAATGTTAAAAATCTAGTTATTTCAAATGGCTCTGAACTCGTGCGAAATGTGATCCAATGGGATTTAAATAGTTTTTTTTCCAAAAACTTACAAAATCCGCCCAGCGGCCGGGGGCTTTGCCCCCAGACCCCCATAGCCACCGGCGGCTGGGGGCTCTGCCCCCAGACCCCCGTCTGTGATACGTTTGAGTACACTAGCTTACCCAACACGTCTTCCAAGTTAGACATTTACACTTTTCAACAATTAGTTTTCGCCCTTTCCCTTTACCAAAATCCTGGCAAAGTGCCATCAGGCTACGGCTTCAGATCTTCCATTCTACAATATCTTTGCCCCACAAAAAATTACTTTTCCGAAAATTTCTGATGACGTCATTGAATGTGATTTGTGGTTTGGGCCCCCCCCCCCTATCAAAAATCCTGGCTACGCCTATGAACAGGGGGGTATTAGTTAATTACCAATCACTTCTCTCGAATCTGGTTTCATTAGTTCCTCTCATTATCTTTCTATATAAAATAGGGACAAAATAGCTTACTCCTTGGGAGTTTAAACAGATGGTCCGAAGACCACATAGCAATTAGCAAGAATGAAATCGACATATTTCACCAATAAATGCATTTTCAGTGTTTTGTTTATATACTACCAATATTCTTGTAATTTTTACTCAACTATAGGATTTTAAGATTTATCAACTTGCAAATAAGAGAACTGAACTTTTATCATTAATTATCTCTGGGCAATTTAATCCTTGCAAATAGCTTTAATTTTAACCATTTTGTTTTTTCACATAGCTCCAAAAACGCGCTAAATGTGATCCAAATGGCATTTAAATAGCTAGTTTTACCGAAAAATCACAAAAATAGCCCAGCGGCTGGGAACTTCAACCTCAGACCCCAATGGCCTTCGGTGCCTGGAGACTCCGCCAACAGTCCCTCGATTGTGCTACGCTTAGTTGCACCAGTTTGGTTGTCACGCTGCCTCACTGAGGAATTTTTTAGACAAAAAAACTATCTTCGGGTCAAATGTTGGTTGCGCGCCTTGTTGGGTGCCTGTAGCCTACTTTACATCATGAAGGGTGACCCCACAAAATTCCATTTTAGGGCTCACCATCCTTAGCGACGCCACTATAACAGCCTAACAGTTTTTATGCCCTAATATCATAGTTATTTTAAATCCATCCAGTTTCGGCATTTTGAAATGCATTTTAACAGCAAAAAATACTACAAAAAATACCCATTATTCTTCACAAAAAACAAAAAGACATTATTTTTTACAATAAAAATCAATTCAAAGCTTTCACTCCAATTCGATTGTTGGTTTTTTCCTAAAACACCATCCGGTCATGTTTCGATAATTATATCACTCTGTCAAGCATTTTATCAATTTGTTTTTAAGTGCACGAGGAATTTTCTAGTTTTTATTGCAAAAGTATCCTTTTTCGTTTATTATATAACAAGATGTGAGCAAACGTTCCCGTTTGCCAAATTATTTTTGAAAAAATCTGTATCTCAAAAACTAGGAACGATACAAACATCAAATTTCACCATTAGCTACAAAATCATCATAAACTCAAAAAAATATTCAGTTTTAACTCGATTTATTTTGCTAAAAATAACGAAAATTTGTTTGAAAAAGTCAATGATGCGATGGTTAATGGTATGAAAAATCACAAAAAAATTGGGATTCACTTATTTGCCGCAAACCATATCCAAGTTTCAGGACTTGTCAAACAAAGCTATCGCCTTGAACTTTCGCTGACTGGCGAAATTAATCAAGTCTCTGGAATGAATACGTGAACTTATGCCAGGAAGCAATAGTTTGAAAAACGAAACACTGTGAACTCAATTTTTGTCTTTAGTGGTAATTTCAATTTCTGTTTTGATTCAATTGTTGAATTTGTTTCGCAAAATACCGTTCAGTCACATTTTGACTCAAGCGCACAAAAAGTGCGTAAATTTTTCATTACAAAAGGATCCTTTATTATGTAACGAGATGTAAGCAAATATTTCCTTTTGCGAACCTATTTTTGAAAAAGTCAGATATTTCATAAACTAAGAAAAATAAGCAGTGCAAATTTTCACCATTAGCTTAAAAATCATCATAAACCAAAAAAATTCATTTGTAACTCGGTTTGTTTTACTTGAAAGAATGAAAGTTTTTTAAGTCAGTAATGCGGGTGGCAATAGGCGGGCTTCCGTTTTAAACTCCTAACTTCCGTTAGCTGAGGGTTTCATCCCAGCCCTACAGTATGTGTGAGGTCCACAAACTAACTTGAGGTTTACGCTTCCAAGTCAGTCAAAATTCAATTTTTTTTCCGAAACGACGACACAATTGCTCGGCTTTTCCTTAGTCTCCAACGCAGGACTTAAACTTTAACTTAATGAGAACTTAAATTAATCCGGAAAATGTTACTTTAAAAGTTAACTAATCTTTACAATATTTAGAGCGGCTGGAGGGTTTGACCTCAGATCTCTGCACCCAAAACATAGCAAAGAATAATTGATTTATTAAAAATTTTTGCTTCGCCCTCCCACCCCTCTAAAATCCATATGCCTCTTCCTGATTTTGTCAATGGCTACGGGCTCGCTGAGCGAGTGCGGACTGGTCCGACAGAATTAGCGGCACTGTCGCTTTCTCTTGGCATAATGAAAAAGATCGAAACAATCAACAAAGCGGTACTATAGAAGAGACGTAAGCATATAAGCAAATAAACTTTCAAGACCAACCATTGAATTGAAGTGAACTTATTACGTCAAACACCGCCAGTTACTATCTTAGCAAAACAAAACTACAACGAAAGATTTGGAAATGTTTTTTTAAACGTCATTCACATTGCAGGTAGCAAATAAAACTTTTTGATCAACAAGCAACAAAACTACAAGTATTATTTCACATAAAACCACCAAGGGAACCACAGGGGTACCAGAGATATCACACCTCTGGGCGGGGAACTACAGCGATCCAATGAAAAAGAAAAAGCAACGTCGTTTAACAAGCATGTTAACGATCACAATATTACAGGAATTACACAGGTGAGCATACGCGACCGGTTTTGTCCTTGCTCAAGGGACTCATCAAGCGGCAGAACAAAAACAGTCAGGGGCATCATCGAGAAAACCAAATTAAGCAACGCAGCGACGTAGAACAGAACTTGCAAATCGACAACATGCATAGGCAACACGCCAAGCGAGTGTTTTTTGTCAAAAAACATACGCCATAGGGACCCAAGTAATTGCAATTTTTGTAATGTTGTGGTCGTTAAGGTGCTTGTTAACCGACGTTGTTTTCTCTTTTTCAAGTATTATTTTGTAACTTAATTCAGATTTTTTAACTTAAATACTTGATCAGAAACTTGACATGCGGTATTTTTCTAAAATCCAAACCTACACCCACAATTCACAAACAGCAGGTTGCGGTGTTTTTTTTAAAGAACTACATTATATAAACAGTCTGCTCAAACCTTAAAAACAAAATCAGAACAATGTCTGCCTTAGAAATCATCATGGAAAAAAGATAAAAACACAGCAGAAATTCATAAATGTCAATCAAATTTTTATTATTTATCAATGATAACGCAGAGTCTAGTTTGAGCTGTTAAAAATATCAAATTTTGGAGACCCCATTTGGAGGAACAACTCAATCTCCCCCAATCCTCCAAAATGGTCATGTATCATATCTAGTTACATCGACTTATCCTTAAAACTTTATCTCCAATGTCATTTTATATTTTACATCTCTTTTATTTTCATCTATTTTGAAAATTTTGTTTGTTTATAGCGTGATGAATAAAAACACTTTATTTTTAGGGGAAATCCTCTAACGTCGAACTCCTAATTTTTGCCATGCTTCATCTTTCATTAACATCAAACTTATCCCTAAAATGTCATTTTGCTTACTTAGGTGTTGAAACATTTCAAAATTTTAGAGGCCCATTTGGAAGGGGACCCCACAACGTCGTATCGAAAAATTTTGCCGTTCTCCATCTTTCATAATCACCTGTCCTGAAAACTTTAGCTTTTTGGTTCAAGCGGTTAAAATTTTTGAATTTTGCAAATCCTGTTTGAAAAGGATCCCCAATTTTGATACCCCCAAATTTTGTCGGATCAAAATCTCTCTTTATATTTGCTTATCCTGAAAATTTCATGTGTCACTCTAGAGTAGTTAAAAAGTTTTAATTTTGGAGAACTTGTTTGGGAATGACCTTCCACTTTGGTGCCTCCAAATTTCGTCAAAATTCACATATTTTTTTTATTTGTATTTATCCTAAAAATATCACGTATGTACCTTAAGTGGTTAAAATCTTGGACTTTAGGAGGACACGTATGAAGGAGACCCTCATTTTGGTATCCTCAAATTTTGTTATGCTATAACTTTTCTTTATATTTATACCTATCCTGAAAATTTCATGATTGTGTTTAGCTTAATTGAGTAGTTAAAAATTTTAAATTTAGGAGGGCCCGTTTAAAGGAGAACCCGATGGTGTAACCCAAATTTTTGTTGGTTTAGTTTCAACAGTCAAATAGGGATTGTAAAATCTACATTATAAAACCGAAAAAAGGCGATGGTGTTGTGCATTAAAACATTTTATTTACTTTGTGACACTAATAATGCATTGGAAAAAAGCTGTAAGAAAATTTACAGATGTTCAAGCCAAGAAGATGCTCATTTTAAGACAACTGCAGGTTCCGTCATTCCATCTTGTTCAATTTCTGGTTTTAGTCAGTGTGCTCCAAAAAATCTTAGCAGTTTTTTTTTAGTACTAATTCTATTCTGCTGCGTTAACTTTGATAGAATACTTTTGTGAGTATACAAAATGTGTGCGTTTTTTACTCCAACACCAGTAAGTACATGTTGTCCGCCATGATAGTTGCAAACTTCTAAAACATACTCAAAAAAAAAAACAACGAAACAAATGTGAAATGAAATTTATCATCAACTGTAGTTTTCATAAAACTTTTCTTTAAACATAAACAGGATAGTTAATTGGACACCAAGTAACTTCAAGACAACGCATTATCACTCAAATTAGGCCTGGTTTTCTGGTTTTAATCTTGAAGAGATGTTACGCCATCAAATTTTTGGTTAGTCAAAGATTTCATGGCATGTTTTATTAACCCATTAATTCCCAATGTTCCCGTTTGGGAACAATATTTTGATGAAGATATTCTATGCCTAAAATTATTATTTTTTTATATTTTGTGATATGTGGCAAAAAAGTACAGTCGAAACTGTAAATTTATCATTTTCAAATTTTTCCGAAGTGTTTATAGCGCCCTGTAAAAATGCTCAAAATTGAAAAAATTTCAATTTAGGGGGTAAATTCCATTTTGCGTGATTTCTAAAAAACAAAAGGTACTGAAAACGTATATTAGTTTTAGTTTCAAAGCTTGAACTTTTGTGTTGCTGCACCCGTAGTTTCACTTTCATTGAAAAATTTTAAGGGGGAGATTTTTTTGTTTTTTTTTATGATGTTCCTATATTGGAACATTGGGTACACGTGAGTAAGCTACACCAAGATTTCACGCAGGGCATTGCTTTGATGAAAATGTTTTATTTTGTTTGCAGTAAAACGTGGTCGTTTCCTATAAGGTATAATAAATAAAGATAAATTGTTTCTGTTCGCATTCATCTAAAACAGATGACAGCATGTTATCAACGTTGCAAAATTAAAAAGCTTCGCAAGCTATGAATGTTGAAAGGAGTGAAATTCTTCGTAAACCTCAAAATGATTTTCATTTCGCCTGATCTATTTATTCTACTAAAAGCCCATGCTGTCGCAGTAAGAGCATGTTGTAGTACATACTAGTTATATTATGAAGTCTGAGCTGTACCGTTTAGTGTGTTATTTTCATAATTTTTGTTAAATATAGCAAGCTGTATTTATAACATTGCTCAATGTAAAATAAGTAAAATATCTCATTTATAAGCCAGATAAACTTTATTTTCAAACACCTTCATAATATCAGAACCTAGACATTGCCCTCAGACTACATTCTAAATACATCCCAAGGCAGTGTACAGGCAGTTCAAACAATTATTTTTTTCGAAAGCTTTCAGAAAAGTTAATAGTCACTTATACTGTTAGCTACGAAAAATGTCAAAACGTTTTATAACAGTTGCAGAAGCAATTGATATGCTGGATGACTTGAGTGATCACGAAGATATGGAGTTGGTGGTACTCCCGCCAGAAAACAAAGGTGACGTCACTGACGAAGAAAATGATGATGAAAATTTAAGGGAAACTCGTGTTATAGAAGAAGTAGCGGGGGAGGTAGAAGTTTTTCATCCGAGCTTGAAAAGCGACCAACAGCAAGCAAATCCAACTACCGCAAAAAAACAAAAACGAAGAAAAGTTGAAAAAAAATCGATGGAAAAAAAACAAAAAATTGGAAAACGCTTTTTCTGAAGACATCTTTGAGCCACTAGAAAAGGCGCATCCGGAAATACTTTACCTAGCACCTTATGATTTGTTCAAAGTGTATTTTGACGAAGATGTTTATTCTCTCATTACTATCGAATCCTAAAGATATGCAAAGCAAAAACTCAATCATTTTTTTTCGCTTTCGGAAGCAGAATTGGATGTTTTTTTAGGCATTGTGCTTCTTAGTGGCTACAATTCCTTGCCTCAAGGACGGTTATACTGGTCAAATGATGAGGATCTCGGTGTAAATTTAGTAAAGAAAAAAATGTCCCTCAACAGGTTCCAAGAAATGAAAAGATATCTCCATCTTGCTGATAACAATAATTTGATTGAAGACGATAATTTAGCAAAAATCAGAAAGTTCTTGGATTTGTTGAACAGAAACTTTATACAAAACTTGTCAATTGATGAACAAATGGTGCCGCAGAGTTATAAACGGGCCGACTAGTTCAGGCCCGAACCCTGCCCGAACCAGAAAACATAAGCCCGAACCCGGCCCGAACCCAAAAACTAATTTGAAGCTCAAATCATGCCCGAAAAAATCCGCAAGTTAAGTTCGGTCTGAAAAATTTAGCAATGTTACTAAATTATTTTGTTTATATTTTTGTGCACCTAAAACAAAAAGTACGTCTCAGGCCCGAATTAAGCCCGAAATTTTTGTCAACTTTAAACCCGAACCCTGCCCGAAAAGCCCGTCCCGACTTACAAATCTGTGGTGTCGTACTACGGACATTTTTCTACAAAAATGTTTATGCAAAACAAACCTATTAAATTTGGAATGAAAGTTTGGTTTTTAGCGTCTTCTCAAGGATACCCGTTCTCTTTTCAAGTTTATACTGGCAAAGATGGCTCATCAGACCACCACTAGGGAAAAGACTTGTGAACACTCTCATTGATGTGCTCAAAAACAAACGCAGTCACGCAGTTTATTTTGACAATTTTTTTAACTCTACTATTCTTTGCAGAGATCTTGCAATGGGGCAATTGAAATGCACAGGCACGATTCGACAAATTAGGACACAAAATTGCCCTTTTACTTCTCCTGCAGCTGTGAAAAAACAGCAGCGAGGAACATTTGAAGCTTTTGGTGATGGTATGATTGCTCTATGCCAATGGATTAACAACAAACCAGTGTGTGTCGTAAGCAATTTCACAGAGGCAGAGCCTACAAACATGGCTCGAAGATGGAGTGCATCAAAAAAATGTGCTGTTCAGATTCCACAACCACAGATGGTTGCAAACTACAATAAATACATGGGAGCCGTCGATTTCCTTGATCGGTTTCTTAGTGATTATCGCCCACGTCTATGAAGTAAGAAGTGGTGGTGGTGCCTTCTTTCTAATTTTATAAACATGTTAGTGGTTGCAGCTTGGCGATTGCACAAGGAAATTGGTGGAACTATGCCCCATTTGCAATTCAGAAGAGATGTTGTGCAAACATTGATGGCCAGACTTCACGATAAACCACTTCGATCAGGACCAAGTAGAATGCCTGTTGACAGGGTAAGGCTAATGGGCGAGTTGCACGTTTGTGCTCCAGCTGGTAAACAAGGTCGATGTAAGCATTGCGAAAAAAAAACACACGTAGCATGTGTATAAAACTTTGCGATGTTCTACTTCACCCTCACTGTGCAGATGAATTTCACAAATAATGAGAATTGCAAAGAACTTTTCGCAACATTTTGTGATTCAGATGAATGAACTTTTGTTATTGGATTCAACTTTGGGTTTAGTCCGTTTGTTGTTGTTTGTTCTGTTCTTTGTTGTAATGTGCTTATAGCACTGTAGTTGGAAATCCCTGTACTTAACTTTGCTGGCCTAGCAATAATTTTCGACTAAAAAGATCAAGCAACATGATTGGTACTTTGAAGCTGTTGAGCTTGAGGGAAAAAAGTGATAGTTTCAGGTCAAAAATCCACCTGTCTAAGATTAAAGGGGAGCTATAGGTTCTGCCCGTGATACCCCTTCTGGCTACGCCTTTGTTTAGCACACGGTCAACCAAGCGTCATAGCTTACCGTTCTGCCTATGTTTTGTAGCGCACAAAAAAAAATTACTTACCCTCGTCGTCCCAATGTTCCCAAATGGGAACATGCTTTTGTATAAAAAAACAGACATGAAAATAAAAATAAAAAATTCTAAAATGGTATATTTCATTCATTAATCAAAAATTGCCCAATGATTATGTAAAGTTTAAACTTTTTGATAGTTTGGGAATTAATGGGTTAATCTGAAACGCGTTTTTCAATTTGGCAACAGGTAACATATCGTTTTCAACTAAAAAAACGGTTTTAAATTGGGCAAAAGGAGACATACTGATTTTTCCTTATGACATAATAGGCCTGAAATTTCAAGGCAAACGTCAACATACGTCATAGTTTGACAACAAAAGCGCTTAATAACTGGATTATCGCTGAAAGATAAAATTGAAAAATTTTAAATCTTTCCTTTTGCAAATGACGGGAGTGTAAGCATTTGCAATATCGAGATTTTGCAACAAAATTTGTGCTTAATGTTTTTGAAAGTTTTGAAATGCGTTGAAAATGATCACAAGATGTATTTTGGTAGCTGATACTAATTGCTGCTGACTTGATTGCGGTTTTCGTAAATGCGAGCAAATATTTGCCGTTATACAGGGGCGTCGCCAGCTTCGCGAGATCGTAGGGGCAAAATTAAAATCAGGGGGGCAAAGGTTTTCGCCAAATTTTTCTGGCCGAAATCACAGGTGATCTCCAAAAAAAAATAAAAGGTTTTCGCCGAGATCCGAAGGCTTTTTCTGACCGAAATCGCAAATTTTCCGATCAAAAGCAGGTGATCTCCAAAAGAAAAAGGTCTTCGCCGAAGGCTTTTTTTAACGTTTTTAACGTTTTAACCAAAATCGCAAATTCTAACGTTTTTTCCGCCCAATAAGAGCAACTTCTTCCTCCCAAAAAAATTTTGTTGGGGGGCAAGAAAAAAATTGGGGGGCAAAAACGAAAATCGGGGGGGCATTGCTCCCCCTGCCCCCCGCTGGCGACGCGCCTGCCGTTATAGCAACCTTAGTCGCGTAGCTCTCATTGTTGGTGGGTTTATCTTAAGTGGCCGACAGGGTTGCGAAAGAGCAGCAGCCACATAAACTGAGTGACTTTTACGGATCAATCTCGAAAACCCCAAACGTTAAGAATCTAATGGTTTTAAATATCCGTGCACTTCTAATTGATCTTTGTTTGTGACATCAGAGTAATCATCCAACTGAATTTGAAAGGGCGTTCAAGTCAACTGTTTAACTGTTGACCAAAATGTTGATAAAAGTCTAAAATACATTTTGACCCAATTTGAACTTTCACATTTTGCCTTGTTCAAGTTCAAAATTAACATTTATTTTTCTCTTACTTCAGTGTTGCCATTTTGCCAGTATTGTGGCAGAAGATTAACGATTGGAAAGTTGGCTTGAATTTACTTGAGAGACAACTAATTCACAGTTCTCGGCCCTCTACTTTGTTTTAATAACAACACTGCCGAAAACACTTATTAAAAGTTATAAATATGCATTAACTTCAAAACTTGTTTGTAGCCGGCAACCCTGGCAAAATTTCTGAGAGGAAAGTGTCTTTCTAAAGAAAAATCTGAATTGTCATATGATGGACATAGAAGGTTGCAAAAAGCTAAAATTGGGAAACGCTAAAATTGCAAAAAGCTAAAAAGCAAAAAGCTGTAAGTCAGTCCAATTTGATGTGGAATTTTTGGTTGCTTTTGCTGGTTTGGTTTCTTCACCTGACTCATCACAACATGTATCTTTCATCTTCCGAGCTAATCTAAACTCGTCTTCAATTCCTTTGACAGCATCCGCCATAATGTGTGATTACTTTTATATTTTAACTCATGAGGATGCTTTCCTGCAAACCTTGCGCTGACTTGTGATAATATTTGCCACAGCTACTCTTTTATTAAGCCACAGTCACAATGCTTGATTACGCCAATTTTTACAGAAAATGACGTCAAATCGTATCATGAATTGAAAATAAGCTGGAAACCGTTTTCTTCAATCCACGATTTAATTTCGGTTATACGTTTCTAAGATTTTTGATTTGCGAGGCACAGAAATACAAACTGCTGGACCATGTGCTGTGAGTTCAAATCTCCTTCGGTTCAAGTCGTGTCTCGTTCGTGTTTCTTTCAAGTTTGTATTTGTTTATTGTTTAAAAACACTCAGCTTACAAAACAAAATACTTTTAAAAAACACTCAGCTTGTCGGCAGTGTGGCCAAATGGGTAAAGGCGTCGTTTTTACAACGACTCTGATCGATTGATCGGGGTTCAACCCGAACCCTGGTCACGCTGTTGCCTCCTTGGATAAGACACTTTACGATGATTATCTTTGCTTTGTGGCTTCGAACAAGCAACAAATTCAGTGGACTAGAAGTCGAAGAAATCCACAGGAACATTGGATCATCAGAAACTCCTAAGCAGGTACGGATTCCTCTAATGATGAAATAATCACTGCAATGAAAAGTATGCGGATCGTCCAATAAGTTAGCGTTGGAATAAGTTAGCGACGCTGTCTAGTGACAGAAGAATAAATATGCGCTAAAACAACAATACTTTTAACATTAATTTGACTAGCATCCATAGTTGCAATGAGAGAACCAGGGGGGTTAAGAACTTCAACCTCCCATTTTGCCAAGCAACACCTCTGAGCGACGGCCCTGACCTCATGGTCTGATCAAAGATCTGCGGAGCATTTGTATGACCCCGCCTTATTTCAAATTATTTCAAAACAACTAAATTAGGTTTTTGTTTTTCGACTGTTTTTAGCGGAAAAAGCAGTGCGATCGGAACACGATTAAGGCATCAGATTGTATTCAGCGAATGCCTCGATCGGTGCTGTAAGTCAAAAAATAGTGAAATGAAGAAAAAATAATGTTTTGGATGATTGCTTACAATTGGAAATACATACAGTAGCCTATATATCGGAAAAGTATTTTGAGGTTATATCAGCCTTTCAGGGTTTCAGAAAGTGCTCGATGACGAAAAGCCAGGGTAACTGCTGAGATATATTGGAAATATATACCGGTACTTGAATTTATTTTTCAGTGTCTGCTGCGTATATATATTTTCACAACTCCATGCTTTGGGCGACAGTTGATGTTATGAGACATAGTTTAAGGTGACACTGAGTTTAGGGCGACAAATTCGTGTCGTCTTAAACTTTGCGTGTTAAATTCTAGTAATTTGGATTGAACAACTAAGAAATTCCATGCTAGAGTTAAAGCCCTGCTCAAGCCCTATCAATCGGTATCCTTTGCGTAGAGTTAGATTACAACGTTACGTAGTTATTACGTCACCATTTTGAAGACTGTATAGATCATCGTTTCATCAAATACTGGTTTAGGCGACACCAGAAAAACTTGTGTTTTATTTTTGAAAACGATATGTATCTACGAAGTTTTAATGGTGCCTTTAAAAAAACCAGTTTTTGAAGGTTTATTTGGAAAATATTTTGGCTTTTTATGTGGATAATTTAAAAATATACGCTTTTGCGACTTACATTTTTGAACAAAATTTTGAAAAATGGTATCCGGTCAAATTTCATGCTTGGATAAGCACGAATTTATTCTGTGTGTCTGTGCTTAATAGGCTAGTGCTCATGGACATGGTTGTCATAGCCAAGTACAATGTGAAAAAAAAGAGTGCAGCAGAAAATAATGTAGCCTAGGGTAGCCTAGTTCTAGTTTATATGCAAACAATAAAATCTGAGATGGTAGATTGCCAATGTGGATAATGAGCCAATTTTTGGCAAAGCAGTAAATTTGTAAAGCATTGGCTTGTTTAATGGCTACTTACGAAGTAGGCTACTAGCAGACCTAGCTTAAAAGCGATAAAAAGTAATGGTATAATATCATAAAAGCAAAATCACAAAAATGTAAAAAAGAATATAAATTGTGAAAGTAATATGTACAGGCCATTTGGTCAACAGACAACAGGTTGATAACTTAGATAAGATATCAATGAACACTGAATATTTATAAATAAATTATATAGGTAGGTAGCCTACCGTAGAAATTACCATATAAAATTAGAAAGCAGTTAAGGTAAAATTGCCAATACCATTCCCAGTAAATCAATTTCGATCAAGATTGTCAGCAGGTTGAGATGAGATTAAGATCCAATCCAATTGAAATTCAAAATTGTTGGTTGAAATGTCAATGAAAAAAACATTCAGAATTATATAAATTATCAAGTAAGTTTAAATATCCAAACAGTATTAGTGGTTAATATAAACATGAAAAACAAAAATATTACGTTAGAATATATTTGCTGAACAATATTGAAAAGTAAGATACTACATACCGGTATAGTTAGATTAATAACAGCAAACTATACACATTAATTCAGGCTAATTTACACAAAAAGATATTGAAAAAGTGAAGAGCAATAAACAAGCGCATGGCTTATCTACAGAGCACACAAATAATAGGCTACCATTTTCTTTAAATTTACAAGTTAATAAATGACAGTCATCCTTCTGGGACAGGGTATGCAAAAAACAAATTATTCTTTATCAACTACTTAACATTAAAATATGAAAATGTAGTCGAGTGTGATTTTAGACCAAAAATAAGTACCATACTGAGAAATTCCCATTAAGTCAAGCTAATTTAAATTATTAAATTGGAAAAAACTGAAGAGCATTACAGAAATAGATTGCACATCTGTAAACCATACTAATAATAACATTTCCTTGTACAATTGTTAAAATATTATAATGGCTAATTACCGTACAAACAAAACAAAATGTTAATTACTAACAAAACAAAAACCTAGTTTTAAAGCTGCCTTCCTTAGGCTATAGCATAGCCTAATCCTGTAAACTGATTAAAACAGAAGTTGGCCTACTGGTAGCAGAGGTTAGCTTTCCTTAAATTTTTTGCTTTGCAACAATAAGCTTTTTTAAATACAGCACTGTATGTTAGGTTAAATTCTAGCTAGCAGCCTAAAATGCTTTCACAGCTTCATTTGTGTCAGTAGGATATCCTATGCAGCTATCAGCAAGCAAGAGAATAGGCTACTAGTCTTTTCGTAGGTTACAGGTTCACACCGTTATGAATTCTAAGTTATGGAGGCATAACGTAAGCAAGGTGTGTAGCTAACTCAATGAAAGACTGCATCATAGCAAGATAGGCCTATGGCTTTTGATACTGGTAGCTTTTAGTAGCGGCATGCTAGCCTATTTGAAAAGGACAACATGAAGCTTTCACTGCCTTACAGGTACCGGTATGTTAGCGGTTGTGCTAAAGAACTGTTAGTGTTATGGCTGTAGAAATTAGCGGTACCGTAACTAACCATGTTGATAGGTTATTGGCTACTGTTTTGTTCAGTAGGTCTGTTTGCAATTGGCCTATGTCAGAGTATGGTTAACATAAGTTAAGACTAGTAGCCAATTGCAAATTCAGTCTCAGTAGCCTGGTGCTTTAAATTCTGCAGTTAGAAGTTTTCGTTTGGAAGGGTGGGGCAGGCCTAGTTAGTGAGTGGTTAAATGTAACAATTAGGTTTGTCAGCAATTTTATTAATGAATTTAATTAAATCAATAAATTTATTTGAATCTGAAAGTGTCCTAGAGACTGTAGGTATATACTGTATTCTTTAGATTTTATGATATGAATTGCGTTTAGACATAAAATAAATACTATAGTCTTTTGTTAAAAAGGTGGAGAATTGAAAATGCTGTAAAACTCTTAATAAAGCATAGAGCTAACCCTAAGATTTATGGGACATTAGCAGCTCTGCTAGCTCAAAAAGTAAATGAAATTTGTATTTAATATATTTTTTACTTGTTCAAGTTTTTGGAACTTTTGGTAATATGGTAAAATTGTAAAAAAATTAAAGTAGAGTAGAAAAAAAAGATAGGAACCAAAAAGCAGAAAAACACACACAGTAGACATGCACAAAAAGTATCATATTCTTTTTAATTCAGTGCTAAACTGAAGTCTATTTAAAAACATAAAACAAAAGTTGCAAGTTTGAACTAATTTCTAATTGATATGATAATTTCCATTAATTAATCTGCTTGAAACAATAAATAAATGTCACCATAGACATGAAAGTTATTGCTTGTTTTACCATTGATTGCTTTAAAGATTTTGGCAGTGTAGACTGATGCACTTAATTAGTTTAACAAAAATATAGAAATTTTTTGGGACATGCAATTGCCTATTATGTCACTGCTTAGTGAATGTTATCAAGCTCGCAAACCAGCAACTGGAATCTACAATTAAGTTACATCTAAATAGGTTGGTGTTAAGTAGAATAACGTAGGGGTCTCTTATTGAAATTTTCCATTGCATAAAGCTTCGTACGTAATGTTTTGCAAGTTGTGCATTTTTTGACAATAATGAGCTATTGTTTGGTACCAATATTAATTTCTAAGTTTATTTCAGATTGAACTTGATTCACACCAAATCGCAATGTTGGTGGTGGTAGGCCTAGACTGTAGATTTTGGTAATAGGTAGTAGATTTTACCAGTGGTAGCTTTTGAAGGTTTTAAGTGGTGAGTGAGTAGCCTACTGTGTAATGGCGGTCGATAATTTGTAGGCGATAAGTTTTCAAGTAGCAATGTTGCACTGGAAGACATATAGCCTAGAAACGATTAGGGGGGCCGATTCCAATTACAATCTTGTTTTTGGCTGACAAAACAAAATTGACCTTTGTTGCCTGAAGAGTCCCATGAGCAAGGACGAAGCACGTCATGATGGCTCAAGTCCATTTAATGTCATATTGTCATTAAATCATTTACTGTAGGGGTTTGAGAATTGTACGTATCTTACTTGTTCTTAATTTGTTACAATATAAATAGTAGGATGAGGTGAAAAAACAAAATTTTTGAATTTCAAAAAGTGGTGTTCATATAAATACCCAAATGTGGTTTAAAAGCCATTGGAACCAATTTCAGGATGGTGCACCCTCTAGTGGCTGTGCACTTCTGTCGAATGCAAGAAAAATAGCTAATTTGACCTTATCTCTAGAACCGCTTATACTAGAAACCTGGTGTTTCACTTAAAAGATGCAGAAGCACTGCTTTTATAGCAGCTTTAACAGACCTTTTCTAAACTGTTTCAAAAAAAAGTTATAAGCAAAGAACATCTTTTTTGATGGAAAACATACATTTTTGCATATGAAATAAGAGCTTTCTTTGAAATTTTTTTTTGTATGTTTTATGTTGTTGCTAGTAACAAGAAATATTTCAAATGAGGTTAATATATCACTTGAAAATGGCATCTTTGGATGTGTCACATCATCCCTAAATTGCAAAGAACTGACTAAAGTTAACATAGATGCTGCAAGTAAATACGCATTCAATACCAAGCTCTGATTGTAAATTAGGCCACTTTTAGATTGAAATTTTCGTAAGTGCAATTATCCTAAAAAACGACAAACAGAAAATTTACCTTGTCTTTAATGTATCTTACTCACCCTGTGGCAAATTAGAAAAGATACCATCACCAAAAAGATTGGTCCAAGATGATGATTTAAAGACTAAAGTACATTTTGTGGTTGTGTTTTTTAGGCGGATTGCATTAAAGGAAATTTGAATCTAAGTAGTGGCGGCAATTGTAAAAAAAAGGGTAAAAGATTGACTGCTGAAAGTCGGATTTAATTTCTGCACTACCTCAAAATTTGTGAATTAAATTTTGAGGTAATTAGGAGCTAAATTTAAAGTAATAGGTATATTCCTTTTGTTTATCAAGTGGTTATATTACAGTAGTTGTAGTTGATTTTCATAGCATTAGACTATACAATTGAGGCTGAAAAGAACCATGTTCAAGCGAAAACGATCCCATTATCGTGCTACCGTAAAAGAATGCTCGTTGGAAAAGTTTTTGAAGCTGCTACGTCATTTCCATCAGAAAAATTGCCAATAAAACGACAAGTAATTGAGTAAAAGCTGAGTTTTCCTGATTATAGAACACTTGCAGCAGCAAAGAATGTTGCCAAAGCAGTGCATGAAAGATGGATAAGGTCACTATTGTGTAATGTCCAGCCACAGGATGGATAGATATTACACCATATCAACCTTTCATGCACAACTTGGGCAACATTCCTTGCTGCTGCAAGTGTTCTATAATCAGGAAAACTCAGCTTTTACTCAATTACTTGTCGTTTTATTGGCAATTTTTCTGGTGGAAATGACATAGCAGCTTCAAAAACTTTTCCAACCAGCATTCTTTTACGGTAGCACGAGAATGGGATCGTTTTCGCTGTAACATGGTTCTTTTCAGCCTCAATTGTATAGTCTAATGCTATATAAATCAACTACAACTACTGTAATATAACCACTTGATAAACAAAAGGAATATACCTATTACTTTAAATTTAGCTCCTAATTACCTCAAAATTTAATTCACAAATTTTGAGGTAGCGCAGAAATTAAATCCGACTTTTAGCAGTCAATCTTTTACCCATTTTTTTACAACTGCCGCCACTACTTAGATTCAAATTTCCTTTAATGCAATCCGCCTAAAAAAGACAACCACAAAATGTACTTTAGTCTTTAAATCATCATCTTGGACCAATCTTTTTGGTGATGGTATCTTTTCTAATTTGCCACAGGGTGAGTAAGATACATTAAAGACAAGGTAAATTTTCTGTTTGTCGTTTTTTAGGATAATTGCACTTACGAAAATTTCAATCTAAAAGTGGCCTAATTTACAATCAGAGCTTGGTATTGTATGCGTATTTACTTGCTGCATCTATGTTAACTTTAGTCAGTTCTTTGCAATTTAGGGATGATGTGACACATCCAAAGATGCCATTTTCAAGTGATATATTAACCTCATTTGAAATATTTCTTGTTACTAGCAACAACATAAAACATACAAAAAAAAATTTCAAAGAAAGCTCTTATTTCATATGCAAAAATGTATGTTTTCCATCAAAAAAGATGTTCTTTGCTTATAACTTTTTTTTGAAACAGTTTAGAAAAGGTCTGTTAAAGTTGCTATAAAAGCAGTGCTTCTGCATCTTTTAAGTGAAACACCAGGTTTCTAGTATAAGCGGTTCTAGAGATAAGGTCAAATTAGCTATTTTTCTTGCATTCGACAGATGTGCACAGCCACTAGAGGGTGCACCATCCTGAAATTGGTTCCAATGGCTTTTAAACCACATTTGGGTATTTATATGAACACCACTTTTTGAAATTCAAAAATTTTGTTTTTTCACTGCACCCTAATAATTAGGCCTACTGCATTTGAAAGTTGAAATAATATTATGTCAGCTTGCCACAAAATTAGCGGCAATCTGCAATTTTCTCGTATGGCCTGCATAAAGAAAGAAAACGCGTTTTTGTTCCCTGGTGCATCACCAAACAAAATAAAATTGTAGAACCTGGAAAAAACACTTTAATTTTATTGGCAATGGCAAAAAACCAATGGCAAAAAACATTGGGACCAATGTGTGCAGCCATGCAAGTCAGATCAAAAGCATTGAAGTTGTGATCTACATTCTACAAGTTGTTATGTAAGGGCACAGCTACGTACATAGACGTTGATTTGTCCGGAATTTCGAATTTCTTGCTACCGAGTGGGTGTTACTTGCCAAAAAGCCGAGGAAGCCAAACATATTTCGCCACCTGTAGTGTCAGATCCAAGAAGGCGCCGCCCCCCGGCATTCCCAAAATCGACGTCTATGGCTATGTATCGTGTAGTTTACTTGTGATTCGTAGACATTTTCACACTTTTAAATCTGTACAACAATTTTTTGATTAGAACAATTTTATAGGATTACGAGGCTCATTTTTCCTCAAAGTTCAAGAACAATTTAGAACAATGTTAGGTTCAGCATGAAAAAAATTAAAATTTGCAAACATGGGATGGCACAACGTACAGTATTTGCAAGTTTGCAACGAACAGTATTTGTAATACTTTGTAATCAATTTCAGCGTACAACGTACATTAGTTGTAATCAGGGAGTTTTTATGGCCTTTTCTATGTTGCCATTTTTGAGTTGTCTAACGCAGTGGTTCCCAACTGCCGGTCCCGGACCACTTAAATTTTTTGCCAGTCGGCTGAAAATCTTTTTTCCACATCATTGCAATGTTTTTATTATAAAGACTCATTTTATGCTTCGTCGATTTTTAGTCAGTAAAACTGGCGTAAATTTTTCAAAAAAAAATTCAAAACAAAATTTTTTTCAAAAAACGTATTTTTCTTTCAAGTAAAAGCGTGTTTCCAAAAATAAAAAGTAACAAAACGCTTTGAAACAAAATTTTTACCTTGGTTAAAATGTTAATATTTTCGAAGCTTTTTACCTGACGCTTGTCAAGAAGAATCGTCAGAATTGAGAGCGCAGGATAAGAATCGATGAAAGAGTGTCATTAGTGTATAACTTTTAAGTTGAGAACGAATACTTTTTGTCGGCAGAGGACGGAGTTAGAAGTTTTGATAAAAGTGACTTCAAAAGGAGATAGATGAAAGGAGAACAAAACAAATTTACAAAAAATTGATGTCTTATTGCATTTTTTTCAATAATGTCATTTTTATCAGAACTTCTAACTCCACCCACTGCCGATAAAAAGAATTTGTTGTCAACAACTTAATGGTTGTACATAAATGACGCTCTCTCATCGATCCTTTTCCAACCAATTACTGCTTGGTATCATTCCATTATGATTCATCAAATGTCGTACACCACTAAATTTTAAAAATTGTTTATATTTACATAATTTGAAGGCTTTTGTCTACGAATCACCGAGTAGCAGAAACTTTTTTCTATTTTCTTTAGTTTTGGAGTTATCGCACATTTAAATTTTGCGTATTTGAGCTAGTTGTGGTAGCGCACACACTGACAAATAATTAAAAGTGGTTGGAAACCTCATTTCTTGACCGATTTTGTTCAACAGAGTGTCAATTTATATGTTTTCAGGGCCAAGGAATTCAAAAATGCTGTCAAATTTGACAAAACGTAACTAGGTAATACAGAATTAAGGTATTTTTGTGAAAATGCACGGTTCCGCATTCAAGCTTCCCATTCCTCTATAGTTTAACATTTTTTATTCTGGTTTGTGGTTGCATGTAGAGTGATGATTCAAGTTCCAAAGATAAAAATATCTTTTCTGGAACTTTATTTAAAATGCATTTTTCACCACCAAATTACCCTCATATAACTTTTGTTTTTGAAAAATAAACGTTTTGAAAAAATCTTTTATTTTTTGAAAAATATCTATTATTTGAAACAAAACAATGTTTCTTTGGTAAAAAAAAGTTTTTTGTTAAAAAATACTTGTTTTTGAAAGAAAAAATTTTTGGGCGAAAAAATTTTTTTATCTCTGGCGCCTAAAAGTCTCGATGCTAAAGTCCCAGCGCTTAAACGTCCGACGCTTAAACGTCCGTGCCTAAAAGTCACGGTACGGTCTCTAATTCTCAAAACAATCAAGTTGTTGGTGATGTTTTTAACCTGCTAATTCTGCAAAAAATTTGTTTTAGTCCTGACTTAAATCAAAACTAATCAAAGAAATTATTTGGATGCTGAAGCAGAACTACATGTTTCGGAAACTTCTTTGCTTCCACGCTTGTCGCATATTACTGTAGCATCGAAACTGTAACAAATTTCCCACTAACTTTGATTTTGTATTATATATCCATAAATTGACATCTTGTTGTTTGAGCTGTTTGACATTTTGTGTCAATTTTAGTATTACAGGAGTAACATTTGCCGAAATAATGGACTACACTGTTAAAAAAATTTACTAGTATTTGGTTGGCAGCACTTTTACGCACCTTGATGTAATATTATACGAGTGTTTACTGTTTTTTGCTTTACGTCGCAAACGCGTTTTTTTACTCGTACCTTCGATTTTGGTTTACTAAAATTTTTAAGTTAACCTTTTACTAATTATTGACTGTTAATTTACAAAAATACGGTGCTTTTACGTTTACAGCTAAAAACCGTAATTTTTTAAATACAAAATGATAGTCATTTGATTAGTAATTATTAATTGTTCATCCCATTACAACACCGGTTGGCAGCAGATTTACAGAATGATATTCTGCAGTTTACTATAAAATGGTTGTAGATCAACATCAGTTCAAGTGTACACACAGCATAATATGTTAACCTGAAGTGATGCTCATCCGCAACCATTTCATTGCAAACAAAAGGGATACAATTACAGGATCGCGTTACAATATGCGTAATAACTTATTAGTTACATGTGTGCATGTTAAAGAGAACACGCACACGTGTTCTCAAATCAAATCACGACACAAAATTTCGTCCAAAAATGTAATGCAATGCAAACACAATCTAAACCAAGTTAAAGCTGCAGCAGTAACAGCAGTGGTTGACAGAACAGAAAAAGTCATAGCAACATAAATCATGATAAAAAATCAATTTGTCTATACTACAAGGCAAAGAGGTTGATTTACAGTACCATATATAACTGATCAATACGATATATGATATGCGAAATAACATAAAATTATTATCTAACAAAATAGAAATGCCTTACCAGTTTTAGAGCAAGGCGATCATATTAAAATTACATTCAAGCCAGCAGCAGCGTAAAGATTTTAACGTGGTTTAAACTAAAAAAATTTAGTCAGAATAGCTATTAATGGGTTATAATCAAGGCAAAATAAAAAAGAAAATCATAAGGACTATGTATGATATTATAACGTAACAGAAACGTGAGCAAGCTAAAAAATACCAAGCAAAAAAAAGCACCTTTATTATAAAGTTGCTTATTCCACTTAGGATATAGTTTCTTAAATCAAAAGGGCTTTTTGGATTTTGGTTTTATACTCCGTATGGCATCTTTTCAAAATCTGGAAAGAGTTTGCCGTGTACTTTGAAAAGATGCCATACGGAGTATAAAACCAAAATCCAAGAAGCACTTTTGATTTAAGAAACTATATCCTAAGCTGAATAAGCAACTTTATGGTGAAGGTGCTTTTTTTTGCTTAGTATTTTCTAGCTTGCGTACGTTTCTATTACGTCATCATAATATCATAGTTGTTACCTTGATTTTCTCTTTGTTTTGCCTCGACTATAACCCATTAATAGTAATTTTAATGTGATTGCCTTGCTCCAAAACTGGAAACGCATTTTTATTTTGTTAGATAATAATTTTATGTATTTCCTCGTATAATATAACTTCTTGATCAGTTATATGTAATTTATGTTTTCTAAATCGTTATATTTTCCTTGCAGATGTTCATATATTATATTGCTTAATTTGTATCCTGATGAGGCTTAATTGAAGTCAAAAACGTTCGATAGGTTGTGAATAAAATGTTAAATCCAGCAAAGATGCTTCTTATTGCTCTAATATATGTTTGCTTTTCATTCATCAACTAGATGAGTCGGTCCTTGCCGGAGCATGATCTCGTTGGCCAATTTAACCACTTTTGGAGGGACCGACCTTCTGGAGCGCTTGGCAGTTTTCTCTTGCTTATTTATTCTGGCAAAGTATCTGCAAAATAATTAAAAATATTAGTTTCCCGTAGTCATGCGTTTTATAGGATTATCAAAGGCCGATGTATAGCAACTTCAGCATGCAGCAAAATGATGTAAAGTCACAAATAACCAGATTCTTTCCGCCTATCAAACATATTTTTTCAACTTAGTTACACCACCAATGATTTTGTAGCTATTGTACAAACTAGGATCATGTTTCTGACCAAGTCGTCTTGGCCTGGAGACAAGAAAGTGATATATTGTCTTTCGAGTCAGGCTGTTGTCACCTTTTCTACCACATATTGGGACCGGGGATAGCTCCAAGCTTGGTGAGGAACGTCAAGCATTGAAGCTTTCAACACCATGCAATTTAAAAGTTGTTCAACATTACTCGACCCAGAATTCAACCCTATAGTTTCAACCGTTTTTGGCAATAGATGCTCTAACCACAATAAGACCAACTGAGCGGTTTATAGATTTTAAGGCGACTTTTACCGATCGTCCGGATTTTTATATGCAACTGCCTGAGGAAAAAATTAGCATGCGCAGGGGTGCAACTCTATGTTGAGCATTAGGGGGGGGGGGGGATGAATCAGCAAAATTGACAATTTTTTGACATGGGAGTGAATGCAAATTGGCAATTTTGCTGCATGTATTGTAATTTAAAAAGTTTTCCGAAATTTTTCACTCTTACTATTGTAACTTACATTTAGGCTATACTGGAAAGCAACAACGAATATACACTGCAGCCTTTCTGTCACAATGCACAAATCAAAAAACGTGTCCATTATTTGACGTAACAAAGTGCAGCGCTAATCTATTAATTCGTACAAATTGCAATAGTAACAAAAAATGCTTCAAGCTGGTTTGCACTAATTGCTACAGTAGGAGCGATCTTTGAAGAGCTGTTGTGCAGCTTGGGGATGCAAATTCGCAGCGGAGATTCGTATTTTTAGGGGGGATGCTATCGAATTATTGGTGGGATACATCCCCCCATCCCCCTGGATTTGCACCCATGCGCATGCGTATATTTTATAATGCACTACATATAAAAAATATGCATGCAGAAAAAATCCGAACGATCGGTAAAAGCCACTTAAATTCTCCAAATAGTATGTGCCTTGTTGTCAAGATGAACGTATACTATACATTACATAGGTTTCATATTCAGTATTATAAAAGAAACTAGGAATAACTATTATTTTTTGTAACGATATTCGCATCAAAGTTGTGTACGGTTTGAATAGTCAAGGCTCGAACAATAATTTGAAGCCCTAACTATAGATCAAAAAACGCTTTTAAGACCTAAGTTAAGTTAGGTCTTATAAGCGTATGCCGTTAATTGCTCCTTTCCTTTAAGTAACTTTTAGTCTGCTTGCTCTGATAACTGTGACTGTGCCAACACCTACACTGTGAGTCTGTGATATCAGTATTCATCAATTCATGATAAATTGTGATACAATAATAGTAATCATTGAGCACAAATAATCGTATTGAACCTTAAATGAAGTCTTCATTTAGCAATGTTGGCAATTTTTTTTATTTTTTTTGAAGCACCTATAACAAAAAGCATGAATCAAGCCCGAAATTTGGTCAATTTTAAGCCCAACCCCCCCCCCCCCCCCCCCCCCCCGAAAGCCGGGCCCGACTTACAACTCTAATTTGCATTGGCAGTTCCAAATTCCATTACAAATGTATCGTTCAATCGAAACTTAATACTCTGGCATCAAAACATACACACTGCATGTAAACGAGGTTTAAGTATTTTCGTCAAAACGTTGTAGACTACGAGAAACATCACTTCTATCATTTTAAAGCATACTAAACTAAATCGGCAGCTGTATGCTTTTCGCTGATTTTCCAAAAGCAAAAAACTATGCATAAAAAAATAGAAATTTCACCTTTGAATAAACTCCAACGTTAATTCCAATTGTTTTGGGTACTGCATGTCAAACACGTAATAACAGCAAAAACAATAACACAAAGCTTTCAAGAACGAATCTGCTTTGAATACAACTTCGTTTTCGATGATGATGAAAAACATGGAAGCTTGTACTGGCGATTCGCCTTAAAATCATTAAGAAAAGAAATAAAGCATATTCCATTACGTTGGCATGTTTATTAACAAATTCAGTTTAAGAGCTGTTTCAATGTTTCTCCACTTTCTCAAAAATGATGACAGCATAACAAAATATCTTGATTTACACTTTTTTTTATAAGAACCAGTAAATTTTGGGTCGAGGCTGACAGTTCTTAAATTTGCACTAATTTTCAGCCTCATTTGTTCTTAACTACATAGGCGAATAAAGTGACACAATTTTGTTATTGCTTGGCAAAAAGTTGTCTGATTATTAGATAGTGACTACTGTTAGAAAAATTAACAATGACAATACAGAAAAGGCCAAGGAAGGCCTGCTGATTACTTGCAATTGCGTTTGTGCTAGCTCCCCTTCTTAAATATTTTTTTTATGATAAGCCTGGCATTATTATTATTTTGTACTTAAATTTTAAGGGAAAATGAGCCTTGTGTTCTTATAAAATTATTCGAAAAATACAAAAAAGTGTCCTGTGCATTCGCTTGTACAGATGTAGAGTTAGATGTGAGGCAAAATTTTCAATTCAATTAAATTCATCAATATATTTAGTAACAATTTACCTTTCACAATTATCAAGGGATGCTTTGGCAGCGCTTCTCTTGTTACTATCTGCTGAATGCAATCAAAGCCCTGAAAAAAAAAAAAAAAGAATAAGCAATCGCTCTTGCAATTTCCCACTCAATACTCAGGGAACCGAAGCAACAAGATGTAATGAAACTGATGACTGTAGTCTTACACTACATTTTATAGCCGGAATCAATAATCCTAATCTAAATGGTACCGGTACTACAAAAACCAAACCTAGAAGCACCAAAGGGCTGCGTCTAATCAACTCGTATGCATTATACCAGGTGTTACCTAAATATCTAATGTATAAGCAAGCTGAAACTGTGTTGGCACAGTATGATTAAAAGCAACCTTTGGAGTCTAATTATCAGAACTAAGGTTGCTCTCTCTCTCTCTTTCTCTCAATTCAGACTGACTTAACAAAAAAATTGAATTAACCATACTGCTCATTTAAAGTTAGATTAGCTGTGAAAAGCACTTATAATGATAGCACTGGGCGTAAAAACCGCGAGTGTACGGGCGTATTTTCTGTTTATTTCAAGCAAAAATTCGATACCCAAGGCAAACCGCCTTAAAAGCGTACAAACTACCAGTTTATTAAACTAATGATACGCTCGTCTGCCCACGATGTTACGTACAGTCGTAGACCGGGTCTAAAGGTTAACGTAATTCTTTCAACATGTTGACTTCATCTGTTCAATTAAATTCAACACAAATAAATGCATGAATGCTAAACGGCTTAAGTGTCAGAAAACTATATACAATAAATTTCAGTGTGAGGTCATTTTCAAACCTGTCTGATTTTGGCTTAAAATATACAATCAAATTTTTCTTTTCTAAAGCTAAAAATAATCTTTCTGCGTGATCTTAAATTTTGTAACTACAACGCTACCACTAATCACTTTCTAAACAAAATTCAACTTACGCTAAAACAACGATAAAAGAGATCAGCTTTCTCATTAAAATAACAAGTCAATAGCTTTACTATTCCAATCACTTTGGGCCTTTCATTCTGGTACTGCTTCACTTCTTGCTCAATTTCACCAATCATTTTCGCCACACTAATATTTGAAGACTGCTGGAGTGTCCTACAAAAAAACATCCAATAAAAAAAAACATAACTTGTTGTAAGATTTTATTTTGTTTTTCACTAAATGATGCACATTTCAAAACCGAGTTATTTGCAAAACAAACAAGCACATATTTCGCTAATGCAAGGGCTTCAGCCCAGAGCTCCATGGGTGATTATTGTGCTCTTGTGGAAATGGAAGAAACCTATTTTAACGCCATTAGAAAGAAATTTCTCTGGTTTTTAGAGCCATGTAAAATAATTGTTAAGATAGTAATATTTTAACTTAATCACCTTCGCCCTTCAGCAAAACCGTACCAACTTGCACGCAGGCTTGGCTAGAACATAAGGCTATTTGACTCCAAACACAGTGGCCTCATGGAACGCTATCATATTCGCTGAACTACTGAATAACTGCAATATCGGGATGATTCAAATAACAATATTTATGGAGCTAATGAAATAACCATAAGCTCCATATAAACTAAAAACACAAAAGACATGAATTGAACAAAACTTACTTAAATACTAGCAACGAGCCATTGGCAACATTTTCGGCAAGCTTTTCTTCGACTTCAAAATCATCTAGTAACATTTCCAAATGGTTATAAAAATACTTTTCATCAAATAAAAAAGGCCACTTGCCTTTAACTTCTCCAATCATGAGTTTCTTCTTGATATCCAATCTTATCGTACTGTATGCTTTTTTCATAAGCTCTTTTATTCTCTGTTCATCTTTTGAAGTCTGAAAGTATGCAGCCTGTAAGTAGCTTTGATCATCATCCTTTAACAAATCACTATCTGCATCCGTGCATGGACTTGGTGATTCTTTCTTTATCCTTCTTCTTATGTTATCGCTTCTGTACATGATTTGGGTGGTCAACGACTCTAGACCAGATCCTATGACTATTCCATCGATTTCGTCCTTAAAAGAGTTGGGATAGCGACTGATAATACGATATGCAATTTTCTCAATGTTTTTTAATTTTGGATAAGCACAAACTTTATGAATAGCATCCACTACAATTCTCACCATTTCCAATCTGTGCCTCTTTTCTGGTTTCTTTTTGTGATCACATGCATCCAACAGGGATTTTGGAAACGAATTCCATGGAATTTCGAAGCGGAAATCCCAATCACTCTGTTCTGCAGGAATAATTCTGCGGTTGCTGGAAGAACCAGAACTGCAAGCTGAAGAGTTGCTGCTGAGGGCCATTAGTGTATCATCACAGGATGTAGATTCTTTTTCAATATTATCTTCAAATACTTCTGGCTGGGCTTCATTTTTCCAATACTGAATGATTTTTCGAGCCTGTATAGGCTTTAATATAGGCAGTAAATCTGCTTCTTTAATTAATTTCAAATCGTTCTCACCAAGAACTCCTAAATCATCTGTAATGAAATCTTTGAGTTTTTGAATCAGCTCTTCGGAAAGTTGTGGTAGAGCAATAGCAATACTCTCCATGCTTTAGAGTAACTATTAAACAAGATTTTGTATCTGAAATATACACAAATTCCATTATCAGCTAAGAAACACATTCACTATTTAGTTAGGTTCTATTATTCAAGCCTGTAGCATTACAATTGCATGACCTCAAACATCAAATTTCAGAGTTATAAATTAAATGCTAAATGTGACTTGATTCAGACCAATTTATTTTGCAGTATGCTATTTGCAGCATGAACAAAAAACTAGTTGAATATCCAAGTGAAGCATTCAATACGTCACTCAGATAAAAAAAAAACAAAAACAAACGCAGAAACAAAATTTAAACACTCAAGAGTCTGTTTATCACCACATATGCATAGTTTACATACATTTGAAAAAAGCAAAGGGTATGCTTGCTGAGGTCTTCAGGGTTGCCACAGAAACTGCAAAACTAAATTCCAGGACTTTTTAGGTCATTTTCCAGGACTGTTTAAGACTATTTATTCAGGACTTAAAATTTAATTTTCACTATTACTCTTTCGCCTCTTATGACTCACTGGGTAAGTGGCTTCATTATTCTGCCCCGGAGAAGCACAAGAAAACCGTCTAGCTATTTTCTAGGACTTATAAACAACATTCAAGGACTTTCCAGGACAGCCAAAAAATCCAGGCCTTTTCCAGAAAGTGGCAACCCTGGGTCTTAAAAATGACACCTGTACAAGCAGTTATACATGCAACTCTGGGAGTATAATTCATCGAGCTTGTCACTGCAATAATGATTGATAATTCAATTTTTACTTGCCTACACAAGCATTGCAACTTCAATAATTTAACATTAGTAGTTGTATGTCATGCTTAAATTAAAACTGTTGTTTAAAAACTTTAACCTCTGGAAAGTGGTGTATACTTCAGCGCATAAAGTTCACTGGCAATAAGCTGACAGTTTAGCAACAACGTAACCACCAAATTCATCAAACTCATAACCCTATTAGGCTTTTTTTGTGCATGATAAGAAACTGTTACAGAGATTGAAGTGAAACGGACAATTTAGTTTTCTGCTATTACCACGAAGTATATTTCTTACATAGTCATATCCTTTAAATTGTTATACAGCCAAAGCAGAGATATCCAAAAATACAAAACTGCAGCAATAAAAAAAGCAAAAGTTAGATTAAGTGAAACAATGTTGTATCCACAACTTAAAGAATCATTTAAAAAAAAACAATCACACAGAATAAGATACCAGCGAGCTAGCTTTCAACTAAGAAAACTGCTTTCTACACAGAATGCTTTAAAACCATAACTTCTTCTCTAGTAATGCAATCATAACCATACAAGGGATAATAATCAAGCAAACGATCAATGCATATACATTTCAAACAGTGAGATATGGATTCAAAATAGTTAATCCAATAAATGCCAAGATATGGTTAATACACACCTTTACAAAGTTTCACAACAAACCATACTTTACTGTGGTACAAAAAAACTGCTTTCACTTTTCCTAAATGCAAATCAAATCCATGCTTTTCAATAACAAGAAACTGAGCAACCTTGTACAATGTCCCATGGTACTCTACTTCTTTACAAAACAAGCAGTTGGACTTATTAATATTTTGATCAGTAAGAGCTTGCATCACTTGCTCAGAATAGGTAATGACAGACTCAGCAACTGGTTGCAAGTTTGACTGGAATAATCCAGTCGCATGCAAATATCCCTGAAACATTTGATGAACTTTAGCCAAATGTAAAGCTACATTAACGAAGTTTCCACAGTTACGAATAATCCTTTTGAAGTAAGAATGTTTGCTTTCAAATCTAAGAGTCCAAACATATATAAGTGGTCCAAATTGTAGAATCAACCAAGGATAATGGGTCATGTAATGATGCTTAGGTCTTAGTTGCACACTAGAAAATTCAGTGGATCTTAAATGCAAATATTCATCAATATAATCAGACAAGCAAGATATCTGTGTGTTGGTAATTTTTGGAGCACAGACTAGTTCAACAATAGTTCTCAACAAAACCACAGCTCTCCAAACAGGATTTGCACTATCTTTAACCTTATGAAAAACAAACAGTGGGAAAAAACGAGCAAAACACCATATTTGGCTAGCATTACCAGCAATTTTTAACGAATTTTGTTTTAAATTACACATTTCGAGTTCTGACTCAATTCATCATAACAAAACTGAATCATAGCAGAATTCAAATCATTTTCAGAAAACCAGCCATGCTGTATAAAATACTTAACAAACAACATCATATCATACGATACCACTCCCTCAAATAAATCGTGGGCAATACATGGGGGCAAACCAGGATTGCAAACATGGTAGTACAAAAGGCTATTAAACGGTGAAGAAAATTTTATGCCTTGAACATGAGTCTGGTTGCTATTCTCTCTTGATCTAACACAGGCATTATACATATCAACTGTTCTTAAAGGCCTTGAAGTTCGACTGTTTGTAGAGAAGTCGCTTTTTCGTGCCACACAATATCTGCAATTATAATCACCAGTGCTAAAGTTGGTTATATAACCACCAAGCCAATTACTTCCTAAATTATCACCAATAATAGCAAATACACTGCCGCGAATGTTTTGACATCCATTAATAGCAACACCTTCAGTCTCTAGCACGTGTAAATCATCCAATAGTGGTTGAAATAACACATCCATGTTTGTTTGATTGACATGCCTTTCTTCACATAAAAGCACAAGCTGCATAGAATTTACTCTGGATCTGTTGTAAGGATGCAAATTTCCAAGAACATAATATACTGCCAGCAACTTATGTACAGTCTTAGCAGATCCAAGAGGATTGACCACCTCAAACGCATCTTGATATAGCATAAGCTGTAACGAATGATTTGTGGAACTAAATAGTTTATTAGTTTTAAACAATATACCATCTTTGTAACCTCGTACACATGTAAAATCATTACAGATATCAGTAATAGGACTGAAAACCTGGGCAATTACTTCTTCGTGAGATAGAAGCCGTTCTAAAGTTTGCAAAATAGGAACATATTGAAAACAAATATTTCTTCTACTTTCAGTTACATTACGTGACAATTGGTAAGAAACTGGTTTAACATAAGGTAGCTCTCTTTCAAACAATTGGTTTCGAGAATAATCAGATCGTAACTCTCCATCACTAAAAAGGTTGCAATTAAACGTTGATGAAATTGTGTCAATGACTTTTTTAATAGTATGATCAGCCACATGTTCCTTATTCAATGTAGATGTTACATTTTTCAAAACAAGATTTTCTTTGTTCTTTAACAACTTTCCAATATCACTTGAAATTCCATTAACGGTTGAAGCTGGGATAAGATGTTTATAACGCAATGATAGCAAAAAAATTGAAAGTTCGTCTAGTGACGATGGAGAATTACTATACAAAATATCATCATTTACAACATTCTCACTTTCATCAAATGATCTTTCACTGCTCATTCCTGCACTAGCATTCATAACAAGGGCAGCAGAATGATCTGTTAGTTTGTGATATCTACTGATATGTGAAGTAAGTGATGAAACAATGCGATACGATTTACTACATTTTTCAACAAGACAAGTTACAGTTAAACCTTCTTGAATGTGGTTTTTTAAATGTTTCAGAAGGCCACGCAAGTCATCAAATTTCTCTTTGCACACTGTAATTGAACAAGTAAAGTTCAAAATGGGATCCATTTTGTAGCAGATAGTTACAAATTAAGCGACATAGTCACAAATTAAGTACTACAGAACAAAAAGTGTTCTTTTATATTTAAGTAGTAGGCCTAACTAAAAGCACCAGTTTTTAGAAAATCAGAGACAAAAGCCGGGTTTTCAGAATGCAAAACCTGGCAAACCAGATTTGGACTCTCTACTTAGAGCTCTAGCATACCGCAGGCCAAACATATCAGAAATCCTTGGCTATTGGCAGGCGCAGCCTGACTGGCGGATCAGCATATTCCAGCTACAGTAGCCTACAATTAAAAGCAAGCTTCTCGGCTACTGAAAAATTAGTTCACTTAAACTAACAAATCAATTGTTTATTCAATAGTAAGTTAGCTTACCTTAAAATAAATTCCATCGACTCAAGACCTAACCTGATTCATTTGGTTTTCCTGACCTAGAATGGCACCTTATCTCTAGCCCGCTATTAGCCACTGCATTTCACCCACGAGTTAGCCTATTCCTCATGGTTGTTACGAATCTGTCACGTGACTGTATTTTTTTCCATTGGTTTGAGTAAACCACGTGATTATCTTTTGCGTAAACAAATTCTGTAAAAGGAAGAACAACGAAATAAAGTTTTTTCTCGACTTGTAAATTTTCGATTTGGAAAGGTGCTAAGCAGCAGGGATTGGATAATGATAGCATGCACACGGAGTGTTTTAATTTTTTTTTAGTTTCAAAGTTTATTTTATAAATAAAAAAAATTTACAAATAACAATTTTTATTTTCTTTGTAAAATTTCAACGAAATCTGGGGTAAAGGACGACCCTAATCGCGTGGTTTGGGTTCAAGCGGAAACCGGGTCACGTTGTTGCTTCCTTGGATAAGGCGCTTTGCAGATTATCTCTGCTTGGTACTAGCTTCTAACAAGCGGCAAAAAGGCTCTGTAAACGTGCAAAATGTCATCGAAATGTCGTTAAAATTGCTTTTTTTGCTGAAAAATCACTAAAATCTCTCAGAGGGTGATTGGCTCTGCCCCCAGATCCCCAACTGCAGACGCAGATAAAGTTTGCTGAAAGTAATATGCCTTGCCCCCCTACAAAGATTCCTGGATCCGCCCAAAGATTCCTGGATCCGGCTTACGCTTGGATAGGATGTGTTTTTGTTTTTCATTGTTATCAATCGCTATGTTGCGGTGCATGTACATTGTTAATCAGCTCCTTACCCCTAACAAGTCAAGTAGAGTACTTTCACTTCGCACAGCTTTACTAGTTCAGACAAGACAAATTATGGAAAAGGTTACTGGAAACTGGGAAGACATTGCACAAGTTGTCCTTTAAATACCGGCATATATTTTGACAACATTTGAAATTCCAAACCCTCTGGGGTGTCCAAGAAGATATTTCTAATTACGGTAATTTCTTAACGGGAAAGCGAAAGTTTTTTGTGGAAAATCTTATTGTTCAAGATGCGTCGGTCGTTCACTGAGATTGCTTCTCAGCAAACCCCCATCTAGTTTTACGTTGTATTTTCCAAAAGAGTTTAGAACATATGAGACTGAAAATTCATAAAAATTTAAAATCAGTCAATTGCAGCCAGCCTCATCTCGATCAAGATTTACTGATTTTTGTAATAAAACAGTGTACTGTAATAAACAAATTCAACACCCATAAGATGTATTCAAAAAACGAAACTCGGAAGCCAAAAAATTACTTCAGATTTGTTAGTAAAAATTCGCAGCTGAAAAATTTAACGTATATTTGTTGTTATTTAAAACTTTAACGTGCATTTGTAGTTATTTAAATACGAGTAATTTATGTACAACAATTACATCAAATTTAAAAGTTAAAAAAAAACTTTACTTAGTTTTAACAACGTATTATTGTACATTTTAAAACTACTGCTTTTGGTAAAATTTTACGCTGATTTTATGAGTAAAATTACAACATTTTTTAACAGTGTATGTTGTGCCAGTAACTTTACGGTGGCTAACAAAAGCGATAATCACTACACCGGTATTTGTCATATTTATTCCAATTTTTTGGTGCTGGTCGGTGAACATTTGTTGAATTTTTATCGGTCCGCCAATATACGAAGGTTAGGAACTACTGGTCTAACAGTAGTCATGACTTAACCAAAAGACAACTTTTAACCAAACAAGAATAACGTTTTGTCACTTTATTCTCAATAACTTAAGTACGAATCAGGCTCAAATATAAGAACAGTTAGTCTCAGCTCAAAATTTACTAGTTTTTAAAAAAATGTAGCAGCTAAAACGTGACAGTAGAGGAGAAATAAATTATTGCAATTTTTGGAAGTACTAATAATTAAACTCCAAGACATTTTGAGGAAGAAGTTTTGATTCAAAAAATGAAAGCGCCACGGATATTACTTTTATTTTATGCATAACTTAATACTTGCGCGTCTGCAGCGCAGTAAGTAATTGCATTGTGATGTAAACAGCTTTATTTTGTAGGATAAAGACTATTTAAATATCATCCATAAAAACTTATAGTAATCAACTGTGTAATTATTTTTTTATTACAGGCAAAATAACTTGGATTCAAAGCTCAACCTGGTTTAAGTCTGATTTCCTCCCAATTTTTTGGTTTTGTATTTTGTGCATTGAGGTATCGCGCTCATGACGTAAGTATGGTTTCTTTTCCTTCGTATTTTGCCTGGCAAACCTTAAAGAAAGATTGCAGTCAAATTTGTAACATGTTAACTGTAGACCTACTTAAATCAATCAAACTCAAAGGCTAAAAATTATACTTTGTGTGCTTTTCTACGTCAACTTTCACCGTTTAGGAATTCAGCTGTTTATTTAGTTTTTCGTGTTTCTCTGTTCCGACAAGTCTTAAATCGGTCATTAAAAGTACCTCATTGGAACTTCGCGCGCACGCATAGTTCCTATGTTTTTACTCGGCCATTTTTATAGATGAGCATTAAAATTTTTTTGATTTTATGATAAGTCAAAAACGGCAGAATGTGGAAAACTGAAATTTGAACACAACATTACAAGTTCACAAAGCATTATGCATGCCAATTTTGGGGGTCGAAGATCACGTGATATGGATTTGGGGACTCTAAAACCGACAAAAAACGGCTATTTTTGAGCCGAAATTTTTTTATTTCGCTTATAACAAAAAAAATGCTCAACGTGGAAAGTTGCAATTTGGACACAACATGGGTAGAGGTAGAAAGTGTTTGCGTACCAAGTTTGAGGGCTCCCAGTCACGTGACCAAAATTTCTGAGGCGGAAAATGGACAAAAAGTGGTAAATTTTGAAGTGGCATATCTCGGTAAGTAGTGATATTCTTTGAAAAAAATTTGTGGTTTTTGAAAACACTAACCAGTACCTTTGTATTGGTCATGTTCATTTATTCCGTCTTGGATAAAATTTTTCCTTATTTTTGTCTTTTTTCTTTTTTTTTTCTTTGTTTTTCTTCTATCACTATCTCCTTTTAAACCACAAAGCGCAGATGGATGATATCATGGAGTGGTATAGAGATCGAAACAAACTGGTGTGTGCCTGAAAATGGGGGTGTCACGTCCGGGGATTCCCCCTAAAAAGGGAGCTGGAAAATTTTGAACTTTTGAATTGTTTAACGTAGATAAGCCAAATTATCAGATTTGGTGGATATTGGTGGTGACTAAAACATATTAAAAATTGGGGGAGCTGCGATGGGGGAAAATGGTTGAAATGAGTCATACAAAATTCAAAAAAAAATTTTTCACTCAACTTAAGTAGATCAAATTTTCGGAATAGATTAATGAAACAAAAAGTAAATTGTTGGTAAAATTTTGGGTATCACAATTGGCTAATATTTCTTCAATGGGTTTTTCAAAATCCAAATTTTTGTAATCATCATTATTGATCAAGGCATGCCAACATCAGTTTCAGGATAGTTAGATATAGACAAAAGCAAAAGATAATAATTTTTGTGGGGGTTGCATTGCACCAATCCCCCCAAAATTTCCTTTTTTCAGTTTGAAACCTTAGGGTTTTTACAACGTAGGAATGGAATTGTGAAATAAAAAAGTTCCTCTTTTTTTTCTGGCTACTCCGTACTCCTTTTGATAACTAGCTCAGTCTATGCTAGCTCAGATTGTTTGTTGTGGTACTCGCAAGGGTTTTTACATGTGGTGTTCATAAAAAAATGAACACCATTTGGTCATGAAAGGATATTATGAAAATTTTTGTTATGAAGTTTATATAGTAGTAATATTCCTGATAGAAGATTCAATTATGCAAAAGTCAATACTTACTTATGACGAAATGGTGTTGAATTTTTTCATTAACACCATTGCAAACTTTGTCTATGAAGGTTGTTTCATAACTTTATGTACGGTAGTTTGATGAAATTGTAAAAGTTTTTACGCAAGCTCTCAGTTGGAGAAATTAGGGATTTTCATTTTAAGGCTGTTCTAGAAAACTTTTCAAGTTTTGAGCACCTCACTGAGAGGCTATTCTAGTACCGGTATTAGTAATAATAGGCCTACTGCAATATTCGCAGTAAAGTTGGTTTTTAGGATGGGAGAACCTATTTGAGTATTTCAGACTTAGAAAAGTTTGTGGCCTTGTAGAGTATTAATGAATGACTCTTTTTAGTTGGCTATTAGGCTATAGGCTAAGCACACTGGTAAAATATACCATCTGTAGTAGGTGTATTGTCACATACGGTAGGCCTACTGTACTAGGATAGCCTAGGTGTAATGTTAATGTTATTGATTGTAGAACCAAGAATATGATTGCATGATGTTGACTAATATGCCTGGTGAAAATGCTGTTTTGTATTGGTACGGTACGGTAGTGTTTGTGCAATGACTTGATTTTGTTCAAAGTGTCCATTTTCCCAGTGCCAAAATATTAGTGTCAAAATATTACCGGTACTAAGTTGTATTTTGCAACCCCAGATCTTGCAAGCAGGATCTTTATAAAAAACATGGCTTTACCCTTTGGGCCATGCTGCTGACTGGAATGATGGAGAAGGTAGCATTGTGTTGCTGATAGTAGCATAAGCTGCTCCTTACGTGCAATACCGGTAATATGACTCATAGGCCTGGCACTGGAGGTAATGCCTGATGCTGTTAGATACTCTGTACTGGCAACTGATGTCTAATAAACAAACAAAACGAGAAAATAGTGGGAGGCTTACTAACCAAGTGAAGATAATGATATACAGTATAATGTCTATTGCCAAATTGCCCTAAACAGGTACCACAGTTGGCTAGTAGGCCACGTGTGTATAGTGGTCCCGATATGGCAATCCCTACTTTGCAAGGCATGCTTAAAACACCCAGTCGAGTTGTTAGAAATAGAGTCGTTAAGTATGAGCTGTCAGCATTATTTCAGAATCTCTATGACTCGTGTATGAGCATGCGCATGCTTTTGCTCCTCGCATGTGTGCACTCATTGGGATTAGGGGTGGATCTGGGGAATAGCTTAGAATAGATTGTAGAGAAGGAGAGAACGCACTTGCACTCATACACAAATTGCAGAGCTGCCGCAAATAAAGCGACAATACTTAACGACACCCGACTATTTTGCCTCCAGAGCAGAGAGGCAAAATAGATGCTACCAGTATATTATCGTGAATGAATGATGATTATTGTTACAAAGCTTCCATAGCCAAATTATTGCTGCTGGTTGCAAACAGAGGTAAAGTCGATGATTATAGGAATGGAATGGTCAAGGACCAAGGACACAAGTTTTTAAAATTATTTTGGGCAAATTTTCCAAAATTTTTAGGGAGTGGCTATTTTGCCTCTCAAGGCAAAATAGTGTTTTTCTTCATTAAAACAAATTGTTTTGCCAAACAAGTTGGTTTGTGTTTCGAAAACTACTAAAAAAGAGGGTTTAAGGCATTAAAATTCACAATTTCTGAATTTATATGGTAGTAATTTTTAATTTAGCTGTATTAGTATATCCCATTCATCCATCACTTCAGATTTACGGGTTATGGCCTTGTTGCATTGCCAGGATACTGCTACGGCACGGTAAATAATCAACATCAGCTGATAATGTGTAAAACTTCAAAATGACATTCATGATTATTTTTAAAAACTACTAATCTACAGTGTGTTCAAACTACCACCAAAAACTTAATGAAATGCAATATCTTGAACACTTTTTGCATTTAAAAATAAGGCTGTGGCTATTTTGCCGCTAGAGGCAAGATAGCCCCATGTTATTTTGCCATTTGGAGGCAAAATAGTCCTAACAGCTATTTTGCTGCAAGTGCCAAAATAGCCCTAATCCTAACCCAAACCCTAATCCCAACTTTAACCCTAACCCAAATAGAGGAAAAACACTATTTTGCTTCTAGAGGCAAAATAGCCACTTCCTAAAATTATTAAAAATTTGCCCAAAATAATTCAAAAAACTTGTGTCCGTGGTCCTTGACCATTCCTACAATCATCGACTTCACCTCTGTTTGCAACCAATTTTGCCTCTAGAGGTAAAATAGCCACTGAAATTTTAAAAAATATTGTTATCTAATAAGTACTGCAAATACTTCAAATTTATGTTTTTAAAATGAATTGAAATACTGTACCGGGTAAAGTTGTAAGCTCAAGTTTTTGTCATTACAAAAAAGCAGAGTTCTTGGGCAAGGGCAAAGTCCTTATGCCCCATGTTGAATAATATTAGTGTTTTTAATTTTATTTTTGGAAAAACCAGCAATTTTTGTGACTTTAAAAAGGAATAAACACTTAGATTTTTAAAGCAATTTGAAAAGAAAATACCCTAAATGCTAAGGTAAGTAGACTTCAGTTTTTCCACAATTTCCCAACTCAAATTTTATGCCAATCTCTTCTTTACATTTCGTGATGTCTTTTTCATACAGGCTGTCAAGTGTGTCATTGTTTCACTATTTTTTTCAATTTCATTAGTTTTCATTATTTTGGACCCGTTGTCATTGTTTAATTATTTTTTAAATAATCTGCTGATATTTTTTGAGTTTACCGGATAAATTGCAATAAATCGTGAGCCATTGAAATGAAGACCTTTTTTTTACTTGGAGATCATCCAAAAAAATCTCACATAACCTACATGAAGATCTTTTTTTTAGTTCACCTTAGAAATTTCTCAAATACTACATGAAGAGCTTTTTTGACTGCTTTTCAGTTCAGTCTTTTGGATTTATACTTGAAAATTGTCATTATTTATACTTGAAAGTTGTCATTATTTGTCATTATTTTATGTTTAGCAGTCATTTTTTATTTCAATTCAATGACTTGACAGCCTGTCTCATATCTAATGCCTATCAATAAATGATGGCAAACGTTTAGGCTGCCAAAAGACACTTTGTTTAATTTAACATGAGGTATTTAATTTCAAAAAATATTCTGAGGATCCCAGCAAGGTTCTATTTAGAAGGAAGATGTTGGAGACATTAGTTCCGGCCCCACCTTCAAAGGGTCCACATTCCACATTTTTTGTACCAATTTTTTCTTGGGAGCTTTGCCTATTCAACTTATAATGACGTGGTGTAAAAATTTTATTAGGTTCAACGCACAATCGCACATCTCTCCAGGCATTTGAACAATTGCTATACCGTAGTTGTATTTAACTTCACACCTAATTTCTTTATAATTCTGTATGCAGCATTTTCAGTGATCTAATACTTTGTTATTTAGGATTCCTAGCGACAATTTTTAACGCACAAATTGTTTAGAGCATGTGGCTTTGCCCCTACATTACTTGCCAGTGATTAGAGTAGCTCGTTTTTTCTTAAAGCAAATTGTTTGTGGTCAGATATTTTCAGAACAAGTTGTCATTTTCAAGATATGTTCTGTTAGTTGTATCAACATATACCAGTCTTAACATATTTACTGTAGTATAATATTAGTATGCCATCCCTGGTAGTAGTGGCACTGTATTACATTTCAATATCATGCACATACTTTCTTCTAAATTCACACACAAAATATGCACTGGTCATGTTTTTGCATTAGCAAATCAAATTTGTTTCCGAACCCATGGGTTCTTTGCTATGTCTCTGGGTAGCTTTAGTGCTTTGCAGTTTCTACTGCCTGCACTAAAACTATTAGCAGAAATAAAAACTATAATTTTCTGAAGGCTTTTTGCCCCCTCGTTATCTGATTAGAGCTTTCAAGCAATGCCATTTAAAATAAGTTTCAGTATCACCTGGCTTGGTTGGCTATTACATTCTATTATTTTTTCAAATAAGGAAAGGAAACAAATTGATAGTCGATTAAAGTTTATGTTGTATTTTGTTTGGTTATTTTCATTTTTAATCAATCAAAAAATGATGTTGCCCTCCAGCTGAGGACAGGACATTTTGAGGACTTATAGGCTTCATGGCCAAGACCAAGTTCTTCAAAATGTGTTGTCAAGAACTCCACCTCTCTGCCTCCTCTAAATCAGGCTGAAATTCTACCATAGGCTCTAATTCCACTAAATCATGCAAAAATTGTGATAAAATATTCTAGTTTTGGAGCTGCTGAAATAAGTCGTTTTTTAACAATGAACTTTTCAGGTGAAGTGTAGAGTAGTTAAATTCAAAACTTGGTTGGCTAGGCATTGCTTTGGTTCGAGTAAGCTGTGAACTGGTAAATGCATGGTTTGAATTGAGTTTCAATTACAGTTACTGGAAGTTGCTACAGTTTGAGAACTGAAAATTTAAATTAGAACCTTGAAGGGTTGTTTGTTTTCATTAAGATTTTGGTTTTACTGGCTGCTTTTGGTTTAACGTTTTATTTAATTTTTAGTTTTGTATTGATTTTCCATTATTAATTGAGAATGTAACTCCCATTATCATTAATTCATTCATGCCAAGTGATTTTTGCTGTTAAGATGCAAAAGTTGTTTAATGTTTACTTCCAACATCTGCTATTTGCTGGCAGAAAAAATTATAACGTTGCAATTTTATCAGGATTGTTGTGCAAGATAATTCGCAAAGCATTAAATAATTTAATCGCAGTAGTTCTATTGTTTCGGATTCTGGAAATTGTGTTGGAATATATATCAATTTGAAGATGTCCAACTGCCTGAGGTGAAACTGCAATCATCATGAGAATTAAGTTGCTTTCAAATTTATTCAGGTTAGTAGGTTTATCATAATATTGTTGTCGCTTTTTTTCAATTTACCAGATACGTTTGTTGGTTTTATGAACTTGCATATGATAATTATTTGTAAGGCAATTTTTTGCTGCCCTAAATCCTGAAAAAGTTTCCTTTATTTTTTACAAAAGCTGCATTTACTTTTAACAAAAGTTTAAGTAAGAAGTTAAATTTAGGCCTATGGACAAAGAGTGTAAACATGGTTGGATGCTTCAAAGCAATAGGGTAGGAGTTGGATCCCGACCTTTCCTTCAATGACTCTGCAACCCTGGTTCTGACACTGTGGTATTAGCACAGTTCTGGGGTTGTAGCTGAACTTCTGCAATATTAATGAATTATTCCATCATAGACAACACTAGTTACAGCCAATGTGTCACAAAGCTTGTTGTTGTCCAATACCTAGAGAATACTGCAATTGAACTGAAATACTGTAGTTTCAAAGCATATTTTTGGAATCAAGTTTTTATGTTTTATGCAAGAATTGATAAAAGTTGCTTGTAAAATCAGAAAAAGTTGCAGAATAAAAATTAATGGAGACAGCTTAAAACATTGTGCTATTGAAACATAAAGTCTCTGTGTTTCAAAAGCTTTAAAGAATTGCAAAAACTTACCCTATCTCAGATCTATTGGTGAAGCTGCAATTTGATATGGTGCTTTGTTGTTTTTCTAGGCGCATAAAAATTGTCTTTTCATGGTCAATTTTGCCAGTGCAGCAGCCAGTAGCACAGCCAGGGGAAGGTTAAGCCTTCCCCATTAGCCTGTCGATGAAAATGCTGAATAAAAAAAATACCACGTTTTTAGCACTTCTAAGACTGTTTCTTTTTTGCACTGAAATGGACTAAAAAGAGATAAAGAGATTTAAAGCATATTTTGAAACATATATTCAAGAGAAGGGATATGATTTGTCAAAAATAAAACTAACAAATTAATAAAAAGTTAGGAAAATGGCCAAAATAAGCAATCAAATTTGATCGCTAGTGTAAAAATGCTGAAAATAGGTTTCATCAACAAATATACAGGGTGTCTGTAAAGTTACTATACAGTGTTATGTAATAGTTTTTGTTACTACATAGTTAATATTTGTTTTTTTTACAAGTTTATTCAATCAAGCATGCCACGCAAGCTAACTTTGGAAGAGCGCAGATTTATTTTGAAGCGATATTGGAAAACAGAAAATGCACAGGATGTAATTCGTGATTGGAATCATTATTTTAATACAGATCCTCCAACACGTTTGGCTATTTATAAACTTTGAGACAAATTTGATGATACTGGCTCAGTTGCCGATGCTCCGCGTTCTGGTCGGCCAAGTGTGTGCACTGAACAAAATTTGGCTTCAGTTGCTGGGGCATATGGCAGAAGCCCAAAGAAATCACTTCGGCATGCTAGTGCAGAAATTGGTATCAAACGAATCTCTCTACGTGAAATACTCACAAAACTCCAAATGAGACCATACATTCCAACCTTGATCATGACTTGTGCACCAAAGTTTGTCAGAGTGTGGTATCACGTTGTCGAGAATGTATTGGAGCTGAAGGCCTCCAATTTGAATATTTGTCATAGAAATTGTTTGCCTTGATTGTAACTTGTAAGACAGTATTATACAATGAAACTGCATAGTATCTTGTAAGACTGTATAGTAACTTTAAGGACACCCTGTATTATACACTGAGGAATATTAGTTAATTTTATCTATTTATGGTAAAAAAAATCTATTTTGGTTTCATCAACTGGGGTTGGGGGGCTATTCAATATTAGTTAATTACCAATCTTATCTCTCAAATATTTTTCCATCATTCCCCCTCCCCTAATTATTCTTCTTTATAAATTATAGACGAAAAAGTTTACTCTGTGAGAGTTTTATTGAACTATAGGATTTTATGATGTAAACAAGAGAATTAAGTTTTAACATTAGCCACCTCCCACGTAACCCATTTATGCAACCAGTTTAATCATGTATGCACTTCTAATTTCTATGTTACGCTTTTAAAGCATATATTTCCATTACAATAGCCCAGAAATTGAGTGATTAGCAAAAAAATGCAAAATTTTCAAATGCTGGGGGCGCTGTCCCAGATCTCCATGCCTCTGGCAGTGGGGGCTTTACCCCTAAAGCAACCCCCCATTGCAAATTTCTAGCGACGCGCCTGGCAGTAGCAGGCATTGTTGAATGCTAAACCTTGTTCTTGAAGGGCTTCTGGTTCACCCAAAAATTACTGTACCTCTTGAAAAAAACAAAAAAAACTGTAAATAATTTTAGTTGTATGGAAGGCATGCTGATATTGTGTAAAGTTACTTTAAATTTTTATACTATATGATGAATAAGTTGGTAAAAGGTGCTGGATATAGCTTTTTTTAGATGTTGAAATGTTGTAGATTTCTGGTAGATTCCATCTGTTGCTGTATTTTGTGGGAGAGCGTTTTTGTTTAGACCTGCCTGCTTGGTCTTCTGCTCCTGTTTCTTGAAAGAAATAAGATAGCAATGATATAATCACCAAAAATGACCATAGACCTTTTCCCAAAGTGGAATTACTGTACTTTTGGAATCAAAATTTGGTCTATAACACAACTTTGCATCATGGTTTGTATATTTCTTGTAGGTTATTGTTTTGTGGAGTTTTTGTTTTAGGCTTCAGTGGAGAGTTGTTAAAGATGAAGGAAAAAAGTTTAAATGATTGAGTTGCGGTCTTGCACAATTGCATGGAGGTATATGTTGTCGTTAAGCCGGTATTCACCAGTGAACATAATGTGGGTTGTGGCTTTTCGCAATTGGATGGAGGTATATGCTCCCATTAAAGCAATTTTGATCAGTGGATTAGTATTTTTATTGGACACTCTCTGACTCATTTTTGAATTGTTTTTTGTTTGCTGGAAGAAAATTGTTTGTTTTGGGATGCATGCAGACCCACCAAAATGCAGAGAGAACACTGATATAGTTGCTGAATGAGTGTGTCAAAAGTTTGTAATTTGGTTACGTTACTTACTTGCTTTGCTGGATCTTGAAGGTTAGGTGAATGGTAGCAGGCCGTAGTTTGAATAAATTTTGGTTTTTGAGGTGCATCTGGAGGGCTATTTGTTAGGGATGTTGACTTTTGCTGTTAGGTAATTAACAGGGTTTGTTTGGTTAAGGAAAGTGTAAGCAGAATCAATGTTTCCTTTTAGGTTTTGGTAAGTCGGCGTGTGTCCAAAAAATCCCGGCGATTTTCCTCTAAACAATGAAAAACTCAATACTGAGTCGACGTGCGACCAATAAAAATGCTGAATTACTGATTATAATCGGCCTAATAGTTACATAGAACAGAGTTCTTTTTTATGCTTTTTAACATTGCTGCTGCGTTGCTTTCTCTGGCTAATGCATGTGGTGTTTTTAAAGCGTTTATTGATGGGGAGATGTGGTCGTTTGAAACTTCAAAGGTAAAAGGGCATTCAAGTCAAGTTTTACATTCTTAACCAAAATGTTGTATGTCTAAAATTCATTCTCACCAAATTTCAAGTTTCTACGCCTTTCCGTTTTCAAGATCTTACACTTTGAAATTTGTTGTTTTCCAATTAGTTTAATGTTGCTATTTTAACAGTATTTCTATGCCACAAAATAAAGGGATTATTTTTTGTTTGAGCATAATAAAATGAAGATGAGGAATGGTGGCATTTTTTAAAAAATGTCTTCAAAGTCAATGTTGGATTTGAATTTAGGATTTGTGTTTGATTGAAGGTTAGGTTTAATCTTAGAGTTGGGGTTTGAGTTATGTTCGTGGTAATAAAGATTTTAGACTTGTATATGTTTTCCGGTTACGAAACTGCTAGATAAGCATTGGCCGTAGCCTGGGAAATCCGTCTCTAGACCCCATTACGTAATTGTCGCTTATTTTTAGTTTGCACTAAACGGTTAGAAAAATTAGTATCAGCTAAAAGATATGAGCATGTGATGGACTTTTCACTTTTGGTCCGCTTCCAATTCGAATTCCTGTCTATGTCTATGCTGAGATCCTTGTGATGACAAAACCAATTACTGAAACATATTTTGGTTTCATATTATGTTTTCAAGATAATGGTAATGTAAACAGTGTAATTTTTGGGTCCGCGACAACTGATCGCGAATCAAATAACACTAATTGGCTGAGAAGGCGATCATAAAAATATTTCATTATCCCCAAAGCCGATATGCCCAAACCTTCACTTTGTGACAAAATTACTGTGACAAAACCGTTAGTTCGTGGTCAGTTTGTTCGCTGTCTGTTTGTCGCGGTCACTTGACTTGGCTCGTTAATTTTGACATATCTGCTCAGTCAAAAAATATTGAAGACAAAATATTATAAGCAAAAGTAACGTCATCATGTGGTTGTGGAAGTGGAAGCGAAGAAGGTGGAAGCAATTCACGAACTGGCACTTCCACATTGCTGATAGTGATGTGGTTCCTAATTTCAAAAAAAATTAGTGCTAGTAAAAATTACTTATTTTGTAATGTTTTGATTATTGGCAAATGGTGGGCTAACACTTCGAGGCAGTTCATTGCGAAAGAGATCATGATTACTGAACTGTAAACTGGCATTGCTCAATGTACAGCTTTCTTCATTAACAATATTGCAATAAAGAAGCAACGAAATAAAACGCTTTCTTGTTGAATTGCTGATCCTTGTCAAGAGCCTGATTTTGTTTATACGTTACAGAAACTTTCAAAGCTGACAATTGAATCAGAAACGCCGAGTCATCACGTGGAAAAGCAAATGCAGCTTCTACCAGCAAAGAATCAAATGCATTTTCAAGCAAAGACATCAATTTAGTGCAGCTTCATAACAAGAATATTCTTTAAAGTTATGTGAAACTAGAAGATATAACATCTTAAACTGACTTTGCTAAAGTGGTTATGTGGAACTAATAGTTACTGTATCGTTTATTATTGCTTGTTAAAAACGATTTAAGTCTATACTGTCCATAAGGTGAAAGCAGTCGATTTTTGGCGGTGGACTCTGGAAACTTACTGCAGTGAAGTGACAATAGTACAATGAAACGGTGTATTGTTTACGATTTACATTATGGTTTAGGAGTAGTATTACTACTCTGATATCATTTTTATTTCGTTTGTTGAAACTGCCTCTCCTTTTCCTGTAGTTAAGAGCGTTTGTAGAATAGGATGTTGCTCTACGGAATCTCAGCAAACTAATTTAGAACCCGGAAAAAAAGGCTATTTTCAAGTAATTTTAGGAGTTGGTACTCTATAACTGCACAAACGACCACAGCTGATTTGATACCCAACTATCCACTAGTCGTGTTTTATAATCCTCTGTGAGGGCGGCTCTCCTTTTCTGCTCCGAAACAAGCACGTAAAAAGCATTTGTCGCATGCTTTTCATTTTAGACCTTGGCATTGTATAAGTTGTAGATTGTGCATCTATGTCGGGCTTCTTAGTAAAAAGAAGTATTTTTTCATGACGGTTGGTTAACGGATAGCATTACAAAGTCTTTTCAGTGATAATGTAAAGTGCAGTTTTTGTAAATGACGTAGTGTTTCACTGCAGTAGCCTACACTGTGTTATCGTTTAAGATGTCCACTTTCTGAGTTGATTGGGAAATCCGACGCTCCTGCATGAAAAGGCGATTTTGCCCATCTGAAAAAAACATCCTACCAGGGCTAGGTGTTCAGCCTATTTTAGCAAAAAGATGACAGTGGTGTGCCTTTAAGACTCTGCTTTCTTTGGTCGACAAAGTTCGAGTTCAAGTTTGGCAAAAATATTTAGTTCGACTTCGTGCTGGTGCTCATTGCAAACAAAAAGATATAACTATTTCGCTTATTCAGTAGGTTTACAACTGTATAGTATTTCAGCTGTTGCCTAACGCCAAAATTTTACGTGTAATGGCAGTGTTTGGTGTTTGTTTGGAAAGGAATGATGCATTTGTCGCAAAAAATTCAAGATGTTTAAATTACCTTTTCCATATTACTGTACCTTCTGACTAATACTACTACGATTTTCGGAAACTGTTATGTTTAATATTTTGGTAAAAGTAAAGCATACGCATGAATTTATCAACTGCAATAAACAACTGTGCTTTTCTGTCACAAGTAGGTTGTATGTACCATTAGACGTAGCCAGGATTTTTTATTGAGGGGGGGGCACAAACCGCAAATCACTTGTAATGACGTTATCATAAATTTTCGAAAGAGAAACTTTTTATGGGAGAAAGATGTAAAATGAAAGATCAGAAGCCGTGGCCTGGTTCTTCATGTAACCAGGATTTTGCTCACAGGAGAGGGCTTGAACCAAAAGTTAAAATGTCTGAACTGGGAGACGCGTTGAGTAAACTAAAGTTAGTGAAACGTATCGCAGACTAGGGTTTGGGGACTCCGCCCCAGCCGCTGCGGGATTTTTTGTAAAAAATAGCTATTTTAATGCCGTTAAATCACGTTTTGCACGTTTTTCGAGCCATTTGAAGAACTAAAGTTTTAATATTTGAAAGCCAATTGAAAAAATGAAATTGTTTCATTCTCCTTTAAAATCTTGCATTTAAGGATTAAATTTTGTGAGTGATTTGGCCCAGGTGGGAGGAAGTAAAGCACACTGCCCCGTGTAATATTTTAGCAGTAACGGAGAGTTTGCGCGCCCACTAAAGGATGGTAGTTTTGAGTACCAATGGCCATAAGATGTAGAAAAGTAACGTTAACTGTACAGTAGAACATAAATTCTTTTTCACTTCTAATTTTGAAAGCTATCAACTACATACCTGTTAATGTTAAATTTATGTTAAAAATGTGCCATCTTTTTCATTTTCGGTTCTTAAGTGAGCTTCATGGACTACGGATCTTGTTGCAAGATGTTCAATGCAGCACAGCGGTCATTTAAGAGTTGGGAAGCCTAATTTAGCTGACGAGAGATAAACAGTAGCTGTACAAAGCTGCTACGCTTTGTGAGCGGGCTGTCTTGACAGACATGTGGTGCAGTTCATAGCGTCGTTTGTTTACGTTTTCACTTCTGTTAGAGGCAGAAATGGAGCCCTCGAGGGCGTCCTTAGCCTTAAAAACACATTTTGAAGTCTTTGGCCTTGAAGCCCACAAGTCCTCGAAAATGTCCTATCCTCGGCTCGAGGACAGCACTTTTTTTGTTTCGTTAAAAATGAGCCATGGACATGACCTTTTTTTTACTTTACGTGGGAAATCGGCAAAAACCTCGCGGAAAATTTGGAAAGAATTTTTTTTTTATGGAGGTCGCCTGAAAAAAATTTTGGGAAACTTTTTTTTGGGGGGGAGAACGCTTGCGCGTTGTGTTCTTGGCCTCGAGAAGTCTGTCCTTAGCCTTGGCCTCGAAGGTTGCGTCCTCGACTCCACCTCTGTAAAATAAGGTTTGGGCACCTCTTTATACACCTTTAATTAAGTGGTTCTTATTTCTTCAATAAAACCGATTTCGAGCCGTAGGCCTATCTGTTTGGACGGGCTTGGCTGTTGATGAATCAGATATTCAGTTCATGGTTTTTGAATTTTTGCATGTTCCACTTAAGTGATATCGAACATCGCTTTCTTTATTGTTTCAAAAAATATCGCAAAATAAGCATTGCGATGTTCGATTATCGCGGTCCTAGTTTTGCAAGAAATTTTAATTAAACCTTTTCTGATGTCACAAAATTTCAAACGCAGGGTTGCCCAATGGTACTGAGCCAAACGCACTAAATCGATTTTCGCAAGAAAGGAAAGTAGTAAAACAAGGTTTGGGCACCTCTTTATTACCTTTGTAGTAGTTCTCATTTCTTCAATAAAACCAATCTAGAGCAGTATCTCTTTTAATGCAATTGGGTTGTTGTTTCAAAGTGCACTTAGGTCTATTGTTCAATGAAGTTAGGCACTGTCGCGAAGTCCCCAGATATCGCTTGCGATGTCACATTCTAGTTATTATCTGCGTTTCACTCTACTCTATCAAAAATCAAAATCAGGGTGAACACTGAACAAGTGGTTTTCACCTCATCCGAGAAATCTAGATCGGTATTTTAAAAAGAATGAACAAACTTTACTAGAAACGTCCGCAAACAAAATTGAAGAGTCACATAATAGTAAATAGTTATTATTTGTGCGGCGCTATGCAAAACTGTTTGAATTGTCAACATTTACAAACTCAAATTTGATTAGGAAAATTTATGACACAATAAACGAAGATTAAAAGTTGATTGCTTGACAAAAAAAAATTTCCTGACTTTGAATTACACATGCACAACTGTGTTACACATACACAACTGAATTACGCGTAACAGCTTTATTTTGCTGCGAAAATAGTTGACTTTGAATTTAGTTCTTTTACTAAAGCCCGATCCTGATTTAATTTAGCTTGTGGGAAAGACATGAAAATCATAAAAGCAATGCTTGAATAATTAAGGCCTGTTCTACACTGGACGTAAAATCGTAAGCATACAAACATAGCTTTAGTTTGTTTTCATTACTTGCTGTTGTCATTAAGGTTTAGGATGAAAGCTGAACTCCGCAGAAACCATTTCTGTTCCGTAATGGTTTAACTGCGATTAAAAATTACCTAGCATTAGCCTTGCATTAGCAATGCAATTAATAAATTGCTTAAATCACGTCAATAATACGAACTTTGATTTCTTCGATATTATGAAAACAGTTCACCCTTTCAAAATTTTCATCAACGAGTTTGGTCCCGATTTTAAATATTAAATGGCACGCAGAAAATAATGATAAGAAACATGTAATGACCGGTTTAATAGTTGTCGGTAAGGAGAAAACAAAAAAAGGAATAAATAACTAAACTGCTGCATTGTAAATGAAAAGATATTCGTAATCAAAGTAGTGTTTTTTTTTGAAACACCCTATATTTATAAAATATTGATAAGTATTTAATGTTTGTGCATTTCTCCTTTAAAGTCATTCTGAAAACTGTCAAACAGCATACGCAGCAAGTTACTACTGTTGTGTAAGTTCAACTTAACCAATCGTTCATCAATTTTGGATTACGACGTACTGTAATAAAAACATAGTTTTTAAATCTTTATGGTATAGGTTTTCCAACACCTACATGAAGAAAACAAGCTGTGCTGTATGCACGTCATTTCTGCTAAGAAAAAATCTTCGAAGGAAAACAGGAAAAACATAAAATTTAACAAAGTAAGCTACAATTTAACCTTCTAATCATGAGCGCACAAGCGCACTAATTGTATGTTTCAACTAATTGGCAGCTTGTACGCTGGTAAGGCGATACGCTGGGCGTATCTAATTTTTGTTTTAGATAAACTAAAAATAAGATGGTTCTCTCGCTTATTTGTTTTCAAAGTGTAGATTGGACCTTAGGTAAGATCTACAAACTGGGTAAAATCGTGAGCATACCAGCGTATCCATTAGTTTATCTAACCAAATAGCAATTCTTGTACGCTGGTACGATTTTTTTTTTAATTATACTTAAATTACGCTCGTGCGTTTGTGATGTTACACAGTGCAGACCACCGTGCCTTACCGTAGTGCAAGATTTGTTAAAATAGACTAAGACTTTGCTCGTAGGTCTACGTTTGTATTGTGCGCCAAGTCAAAGCTGGGCATTTTTCATTTTCGTTTTATTCTCTGTCTTGAAAGTTTTTGGTGAAATAGTCGCACCCATCAGCAAGGCATGCTCTTTCATATGGCCAAACATAATTTCGTTGTCATTGTGCACCAATAAATTCACGTTTTCATTTTATTTTTATTTTTTTAATTTTGAAAGATTTTATATCGTTAGTGAGTACTGTTTAGGCGGGCATTGGGCAAACTTCAAAGAATGTGAAGAATCACGTTGCTACGCTGGAGAAAAAAGTAGCGGTAAGTTTTTTCGTAAAGCAAACGCTTTTTCATGTTTAAAGTGGACTGTAGTATTTTAGCTAAAACTACGATACTATTTCAGTCGAATTTTTAAGTTTCCGAAATTGTATTTCAGTTAATTTTTCGATCAAATTGCGCTGAACTCTGTATTTCTAATTTCGCTAATACAAATATTATTTTTCAAGAAGTTGTAAAAAGTTATTACGTCATAATGAAGAACCTGTTGATCAAAATTTTTTCATATTTGTTGTGCTTCGTTACAACACTATCAACCAAAAACTGTTATAATATGAAGTTTTGAAATGATAATAAATTTACGAATGCAGGAAACTTTAAAACTTGTTATTCTCGCATGTACGCGATGGCGAAAAAACTAAATTTGCTTATGCTTTGTGTTTGTCTCGCAATTTTAGCAGATTAAATTGTTGAAAAGATACTGCTCAAAATCGATTTTATTGAAGAAATGAGAACTACTTGAGGTAATAAAGAGGTGCCCCAAATATTTCTACCCAATTTTCCTTATTTGCGAAATTGCTATTTACCCCATTTGACCCCGTACCAATTTGCGACGTTACAACTGACATGAGTTTGCAAAAATTTTTCGCTGACTAAGGAATGCGATGTTCGATGAGGAAGGTAAGAAGATTGTGCTTTAGACAGCGATTCTAATTCAAACTAAATTCATCAATGGCATTATACGAGTGATATAATTTGTTGTATCAAGATTAGACCAGCTTTGGTAATATTTTTAGCTTAAGAATGATATAAAATTTAAAGCCAAAAACGATCATACTGGAGATCAGTTCTGGTAGCAGGCGCGTCGATTTGTCGAAATCTTTGGGGGGGTCCAACTTAATAACCAGAACTTTTTGACGAAATCTCGCGAATTTTGTTTGCATTGTTTGTACATCGTAGACTTTGTTTGCAATGTTCGTACTTCGCAATAGCACATTTGATGCATTTTTTTTTTGGTGTTAAGCCGTTTAGGAAATAAGCGTATGGTATTTTGGAAGAAAAAGGAAAAAAAAACTCATCGCGGCCAAAAGTGGGTTGGTAGAGATGAAAGGGTATCTTGAGATATATAACCGTGAGAACTAAATTTTTGCGGTATTTTTTAAATGCGACCTCTTTCACGTCAAACATTTGGGGTCTTTTTTGGGCGTTAATTCCAATGTTACTACTTTGAAAACTTTGAAAATCGTTCCGCCAAGCCTGTCTATACTACTTTAAGAGATGACACGGATAGGCGTGGCCAAGGGGGCGACAGCCCCCCCTTCAAATTAAAATGCCTCAATGATTATAAAATATTAAAACAGAGTCTACAGTTTTTTTTAGCATTTCTTCGTACAAAAGTGCACGCGTTCAACTGTAATTAGCAATGATATTAATATGGATCACCAAGGAACCAGAGCCCCCCAACTCAAAATTTTGCCAACCAATTTAAGCGTGTAGCCCGGGAGAATTGAAGAGTTTTGTCTTAAAAACTGCAACCTCAGGCACTTATCTAACCTTTTTATGAACGTAATACAATAAACACGAGCGGATTTACCAAATGGTGCAGTGCCAGGGGGTCCCGCGCTTAAATGGTGGGCCTAAAAGTTTTTTTGTCTCACCTATATTGACTGGAAATTGCAGCAAAATCCCCAAAGTGCAAGGGGCCCCGCGCAATGTAAATCCAGCCTGGGCAAAAATATGATTAGTTATAGGCAGTACTTAAATTGTAGGGAAAACGCGGGGGGACGCGTCCCCCCATCGAGATTTAGCTTCCCCCAATCGAGATTTAGGTGTACCCCCATCGAGATTTAAGCGCTGGATGATCAGACGAAAAAGCCTTAATTCTTAGCCTAATTTTGGCGAAAAAACAACTTCAATTTCCGGCGAAGACCTTTTTTTTGGTCTTCACCTAATTTTGGCAAAAAAAACGCTACAAATTTCCGGCGAAGACCTTATTTTTTTTGGTGTTCATTCAATTTCGGCGACAAAATTACGTAATCTTCACTAAAGTACTTTCGCATGCCAAGTGCGTTTGGTCAAGGCTGCAGAAGCGTCCCCCCATGCAAAATTTTACAATTTAAGTACTGGTTATAGGCCTTACCAATAACCATCTTGTGTACCAATTAACTTTCAATAACAATTCACCTCCAACTCGCCAGTTTTTACGCGACAAAATGCTTTTGAAAAAAAAAGAATTAGCAAGTAAAAATGCGCATTGAACAAATTATTGAATTTAAATTAAGGAGGTCTGGGCCCCTAAGTCATTACATGTACTCCTACAATTGGTTATTTTCATGATCTACTGCTAATTATTTTAAAAGGCAATGTGACTTACTTCCGCCTACCTGGGCCAAATCACATACAAAATATTACCTCAAACTGCAAGATTTTAAACGTGTTTTGTACTTGAATTGTAGGTAAAGGAGAATTGAACAATTTAATTTTTTAATTGACTTTCTAAGCAGGGTTGTAAACGGGCCGACTAGTTCAGGCCCGAATCCGAAAATATAAGCCCGCATCTGAAAATTAATTTGAAGCACAAATCTTGCCCGAAAAAAACCGAAAGTTTAGTTAGGTCTGAAAAATTTAGCAATCTTGTTATTTTGATTTTATTTTGGTACATCAAAGACAAAAAGCACGTCTCAAGCCCAAATTAAGCCCAAAATTTTTGTCAACTTTAGGCCCGAACCCGACCCGAAAAGCCCGGTCCGACTTACAACTATGGTTCTAAATGTTAAGGATCTGGTTCTTTCGAATTACTCCAAAAACGCGCGAAATGTGATCCAATGGCATTTAAATACCTATTTTTTTCAAAAATTTACAAAAATTTGCCCAGCGGTTAGGGGCTTCGCTACCACACCCCGTCTGTGATACGTTTGAGTTACACTAGATTACTCACCATGTCTCCCAAATCACACATTTTAACTTTCAAGCATTTACTTCAAACTCTTCCCCTTCAGCAAAATCCTAGTTGCATGCCAAACCAGGCCACGGCTTCTGATCTTCCATTTTACGATATCGTTGTTCTATAAAAAGTGCCTCATTTCAAAAATGTTTGAAGACGTCATTGCATGTGATTTGGGCCCCCTCAAACAAAAATCCTGGCTCGCCTGTGATGGCACCGTCCATTAATTCCCCGCCCGGATGGCACCAGTGTAATATTGAGTGACTATGCTGATATGCTCTGACGCTGCGAGTATCAGTATGCCCTAGCTCCTCAGTGCCCGGCTGTAACAGTGAGGACTTTTCCTCATCTAGACTTGACTGACAGATACACAGTAACAATAATGAGTTTGTGACGTAGCCTACACAAATAAAACTTGTGCAATATATTGGCAAAGTGATAAACATACTCGTATTGTGATTATTGCTATAAAATCTAGGTCTAGCGCTGTGATATGCAGTTTTCAAGATTTTGAGCAGGAAATAAATCAGTCAAGACAAAAATTTTATTTTGTTAGTATCCATGATAAATAGCAAACATGTTTATTTTTATTGGGGGGGTCCTTTACTCTTTGGACCCCCCCAATGCATATCTTTGGGGGGGTCCCGACCCCCCCGGGAATCGACGCGCCTGTCTGGTAGTCTAGCTTATGTCTGCAGGAAGTCCGAATTAAATGGGCCTACTGTAGGCTATTGTCTACTATAACAGCCCTAAAACAATACCAACCTGGTCTACCTGTCTTATTCTTGTCAACTTTTTTTTTCACTAATCTATGGAAAGTTCTGTTACCGGTATTGCACAAACCAGCAACAAAGCAATTTTATAAAATAACAGTATAGATACCGGTACATTATATCGGTTGTCAGCGAGGCTATTCTCAGAGCTGTAATCAGAAACTAGCGCAATTGTACAGTAGGTCTAATCTAATACCCACAACTTACTACCTAGTAGCAGTCAGTAGCCTAACCAAATCTGGAAACTTGGTTACTGCTATTGTAACCTGCAGACTTAGGCCAGGTAACCAGAACTGATGTAGCCTACAATGTGATCGTTTTTGGCTTCAAATTTATGTCATTCATTGGCTAAAAACATTATCAAAGCAGGTCTTACTTTGATACAACAGATTATAAAATATTACTCGTATAACGCCACCGATAGATTTAGTTTAAATTAGAATCGCTGTCTAAAGCAGAATCCTTTACCTTTCTCATCGAACATCGCATTCCTTAGTCAGCAAAAAGTTTTTGCAAACTTATGCCTGTTGTGCCGTCGCAAATTTGTGCGAAGTCAAACAGAGTTAATAGTGTTTTCGCGAAAAAAAGGAATTGGGGAAAATTATTTAGGGCTCCTCTTTATTGCTTCATGTAGTTATCATTTTTCAATAAAAATTAGAGAATCCACTAAATAGATTCTCTAATATCTTGCTGCGTTTATTTACAGTCCCATAGGTTTGAAAGTTGCGATATACCTAAGAATAATTGGTATTTTCCAGGATAAGAGTTGAAATCAAACTTTCTGCGGAAATATTTTTAAACAGCCTTATAGCATTGAGGTTCTATAGTCCAAATAAGTCTTGACATAAACAAAAAAATTCAAATTTTTAAGCCATGGGGTTTTCAACTAATATTTGTTATTTATAACTCCAATTAAATCCGAAAAATTGCAGCAATAGGGTTAAAATCAAGATATTCATTAGCATTTAGTAATGTTATGGATTTCAATTATGTTACGCATCGATTTTTGTTGAAGAAAGCAAATTTTGGAGGGGCGAGAATTTTTCGTCCGTGATGTTTTTTGACAGCATTTTTACGTATTTACGGTCGTGTCAAATGCGGCTTTAGTGTCCTTCTAACCAGGGATGTGGAAGCGGAAGCGGTGGAAGCGGCAAATTTTCGCGGAAGCTAGAAGCGGTAAAAGAGTACCGCTTCCACTTTGGCCATTCATATCGAACGTCGAAACTTGAATGTAGAACAATTTTTGTGAAATATACGACAAAAAGTGATTGTTCGATAGGTCATCATTTGCAAAGAAACATTTTTAAGGGCTTGTGGTTCACTAAGATCCGGGCAGCCTACACCCCTATTAACTCAAAGATGAACCATGTAGCCAACCAACTCATTTTAAAAAAGTTAAGTGTTCAAAAATCCGCTATTTTAGTTCTAAAATTTTTACTCTTTTCTCAAATATATTTTTGAATATGGCTTTGCCCATTATTGAAGCATACTGTATAGGTCTATTATACTCGTGTATCACAGTATTCACCAACATAGACAAAATTTCAAGCTCCAGCATTTTAATTTGATTTACTGCAAAAATATAGTCTTGAAAAGCACACAGAAGAGCATCATAACATTTCTCAAACAAACTTTAATATTATAATAAATCTTTTCAATCATTTTTTTAATCATCATGATACTTTAATGTTTGTCCTAATTATTGCTAAAAGTACCGTGTGTTGCAAGAATTTTTTTAATGTGGTACAACCGTGTATAACCGCATAATTCTTGCAATGTTTTTGTTTTGCTGTCCTAAAAAAGTAAGAATATACGTTGCTAGGAAGCAGGGCCGTGGCAAGGCTGCCCCAAACTCCCCGGTCCGGAGGAGGGGGGGCCAGCCAAAATATGGGCCCCACTTTTTACTTTACTACTACTACTTTAAAAGTTGGTATTGTTGATAAGTGCTAGTATTTTTTGCAATATTTAAAACAAAATTAAAGCGTATTGTCAATTTGAAATTGCATAAGACACTGAAAATACGCTCGCTGTACCTGTATGTCTCTGCTGCTGGGTTATAATCTCATTTATGGTGTAATAGAATCAAAATCGCTTTGGCTTAGCTAGTTAATCAATTCAGATGTTCAGCTTACCAGTCGATTGTACAACAGCCAGTCCAGAGTCAGTCTAGTTATGGTTACAGTCAGATTGCCTTCAGATGTCAGCAGTAGCGTAGCCAAGGTGGGCGGGGCAGGGGGGGGGCTATATCCCTCCCACTGGCCTGTCAACCAAAATGCAGAATAAGGAAAATGCCACGTTTTTTTCTCTGCTGAGACTGTTTTTTGCGCTAAAATGGACTATAGAGTGATTTAAAGCATCTTTTGAAACATATATTCAGGGAGGGGGAATTTTTCAAAAATTAAAGTCACATATCAATAAAAACTTTGAAAAATGCCCAAAAATAAACAACCAAATTTCATCGCTAGTGCAAAAACGCCAAACATAGGCTTTATCAAAAAATATAAACTCAGGAATAAGTGGGGGGCTATTCAGTGTTAGTTAATTACCAATCACTTCTTTCCAATATCTTTCCATTAGCCTCCCCCCCCCCAATTGTTTTTCCTTATAAAATATGGACGAAATAGATTACTCCAAGTGAGTTTTATTGAATAATAGAATTTTATGATTTACCAGCATGTAAACAAGACAACTACAATGTTATCATTAGCCACCTACCACATAGCCCATTAATGTAACCAGTTAAATCATCTTGAGCTGCCAATTTCTATGCCACGTTTTAAAAGCAAAAATATACCTTTCAAAAGTTTTAAAAGTTTTTATTAAAATAGCCCTAAAATTAAGTTTTTTTTGCAAAAAAATGCAAAATTTTCGATCGCTGGAACTCTGCCCCCAGAGACCTGTGTCTTTGGCGGCTGGGGACAAGCCCCCAGATTCCCAGAATAGCCCCTCTCATTGCGAATTTCTAGCTACGCGCCTGGATGTCAGCAAACAAGTTAAAATTTATTTCATTAATTCCTAAGTTTCTAAAGTTCAGTACAGATCTTTTCAGGATCATTGGTGTCACTACAGCAGCTTACAAGGATCGCATCTTTAACTCATAATTACAGCTCCAATACCAATACCATTTTTTCGCGTAACATTGTAACAATACAGTATTAATGGTCTTTGGAATTCAATAACACTCACTCTCAAACGATAATTCTATTGAATGTTGTAGTTAACACGTAGTGGCAGTTAATAACCTTCTGACTTGTATGCTGCAGCTGCACTGGTTTATTTTATATTTTGGATATCATTAATGTAAATTTAACTGTAAATTTTCGTGCTGTTCTACAATCCTGGTTTTAGAAAAGTAGTGTGTCTTAGATATGTGAAAGTTAAGTGACTACATAGGCCGATTCCAAAAATGTGCAAATTTAAGCGTTTGGGAGGGGGGCCCTTTTTGAGTTTTTGGGGGGGGGAAGGCTCCGAACCATCTAGCCACGGCCCTGCTAGGAAGAATTTGGAGCAAACCACATACACAAACAAGTTCACAGTTGTAAGTCGGGCCGGGATTTTAGGGTCGGGTTCAGGCCTAAAGTTGACAAAATTTCTGGCTTAATTCGGGCCTGAGACGTGCTTTTTGTCGTAGGTGCACAAGAATGTAATCAAAACAACTTGCAACATTGTTGAATGAAGTCTTCATTTAAGTTTTTTTCGGGCATGATTTGGGCTTCAAATTAGTTTTCGGGTTCGGGCCTGAACTAGTCGGCCTGTTTACAACTCTGAGCAAGTTATTTAAAAAAAAATCTGTAAAAGTGGAAGCTTTGCCCTACGGCTACCTAATTACAGCCAAGTAAAGATATGTGCTTAACAAAGCAGATAATTGAAACAAGTTATTATCCCGAGCGCTTGGAAGCCCGTCTCCAGACCCCAAATAATCGTTCGTTATTTTAAACTTCGTAATGAACGCGTGTAGAGAAATTCGTATTAGCTAAAACCTAATAACAATGTGATTAAACTTTTCGCATTACGGCAATCCAATCCGAATTCCTGACAACGCCCTTGCGTAGATCCCTGCGATGACAAACGACTGAATACAATTATATAGTTTGCTTTTATATGCTGTTTTAAAGATGGTAATAACAATGCTGTTTTATTTCGACTTATTTAGAAAAAATATATGCCAAAACACATAAAGATCAACAAATTTTAAGCAAAAATTGCGTCACCAAGTGGTGGAAGCGGAAGCGGTGGAAACGGAAGCGATTCAAAAATTGCCGCCTCCACATCCGTAAAATCGTATAATTGCCGCCTCCACTGTGCGTAAAATCGCGTGCGGACGAACGTATCCCTGTTCTTCCTTCAAATACGATTTGGCGAAAATATTTGGTTTCGCAAATACAGGTTACATGGGAAACTTGGAATGTTTTCATCATTTATCAGCAAAACTATTTCCTGCAAAACTTGTTTTTTCAAACGTTTTCGCAGCACGTAAACCGTTCAACCAAAACTGAGGAGGCGAGAGGCATTTCGCTCCTTTGAGTGTCAAATGCGAGGGTTTCCCCTCGGAAAGATTTTCATAATATTCAAAAATTTACATAGTTTGTGCATTGTAAAACATGGCGAAAACATTCAAACAGTACAATAGTGTTTGTCACTTGACTAATTTTGGACGATGAAAGAAAGTTTGACAATGTTTGAGTTCAATTTTGTCAAAACAGTTTAATTTTGTTAAAAAGTCAAAAGAAAGTGTTATAAACGAAATCACGCTAGAAGACCGCGCCATAAGTATAAATTAGGTATTGACTGAAATAATTACAACTTTCCAGGAAATTTTCCACTTATACCTTCCATGCAGACTATGCCCGTTACATTTTCCGTGGTAACACTGTTATAAAAAAGAAAAGACAACTTTGTTTTGCAGAATCCCGTGACTCAAGAGATGGGAACCAAAGTTGATTTCTTTCAATAATAAAACTTCGAAGTACTGTATCAACAAAAGTCATGTCATTCAAGGCATTGATTAATTATTTGAAATTTTTTCTACCCACATTACATTTTAAAATCTTGAATTGACAGTCAGTTTTGCCAAAAATTGAAACCGTCCATTAAAAGTGTGACATTTTCAGAGCAAAAAATTCTATACTGTCGGCATTTTTTCAATAGCGCTTTGGCAAAAAATTAAGTTGTAATATTATCGGCAATTTTTAACGTTATATTCAACTTTATTAGTTGATGCAATATGACAAAGCACAGCGAAAATGAAACTTTTCTGTTTTTTATTGTGAGATACCAAATGAAGCAAGAATGAATATTTTTATTTCACCGTTAAATAGTCGTTTATTGGCCAAAGCAAACAATCGATTTCAACTCAGTTAGGTAAAAAAAAAAAAGACAAAAACGAAAATTTAGAAATAATAAATTCATTTTATTACCAAACTTTATTTCTCATAGATTTATGTTTCCAAAAAAAATAATTGCCACACGTTGCTGAAAAAATTTTGAAATTATATATTTTTTTAATGATGCACAAAAGTAACTCAGTACAAACATTTTTTGTCAATCTTTTTTAACAGTTATTGATCTTATCCCACAATTTTGACTAACCGTCGAGCCTCGGTTATCGAACGATTTAGGTCTCAACCAAATCGGTTTGCCACCAAAAAATTAGAGATTTTTACGTCTCAAACTTCAAACATAAACTCGGTTCACGACCAAACCGAAAGAAGCCGAGTGAACACGAACGCACCATGATGCTGCATATGTCGCCTTTTATAAATAACTTGTGTAACACAGTAGCATCGCAACCAGCTCCGTAAAGCGTCGAGGAGACGTTATTCAATTATTTTCCGCCCAATGTCAAAAGTTAGTTTTGAACACATTAATCTTACCAGTGGTACAGTACCTTTAAGCAAATGCGGCTGTTGTAATAGCTTGTGCCCATAGATGTTTCATGCTTGTAAACCAGGCACGTGCGTCAGCATAAAATCACACCTACTTAAAGTACCCTTTATATGGTTCTATTTGCCAGCGTTTTATTTAACCCTCTGTCTACCAAAAAAAAACAACATGCAAATTGTACCATTGGGGTCCAATAGACCCCAGATTTCAAAAAAAGGATCTGGTTATAAAGATCCCACACAAATCAACAAATTAACATCAAAACCTGCCATAAACGAACAATTTAAACACAAAAACAAGTAACAAACGCAACAAAAAATACAAAAATGCTATAATTAGGCCTAATTATACACCGTACTGTATTCGTTAGACGGAGACTCCAAAGATTAGATGGTGCTATGCAATTACTTTACACCGTTTCCTGGCGGTTATGCAATGATTTGCATGTTTATGAAGTTCTGTTACTGCTTATTTCTAACAGATATCCCTGATTTCTAATCATCATTTTCATAAAAAAACGCAACAACATAAAAGTTTTAATTTATAATGTCAAAACATAGAAGCATGGAAATCATCGCTGATTTAGTAAGCACAATAGTTGGTTGCACAAGAGCTAAAACGCACGTCTTTTCAGTACTGTAAACCAATGCTTACAGTTTCAAAGCGTTTAGAAAACTTCGAAATAATGCGTTTAGCCCATTCGTTATTGCAATGCAAGCAAATAACTTAAAATGTTCTTATCGAAAACACTGCATTTTCAATATGTGCTTTTACAAAAATCGCGTCTGTTTTTTTTTGCCTTTGGCGCCTGGTTTTCGATTGCAGTAGTCCTTTTTCTCTTGCTTTGAGGCTGAATTGCATGCTTTTTTTGTATTGACAGAAACCTGGACTTTCCAGGAAGCTCTTTTCCTTAGCGACAACTTACGCCTTCTTTTCTAGCTAAAAATCCAGTTATTTTCACTTTGCAATTGCTGTCATACTACGTTTATGCATTGACAGCGCTAACATCAATCACGTTATAAAATAGGGCTACTGGTCATCCAGTCATCCTCTTGCAGTTGTAGATTCGAACCATCCTATCCAAAACGTGCGGCTACTCAATCTGTTCTTCTACTCTCCATGTTAACTCATTTTCGCTCTCTTCCGGTAACTAGAAATTCGTCATTGTCAAAGTAGCTAGCTATTCTTTTTCATTGTTTTTTTCCTAGTGTGACTTCCATTCGATATTATAAAATAATATTTTTCAAACTAATAATTTTGATATTTGTGGTCTCAAACAACAGACTAGTTGTTTTAAAACAAAATAACTATAATTCAAAAAGACTCAACCAGTCTGAACTAAGCAATGCTGGTTAGTTATTGGCTTGGGGTCCATTGAACCGCACGGTATATGATGCTGTTTTTATCTTTTAAGCCATATCGGTTTGTCTGAGATTTGTGATACTCTACCTCGTTGAAGATCAACAAAACTTAGGAAAAGTCAGGTAAAATGGAAGTCGTGTTTGCTTTCTGTTCTTAGTAATAAAAGATCAAATTTCATTTTGGGGTCCATTGGACCCCATGGTAGACAGAGGGTTAATATAGTTCTTTTTCACGTCATACAAGGCAATCACGTCATACAAGGCAATCCTTAAACATGAGTTAAACCTCCTTGATTAGCACGGTGCCCAATAGATCAATGTTTGGCGACAAAATGAAATTACTATTTTCAAATTTTTATTTTTGTCTTTTTTTGACCAAACTGAGTTGAAATCGATATTTTGGTTTTGCCAATAAACAGTTATTTGACAGTGAAATAAAAATATTCGTTTCTTTGTCTTATTTTGGTTTGTCACAATAAAAATGCATATAGCAAAAAGTTTTTTTTTTTCGCTGCGTGGCGTCATGATACATTAATTAATAAATGTTCAATAAGAATTTAAAAATTACCGATAATATCCCAACTTAATTTTTGTAGCAACTACGCGATTGAAAAAATACCAAAAAGATAGATTGTTTGCTTTTAGAATGTCACACTTGTAGTAAACGATCTCAATTTTAGCTAAACTATTTGTCAGATCAAGACTATATAATCTAATGTGGGTAGAAAAACTTGACTACATTAATCAATGCATTAAATGAAATTACGGCTTTGTTAGTACAGTACTGCGAGGTATTTTTTTGAATCAAAGCAATCAATTTTGGCCTCCAGCAGCTACTGAACTACAATCTTCGGTAGCTATTTGTACTGAGAAAAAAATAAATAAAAATGCTTAATTATAAAAACAGTAAGGCAGTATGTCGCACAGAATGCTATATCAAAAATAAAATTACCCAGCCCTAGAAAAATTCCGGCCCTAAACCGTAATTTAGGTTCTTAACAGTTTTTTTTTGTTTTACGAGTAAAAAGCGTCTTAAGATATTGTACAGTTTATTGTATTACATCCATTACAAAATTTTTCTTAATCAAATTGTTCAAAAACTTTGAAGAGCAAGTAGAAGATTTTTTCAAAGTCATCAGTGACAGTTTAGTAAAAATACTCGGCCTTACAGCTTAAATCTAATTTAGCCATTAAGCTCAAGTACTTCAACGTGTTAAATGTTTGCAGTAATTCCATAGGTTTGGCTCTTCTACTTTTTTGTTATATCAATTCATAGCGAGAATTTAACGTTCAGTTTGAAGGTCAATTTAAGAGCTAATTGTCCAACATAGCATTGCCAAGTTAGCATGTTTTATCTTTTACTTACATTAGCCTACCGATACTCTTTGATTATGTATGGCTGGAGTACATTGTACTAAAGATTTTAAAATTTTAAGGAGCCCATTTGGCATAGTCTCAATGTGGCTAATGTAATTAGTTATCTTTGAATAGTCGTTGATTCATATTAACTTATCCAATAAATTTGGTTTGTGCAGCTTTTGTAGTTAATGGGGGGAGGTGCCAACACAATTGGAGCACCGCTATAGTATGAAATCCTCACTTTTTTTCGTATTATATTTTTACTGAGTTTGAAAATGTTATTTGTCTGGCTTGAGTGGTTAAAACTTTTGAAGGAGTAGGACTCTCCAATTGTGGCACTTCAAATTAGTGATATTTTATTTACCTATTCTGAAAGTTTCATATGTCTAGCTTAAATGGTTGAAAAGTTTGAATTCTGATGGACCCCCGTTTTGGTGCAACAAACTCTTTCTCAAATTGTATTTTTCCTTCATATTTGCTTGTGTATCCTGAAATTGTGATGTGTTTAGCTTACACAAGTAAAAATTGTGAATTTTGGCGTCCTCATTTGAGGGGGAAACCCTTTGTGGTGCTCCAAAATTTTGTCAAATCTTATGTTTTCATATATGTCTGTTCTGAAAATTTCGTCCAGGGTGAGTGGTTCAGTGTTGAATTTTGGCGTCCTTGTTTGAGGGGGATCCCTTCATTTTGGCATCCCCAAATTTTTTCAAATTCTTTCTTTTCTTCGTTTTTGCCTATCCTAAAAATTTCATGTGTCTAGCATGAGTAGTTAAAAAGTTGGAATTTTGGCGGCCATGTTTGAAGGGTATCCCCCATTTTGATATACCTAAATCTCGTCAAATTTGATTTTCTTCATTTTTGCCAACCCTTAAAATTTCATGTGTCTAGCATGTGTGGTTAGAAAGTGTGATTTTTGGCAGCCCATTTAAGAGGGGTGGCATTTCCCATTGAAGGGGATCCCCATTTTGGTAGCCCAAACTGTTTCAAATTTTATGTTTCTTTTATATTTACTTACCTTAAAAACTTCGTTTGTCCAGCTTTAAAGGTTAAAAAGCTTGAATTTTGGAGGCCCCCATTTGGGGATAACCCCCTATTTTGGAACCCATAATTTTTGTTTGGTTTACTTTATTTTTGATATTTACCCAGTCCGCAAATTTGATTTATCTAGCTTTAATGGTTTAAAAGTTCAAAATTTTGGTGGCCCCGTTTCAGGGGAAACCCACTTTAATACCCCCAAATTTTGTCAAATTTGATCTTTTCTTTACATTTACTTACCTTAAAAATTTCCTGTATCTAGCTTTAAAGGGTAAAAAGTTTGAATTTTGGAAGGTCCATTTGAGGGGAAACCCCCCATCGTGGCGCCCCCAATTTTTGTTAGGTTTAGTTTATTTTTATCCAAAAATTTGATTCATCTAGCTCTAACGGTTAAAAAGTTTAAAAATTTGGAGGACCCGTTTGAGGGGGATTCCCCCAACTTGGCACCTCCAATTTTATTCGGGCGCCAGTCCTCCCTGATATTTTCAAATGCTCAAACTTTGAATACAGTGTGTTTAGCGGTTCAAAAGTAGATAGCTGGAGAAGAAGAATAAAAAAGAAAAAAAGAAGAAATATAGTATTCAAGTTGCGATTAACGAACATAACCAAAAGAAAAGCAGTTGATAGTGTGCTGAAAAATCACAAACCATTTTTCATCAATATTGGTAATTACCGAGATACATTGGTTCAAAATCGTCCACTTTTGGCCTGTAAAATTTTGGTCACGTGACCGGGCGCTCCCAAACTCGGTTTGTATAAAGCATTTATAAGCACCCACATTGTGTACAAATTTTAGCTTTGCAGGTCAAGTGGTTTTAGAATTATAAGCGATTTAATAGCTTTTTTAGCCAAAAATTACCGTTTTTTTATGTTTTTTTGTGTTTCAATTCACAATCACGTAACGTAGGATCCCCAAAATTGGCACACAAGACGCTTTTAATAATTGTTATGATGAGTCCAAATTTCTACTTTCTAGGTTTAATTGTTTGCTAGTTATAAGCAAATTAATCCTCATCTGCCAAAATTTGCGAACAAAACCAATGGTACTACGCGCTCGCGCGAAGTCCCAATGAAAGAATGACACTTGCTCCAGTTTAAACATATCCTCACTCTAATATCGTATCGTTGAAAAAGCCAATGAATCACTAATTGACACTACCTGCCCTGTTCCAGAATCGGCATGGCACACAAAAGTTTTGGATTGTAAGTGACGTGAAAAAACTATTTGTAAATGCTACTCGCTGTATTATGCCGCAGCAACAACAAGTTTTAGGGTCAATTGTTACATCATTAGTCATTCCTACTAGGAGGTCGGAGAAGCTGGAGCCTGAGCTAAAAGTCAACGGCTTCGCTCAGCCTCTCCCGCCCAGAGTTGTAAACGGGCCGACTAGTTTAGGCCCGAACTCGGCCCGGGCCCGAAAACTAATTTGAAGCCCAAATCACGCCCAAAAAAAAAACGAAAGTTAAGTTACGTCTGACGAAGTTAGCAAAGTTGTTAAGTTATTTTGATTACATTTTTGTGCACCTCGGACAAAAAGCACGTCTCAGGCCTGAATTAAGCCCGAGGTTTTTGTCAAGTTTAGGCCCGAACCCCACCCGAAAAGCCCGGCCCGACTTACAACTCTGCCCCCGCCTTACAGCCAGTTCAACAATGGTGGGTTTCGCAGCTGTCTTGTTCAAATGAGGTTGCCATATTTCGATTTGGCTGTTTTTATAAAGTTAGTTGGTGATGCAGAACTTGAGTGTTACTTAAATCAAAATGTTTTTACTACATCTTGGAGGCTTTTTGTGTCCTGACGATAACCTTCGGAGATACAGTATGAACGTTTTGATTCAGGTGATCGTTTTTATGCTGGCACCAACAGTGAAAATAGTTTGAAAGCCTGATAAAGGCAGCCAAGCATGTTAAAGCGGAAGGTTTTGACGGCAGGTTGACGTAATCATTCAACGCTAATAACAGCTCCGTCCTAAGAAAGCCAAAATATTTTCATGTAGCGAAATATATTTTTAAGCAGCACTTTGCAGCTATGAGCATTGAGCAACAACCCCACAAGTGCAAATATAGACGACCATAACCCGTCTTAAGAACGCAGACAAAAAGGCCTCTATGACCTTATGTCTTGTTGTCTTATGTGGTAGATTGCATTTTTCTTGAGATGAATTACCGTTGCTTTCTTTTGCCGGTTGTTATCCTCAATTGAGTTTTATTATAAGAGGTATTTTCCTCGATTGAGGCATTTTTGTGACTTTATGGTTGGCTTTTCCTTAAAGGTTTTGAGACTTCGCGTTCTAAACTCAGTTTAACCTGGCAAGCTCCAGGGTAGTGAAGTTGGCAGTTGAACTGGCTTCTCATTTTTTTGTAGCAAATGTCAGCGCAAAGGCACTTTTATTCTTTTGTTTAGAAACGACGTACAAATTGTTGAGGTCATTTTCGCTCACCAGTAACACGAAGAAGCTCCTCTCGACTGAGCAGCGCGCCTCCGACATCAACTGCCTGCACGGGATGAGATTTATCAGCATGTGGTGGGTTATTTTGGGTCATTCTTTCCTCTTTCCTGTCAGCTTCTCAAGTCAGTGCTTTATGACACCACAAACGACGGATTTTTGCATTGTCAAGGCTGGGAAGTATGATCTGGTGTTTTTCAGTGAGCCAACGTCAGAACGTTTTTATCGACTCTGAATCAAGACGAACTTTACGCCGCAAGCCGACAAAGTTCAAAAAAATTGAAAAATTGTTTGAATTAAAGCGGTCAATTGCCAGTTGGTCGAGTGGTAGCGCGTTTGTCTCTGGAACGGGAAGTCGAATGTTCAAATCTCGGGCCGGTCAAATCGGATACAGTGTTGCAAACATCTCGTCACCGCTGCGGCATTTCTTTGTAATGAGCTGCTTCGTCCGGGCGCAATAACGCGGAGATAGGCCCCACAAACTCGTTATACCCTTTGGCGTGATACAGCGAGTATAATGAAAGATTTCATTTGATTTCAAATTTTTAAATTTGGGGATTGGCGAAGTTCTGGGCGGAGAGTCAGTATCGGTTCTGGCCGGCCTTGAACGAGATTCGTAGTAGAACAGGTATGAAGAATATTTAGTTGTTTATTATTTTCCTTGCTACTCAGTTTTTAGGCTTTTTGCTTGATTTGAAATGAATAAGTTAGAAAAGTTGCGAGAAAAATAGCGGATGTAAAATTCTGTGGGATTGAAAGTTGGCATGGAATTGGGTCAGTTGAAAAATACATTGTACGAAATAACTTGAGATTAGTTGAGAGAGTTCGCTCTGCTGCTGTTGAGCACAAGTGCCAATAAAAGTTTGAAGTTCCCTTCGGCAGCCAGACTCGTTCGGTGTTGTTTATTGAACAGGCGTAATTTTGTGTTCTCAAATCCTTCAGGTTTATGTAATGGAATATTTTATTACGTAACAAAGTCATGTGATTAGCGGCACACACACCAGCTTAGTCATTCTGATCAATCAAGTATTGTGTCGCGCAAGTTGTTCGTTTCCTTTCACTTTTGTAGACTTTATCATCGCCTCTTTCAATCATACCTCAAAGAAATGATCAAACCAATAAAATGCAGTCTACTTTGCTCAATGTTGGCAATTTCATCGGTTGGAATTTTGGTGTAAGGCGTTGCACGAGATCGCACGAATTGCGGTTTAGCTGAAGTTCATTTCGTCTTCACTAGGTTTTGCTTCACTGCGTTTCACTACAAATAAAAACGACAAAATTATAAAAAAAAGCGATTTAAATTTACTCATCCACACTTCTTTATGATCTCGTATAATAAATGTCCACGATTTTGACGCCGTTTCTCGATTTTGACCTCAATTTTGAGCAACACAGCTTCTTTCAAACAAATGTCGCAGCGGTGGCGCGCCGTTATGAAACAATGTCCTCAACCGAATCGGGAAATGATTCTGGCCTCCCGTTTTGAGCCACCAAGTTACCACATCTTGCAAAGCACAGCTGGGCCGCAGTGAGCATCAGAGGTCATTCGAGTTTATGGTAAGCGTTACTTCGAAACGTGATCAATTTTGTGCTGCGCGTGTTTACTTCATTGCAATTACGTGCAGTACTCGACAATCAATCGGGCAAGCATTGTGTTTGACCAGCTATTTTTTCAAAAGTTGTAGCAGATTTATATTTCAGTTGTTGTTGTTGTATCTTCCTGTCACCTGGCCTCGTGTGTTTCTATGCAGTGTCAGACTATTGGACGATCGTCACACTTTTCATTGCAATGACTACTTTGTGCTTGGACAAATCCGAACCTGTTCAGGAGTTTCCATTGTTCCTGTGGATTTCTTCGAATTCTTGTCTACTGAATTCGCTGTTCGTTCGAAGCCACCAAGCAGAGATAATCATCTTAAAGCGTCTTATCCAAGAACGCAACTACGTGACCAGGGCGCGAATTGAACCCAGATCATGCGATCAGGGTCGGAGTAGAAGCGACGCCTTTACCCTCTCGGCCATGTTGGCGACAACTTCTAGTGGCAACACTTCATTTGATTTGACTAAACCGATGGCCAAACCCCGAAAAGTTACTTCAATTTTTTTCCAGACAATCTCCTTTTCATGGCTCGATATTACATCTGCCACTGGGAGTTTCAAGCCGTGGGGAACGCCACTTTTTCAGTTGACACCTTCTTCTTCCTGAGTGGATTGCTGGTGGCGTACCTCGGTCTGCGCCAGCTTACGCGCCGAGATGGCGCAATGAACGTGCCACTCATGTATTTGTTCAGATACCTCAGGTGAGTTGTTACGTCACTTACGCAAACATTGCCCGTTACCCCACAATACAAAGTGCAAGTTTGATTGTTTGAACCTGCGATTAAAGCAATGGAATCGCTCGCTCCAAGGTTAATAGTTGATTAATTTACAACCGCTTGGTTGATCTTTGCCATTGTTTTGCTCGTCTCGACAAAGAACTTCACTTGGGGCACAGAATATGCCAGTGCTTTCCATACACAAAGGGTGTTTCGAAATTGGAGCCCCCTCTCCTTTCTTCATCATAAACACAAAAATAATGCAGATTTAGATCAAGAATTTGTTCAAGTTTTTCACCAAATCGTTCGGTATTTAATGGGGCCTTCACCTGTGTGTACCGTACAGCTTGCATTATTGAGAGGTATAACGTTAACAAAATCGCAAAAGAGGCGAAGAATCAAACTTTATTTTCCCCAGTATTTCGGCTATAAATCGCCGCAGATCGATGACAATAACTTGGCCAATTAAAACGACCCTTTGAGATGACTACGCAGGCGTTTATGAAAATTTACGTTGGAAGTGCTTAAAATGCAAACGCATTTCCAGCTTTGCCTTGGTTTGTCAATTTATTTAATTTTCCGTGCTTCGTTAGCTATATGTGGGACGTGGGTATATTAAACTCAGTTATTTGAAATGAAAATAAAAAATGTTTTAAAATGAAAATTATATCAGCAGAAACTTACGTTAAAAAACATCAAACTAGTCTATTAAAGAAAACCTGATTGTGGAGCATAACGGTGGGAGTTTCTGCTTCATCTAAGAACAAAAACGATTGCCAGAATAGAACTAAGCGTAGCAATATAGTAGACTCATTTCGCTTTTACGTAAATCATCATCAGTAGAATGAATTATACAATTTACAGCATGAATTTATTTGCCAGAGCCACCCGTTGATACAATACGTGGATTCAACTGGTCGCTCTTTTGTGTGAACTCGTGCTGTAAATTGTGTAATTCATTCTATTGATGATGCTTTAAGTTAAAGCGAAACACGTTTAATAAATTGCTCTGCTTAGTTCTATTCTGGCAATCGTTTTTGTTCTAAAATCCTAATTACTTTCCATGTGAGCTGTGTAGTAGGGCAGACCCTTTTTGGGTCATTTTAAAATTTCAACTTGCCTGGGCGTTAGATTTTTGTTTATGGCCAAAAAAATGGAAAATCCAATTTTTTTGAAATCGTACCCAATTCACATACTGCCCCCCGGGCTTTTTTTGAATCGCACCCCCCAAATATATTAATATCGATAGAAATAAAACTATTAGTGGTAGATATGCAATGTTGGTATTTATTCATATTTAATGCTTTTTAGAGGGAAAGGCATCTATGACCTTGAAAGTTGCATTAGAGTTACTTTAAATTTTTTAGTTTATCGTAATTTGTTAAAAAAAAACAAAAAAAAGTATCATTTTAGCATGTGTTGCCAAATCAAAAGTCGGTCAGTTTAAGAAAACATGTGCCGCAGCAATAATCACACTTACTCAAATGCACATCACTATATTTGTTCGATTTCTGAAATGGGCAAATATAACTGGGCATTTGAGCTGCCTTTTGCGATTTTTCTATTGAACCATAGCTTACTTCCTCCCCAAAGTTGTTAGATGTTTTTAAACCTGTCATTATTGACCAGCTATTTGACAACTTTTTGTAAGGAACTTCACATTTTATTCCTCATTTCCCGAATTTGCTTATTTTGTGCTTTTTGCACTATTAATTATTGGAAGTTTATGTTATATCAGAGTTCTTTTTAAGCAGTGCGGAGGAAATACAAATATGGTAATCTGCAGAACCACCCCTTTCATCAGACAATTTGAGCAGCAAGTGACAAAACTACAATATAAGTTGACAAACTCAACCGCTTGCTGCTCCCCTTCATAAAATTAGGATACTATCACCATCCCAATCACATGGAAAGCAGCATTGGTGATGTGGAAAACACTGACTTTCCAGCAGTCAGAGACCAGAGATTATCTGTTTGAATGTTGCAACAAAACATGGCAAAATTGGGTCAACTGAACAAATCCAGATTCAGATTTATTTATTTACTCCAGATTTTTAAACACTCCACATGTAAACACAAATGGTTGAAAGACAACGAAAAAATCGTATGGTCAAAGTCAGTTGCTACCCTACTTACGGTTCATAATTAAATAAAGCAATGGTAATGCCAAATAAATTAGTAAATTTCGAGATTCAAACGGATATTTCATTTTAGTAAATACTACACAAACAAAGGGAAGGAAAGAAAAAGGAAAGGAAAGCAAAAAGCCGACCACAGCACAAAACAGTCTGAAAAAAAAAATAATTGCGACTGTGGTTTGGAACCTCATACCACCTATCATCTCATGCTGTGCCCCTTTTTCCATCTAAAGCCGCTTTTACCCAAAGTCCGTGTTTACGCATACGCGTATGAAAAACGCATATCCGTAAATACGGATATGCGTATTTACGCAGGGTGATTTATTGATATGCGGAAATACGCGTATGCTTATTTCAGCAAGCGTATCTCAAAAGCATAAAATAAATGTAAAAACTTTAGTTGCGTTACTTTGTTCAAAACTTTAGTTGCTTTGTCCGTAAGTAAAAACTTTAGTTGCGTTACTTTGCTCAACAGCCTTCTCAATTGGGACCCTTTGGATGCAAACCTCCTTTTCCTAAGCAACCTCGTTGCCCGTCTGAGCACTAACCTATCGGGAGCTTCAAAGCTGTAGCTAACGTTACATTTTATAAAAGCCTAGCATAAATCTTTAATCGAATTCGCAGCCTGAAGACCTTTGCAATAATTCCAAGGTATATTATTACTTGATGCTCGTCGATGGTAAAACGAGAGTGTTGAGTGTAAGGTTTCGATTCGCGGTCTAACCAGTCTGGCAATGAGCCGACAAATCAGCATCCATGTCATGCAGAAGATGGATTGTGTTTCGTTGTACAATTGAATTGATTTGATCGGAGTCGTCGGGAAAAGTTTTGTTGCAATTGCGGGTTCGAATCCCATCCGCATCTCTCCGACGATATGGTGCAGTTTTGGCTTATAACGTTATGTTCTCATGATTGGCTCGTCTAACAAATCTGCACACCCAGGTTCCCATCCGTCGGACTGGCCGTGACGTCACTGGTAGCAATGGCGAGTGTAACTGTGACGGGGATTTTCTCCTCACTGACGAAGCAGCAGCCTCAAGCTGCGGGGCTTGGCCTAGTGGCGAAGTAAGTGACGTGACGTAGGTGGAAATGACGTATGATGAAAGTAATGTTAGATGTGAAATTTTTCAAGCAAAAAGGAAAATGGAATCGTTTTTTTTTTTTCAGGGCACTAAGTAAGAGTTGGTTGCCTGATATTCGGGAAAGGTCACGAAATATAGAAACCCTCTGTTTCTGACAAATGACCGGCCGGAAAAGAGTTACAGTATCTTGCGTAATGGGGGTTCCTCATGTACAAGGTACTTGGCGATGGGGTAATAAAGCTTTCGTCTCTGTGAACGTTTCTGAGTTTTCGGCTCCTTCGAGATCGAGTGCTTGCTCGTTGAGTGTGACTTGTACTAAGCTGATACTTTTCGACCCTAACATATTTGACATCCATTTGCTTTGTAGAAAATCTCTAGCGCCTCTGCTGACCACCAACGCGAGCGGGTTGTTGCAAGATGAGCCGCAGTACAGCGTGTACCTGTCTGACCTCTACACCAAGCCCTGGTGCAGGATTGGGGCCTACTTGGTGGGGATGATCACCGGCTACGTCATCCACAACTTCAACAAGATTAGGATGCCAAAGGTGCGGGTGCTCCTCCAACAAAATTTCGTTGAGTTGGGTTGTGGAAATTCTCCACGGACGCCAAGTCGCTTTGGCCACTACCAAGGTCCACAGTCGAGTGGGCAGTAACTGCTTCCCTTCTTGACGTTCGGCAAGATAAGAGACAGTGTGAAACCACCGTGTGTGGCGGACAAGTGGGCAGGTGGCAGCTTGACTCGAAGACCAAAAGGTTTCTTCGCTCCTCCTGGTCTAGGCAGATTGATAAACTAAGATGTAATTCCACGAGTTCAAATCCCACATCATACTCGTTGTGTGTCAGCATTTTATCTCCAACCCCACTCACAGGTGGACGAGCCGGGTTCCAAATGAAATGCATCGAGGCAGCTTGTGGAAGAAAATGCTGGTGGTTTCAGTCCGTTTATTTTGCGCAGGTCGTCGCTTTCCTCGGCTGGATCGTGTTCGGGACGACGGCTTGTGCGATTCTGTTCGGCCTCTACCCATCCTTCTCCGACCTCTCAACCCCGATTTACGCCGATATGCTCGACAACAAGATCGCTGCCTTCTACAACGCTGTGTCACGTCCCCTCTGGACGGTCTGCCTCGCCTGGGTGGTCATTGCGTGCACCAACGGCAACGGAGGTTGGTTGATGATGTGGTGTTTGGCATCATATCAACATTTGGTTCCAGAAAATGGGAAATTTTTAGCGACTCCAAGTTTGTTTATGTGTTTGGTTGCTCGTGCCATAGGCTGGAATACGAGGATCATTTCGAAGAACAGCAGAGTGAATTCTTTGTCTGGCTGTTTCATTAAAAGTAATATGTTATGAAGTTGCAAAGTTGAAATAAAAAAACAATAAATAATTCGCTCGGTTACGCTTTTTTGCGCTTAATGCAACGTAGCCTGTCATTAGGGCAGACCCTTTTAGGATCATTTTTTAATTTCAACTTGCATGGGTGTTAGATTTTTGCCTTGAGCCAAAAAAATGAGAAATCCCAATTTTTTTGAAATTGGACCTCGTTTAGATACTGCCCTCGGGGCTTTTTTGAATCGCACCCCCTCAAATCTGAGAATGCTTATAAAATTGGTATTACTAGTGCTAGATATGCAATGTTGGTACTCATTTGTCTTGTTTTTCGGAGAGAAAGACAATGGTGATCTTTGATTTAGCATTAGAGTTACGTTTAATTTTTTGAATTTTTCTTGCAACTAAAGTTTTAGCGTAAGCGCATTAATTTTTTAACATTTTCTTCTAAGTTTTAACTCAACTGTTTGCATGAAATGGTGTATTACCAAAAAAATACAGTTAATGCAATGCAAACAGCATTTATAGCCTTGATTTTTATTGACTAGCCTGAGCAGCTTTTTTTATGACGTAGTATTTTTTTCCCAATCCATTGCTTTTTTCTTGCAACAATAGCACACAGTGCTTCACCAATCTGCCTTTTTGAGCCAGCATTTCGTCCACTTGCTGTTGTTGTCATCTTCACAGCACGTTCCACAGACTGCGTATGATTTGGATAATTTCGGTGAAGTAGTTGCTTAACGAATTGCTCGATATCTGTACAGCTTTTGAATGTTGGAGGCTCATGCAACACTAAATATCTTTTTTGTGAGTAAGATAGGTGACACCATTCTTTAAAATTGTGCATTCCTTAAAAATGTAATCAGTACGGAAGGAGGTGCTCAGGATGCTGTAACATCAAGAATTAGATCGGCATGGAAAAAATTTAAAGAGATTTTGAATGTTATATGTGGAAGAAGCATATCATTGAAGTTTAGAAGCACCTTACACAAAAGCTATGTGAGAAATGCTCTAACTTATGGTGCTGAATGTTGGGCATTGAAAATGGAAGATGAAAGGAGGCTGAAGACCACAGAAATGAGGATGTTGCGAATGATATGTGGGAAAACCTTGAAAGATAAAATAAACAATGAGAAGATTCGTGAAATGACGGGTGTAGTGAGATTGGAAGAGTTTTTGAGAGATAAAAGGTTGCGATGGTTGGGACATGTGGAGAGAATGGATGAAGAAAGGGGTCCAGTAAAGGCACTACTCTTAGAAGTTGATGGGACAAAAAAAGGAAGACCGAAAAAGAGGTAAAAAGAAGTACTGGAATGTCACATGACTGCCAGAGGTTCGCAAAGGTTGGATGCTGAAGATCGTGAAAGATGGCGACTAGGCTGCAAAAACCAGCTGACCCATGCATGTGGGGAGCCTCTGCTGGGCTCCAGAAATAGAAAGAAGCACATTGCTGGAGCAAAATGATGATGATGATAGGTGACACCATTCCCATGGCCGTTGTCTTTCAGTGTTACCAGTGTATGGTGTTTCTGCAAAGATGCACCTGGGTAGATGAAATTCTCGTACTGGGTCTCATTCTCCTACCTGATTTCCTTCTTCAGCATTTCTGATTTTCTACAGCTGTGATGTATCACTTCGCTCACATAACTGTTTTCCCATTATGCCAGTGTTTCATCAGCATCTGAATTCACACACAATCTATTATGGTAGCTCACCCGAACCTTCAAACCCCACACGAGAGCGATTTCTGCACTTGCGATTGTACCCTCTTTTCAGATTACTTTAATCAAAGTTTGACAAGAAGGTCACCAGAAAGAGGACTGCCATTCATTTATTTGTATGGGCGTTGAGTGGCATTGTTTATTGCAATTTGCTTTATTGGCAAGTAGGCTAATTTTGGCATTTCGGGTTCAAAATTTGTAGTTGGCATTTACAGAGTTATGTACGCCTGACGATAACAAACAAGTTTGAAATATGCATGTAGTGTACTAATATTGTATATTGCTTATGTGGTGTCGTATATGGTGTCTATACTTAGTCTTGCTAGTGCTATGTGGTTGAGCTAAGTGAAGTGCCAGTGCGATATTTAGTGTTGCATGAGCCTCGACCAGAAAAGCCTCTCAAAATTTCAAGCATTGTTTCTCGCTCTCGTGCCAGCTAAAAAATCATTTCTATTTTTATTATTTCGAAGTCGACCTTGCGTTTCCTTCCCAACTTTCTGTTGGAGCGAGTTATGAAATCTTTGCGATTTTGATTTGCAAGCCATGGGGCGAACTTCTCTGACAGTGGGGTGCACCATGGTGCGATTCCAGCGGTCGACGCTTCCCCACTGCGTTTAAATAACGTGGCATCTCGTTCCAGGTCCCATCAACGCTTTGCTCAGTTGGAAGGTTTTCATCCCGCTCAGCCGACTCACTTACTGCACCTACCTGGTGCATCCTATGCTCATCTGGTGGCTCGTCGCCACCGCCGAGACGCTCTTCCACTTCAGCATCCAGCTCATGATCATGATCTTTGCAGGTGAGTCCATACTGATGAGCTGGCGAGCCCACTGAGGAGCCCACAGCTTCTCAATGTTTTCTCATTTATCCGGCCACTACGTGTCATTTCACGCTGAGGAGCGGTTGTGTTTTACCAGAGTAACCGGAAAATCAGTGCGCCGTCCACGCGAATGGGTGGAAAGTATCCCTACTTGGGCAGAGGAAGTTTCGTCATGGAATGAACAACGCCACCCATTGTTGTGTAAATCCGTGCATTACTTTGTCTTGTTAATTATTTCTAAAGTTGGTTTGGGCCTCTATTTTCTATAGATTTATGTCGCATTGCGGATAACGCTTTGCTTGTGGTTTTTAGGAACTCTGCTTCTCAGTACATTACTTGCCTACGTCATCGCGATGGTCATCAAGTTTCCTGTCGCCAGTCTCATGAAAATTTGGCAGAGTCGCGAAGAGCGCCCTCCGATGACAACAAATATCATTGATAGAGCCCCGTTAGTGGGCGAGGCAGACGCTTGATGATTTTCACTTTTGTTTTTTAATGTGATTCACTCGTTCTTTTTTGTTTTCATTCCTGTTTTGAGTGGAGTCGTGCAGTACTTATTATTTTCTGCCCGTACAAGTTAGTACCGGTAGTACTTGTAATTCACGCGGTACCAAAAGTTTATCGGTATTTTTCATCTCGCACTCCCATCCTAAACCATTGTTGGCCACCCGGTTCTTATTGAAATTTGGCTGGGCGGAAAAGATGGTCATATACGTCATTCATACATCTGGGGAATTAACTTAAAAGTAAAAAACATGATGATCGGAAACAGTTTTGAACGACAACTCCACAAAGGAACCGAAGCGCAGCGCTGTTGATCCACAAGTGCGCGCAGAGTAAATAGATCTTAGATAGTTGCAAGGCCTGGGACACCAAAAAAAGCTTTTGGTTTTCTGTGACAAGGTTCCCCCTTCTCTCTCTTGACACTTAACGATTAAAAAGTGGCCGAAAAATTTCGCTGGACTATGATCAACAGAAAAGCACGATTTAATTACTTGAAACAATATTTTGGAATAGAAGAAAGATGGATGTTTATGGTCACGTAGCAGGAACACCAGTGTTAGTTAACTTTTGGCAATTCTTCGGTTTGACGCTATTAGATACATGTTTAAGCATGTTTTGTAATTTTCAAGCAGGAAATTTACTTTTCGTACTGTTCAAGCGAAATTTGTTTGAATCGTTTTTTGAAAATGCTCAAATTCTTATTCCTTCATTCCTGGTTAACTGTCGCTTGATGTCGATAATTATTTGCATCAGGTTTCAACGTGTAAATATTTGCCACCATCAGTGAAGACCATGCGCCGCATCTCCTCGCTCTCAACCAATTCTACCAGTGTAGGGCGGTTGGTATTTCACAATCATGAAACAAACGATCATCTGCGGTTTCTCGTCCGGCGCATTCCGAGGTGAAATGTTGAACAGGGCTGGTTTATTCGCCAAATCGAATGTTAATGTTTTGGGTGTGTTCGTTTATTTTTATCTCCCAATTTTTGGTTCATGTTTTTTTGCAAACGAACCGAAGAGCGGAAGGTAAATACGTTGAAAGTCGTCAGCGCTGCCCTGGCGGACTAATTGGGACTCCCACTTTTTAAGTGGTGTGAAAATAGTCACTTTTCGTGGGTTCTCCGGTCCAGCTGGAGTGGGGTACAGCATTTCGGTGCACCATGCTCTCATCCACAGGAATAAACCGGGCAACAACCGTTTGGGATCTATGGTCGAGATTTATTAAGGCAGTTTGGAGAGAACTAACTTTCCTGTTGAAATTCAAGATTGTGATTCTTGCTGACTGTTAAAATTATCAAATGGCGACGACTGCAAATCTTTGGAATGCTTGAACCACTGTTAACAACTTAAAAGTAAAACTATAAACCACACGTTGGCGCTCAAGAGTATTTTTTGTTTTCAGTTTTCGGTAACTTCAATAGACCGCCGATCAATCCCGAAAGTTCACGCCCTTATGTTTTATGCTATTGTTGCGTGGAATTACCTGCCAGTATTTGATTCGGAGACTTTTGTTGCAATTGTGTTTAGATCAATAAAGTTTTATGACGTCATTTCGTTTACATTTAATGCCGAGTGACTATGTTCCTGACAGCATGGCGTACACCACGGCCAAGTAAAGAATGCACACGGGTTCGATTCCCGGGCATGGCATGCCACAGTTGCCGACGTGATATTCAGCATTTAACGTGACAGTGTGAAGCCTCCTCAGCGAACTTGTGATGGACAAGTGGGCAGGTGGAAGCTTGACTCGAAAACTTTTAAGTTACCGATTGGTCTTCCGGCCAACCAGGACAAGGCCACACGAGAACCGGATCGACTTGACCGCCATTGAACGGCAGTTCTTGAAATCCACTGCTATTTGCAAATAGAATATCGCTGCCATTTTTAGTCACAAAACTTTGCGAGAAATAAAATGTAATCAAAAGTAAAATTTTTAATTAAATGCACAGTAAGCCATACGGAAAAGTTGAACACAGCTAAAATAAATGTTTTTAAGCAAGCGCTGTGCTGACGTCATGTAAATTTACCAGTTAAGAAGTTCGTTTCTGATGTTGGCAGGAGTACAGTTCTCGTCTGACATCAAAACAAACCACAACACAAAGAAACACACATACCAAACAACTTAGTAGTCTACTTATGCAAAAACTCGACAGTGAACTAATATGATGCTTAACGCTTCCAATGAACAAATGTGTGATCTGATAGCAGAGCATGGTATGGAATGGAACGTAAATTTTGGCATGAAGTATGGAAGATGCCAGAATGGAATGGAAGATTTCAAGAATGGAATGGATGACAATCTTCCATACTTCCATACCAATTTCATACTAGATTTCGCTCATGGCATTTACAGAAAAATACTTAGAGATAGTGTTAACTAAAAATATGTGAAAGTGTTTAGCAGCTATTAATCTGCCGACAAATTAATAAGGTAATTCGGTCATGACTCATAAACATTGCGCAACAGTGTAGACAAAGCATCATCAGATCATAGAATATGTTCCTGCAATTTGCAGCTGCATTAATGCTAACTGGGTTAATTTTTATTTTGAGAATGACAATTGCGATAGTGCTTCAAATATGGGATAAAATGGTACGATACTGCTTACCTTCGCGAGCGGCTACTTTCAAAGATACGCTTAGCGTTGCAAAAAGTGTAATGCAAATTTCGCGTAGCTTCCGGTCTAAATTTGTCTTGGTATGGAAGTATGGAATGAAATATGGACGAAAATTTAAGTAAGAAATGGAATATAGAATGGATGATTTTTAGTATGAATTGGAATATGGAATGGAAGAAAATTGCCAGTATGAAATATGAAAAAATCGTCTTCCATTCCATACCATGCCCTGTCTGATAGTGCAGAATAGTACTGAACAATGAAATGCGAACAAACGTAAAGCTGAAAACACACAAAACTAGTACTTAAATTGTAGGAGGGACGCGTCCCCCCATCGAGAGTTAGCGTCCCCCCATCGAGATTTAGCGTCCCCGCATTTAGACTTAGGCATCCTTCCATCGAGAGTTGAGCGCTGGATGAGCAGAAGAAAAATAGCCAGCCAGGACTAAAAGATCCTACAAATTTCCAGCAAAAAACGGTCGCAAATTGCAGCGAAGACCTTTTTTTTTGGTCTTCACCTGATTTCAGGAAAGAATGACTTCAATTTCCGGCGAAGATCTTTTTCTTGTTTTTGGTCTTCAATCAATTTCGGCGACGAAAATACTTCATTTCCGCTAAACTTTTTGTAAAGTTGGTCAAGGCTGCAAAAGCGTCCCTCCATGCAAAATTTTACAATTTAAGTACTGCACAAAACGATTGCGGTTACTGGCAAGTGATTACACAACGTGTTATCGACAATACTGAAGAACCAAACCAAAAGACGGCAAGTTCAAGTCTCACCGCAGTTAGTTTGTACCTTAGACAAGTTAAAGACTGATGGACAATGCGTTTTTACACGTTTATACAGCAACATTTAATACGCGTTGATACAGCAAAATATGATACGGCAACACTGCAGGCGGAATAATAAATGCGTCGAACTAACAGCACTCTAAAACTAAAGAGCACTGCTCAAGTTAAACTCTATACAGCTCGAATGCAAAGTCTGTACAGCTCGAATGCAAAGTCCTCGGAGGGGCTGCCCTTGGCTTTGGCCTCGAGTGTTGTGTCCTCGAATCCACCTCTGCTTAACGCTTCCACTGAACAACTGTGTGATCTGATAGTAAAGTATTGTACTGATCTAACAAACGCAAACAAACGTAAAGCTGAAAAGACAATTGCGGTTACCGGCAGCTGATTAGATCACGTGACATTGACAATACTTAAGAGAAAAACCAAAATAACGGGTTCAAATTTCACCCCAGTCGGTTTGTAACTTAGGCCATCTAAACAGCATCGAAATGCATGCGTTTATTCAGCAAAATATGAGACGGCAACACTGCAGGCGAAACTATAAATGCGTCGAACTTACAGCCCCCTTCCGCCTCCCCTACAGCCCCGATGCAAGAACTAAAAAACGCTGCTCAAATTAAATTCAAAGTTGCAACGTCGACAGTGACATAGATGGTTACCAGCAAAACCTAGGTTCTAAACTCTAGTGCGTCAACAAAATGCATTGCGAAATGAAAATACTTGAAATACGCTCGTAGACAACAAAACTGGTTATAACTTATAAGCTGTACTTAAGTTGTGGAAAGGACGCGGTGGGACTCGTCCCCCCATCGAGAGTTAGCGTCCCTCCACCGATATTTAGCGTCTCTCCATCGAGAGTTAGCGTCCCCCCATCGAGATTTGAGCGCTGGATGATCAGACGAAAAGGGCCAGCCAGCACGAATACATCCCACTAATTTCGGCCAAAATTGTCCCAAATTGCGATGATGATATGTTTTGTTTTTGCACTTCACTCAATTTCGGGGACGGAATTAGATAATTTTCCACTAAAGTACTTTCGCATGCCGAATGCGTTTGGTCAAGGCTGCAAAAGCGTCCCTCCATGCAAAATTTGGCAGTTTAAGTACTGGCTATAAGCAAATTGATTTGAACATTTGCAGCAAAATGAACGAGAATGTCTGCTAGATGTGGTTTTACAATGACGTCATATCTATGTAGTTTCTACCTTCGATGTGCTAAAAGGAAATACGAGCATCAATACTCCAGTAAGGGAATTGAATTTTGTTAAAGTGCTTAGCCTTTAATCGCAAAGTTTTGGAACGTAAATTGTGAAGTGATTTTAGTGAGTAATGATGGTGTATTCTCAATTACAAAATTTGGGCTCGATTCTCTGCGTCGTAGTTAATTCCGCCAGTGATGTCACTAACCGACTATCGGATAGGTTGTTTGAAAAGCAATAAATAAATAGTTGTGTGTGTTGCAATTAAAAAAACTGAAAGTTTGATGCAGTTATTGGAACTTCGCGCGCGTAGGACATTTCTTTCTACTTGTCCTTATTGATAAATGAGCAGCAAACTTTTTTGATTTAATTATATTCAAAAACGGTTTTGGGTAAAAAGTTGAATTTCGGTAACAACATGGCAATAAATGGCGGCGTCATATAGTTTGGGGAAGCTGGTCACGTGATCTTGATTCTAACTACATAAAACGCAAAACACAGCCAATTTTAAGTCAAAGATAGTTTTGATTCGGTTGCAACTCAAGTGTAGCTGGACGTGAAAAATTGGAATCTGGAAGCAAAATGATAGAAATGAAGGACATATGCGCCTCAAGTTTGGATATAAGTTTTTGACCAAAGAGCAACCGATATTACGGACTAAAGTTGTGAAACTTTTTAATAGATGTATGTTTTGCAGACCCAAATAATTTTGTGTTCCAATCACCGATAGAATTGCTTTTCCTAATATTTAGGTTGTCAAAAAAAGTAGAGTGTTGTTTGATAGCCTAAAAACTTTTTAATACGTCTGTAAAATCGAAGCTACATGTGTGAATCAAAGAATCCTATTTTTGGAGAACTATTTCTGAGAATTATCATATGCAAGGGTCTATCAGCTTTGTCGTTGGCTTATCATTTCTATGTTTCGTGTATTTTTCAGCAATAAAAAAAACTTATCAAAGTTTATCCTGCATTTGCGTTCACTTTATTTGCGTCCTGACAGCATATCAAGCAACTTGCAATGAACATTTGTCGATTTTGCAACGAATTGATTCAATTTTGCTGGCTATGTGCTCGTTTGATGAAAACTTTTCGTAAATTTTAAGTGATTCTTTGAAACGGCTCAAAGCATCTGCATATTCTTGCAATTCAATCAAGCAGATGCCCATGTTATTAAGTGTTGTGGCAAGGTAGGGGTCATTTTCCCAATTAATCTGAGTTCGATAAATTTTGTGCGCTCTTTGCAAATAGATGAGCGCTTCCGCATATTGTTGTTTTGCTATTGAACATTCGCCCATGCAAGTGAATGTGCGAGCAATGCCAATGTCTTTTCTCTGATCTAGTGTTGTGTTTTGAAGGATTTTTAGTGACCGTTGCAAACGACTCCATGAATCATCGTATTGTTGCAACCCAGTCAGGCACCTGCCGATGGTTTGCTGTGTTGCAGCCAAATCGCGATCCTTGTCAACATCAAGCGAACTGTGTTGTTTGATTTCAAGTGCTCGGTTTAGATTTGTTAACGCTTCATCGTAGTTATGCAAATCAACATGACACCTACCAATGTCATGAAGTGTGGCGGCAACACTCCGATCGGTATCCGCATTCCGAGTTGTATTTTGTTTGATTTCAAGTGCTCGGTTTAGATTTGTTAACGCTTCATCGTAGTTATGCAAATCAATATGACACCTACCAATGGTATGAAGTGTGGTGGCAACACTCCGATCGGTATCCGCATTCAGAGTTGTGATTTGTGTGATTTCAAGTGCTCGGTTTAGATTTGTTAACGCTTCATCGTAGTTATGCAAATCAATATGACACCTACCAATGGTATGAAGTGTGGTGGCAACACTCCGATCGGTATCCGCATTCAGAGTTGTATTTTGATAGATTTCAAGTGCTCGGTTTAGATTTGTTAACGCTTCATCGTAGTTATGCAAATGAATATGACACCTACCAATGTCATGAAGTGTGGCGGCAACACTCCGATCGGTATCCGCATTCAGAGTTGTATTTTGTTCGATTTCAAGTGCTCGGTTTAGATTTGTTAACGCTTCATCGTAGTTATGCAAATCAATGTGACACCAACCAATGGTATGAAGTTTGGTGGCAACACTCCGATCGGTATCCGCATTCAGAGTTGTGATTTGTGTGATTTCAAGTGCTCGGTTTAGATTTGTTAACGCTTCATCGTAGTTATGCAAATCAATATGACACCTACCAATGTTATGAAGTGTGGTGGCAACACTCCGATCGGTATCCGCATTCAGAGTTGTGATTTGTGTGATTTCAAGTGCTCGGTTTAGATTTGTTAACGCTTCATCGTAGTTATGCAAATCAATATGACACCTACCAATGGTATGAAGTGTGGTGGCAACACTCAGATCGGTATCCGCATTCAGAGTTGTATTTTGATAGATTTCAAGTGCTCGGTTTAGATTTGTTAACGCTTCATCGTAGTTATGCAAATCAATATGACAGCTACCAATGGCATGAAGTGTGGCGGCAACACTCCGATCGGTATCCGCATTCAGAGTTGTATTTTGATAGATTTCAAGTGCTCGGTTTAGATTTGTTAACGCTTCATCGTAGTTATGCAAATGAATATGACACCTACCAATGTTATGAAGTGTGGTGGCAACACTCCGATCGGTATCCGCATTCAGAGTTGTATTTTGTTTGATTTCAAGTGCTCGGTTTAGATTTGTTAACGCTTCATCGTAGTTATGCAAATGAATATGACACCTACCAATGGTATTAAGTGTGGTGGCAACACTCCGATCGGTATCCGCATTCAGAGTTGTATTTTGTTTGATTTCAAGTGCTCGGTTTAGATTTGTTAACGCTTCATCGTAGTTATGCAAATGAATATGACACCTACCAATGGTATTAAGTGTGGTGGCAACACTCCGATCGGTATCCGCATTCAGAGTTGTATTTTGTTCAATTTCAAGTGCTCGGTTTAGATTTGTTAACGCTTCATCGTAGTTATGCAAATGAATATGACACCTACCAATGGTATGAAGTGTGGTGGCAACACTCCGATCGGTATCCGCATTCAGAGTTGTATTTTGATAGATTTCAAGTGCTCGGTTTAGATTTGTTAACGCTTCATCGTAGTTATGCAAATCAATATGACACCTACCAATGTTATGAAGTGTGGTGGCAACACTCCGATCGGTATCCGCATTCAGAGTTGCATTTTGTTTGATTTCAAGTGCTCGGTTTAGATTTGTTAACGCTTCATCGTAGTTATGCAAATCAATATGACAGTAACCAATGTTATGAAGTGTGGCGGGAACCAACGGCGTACCATCGTTTCCTTCGATTTCAAGGAATCGTCGCAAATAACTCAACGCTTGATCCGGCTCATTTAATCTAAGCAAACAATATCCAATTCGATGGTTCGCCCATGCGACGTCATAATCACCGCTTTTGTCTATTGATTTGCTTTCATAAACGTTTAACAAGTGCTTGTAAAATTCCACAGCTTCGTCAAACACTTTTGCTGAATATAAATAATCTGCGACAGATTTGATTTGTTGAGGATTTAGGTCAGTTTGGTTTGAACAATCATTTATTATATTTAATTTCATTTCCGATTCAAGTTGTTCAATACATGCGTCAAAATCAAATTTATTTGAGTCCCAAATTTGTTTTTGCGAATCTTGAGAAAAACTTGGTAAATTTTTCATTCCAAATGCTAAACCAATTGTGATGTTGATTAATTGTGGATCGGTATAGAAGTGAAGTTTGGTGAAGTTGAGCTGTTTTGCCACCTCACATTGCAAACAATATGCAATTTGAAAGTAGTTGATTGTGTATGCCACTCCTACAATATCCAAAAACGTCTCAATGCCATCTTGTTTCAAATCAATGGCGTTGTCGCATTGACGATTCTTTTTAGTATAAACTCTCAACCTCATTTCACATGCAATGGCAATTGCAAATTTTAATTTCTCACATGTGTTTTGTGTTATTTGTTTGTTGTTTGCCATTTGGTCAATGATATCAAAACAAGAGTTGGCTGAAATATTGTGTTTCCTGGCCAACGCTGAAATGAATATGGTGGTGCTGCGATACACTAGTTGTTTGATGTTGATTGAGTGTTTTGATTTTAATTTGCTTAATCGAAATCGTGTCGAAAAATTGTTCAAATCTTGTTTCACTTGTTGGGTAATGTCGTTGATTGTGTCTGATTGTGATTTTGTGGCGTGATAGTTTCTGGCGCCCTCTGCAAATTGTTTGAAAATGTCCTCATTTCCAAACACAAAACATGTTTTTGTTAATATGTCAGCTAAATGATAACCGTTTTTTAAATCTGCATCAGAAGTGAGATACTCTAACATTTCACTAACTGGTTTGATGAGTTCAGTGGTAAACTGTTTGTATTCGGTGTGTTGTTGTCTGCCCAGTGGAAACTTACATGCATGAGGCATCATTCCATCGAATGATATGCCTCTTGGTGTTACGTCATCGTAAAACCAATCTCCTAGACTGGATTTTTTGCCATTAAAACTGGCAATGTTCAAACTGGGTACAATGGTTTCCTGTACATTCAAAACAACAATGTGAAAAATCACTGAAAACCACTTAAAGTATTCTAAATAGGATTTGTACTTCTCGTCATCAAATACGAGGATTATGTGCTCGAAATCTGAATAAGCCGTGATTTCCTCACGAGCGAGAGAGCCCATTCCTACGATAGCATATTCACAAGGGGCTTTCCCAATTGTGTCCTCACAATATTGGCTTATTTCGGCCATAATTAGTTTGTATTTGTGCGCGATTAATTTATTGAGTTGTTGAATTGCCGTTGTTTTTGATTTACTCAAAGCTATTCGACTTGTTTTTGAGGTTATTTCCGAGATTCTTGGAACTTTGTTTTCTAGGAATTTCTTCACTTCGTTTCTTAGGTTTGTGACCGAGTGTTTGACGCGCTCACTTTTTCCGATCAAATCCGCGGTTTGATTTGCTTTTGCTGTTTGAAGAATATGGCGGCATAACTCGGAAAGATCGGATTTGATTCGTGAAACGTTGGGCGGATTCCTAACAATGGCAGCGTTCAACAATCCAGCGCTTTTAATGAGTGAGATTTTGTCCGGGCTCCTCTGTCTATAAATCAGTCCAATTTGATGCAGGATTTCGGCTGCCTTTGCAGGGTTGGTTTCTTTACCTGATTCATCACAACAAGTGTCTTTCATTTGCTGGGCAAATCTGAATTCATCTTCATACCTTTCCTCAACATCCGACATGTTTGTTCAATAATAACTCACAGAACCTTCCTGGTATGCAGTGCTCTTGCTGTTCGCTGGCTTCAAACTTGGCAAATATTGGCCAACCACAAAGTCGGGCGCTTTTCATTGGGAACGCGAGATCCACTCGTAGCTATTTGAATTCTCGGAAGTTGACACAACCATTATTAATCTTGTTCAGCTGGTTGGGTTTTTATAATCGTCCATTTAATCTGCTTTAGTAGCTAAACTAAGAGTTTAAGTCCAAGACGTTGATTAGCCAGCTTCCAAATTCAATGACTTTCCTAGTTTGTGCTAAAAGTGTTTTTTTTTTATTGTCAATTTTTCCGGTTTTTCCACCAAACACGTTTTGTATTTTGCATTCGCCAACCATTGGCAAAACACATAACAGTTATTGACCAAAATGTTTTGGTGTTTCTGTCGAAGTGTCGGTGCGAGGTCGAAAAAATAACCTCGCCATTTTTGCGACAACCCTGACCGCATGATCTGGGTTCGAGCCTCACCTTTGTCAAGTTACTGCGTCCTTGGATAAGACGCTTTACGTTGATTGTCTCTGCTTGGTGGCTTCGAACAAGCAGCGACTTCAGGGACAAGATTTTAAGAAATCCGTAGAAACTTTCCTCCAAACACGAAGTTCCGGCGTATCACGTGACGGTTAGCGTCTGAGGATATATAATGTGTAACTGCAACGTCATTCGTCTTGAATGGTTAGGTGTGCAGGGTTAGGCTGGTTAGTACAGGCGGTTGTTGGTTAATGCAAGAAAACAACAAGTAAAGCTGGTTCTGTAGATGTTCGTGGAGTTTCAAGCTTTGAAATTAACCAGATAAAAAACAGGTCCGACTTTAAATATTGGTAAGCATAAAATCACTTTAAAATTGCGAAGTTTTAATGCCAAAGTTTTAAATAGTTAATAAATTATTCAGATCAAGCTAATCATTTTGTTTTGCATCACAAAAGAAACTATAAATGAATTAGATTAACGTAACCAAAAAAAGGATGATATTATTATCAAAACCAAGAATAGCCAAATTTAATTAAAAACTATACAATTGAAAACTGATTTTCATTCTAGACGTTTTGGATGAACTTAAAATCATTATCAGTAGTAATCATCTTATTTTAAATCAATTATTTTATTGACTGGGACGTAATTCGGGGGAGGGGGGGGCGAGCCGTTGTGCCATAGTCCTCCTTTGGAGTGCCAGAAATGCATAAATACCTAAGAATAGTGCGCAAAATGGAATCATGACCCCCTCCTCTGTAAAAGTTGGGCAGAAAAACAAGTTAAATCTAGATTAAGACCTTTTTTTTTGGTCTTCAGCCAAATCGGAGCAGAAAAACGGGCTAAACTGAGTAAAGACCTTTTTTTCTTTTGGTATTCATTATTCTCAAATTTCCTGCCTCCCCCCCTTTCGAAAATCCTGCGTACGCCACTGTTTACTGATGATAAACTAAATGAAAATTAATCTTCAGGTTGATGTTCTTCAGGTAGCAAATTTATCGTTTTTAATGTACGGTGCCAAGAATCGCCGATATGGATTGAACCAACGGCACGTACTTTGCGACTGGTTTGCAGGCGCCTAAAACCCGGGAGATTGACATTTAAGGACGGATACACTATATAGAACTATATAATTGACATATAAAACGCAAGCAGCTGAGGTAAGAGTGACAGCCCCAGTCGCTAAATGCTAGCTGAAAGAACTAAAAACTTGCGTAATATCTGTTGCAAGACTTTGCTCATATGTACCGCAAATGTTGAATAGAGCTATTCCAGTGCAAAAGACAGTCTCAGAAGTGCTACAAACGTGGTATTTTCTTTAATCTGCATTTTTGTCAGCTGGCCAATAGGGGGGACTACAGCCCCCCCCCCCCCCCCCCCCGCCTCCTTTGGCTACGCTACTGGACATGCGCGATTGATCCCGGTCCATAGATTGTACGGTTAATTTGAATTGAATTATTTACTATAATTAAATATTTCTTATTAATACTAGAGTAAAGAAGAAGTTTGTTTGTTTTTTGCAATAAGACGATATTTGGATGTACGGTTAATTTGAATTTAATAAAGCATTAAAATGTTGAATCTAAAATCCAGGATACGTTTCCCACTCAGTGTATAATGTTGAGCTTGTTTAGCTCGTAGCTGAAGTGCAACAAAATTTCGACCCACGAAGGTTGTGTTTCATGCACAAAAATGCACAAACATGTAGTGCAGCCACAAATTGATCAGCATTCTAAGCAATACCAGTATGTGCTTTTCAGAGATGGAGTCCTCGAGGACGTCCTTGGCCTCGAGGACGTCCTCGAGGACACATTTTGAAGTCCTTGGCCTTGGCCTCGAGGCCTCAAGTCCTCGAAAATTGGCCTGTCCTCGGCTCGAGGACAGCAGTATTTTTTGAATTGTTAAAAGTTTGTGGAGCGCTTGAAAAATTTTTTGGAAAACGTTTTTTTGTGGAGATCGCTGGAAAAATTTTTGTGAAGAACTTTTTGTTTTGGAGAGCACTTGCGCTTGTGTCCTTGGTCCTTGGCCTTGGCCTCGAGAATTCCTGTCCTTGGCCTCGAGAGGGTCTGTCCTCGGAAAGGCTGTCCTTGGCCTCGGATTTTTTTTGTGTCCTCGGCCTTGGCCTCGAGCCTTGTGTCTTCGACTCCACCTCTGGTGCTTTTGACATTTTTTTGTGTTCGGCAAACCAAGCATGCAAGGCAAGTATGCTTTCCACATTTGTAGCATCTTTCCCGTTTGATGCCTTGAACTACGCAGTTTATAGTGTTAGAAGTAACATCAAAACTGGAAGATGGTCAGTCCGGTTATCGTCCGGGTCGCAGCACCACGGACCAAATCTTCACTCTGAAGCAAATCTTCGAGAAATGTTGGGAGTATGGCAAAGATCTCTTTGCATGCTCTGTCGATCTTGAAAAAGCATATATGACCGAGTTCCTAGGGATAAGCTTTGGAAGGTTTTGCAGGAATATAGCGTTAATGGTCAATTGTTACGCGCTATTAAGTCATTTTACTGCAGACCGGAGGTTTGTGTTCGGGTAAATGGCAAGCAATCAAAGCCGTTCCATGTGGGCGTTGGACTCCGGCAAGGGTACGTTTTGTCACCTCTCCTTTTCGTTGTTTACATGAATTAGATCGACAAATACAGCCAAGCTGATGAGTGTGCCACGATTGGAAGTTGCAAAAATTAGTCGTCTGCTTTTCGCTGATGATTTGGTGTTGCTTTCTTCCACAGAATCTGGCCTCCAGCGCGCATTAAATAGCTTTGCAAATGCATGCAACACCGCCGGAATGAAAATAAGCACGGCCAAAACTGAGGTACTTCATCTTTCGAGAAACCCTGATCAGTGCGTGTTCCAAGTGAATGGAGCGACACTGAAGCAGGTAGAGAAGTTCAAGTACCTTGGGGTTGCATTTACGAGTGACGGAAGGCAAGACGAAGAACTGGATACTCGAATAGGAAAGGTAGTGCAGTAATGCGAGCTTTGCACTACTCGGTTGCCATGAAACGAGAATTGTCGAAAAAGGCAAAGCTCTCAATTTTCAAAGCAGTTTTTGTCCCCATTCTCACTTATGGTCATGAATCTTGGGTAATGACCGAAAGAATGCGATCACAAGTGCAAGCGTCCGAAATGAGGTTTTTACGAAGAATCGAAGGAGTTACACTGTTTAACAAGGTACGTAGCTCTGAGATTCGAGAATCTCTTAACATCGAGCCGTTACTTCTCCGAATTGAAAGATCTCAGTTTAGATGGTTTGGCCATGTAAGCAGAATGCCTCAGGAAAGACTGCCCAAACAAGCTTTACTTGCCAAAGCAAATGGGAGAAGACCAGTTGGACGACCTAGAACTTGATGGACAGATTACATTGAGGATCTTGGATGGAATAGCTTGGGACTTCGCCCAAGCGAAATGATGGAGGTGATGGAAGTCCGTGAGGTGTGGCGGCTAAATCTTGAGCTACTGCCCCCGCAATCCTCACGGAGAAGCGGGCATTAAAGAAAGAAGAAGAAGTAACATCAATAAACCCCATCCTTTCGGCAAGTATTTTTGCTTCACTTTTCACTTTTTGATTGCTTAGGTAATGTTGAGCAAATTGAAAGCTTGAGAAAAATCTAGCTATGTTACTCAAGGAATCGTGTATAGAACAGTTACATTTAGTGCTGCTTTCCTAAACAAAAACGTAGGTAGACTCCAACCAAAAGGAAGTGGATTGGGCTCTGACAACAATAAGTGGGTACTGTAGGCTCGGACCAAGAAGTGGGTGTATTTCAAGTAGGTTAGGTAATTCAAGTAGGTTAGGCCGGAGATAATCGGAGCCTACCTACCAAGAAGTGGATAGGTTCCGACTATCTCCGGCCAGAGATTTGTGTTGAGTACCTTGTCTTCGTGGCTTTCTTCGGTCAAGTTTTAAGGAAAATTTAAAGGTCTTCACCAAAATTCAGTAGTCTTTTTTTGTCTAATTTTGGTGAAGACCTAAGCAAAAAAAAATTCATCAAAATTTAGAAGCATTTTCCTAATTTTCCACAATTGCCACCACTATCCGTGGGTTAGGGCCTATCTGGGCCTACCCAGCCAAAAAACGAAGGTAGGCCGAGCCTCGGTAGGAAGGTAGCCTCGATGGCTTCACTGAATGCATTAGCTAGTAATTCAAGCTTAGTACAGAGTATAAATATCTACTGGCATGGATTGTATGTTCTAAATTCTGACAAGTACCAATATCTAGCTAAGTATTTTAAAAGTAACGTAGGTTGCTACTACGTCAGAGATAAAAGAACTGTTGAAAGAAGTTCACATCCTTCAGCCAAAAATTACTTTGCTCAATGCACAGGCAAATTTCGTACAGTTGCTGGCAGTTGTGTTGAAACCAGAGGTGGAGTCGAGAACACAAAGCTGGAGGCCAAGGACACAAAATAATCTGAGTCCAAGGCCAAAACCATGGACTGCCTTTTCGAGGACAGACCCCTCGAGGCCAAAGATAGGAATGCTCAAGGACTAAGGACACAAGCGGAAATGTTCTCCAAATAAAAGGTCTTCAAAAAATTTTTTTTCAGGCGTCCTCCTTTAAAAAACGTCTTCCAAATTTTTTTTCGGGCGGTCTACAAAATTTCAACAATTCAAAAAAAGTGCTGTCTTCGAGTCGAGGACAGGGCAATTTTTCAGGACTTGAGGCGTTGAGGCCTTGAGTGCTCGAGGCCAAGGACTTGATCTTCGAGGCCAAGGATTTCAAAATGTGTCCTCGAGAACTCCACCTTTGGTTAAAACAATAGCTAATTATCAGCTGTAACAATAATTATTTAGTTACAACAATAGCAGCAGTCATTCATTGCAATTTCAAACCTCAAAAGCCGTGTATTGTTATTAATCTCCTATATTTTCTATTTGCTCACATTTGTCAATAAGTGTTCCGACTAAGACAAAGCGCAAATAATTCATTGTAAAAACATTTTGCAATTTGATATCACTGCATCAGGAAGCTAATAAGAAGTTTTCCTTCGTCAGTAAATAGCGCTGAGCCCCTAACCAACAACCAGGGGGCCCTTTAGTGCCTAACTAACAACCAAGGTTTCTGGGGCCCTTAACCGACAACCAGGGACCCCGGAGCCCCTAACCAACAACCAAGGGGCCCCGGAGTCCCTAACTGACAACTAGGGGGCCCCGAGGCCCCTAACCGACAACCAGGGGGCCCCAGGGCCCCTTAACTGACAATCAGGGGGTTTTGGGCCCCCTAACTGACGACCAGGGGTCCTAATTAACGGCCAGGGGGCCCTGGAGCCCCTAACCAACAACCAGGGGGCCCTGGAGTCCCTAACTGACGACCAGGGGGCCACGGGGCCCCTAACTCACGACCAGAGAGCCCCAGGGCCACTAATTAACGACAGGGTCCTGGGTCTCCTAACCGACAATCAAGGGGCCCCGGGGCATCTAACTGGCAACCAGGGAGCCCCACGACCCCTGACTGACGATCAAGGTTCCCGGGCCAGGGGCCCTTTAATTCAAATTTTTAACAATTCATATGCAAAGCCTAGCTGTGAGAAATCTAAGAGTTTTGACCTAAAAGTTGCCACCCCAGGCCCTCATTTAACGTTATTATAAACTTAATGCTATAACACAGGCGGTAATGCAAACCCCCCAGTTGAAATACTATTAATGATAAATATAAAGAGAGCATAGCCAGTATGTTGTCCTTGTCTGGAATTGCAGTTTTTTTAATTTAGCATTTAAGCGTACAAAAGTAAGCAATAATAATAAGGACCACATTTCCTCGTCATTATAATGTCATGCAATTCTTGGACGTTTCAAAAAACTGTCAAGTGACTTGACTCGAGTCCTCCTCGTTATGGAAAATAAGTTATTTTAATTTTGATTTAAATGTTTTTTTTTTGTGAAAAAATCTATTAGGGGAGCGATCTTGTCTCAAAATCATTGGCGTAGCCAGGGAGTGGCCGAGGGGACCCGGCCCCCTTCATCAAAATGCCACCAATGACAAAAATTTGTCAAAAAATCCTTGTTTCTTCATTTTCAGTTTATTTTTTTCCAACCGATTTAAACGTATAACCAGGGTGAAATCAAAAGTTTTTGTCCTAAAAGTTGCTACCTCAGGCCCTCATCTAAACTTTTTATGAACTTAATACAATAGCCAGCGCTGTATTTGGGATTATGGCTCAGTACCAGGGCCCTGCCCTCAGATAGTAGGACTTTTTTGGTCTTCATTTATATTTGGCAGGAAGATGTTGCGAAAATCCCTTAAGTGCCAGGGACACCGTGCGATGTAAATCCGGCCCGGAAACAACATGTTTTGTCAGCGTAACCATCTATTTTGCCATTTTTCAATAACGGTTCACCTCCACCTCGCCAGTTTTTACGCACAACATACTTTTTAAAAAATAGCTAGGGAAAATGCTCATTGAACAAACTACTAAATTTCAAGTGAAAGGGCCTGGACCCTTTGGCCGTACTTGTACTTCTATAACTGGTAAACTTCATGACTAAACAAAAATCTCTAAGGAAAATCTTCGAGAAGATTATTATGTACTGCTAAAGTATTGCAGAAGATTATTATGCCTTACATCCCCCTAAAGACCAAGTCACTTACAATTAAAATTTTACACCATAATACAAGATTCTATACGTGTTTTGGGATTTAATTGCAAAAAGAGGATTGAACAACTAAATTTTTTCGATTGGCTTTGAAATGTTAAAAATCTAGTTCTTTCAAATGGCTGTGAACTCGTGCGAAACGTGATTCAATGGGATTTAAATCGCTTTATTTTCCAAAAACTTACAAAAATCGTCCAGCGGCTGGGGGCTTTGCCTCCAGACCCCCATAGCCACCGGCGCTGGGGCCTCCGCCTCAAACCCCCGTCTGTGAAACGTTTGAGTACACTAGCTTACTCAAGACGTCTCCTAAGTTAGACATTTAAACTTTTTAGATATTAGTTTTCGCCCTCTCCCTTTATCAAAATCCTGGTTAAGTGCCAACAGGCTACGGCTTCAGATCTTCCATTCTACGATGCCTTTGCCCCACAAAATATTCCTTTTTCAAAAATTTCTGATGACGTCATTGCATGTGATTTGTGGTTTGAGCCCCCCCCCCAATCAAAAATCCTGGCTACGCCTATGATGTACACTAGTATGAAAAATACTATAACGGCAAAAATATATAGTTTGAAAAGTTTTTGAACTATAATTACGTCAAATATTTTGTTTGTCAGTTGTCAGTATTACTGGGGACAAAAAATTCAAAAAAGATTGAATTTGTTCTCAAAACTGCTGAAGGCCAAATGGCTTTTTTACCTAATTTAAACTTTTGTTTTAGTGCGCAAAATTATTTGATGCACTCATGGAAAAATTTATTGCTGTGTGTTTTGCTTCAGAAACTTTATTTACCAAACTTGCTTTGAAAACAAATCAATTTGCACGTGGAAATGCGGTTGGAGTTTTTCCTTGTGGTCATGGTCGTATCAATTTTTCGATACAATAAACTTTTTCGCAATCTTAGAGAATTTTACAATGACCGGTTTACTGGGGGATGCTGTGGTGGCCCAAACTTTGGAACGGACCAAAAAAGGTGCTCGGCTTTGTTGTGGCTAGACAGACGCGGAGCGTGTGGTTCATCATTCTCATCGCTAAATAGTCGTGTCACAGTACAGGAAGTAAAAATTGTGTTTGGAGAAGTGCGCTACTGCGCTACCAAAAACGCACCAAAAAAGTTACTCGGATTTGTTTTAGCTAGGCAGACACGGAGCGTGTTGTTTATCACTGTCATCAATAAATAGTCATGTCACAGTACAGGAAGCAAAAATTGTTTTTAGAAAAGTGCGCTACTACGTCATCTGCAAAATGCATACCGTACTTTCTTACAGTTTATTTCCTTTTCTGTAAAGCAAGCGTTCATTATGTTTGGCATTTCGTTATTATTTTGTCGACTAACAATCTAAACAGAAAATACCACGCAAAAAAATGCGTTATCTCGTGCAGCTATGTATTCCCATGTATTTTTGGCAAGTTTTTCTTGTTCTTTAATAATTATGAAGCAAAATACGGGTACGTCGCCGAAAACCTAAAATAGGAAAAGTATCGTTTGCTTGATTCTTTTTTGTTTGTTTGTTTGTTTGTTTGCTGGAGTTCAACTTCCATTGGCAAAACCGTTAGTCCATGATTTTGTCCAACAAAGCAAGAACGGTTTTGCTTACAAAATGGTCATCATGTTTTTACTACGGTCCAATAATTTTCAATCCTACTGACGTATTCACATATACCAAAGTCTTTTACAAGGAATTGAGCTCAAAGCTCTGGATATCATTGTGGTGTGAAAATTATGCTTCAGGCAAAATCGTAAATGTGGTCTTTTGTTTATGTTTCTTGAGTAAAGGAGTGAAACAATACAGTTTAGGATGCCGTTGAGTTGACGTTTTTAGCGCAATTACTGTTGATATTGCTAATTATGAATGAATTATGGAAATAAATTGCTAATTATGAATGAATAATGGAAATAAATCGGATTACGCTAAATTGCTGAAAGCCTTGCTAAAAACACCAAGTCGACCTCGAAAATCGTTTCATAACTCCAAATTTATCTGTCATAGGGTGATGGTTTTGCAAATAATAGTTAAAGTAGTAAGTTTTGCAAAAAGTCAGAAAATTTCATGATCGTAGCGTAACTGCTTCATAAGGAAATTGCAAAATATGTAAAACAGGGATCGTTTCTATCCCCCCTTGGGCTTTATAGGGTTAATTCATATGCAACTTTTATAGCTTGTCAAACAGAGCTACCGCCTTGAAGCTCATGATAATTACAGTAACTAATTCAATCAGGCTCATGATAACTACTGTAACTAATAGGGGTTGAAATGATTACCCATTTCGACGAGGAAACAGCATTAAGGTTATGTCAAATGAAGTAGGATTGTAAGACGTGATGTCTCTATGAAGTACTAAATTAGTTCTGCCTATTTCACCTCAGCAATAATTTAATTCAATCAAGTTTCGTAAAATAATACGAAATTTTGCTGGGAAATAATTTGCAGCACCACGCAATTGTTTGAAAAACGAAAAACTGCAAAGTTAAGTTTTGTCTTTAGCTGCAATAATTCAATTGTTAAATTTGTTTCGCAAAACACTATCCAGTCATATTTCAACAATTTCTTCAGTTATCACTCGGTCAATTATTTTCAATTCGTTTCCCAGCGCACGAGAAAATCACAAATTTTCTGTTGCAAAAGTATTTTTTATTACGTAATAAGGTGTGAGCAAATGCTCCCTTTTGCAAAATTATTTTTGGAAAAAGTTGTTATTTCAAAAACTAGGAAAGATTGGCACTTTAAACTTGCACTATTAGCTTAAATAATTAGCATAAACTCCACACAGAATAGTCATATTTTGCTGGAGTTTTTTGTGAATGCCTGAAAATAATTTTCATTGATGCGATGGTTGATGATATGAATTCGCATGTAAATTGAATTTTGTATTTTTAGCGTAATCAGTAGGCTGTAATAGTTATAAGGCTTGCTTAACCCCAATGGCTTTGTTAGAGAAGGCGGGCGGCTTGCCCCGGGTGTCACCATTTTTGGGTGACACAATTTCATGATACCAATCAAACAACAAAAAAAGCAGCAACCCGATGGTTAAAATCATTGGAAATGTTGAATACAGTGAAATGGCCTCAAAAATGACTCTAAGCTAATATAACGCACAAATCAATAAAAACTTTGAAAAATGGTCGAAAATAAGCAATAAAACTTGATCGCTTGTTGAAAAGTCCTGAACGTAGGTATTCATCAACAGTTATAGGCTGTACTGAAATTGTAAAATTTTGCATGGGGGGACGCTTTTGCAAACTTGACTGAACCTTAGTGAAGATCAGGCGCGTAGCCAGGATTTCACAAAGGGAAGGGGGGCTTTTTTGGAAGTTTGATTCAACCATAAACGAACTTGACCCAAATTTTCATTAGTCTTTAATTGGATTGAGGCGATTTTTTAGTGAAATTTAGGTGATCTTCAAAAAAAAAAGGTCTTTGCCGAAATTTAAAGCCTTTTTCTGGCCTAAATCATAAATTTAAGGGGTTTTTCCGGCAAAAAACAGATGATCTCCAAAAAAAAAAGGTCTTCGCCGAAATTCAAAGCCTTTTTCTTGCCTAAATCATAAATTTAAGCGAAAGAACAAAAACAGCCAGGGGCATCCACGAAAAAAACAAATTAAGCAATGCAGCGACGGAGAACAGAACTTGTAAATCGACAATATGCATAGGCATCACGCCAAGCAAGTGTCCCTTGTCAAAAAAACATAAATCACAGGGACCCCAAGTAATTGCAATTCCTGTAATGTTGTGATCGTTAAAGTGCTTGTTAACCGACGTTGTTTTCTCTTTTTCATTTATTATTTTGTAACTTAATTCAGATTTTGTAACTTAAATACTTGAACAGAAATTTGACATGCGGTATTTTCCTAAAACCCAAACCTACACAAAATAACTAGATTATATGATCTGCTCAATCTTTAAAAACAAAATCAGAACAATATCTGTTTCAGTAATCATTATGGAAAAAGATAAGAACACAGGAGAAATTCATAAATGTAAATCAAATTCTTATTATTTATCAATGATGATGCAGAGTCTAGTTTGAGCTGTTAAAAATATTTTATTTTGGAGAGCCCATTTGGTGAACCAACTTAATCCCCCCCAATCCTCCAAAATGGTCATGTATCATATCTAGTTACATCAACTTATCCTTAAAATTTTATTTGTTTACCTCAAATAGTAAAAAGTTCTCATTTTAAAAGACTTGTTTGGGATGTTCCACCGCCGTGATATCTCCAATTTAATTTTGTTTTTTACATCTCTATTATACTCATCTATTTTGAAAATTTTGTTTGCTTATAGCGTGATGAAGAAAAACACTTTATTTTTAGGGAAAATCCTTTAATATCAAACTCCTAGATTTTGCCATGCTTTATCTTTCATTAACATCAAACTTATCCCTAAAATGTCATTTTTCTAACTTAGGTGCAGAAATATTTCAAATTTTTAGAGGCCCATTTGAGAGGGGATCCCATAACGTGGTATCCAAAAATTTTGCCATTCTCCATCTTTCATAATCAACTGTTCTGAAAATTTTAGCTTTTTGGTTCAAGCGGTTAAAATTTTTGAATTTTGCAAATCTTGTTTGAGAAGGACCCCCCATTTTGATAATCCCAAATTTTGTCAGATCATAACCTCTCTTTATGTTTGCTTATCCTGAAAAAGTCATGAATCAATCCAGAGTGGTTAAAAAGTTTTAATTTTGGAGTACTTGTTTGGAAATGACTCCCCAGTTTGGTGCCTCCAAATTTCGTCAAAATTCACATATTTTTTTTATTTGTATTTATCCTAAAAATATCACGTATGTACCTTAAGTGGTTAAAATTTTGGACTTTAGGAGGACACGTATGAGGGAGACCCTCATTATAGTATCCTCAAATTTTGTTATGTTACAATTTTTCTTTATAGTTGTACCTGTCCTGAAAATTTCATGATTGTGTTTAGCTTAACTGAGTGGTAAAAAATTTTAAATTTGAGAGGGCCCGTTTAAAGGAGAACCTGATGGTGCAACCCAATTTTTGTTGGTTTAGTTTATTTTTAATATCTACCCATTTTGAAAATTTTAATCCATATAGCTCCGATTCTTCAAAATTTCAAAATTTTAGAGAACCCGTTTGAGGTGGAAATCCCCCATTGGAACCCGTTTGAGGTGGAAATCCCCCATTGGAACCTGTTTGAGGTGGAAGTACCCCATTGCGGCTTCCCCAATTTCCGGCCGGACCTTGTTCTTCCTGACACCTACAATGGCTTAAAGTTTGAATTTTGTTCGTTTAGCAGTTTAAAAGTTGGCAAATTGGTGAGAAAAACAGAAATAAAAAGAAAAAATAGTATCCAAGTCAATTGGGGTAAATGAACACAACCATAAGAAATGTGGTTGATAACAAGTTCAAACACCACAAACCGTTTTTCATCAATATTGGTACTTACCAATTTATCCTGGTTCAAATTTGACTACTTTTTGACAAATTTTGGCCTCTAAAGTTGTACGTACAGTACGAAGTCTTTATTTGCCGTAAGTACAAACTCTCTATTTGCCCTATGGTCTGTCCAAATTTCAACTTACCACGTTCAGCCGTTTTCGAGTTAAAAGCCATTTAATAAATTTTAAACAAAAAACTGGCCGTTTTTACACAATTTTTGATTTCTTAAACCCCGATCAGGTGACCTATGATCCCTCGAATTGTCATACTTGTTGCTTTTATTCATTCCCATGTTGTGTCCAAAATTTTTCTTCTGGGTTTAACAGTTTTTAAGTTATAAGAAAATCAAATAAGTTACGATCAGTGGCGGATTTGGGGGGGGGATGGGGGGGATGCATCCCCCCCCACCAGCCTAAAAGTAACGATTTTGGCCGAAAAATCAGCCTTTGTTTCGAATAATTTGGCTCCATTTCGGGATGCATCCCCCCCACCGACCTAAACGTAACTAATCCGGCAAAAAATCAGACTCAATTTTGGTGAAGACCTTTTTTTTTTTCTTTTTTTTGGAGACCACCTGAATTTGGGCGAAAAAAACGTTTGAATTTCCGATTTCGGCCGAAAACTCAGTCTCTATTTTGGTGAAGACCTTTTTTTTTATTTTTTATTTTTTTTGGAGACCACCTGAATTTGGGCGAAAAAAACGTTTGAATTTCCGATTTCGGCCGAAAAATCACTCTCAATTTTGGTGAAGACCTTTTTTTTTATTTTTTATTTTTTTTGGAGACCACCTGAATTTGGGCGAAAAAAACGTTTGAATTTCCGATTTCGGCCGAAAAATCACTCTCAATTTTGGTGAAGACATCCGAATTTTTGAGGTTTTGTGCTTCAAATCCCCCCCCACCAAAATTTTCTGGATCCGCCACTGATTTTCTAGATCTCAGGCCGGCGTTAAGCCCGAAATCTTGTCAAGTTTAGGCCCGAACCCAACCCAAAGACCTCGGCCCAAACCCGGGCCAAAAAGCCCGGCCGGACTTACTACTCTGGGACTAGGACCAACTTTTCGAGAACAGACCCTTTCGAGGTCAAGGACAAAAATGATCGATGCCGAGAACCAATAAGGACGCAAATTTTCTAAATTACGATATTGTACTTTCAAACTATTTTTAAGTGCGCAAGCGTTTAAGATGTTGCATTTTGTTAAGTTTTTGATTCTAATTCGAAAACAGAAATTTCTAAAAACAATGAATATCATATTGAAGTTTTACGCTTTAGCAGCAATTTTGATTCCGTTCGGTTCCGATATCGCGGTAACGAAATTATGCCGTTACTCGTAAATACGAATAGCTAAATTTTAAACGTAGAAATGGTTAAATTTAAGGCCTTAGCTTTATCAGATACGACCCCGAGGCAAATGTCCACTGATTATGCATCTCAAGTTTTTTAGCAGTTTTTAGCACAAACCTCATTACTTGGTCAAAGCACTTCTTTTCACCAAATTGTTTAAAATAATATCATAAATAAATTATACGTTTTAAATATGATATTATTTTCTACAAGTATTGCAAAATACTGTAAATTTTTATTTTAATTTGATTTGAGCCACCGCATCGGGTATTTGCAAGCTCAAGTCTTTGGAAAAAACTGGGTTCTGGAGGTCCAGAGCAAACTCTTCATGCCTCCGTTGAACTATTTTAGTGATTTGTTTTTAAGAAAATAGCAATTTTTGTAACTTTTAAAGGAGATTAGACAATTTTCAAAACGATTAGAAAAAAAATAGCGTTGAGATTAAGTTATACAAACTTTAGTTTACCCACATTTTTCCAATCCTAATTTCAGATCAACCTTTTAGTGTCGCATCTAATGCCTATTAATAAATGAGCGCTTATGTTTCGGCCGCCAAAAAATACTGCGTAAAATTTAGCATAAAGTATTTAACTGCAAAAAGTTACCTAGGGATCTTAGGACGGCCGTTAAAGAAAAATTTAGGAGAAAGGCAGTTAATTTAAATTAATTTAAAATTAATCTATTTGATTAATTAATTTAAAATTTTATTATTAATTTAATAATCTTTTAGTTTAAAAAATTGATTTAAAAAAGTTAATTTAATTTAAAAATTTAAAGATTTTAATAAAATTTTAAATTTTATTTTAAAATTTAAAATTTTTAAAAATTTTAATAAAAAATTTAAAAAAGCACTTAATTAATTTTAAAAAATTAAGGAGAAAGGCATTTGCGCCAGAGCCCACCTTCAAAATATCCACCATTGCAAAACCGCAAAACCAAAATCCATAAGTTTTTTTCTAAAAATGCACAAATTGCAAAAAAGAATATAATTATCGGAAACAGTTCATTTTCATTTGCCCCAATTACTCATTGAAAAACAACTCCACATAAGAACCTAAGCGCAGTGATGTTGATCCACAAATGCGCACAGAGTAAATAGATAGTTGCAAGGCTTGGGACACCGAAATAACCTTTCGGTTTTCTGTATTAAGGTTCCTACTTTTTAACACTTTTCACGCAGCAAACTTAGTTTTTGTATTGAGCAAATGAACTATGTTTGAATCGTTTTTTGAAAATGCTCAAATTCTTATTCCTTCATTCCTCGTTAACTGCCGCTTGATGTCGATAATTATTTGCATCAGGTTTCAACGTGTAAACATTTGCCACCATCAATGAAGACCATCCGCCGCATCTCCGCGCTCTCAACCAATTCTACCAGTGTAGGGCGGTTGGTATTCCACAAACATGAAGCAAACGATCATCTGCGGTTTCTCGTCCGGTGCATTCCGAGGTGAAATGTGGTCCAGGGCTGGTTGGTTTGGAATATTTTTGCGCCATATTCTGTTTAGTGCTGAGTTCTTTTATTACTTGTTGACCAAATTTTCACTCCAAAGTGCAATTTGATGCCAGGTTTTCAATGGGTGGGATTTTTTGCAGCATCGCTTCTTCGATGAGAATCCCGTCGGAACGCAGCGTAAATAAGTTAACTAGGGAAAGCTGTCGCCTTCACCCGTTGACATGTTAATGTTTTGGGTCTGCTTGTCCGTCTTTTGGTTCCTTTTTTTGCGAACAAACCGGAAACAGGAAAGTGAACAAGTTGAAAGTCGTCAGCGCTGTCCGGGTGGACTAATTGGGACGGCCTCTGTTTGAGTGGTGTGGAAATGGCCAATTTTCTCTCCCGGGTTTTCCAGTCCAGATGGTGTTTGGAGAGAACAAACTCTCCTGATGAGATTCAAATTATTGTTATCTTTTTCCATTTTAGCAACAACATGAACATAAAGTCACAAGTAACAGCAGATGATTTTTGAACAGAAGTATTTACACGCACTTGCGGAATGACAGGGAATCGAACCGCTACCCTTGCGCGTCCGAGTCCCTACCGCTGCGTCATCTACAAGGCCAGGTCGAAAAGACTTTCAAACTGCTTTGAGCATTTTTAACATTTTAAGAGCGAACCGCACGGTGGCGCTGAGGCGTAGGCGGCTTTTTCCAATCACACGTATTCGCGCGCACAAAAATGCGTGTTGCTCGACTTCATGATGCATTTTGCCTTTTTTCTCATTTTCATTGAAAAAGATATCACGTATATTTCCGCATGTAAATACGCGTGAACGGTAAAAGCCATCATACTTGGACTCGGTAACTTCAACGCACTGCTGATCAATCTCGAAAGTTCACGTCTTCGTGTTTTGTGCTTTTGTTACGTGAAATTACCAGTCAGTATTTCGATTTCAAAACGTTTGTTGCAATTGTGTTTAATTCGATAAAGTTTTATGACGTCATTTTGTCCAGACTATTGTTGAGTGGCCTAAATCCAGGTAACGTAGCGTACACCACGAGTGACAGAGGAATGCACTTGGGTTCGATTGCCGGGTGTGGCATGTCACCGCTTTCCTGCTTGACGTTCAGTCACCGTGTGTGGTAGACAGGGAGGCATTCAAGTTACTGTTTTGTGTTTTGGCCAGTTTAGACCAAGACTACTCGGGAACCGGATCGACTTGACCTCGATTGAACTGCAGTTCTTAAAATCCACTGCTGCTTGGAAATAAAATATGGCTGACGTTTTTAATCACAAACTTTTACGAGAGATGGTCAATAAAACTCTAATTTTTTGATAGTAAAAACACAACAAGCGATAAAAAAAGTTGAACGCTGCAAAAAGAAATTCTGTTACGTCGCTGAGAGCATGTGATTTGACCAGTTGAGAAATTCGAGTTCGATCCTGATGTTGGCAGCAGTGCAATTTTCCTCTGATAACAAAAACAACGCAAACAAATAGGAAACACGCTGTAATTGTGAACTTAAATATAAAAATAGCACAAGGCGATGAAAAGCAGCAACAGTTTAACAATAAGGGTTTAAAAGACTATTTAAACAAATGACTCCAAAAATAAACAAAAATAAAATAATAGCTATGCAAACAGTCGACAATAAACTGATGTTATGCTTAACGTCAGAGGTGGAGTCCTCCAGGACGTCCTCAAGGACACAATTTGAAGTCCTTGGCCTTGGTCTCGAAGCCTGCAAGTGCTCGAAAACGGCCTGTCCTCGGCTCGAGGGCAACACTATTTTTTTGACTTGTTGAAAATAATGGGCCAAGGTCATGACTAATTTTGCTTCGTCTTGAAGAACGCCAGAGAGCTTGCGAAAAAGTTTTTAAAGACATTTTTGATTCTGGAAAACGCCTGAATTTTCTAGAAAATTTACCAAATTTTGGAGCAAGGACCTTTTTTAAAATTTTTTGGGATGTCACTTTCGCGTTGTGTTCTTGGTCCTTGGCCTTGGCCTCGAGCATTTCTGTCTTTTTGCCTCGAGAGTGTCTGTCCTCGAATGGGGTCTTTTTGGCCTTGGATTTATTTTTGTGTCGTTGGGCTTGATCCTTGTGTCCTCGACTCCACCTCTGCTTAACGCTTCCACTGAACAACTGTGTGATCTGATAGTCAAGCACTGTAGTGACCTAAGAAACACGAACAAACGTAAAGCTGAAAACACAATTGCGGTTACCGGCAACTGATTAGATCACCTGACATTGACAATACTGAAGAGAAAACCCAAACTAACGATTTCAAATCTTACCGCAGTCGGTCTGTAACTTAGGGGATCTAAATACCATCGAAATACATGCTTTTTTTAAGCAGAATATGAGATAGCAACACTGCAAGCGAAACAATAATTGCGTCGAACTAACAGCCCCCCTCCGTCCACTACCCACACCTCCAACGCAGGTATTAATAAGCGCTACTCAAGTTAAATTCAAAGTTGACTACGTCGGCATTGACGTAGATGGCCATCAGCAAACCCTAGGTTCTTAACTCTAGTGCGCCAACAAAATGCATTGTGAAATGAAAATACTTGAAATATACAACAAAATTGGTTAAAAGCAAATTGGTTTAAATATTTGAAGCAAAATGAACGAGGACGTCTGCCAGAAGTGTTTTACTATGACGTCATATGCATGTAGTTTTTGCCTTCGATGTGCTAAAAGCAGTGTTGGAAAGACTCGAGTTCGAGTCCAGACTCGAGTCGGACACTAGGCCACTTTTTAAGGACTCGGACTCGTGACCTTGAGACTCGGACTCAAACTCGGACTCGTGGAATTTGAGAGAATTCAGACTCGGACTCGTGATTTTTGTTAAATGTCTTATTGTAATGTCGTATTACAGAGCTTATATATATCAACAAAATATACTGTAAATGTGACAAGCAATGAATCATCTTTGGCAGGGAGAGATTTCTTACCCAAATCAAAATGAAAATAATTGAATTTGGTTTTATAGTTTGGCAACCGAATCTTTTTAGCGTTTTGGTGTAATTGGTTTGATCACGTTTGCTTCGATGATGCCGGTAGGTAAAATGTGCTCAAGATCAGGGTGTCAAACCGAACCTGAACCCGAACCGTAAACACGAATGAACCGTTTCATTTTGGTGAACCCGAACCGAACCTGAACCAGCAAAATTTTACTTCAGTGAACCCGAACCAAACCTGAACCCTCAAAATTGTGCTCAAGTGAACCCGAACCGAACCTGAACCCCTACCAAAAGTAAGAATATATTTTTCCATATCCGGATGCCGCTGACGCTGGTACACGCACAGTAAGAGCAGTGGTGAACTTCAACAGGATCAACAATTTCTCCTTTTTTTTTTTTCTGGACGAAACGAGTAACGACAGTTACATTTTAAGTCAATGAACCCGAACCGAACCTGAACCAGTAATATTTTACTTGAATGAACCTGAACCAAACCTGAACCTCGAAAATTGTGCTCAAGTGAACCCGAACCAAAGCTGAACCGCTAAAATATTTTGAGCCGGAGCTAAACCTGAACCCGAACCGTTATTTGAAACGGTTCGACACCCTGCTCAAGATATCGCATGGCTAAAAAATTCTTGGAAGTTATTCCCTATTCAAGTATTCGCAGGTAGTGAAGGGAGATAATAAGTTTTGTCTGTGTTAAGTAATGTTAAATTTTACATTTGATTTCTAGATGTTACAATGGAGATTGAAAAGCTAAAAAGAATCAGCTTGCATCCAAAAAATTGCTGATGAGACTGACAAAAATTACGTATCCAGATGATGAAGCATGAAGTATTTTTTGATTATTCAGCAGTGCAGTGCTGTTTAACTTTTTCTGTGTATGGGCTTGGGTTAGATCTGAATTTTCTTAGGTTTTTGCAAAAAAAATTCTTTCTGTTGGTGAGTTAGTTGATTAAAACATGAACAGGTGTATACAGCCAATTCAGCAAAAACCTATTCTTTCATTTTTCAAACTATTCATAAACCATAAAAACAAAAATTGCATAGTGCATGCACTAAATTATGTACACGTTATGACAAATGTATTTAAAACCGAGGTTTTTCTTCTGAATAAAGAATAACAATTCTAGCCTATTAGTTATGAAACGACAAAAGGTACCAAAGCATGGCGACAAGTGGCGCAATCAGGATGGGCTAAAGGGCCTTCAGCCCCTCTTCGCAAAATCACTTAGAAATACAACCCCAAAATTTAAGGGTTTATATTACCCAACAAATTCAAAGCCCCCCCCAGCAAAATCTAATTGCGCGCTTGATCGCGAACTTAATGATCCTCTACCCTTGTCCCTAAACTGATGAAAATTAAAAGGTCCTTCTATTTTTTAGCTTCAGCTGGTCGACTTTTTGCTTTAGGTTACTTCCAAAACTAACCAAATTACTGAAAAAAACGTAGGCTACATCAATTTGGTTTTCTCAGTAGTAATCGAATGTAATACTACACCACAAATCTGCCAAGTTTCCGAAAAGATAATACTTTTTTGCACGCTTTCGTCGATTTACTGATTAATACTGATTTAATAACTTAAAGTTCTAATAAAGCTCTACTTTTTATTGGACGCCGTGACAAATCTACTGAAATAAGCTATTTTGCAGGTTGAGCGGTAACGCGTTTGTCTCTGGAGCGGGAGGTCCGAAGTTTAAATCTTGGGCCAGTGAAATTGGACACACTGTTGCCAACTGCTCGCTGCCGTTACGACATTTTTTCGAAAGAAGCTGTGTTGCCCAGGCAGCAATGACGTGGAGATGGGCCGTGATTTCGATGTTTTGTGGTTTAGAAGAAGAAGAGCGTACAAGATTTAGGAAGAAAAAAAAGAAAAACAAAGGAAAGAAAAAAACCTTATCGCGGCCAACAGTGAGTTTGTTGGGATGAAAAGGTAGCTTAAGACATATAACCGTGTGAAATATTTTTTGTCGAACTTAAGCCGTTTTTAAATGAGACCGCTTTTTACGCCAAACTTGCGGGGCGGTTTTTGGGTCCTAAAACCAAAGTCACGTAACCAATTGCCTCAAAATTTGATACGAACATGCAAATCAATAGTCTCAAACTGCTGTCAAAATTTCATGAAGCTGGACCAAACCGTTCTTGAGTTATAAGTAAAGGTCTGAAATTTCGCACTAATTAGTTTGAAAATGGCCGAGTAAAAACAAAAAAACACTCGACGCGAGCGTCGGTCGTTCCAATAACTTACAAAATTCTTTGCAAATGCAAACTACAATATAAGAGGGTTTCATGTGACGTTACTCGCATACTTTTACTGAAAAAACTTTGTCAAAACTGAACTGGCTGAATAAAATATATAGGTATAAAAGAAAGAAAACTTCGAATTTCACCTTTCTCAGCCATGAGGAGTTTTGCAAACTCGGGTATGAATTAAGGCCGAAGTAGACGACTAAATTTTATTTGCAAGAGCTCTTGCAAAAGCGTTAAGGCAACCTTTTTCTGTGTGTAAAGGGCCTAGTTAGAAGACTGTGCAACGCTAGCAGAAACGTTGCACAAACGTCTTCTTGCAAAATTTCTGAAAGCGTTTGTCCATATTGAAATAACTTTGGCCGAATTTTAAATTTCACTTTCCGGTCAAATTTTCGAACTTTTCGAACTGGGACTCGTGATCCTCAGTTTCGGTGGACTCGGACTCGTGGCATTCGGACTCGGACTCGGACTCGTGGCATTCGGACTCGGACTCGCACTCGTACTCGTGATCTTGAGCTTTGGTGGACTCAGACTCGGACTCGGACTCGTAGCTTAAGGACTCGCAGTCGGACTCGTGAAAGTGGCAATTGTCCCAACACTGGCTAAAAGAAAATACGAGCATCAATACTCCTAAGGAAACTAGATTTTGTTGAAGTGCGTAGCATTTAATCGCAAAGTTTTGGAACGTAAATTGTGAGGTGATTTTAGCGAGTAAGAGATGGTGTATTCTCAATTACAAGGTTTGGGATCGATTCTCTGCCGTCGTTGTTAATTCCACCAGTGATGTCACTAATCGATAATTGCATAGATTGTTCAAAACAAAATAAATAAATAAATAGTTGTGTGAGTTGCAATTAAAAAACTGAATGTCTGATGCATTTATTGGAACTTCGCGCTCGTAAGTCCTTTCTTTTTACTTGTCCTTATTGATAAATGAGCAATAAATTTTATTGATTTAATTATATCCAAACACGGTTTAGGGTAAAAAGTTGAATTTTGGTAACAACATGGCAATAAATGGCGGCGTCGTATATTTTGGGAAAGCTAGGTCACGTGATCTTGATTATAACTACAAAAAAAGCAAAAACCAGCCATTTTTAAGTCGAAGATGTTTTGATTCGCTTGCAGCTCCAAAGCAGCTGAACGTGAAAAATTGGAATTTGGAAACAAAATGGGTAAAAATGAAGGACATATGCGCATCAATTTTTGGTAAAGCATTTTGACCAAAGGGCAACAGAAAGTACGGGCTAAAGTTGTGAAGCTTTTGGAGAGATCTTTATTCGTTTTGCAGACCCAAATAACTTTGTGTTCCAACCTTCAATGGAAATGCTTTTCCTAACATTTAGGTTGACAAAAAGTAGTGTTTTTTGATAGCCAAAAAGTCTTTATAAATAAAGCTATAACTAAAAAAGCAAAATCTTTGATAAACAAACGAAAGACCTAAGATAAGCAGTAATGTTGTTCACTCTTTAAAATCGAAGCTACGTTTGCGAATCAAAGAATCCTAGTTTTGGAGAATTATCGTATGCAAGGGTCTATCGGCGTTTTTTCGTTGACTTTTCATTTCTATGTTTCGTGTATTTTTCAGCAATAAAATAAAATTATCAAAAGTTATCCTGCGTTTGTGTTCGCTTTATATTTGTCCTGACAACACATCAACCAAGTTGCAATGAACATTTGTCGATTTTGTAACGAATTGATTCAATTCTGCTGGCTATGTGCTCGTGTAATGGAAGCTTTTTGTAAATTTCAAACGATTCTTTGAAGCGGTTCAAAGCATCTGCATATTCGTGCAATTCAATCAAGCAGATGCCCATGCTATTAAGTGTTGTGGCAAGGTAGGGGTCTTTTTCCCAATTTATCTGAGTTTCATAAATTTTGCGCGCTTTTTTCAAACAGATCAGCGCTTCCGCATATTGTTGTTTTCCTATGAGACATTCGCCCACGTAAGTGAATGTGCGAGCAATGCCAATATCTTTTCTCTCATCTAGTGTTGTGTTTTGAAGGATTTTTAGTGATTGTTGTAAACAAATCCACGAATCATCGTATTGTTGCAACCCAATCAGGCACCTGCCGATGGCTCGCTGTGTTGCAGCCAAATCGCGATCCTAGTCAACATTAAGCGAACTGTTTCGATAGATTTCAAGTGCTCGGTTTAAATGTGTTAACGCTTCATCGTAGTTATACAAATCAATATGACACCTACTGATGTTATGAAGTGTGTTGGCAGCACTCCGATCGGTATCCGCATTCAGAGTTGTATTTTGTCTGATTTCAAGTGCTCGGTTTAGATTTGTTAACGCTTCATCGTAGTTATGCAAATCAATATGGCACCTACCAATGTTATGAAATGTGGTAGCAACAACCAGATCGGTATCCGCATTCATAGTTGTATTTTGTTTGATTTCAAGTGCTCGGTTTAGATTTGTTAACGCCTCATCGTAGTTATGCAAATGAATATGACACCTACCAATCGCATGAAGTGTGGCTGCAACACTCCGATCGGTATCCGCATTCAGAGTTGTATTTTGAGTGATTTCAAGTGCTCGGTTTAGATTTGTTAACGCTTCATCGTAGTGACCCAAACCAATATGGCAGTAACCAATGGGATTAAGTGTGGTGGCAACATCCCTATCGGTATCCGCATTAAGAGTTGTATTTTGATAGATTTCAAGTGCTCGGTTTAGATGTGTTAACGCTTTATCGTAGTTACGCAAATGAATATGACACAAACCAATGTTATGAAGTGTGGTGGCACCCACCTGACCCCTACCACTGTTTTCTTCGATTTCAAGGGCTCGTAGCAAATAACTTAACGCTTTATCTGGCTCTTTTAATTTAAGCAAACAATATCCAACTTGATGGTTTGCCCATTTAACGTCATAACCACCGCTTTTGTCTATTAATGGGCTCTCATAAACGTTTAACAAGTGTTTGTAAAATTCCACAGCTTCGTCAAACACTAGTGTTGAACACAGATAATTTGCTACAGATTTGATTTGTTGAGGATTTAGGTCAGTTTGGTTTGAACAATCATTTATTGTATTTAGTTCAATTTCTGATTCAAGTTGTTCAATACATGCGTCAAAATCAAATTTACTCGAGTCCCAAATTTGTTTTTGCGAATCTTTAGAAAAACTTGTTAAATTTTTCATGCCAAATTCTAAACCAATTGTGATGTTGATTAATTGTGGATCGGTATAAAAGTGAAGTTTGGTGAAGTTGAGCTGTTTTGCCACCTCGCATTGCAAACAATATGCAATTTGAAAGTAGCTGATTGTGCATGCCGCTCCTGCAATATCCAAGAATGCTTCAATGCCATCTTGTTGCAAGTCAATTGCGTTGTCGCATTGACAATTCTTTTTAGTATAAACTCTCAACCTCATTTCACATGCAACGGTAATCGCAAATTTTAATTTCTCAGCTGTGTTTTGTGTTATTTGTTTGTTGTTTGCCATTTCGTCAATGATATCAAAACATGAGTTTGCTGAAATATTATGTTTCCTGGCCAACGCTGAAATGAATATGGTGGTGCTGCGATAAACGAGTTGTTTGATGTTGATTGTGTGTTGTTCTTTAAATTTGCTCAATCGAAATCGTGTCGAAAAGTTGTTCAAATCTTGTTTTACCTGTTTTTTAATATCGTTAATGATGTCTGTTTGTGGTTTTGTGTCGCAGTAATTTCTGGCGCCCTCTGCAAATTGTTTGAAAATGTTCTCATTTCCAAACACAAAACATGTTTTTGTTAATATGTCAGCTAAATGATAACCGTGTTTCAAATCTGCATCAGATGTGAGATATTCTAACATTTCACCAACTGGTTTGATGAGTTCAGTGGTAAATTGTTTGTTTTCGGTGTGTTTTTGTCTGCCCAGTGGAAACTTACATGCATGAGGCATCATTCCATCGAATGATATGCCTCTTGGTGTTACGTCATCGTAAAACCAATCTCCTAGAATGGATAGTTTGCCGTTTAAACTGGCAATGTTCAAACTGGGCACAATGGTTTCCTGTACATTCAAAACAACAATGTGAAAAATCACTGAAAACCACTTAAAGTATTCTAAATATGATTTGTAGTTCTCGTCATCAAATAGGAGGATTATGTGCTCGAAATCTGAGTAGGCCGTGATTTCCTCACGAGCGAGAGAGCCCATCCCTGCGATAGCATATTCACAAGGGGCTTTCCCCATTATGACCTCACAATATTGGCTTATTTCGGCCATAATTTGTTTGTATTTGTGAGCATTAATTTGTTGAGTTGTTGAATTGCCGTTGTTTTTGCATTGCTTAAAGCAATTCGACTTCTTTCTGAGGATAGTTCTTCAATTTTTGGAACTTTGCTTTCCAGGAATACTTTCACTTCGTTTCGCAGCTCTGCAATTACACTTTTGATCTGCTCACTTTTTCCGATCAAATCCGCAGTTTGGTTGTTTGCTTGTGCTGTTTGAAGAATATGGCGGCATAACTCGGAAAGATCGGATTTGATTTGTGAAACGTTGGGCGGATTCCTAACAATGGCAGCGTTCAACAATCCAGCACTTTTAATGAGTGAGATTTTGTCCGGGCTCCTCTTTCTATAAATCAGTCCAATTTGGTGTAGGATTTCGGCTGCCTTTGCTGGGTTGGTTTCTTTACCTGACTCGTCACAACAAGTATCTTTCATCTGTCGAGCGAATCTAAACTCGTCTTCAATTCTTTCTTTAGCATCCGCCATGTTGTTGATTATTGTTATATTTTAACTCACAAGGCTTCACTGCAAAACTTGCGCTGTCTTGTGGTAATGTTTGCCACAGCTACTCGTGGTAATCATCCATAGCCACAGGCCTTGAATACGCTAACTTTTACAGGAAATGACGTCAAATCGTATCACGAATTGAAACTGCGCTGGAAACAATTTTCTTCAATCCACGATCTCGGTTTCACGTTCTAAGTTTTTCATTTATAAGGTACAGAAATACGAACTGGACCTTGTGTTGTGAGTTCGAATCTCTTTCAGTTCAAGTCGCGTCGTGTTTGTATTCATTTCAAGTTTGTGTTTGTTAAATATTAAAAAAATCTGCTTGCCAACAAAATACTTTTTTTTAACATTAACTTGACTAGCATCCATAGTTGCAGTGACGCAACCAGGAGTGGTTAAAGACTTCAACCTCCCATTTAGCCGAGCAACACCGCTTAGCGACGGCCCTGACCTCCGTGTCCGATCAAAGGCTTGCGTGGTAGGGGCATTTGTATAACCCCGCCTAATTTCAAATTAAATTGTTTCAAAAAACGTAAAGTAGGTTTTTATTTTAGGACTGTTTTTAGCGGAAAAAGCATTGCCATGGGAAAACGATTGAGGCATCGGATTGTATTTAGCAAAAGCTTCGAACGGTGCTGTAAGTCAAAACATAGTGAAATGAGCAAAAAGTAATGTTTGCAACAGAAAATATATACAGTAGCGTATATATCGGAAAAATATTCTGTAGTTGTATCAACCTTTTCATGGTCTCAAAAAGTGCTCGATAATGAAAAGCCAGGATAATTGCTGTGATATGATGGAAATTATATACTTGTATTTATTTTGCAGAGTCTGCTGCATATATTTTTTTATTCAAATACCTTTGATTCTCCAGCAATGAGGATAAAAGTCGATTTCTTGGTCAAAAACTCAATTACTTCTTTCACATCGCGCTACAGTTTACAATAGCTAAAATTGAAACATAATGTTTGATTTTTTTGTTTTAATTTTGGGGCAGCGGTTACGAAGATTTTCAACAAATACAAGAATTCCCCTAAAAAAGTTTTTGGAAATTCTGAGTTTTGTTCTTCGCGCCAAAACCACAATGCTTTTTATTTTGTGGTTTAGGCAGGAAGAGCAAAACTCAGAGTTTCCAAAAACTTTTTTTGGAGGATATCCTTTTGTATTTGTTGGTTGAATATCTTCGCAACCGCTGTCCCAAAATTAAAACAAAAAAATTCAAAAATTATGTTTCAATTTTAGCCCTTATAAACCACTGGAATTAGCTAAATGATTCACCGCCTTTAAAATTACCAAGCAAATCCCACCAGCTCATAAAGTTCTACAAGCGAGCCAAACCGCAATTTGCGTGACCTCCGAAATTTGACCACAGGTGCTAAAGTGGTGATCCCGACATGACTGACGCGCACCCTTCCTTATTTCAAGAACCAACCCACTCCTCCATCAAATCAAATTTAACAAAAACAAAGATGGATAAACCATGTCGCAGTGACGCAATGCCCCCTTAGCAGCTTGACCTTGGAAATTAAAGAGAATGAAAAATGCAAAAAACATCCGTTCTCTTTCTGAAACACAATAGTAACAAAAAGTAGCTGTGCAGCAATACTGTCAAAATAGTATAAAAGTTAATCATAAATTTTAAACTCTTTAGGTGCCACCAAAGCTGTAAAATATTATTTATTTTTTTTTTTAGTTTTTCAAATTTTTGCATTAGCGGATAAAGGCATCTATCTAGTGCAGTTTTTGCAAGCCATAACCTTAAAAAGCTTTTTCATGGATGTTTATTTGCTACAATAAAGTTTTCATACGTAAGTTTAAAATCTTCAGCTGGCCAAAAAAGAATTTAACAATTTTTTTTTTTAATGTAATTTTTGCATTGGTTTTAGTTAAAATTTAATACTACAACAATAAGATATTTTGGAGCAGAAAAATGGGTTTAGCACCAAGTTTGATCAAAAAAATTAGAGCCAAAAATAAACGAAACGTATTTGAACTAGAAACGTTTTGGTTTATTCTTAAACCATTATCAAATGAGATTGATAATGGTTTAAGAATAAACCGAAACGTTTCTAATTCAAATATGTTTCATATATTTTTGGATCTAATTTATCTGATCAAACAATAAAATACTTTTTGCAATAAAAGTGTTTAAAAACAATAACGCTTTTAAATGCTGCTCTGAAAACTTTTAATTTAAGTAAATGTAGAGGGTGCAAATAAAACCGTAAGCGTACAAGTGTATCTTAAGTTTATGTACAACATTATGCCGGCTCGCCAGGCGTTTCCAGCGTACAATTCAATTCAATTTAATTCTTCATTTTAGTTCAATTTCCAAAAACTTAATACCAGAGGTGTAAAGCAGGGGTTTTTGAACTTTTAAAGATATGGAGCCCTTGAAGAAATTGACCATTATTTACGGAGCCCCACAATAAATTTCTAAAATAAAAACCAAAAAAGTAAACGAATAGTTTCCGGAGCCCCTAGGTTTCTCTAGCGGAGCCCTGGCGCTCCGTACGGAGCACTTTGAGAACCTGTGGTGTAAAGTAACGATAAAGTTTTGCTTGAGTGGATTACTCAAGTAGTGTTTTGCGGTAACGAGTACTTTTTGTGTAGTTTTTTTTTGTGGCTACTTTTACTTGCTTACTTTTAGTGCGAAGTAACGCTACTTAACCCCATAAAGACTAAGCGGAGTCGATTATAACCCAGTAGTTCTTTCTTCCTGCATATCCCAGACATTAATCGTACCAATCATTTGAAATTTCTTGATTTTATACCAAATTTAGTTATTATTCAATTACCAAAATTTGAAAATGTTATCGTTTGTGTTTTAAAAGTTGTTAGCAGTTAATTAACTGTATGTCCTATAAGACTTACTTTAGCAAGGTTGAAGACAAAAAAGAAAGAGTTTTAGGAGTGCAGAGTGCGAACTAGCAACACTAATAACCAGAGCTGGGCAAGTCCGCAAGTTGCCCGACAAAGCCCAACCTCAGACCTCCACGTGGTGTCGGGTGGAAACAGTGGAATTACTGGCAAATTGAGGCAATGGCAACTGGCTGTTGAGGGTGGACGAGGTTAAGAAGTGCAGGAACTAGCAACCAGGCAATAGCGCAAGCGAAAGCCTGATACTGCGAGGTTCTGCCGTCTAATTTCCGACCCCTGACTCTAAGGCCAACAGGAGGTTAAGGGCTAATATGGAACCGGTAGTAATGGGTCAATATTGCGGCAGAATGTCAATGCGAGTATAGGGTACAGCGGATAAAACGCGCTGCCGTGTCGCAGCCACAAGATAGAAAGGATGCTGGTCCTAGTCTAGCCAACATAGAACTTCGTGTCCATCAGCTTGTGAAAATCCCTGTGCACCTGTAGTTCCAGATGGCACCTGGGTAGAAGTCTGCAGCTGTATTGGTGGGCTCCGCCGAGGCCAGTACTCCAGAGAAAAGTGCGTCATTTGCAGTGTTGGTATGTTGCCATCGGTAGAAATGGCAGCTCGTAGCTTTCTGTTTGTTTGAATAATCTGGTCCTTGGAACTTTTCCCTGTTTCAAGAAAATCAACCATATGAATTATGTCGGTGAATAGAAAAAAGAAAGTAACACGGATCACACCCCTAAATTCAGAAGAAGTGGCACTGTCACAACCAAGAATCAGTGAGTTCTTGAGTGACAATGCCGACAAAGATAGCACTCCGCCATCTGCGCTCTCTAGCCCAGATGCCAAAAAACATCAAACCTGAGCCCTCAAGTTGAGAAAGTTCCTTTGCTAAAGAAGTCCGTCTCAGAAGCTGAGGGTACAGCAAAAGTGGCATGGTCGGTTGTGAAACCGAATACCACTTCAACTTTCCCTGTGGAGCCTCAGAATCCAAGCAATTCCTCGAATATTGCTTGCACGTCTAAGGTGAAGCAGGGAAAAAACTACGAAAAAAAACTGGAAGAGAAAAGAAGCGAGTGATGAAGGGTTTGGCTGGTATGTCACTGGCCGACCTTAATCAGGAGTCTTCTGATCACTCCTCCGGTCAACCCAAAAGAGCTAGAGAATCTTCGGATTCTTTATCCTCTAAAACAAACCTTCCGCAGACACGTGGACGACACGAAGTCGCTCATGATATGCAAGCCAAGAAAACGATGGCTGGCACAAGAACCCCAACTAGTTATGCTGGGGCTTTGAAGGCCAGAAAATAAAAATTAACTATAACAAGAAAAGAATCTGAAGGAGATGGTGATATGGACAGCATGGGTCGTCGTGAGGTCCAAGGTGCCATCACTAAAGAGATTTTCCATGCCGATCCGGGTTTTTTTGTCCGTATCGAACACGCTTTTATCTTTGAAGATAAAGTGCTGATGATCTGTAAAGATGAGAAGACCTTGGAGTGGGTAAAACATGTGGTTGAGGCCATTGTACCGTCCTAGGTAGGTCACCAAGGCTACGATGTAAAGGGCGCGAAAGATTTGCCTCCAGCAAAAACCTTCGGAATCTGGTTACCAGAGGATGAAGGCTCAAGCATTTCCGATACCCTTACGCTACCCAAGTAGCAAACGTTTGCCGGTCAACAGCGGGCCGAAGGCGGTATCTTTGGCGGCCACCAGCAGTAAACGTTAGCCAAAATCCGTTATTTCCATTGAAGACGTCACATCTCCCTCTTTTATTTGAACTACCAAGTCCCCAGAGTCTCTTCGGAGGAACTGCTCCGTTCTCGCCCTATTCGCTGTGAGCTTTCCCGTCTTCGCTGCCATGGCTACAGTGTTTTTTTATCTTCATATCTTCACAGGATCAGTCAGAAAGAGAATTCTGCTTGTAGTGCCTGTGGACACCCTCTACAGGGCCTCAATCATCTCCTCCTCGACTGTCCTGCCTCTGAACCCCTTCGTAAATCTATCTTTGGTTCCTCTCTCTCTCTCTATTCTTGATCTATGGTCCAGACCTTGGGGTGTGGCCCGACTGTTGGGTCTCCGCAGAGTTCCTCCGCGCCCCCATCCCTCGGAAGGGGTCGGGTAGCACCACCACCATCACCACCAGGTTTTTCATTTAAGGTTTGGCTGAGCGGGTAAAACGGCTAAATACGTCATTTAGCCATCCTGGAAATTAGCTTTTCGGTTATTGACCAATTGTGTTCTATTTAATGATTAAAAAATTCACTCGAAAGCGCTGGTCAAGTTAAATGACACCACCAAGCTTAGCACATTGCAACCCTAAAGTCGCAGGAAAGAATATAATGATCGGAAACAGTTTATTTTCATTCGCCCGAAATTTCTCATTGAAAAACAATTCCGCATAAGAACCGAGGGGTAGCGCAGTTGATCCACAAGTGCGTACAGAGTAAATAGCAGAGGTGGAGTCGAGGACACAAGGCTCGAGGCCAAGGCCAAGGCCAAGGACACAAAAAAAATCCGAGGCCAAGGCCAAGGCCAAGGACAGCCCTTCCGAGGACAGAACCTCTCGAGGCCAAGGACAGAAATGCTCGAGGCCAAGGCCAAGGACCAAGGACACAGGCGCAAGTGTTCTCCAAAAAAAAAGTCTTCAAAAATTTTTTTCAGGCGATCTCCAATTCGTTGGCGTACCCAGAATTTATTGGGATAAGCCTAAACCACAAATCACATGAAATGACGTCATTAAAATTTTTCCAAAGAGGAAGTTTTTGTGGGACAAACATATCGTAGGATGGAAGATCTGATATCGCTGCCCGTTAGCACGTAACCAGGATTTTGCAAAGGGAGAGGGCTTAAACTATTAGTTCAAAAACGCAAATATTTAACTTTGGAAACGTGTTGAGAAAGCTAGTGTAACTCAAAGGTATCACAGACGGGGGGTCTCCATTGGACGATTTTTTGTAATTTTTTGGAAAAAAAAAGCTATTTTAATGCCATTGAATCACATTTCGCAAGTGTTCAGAGCCATTTAAAAGCACTAGATTTTTGACATTTGAAAGCCAATTGAAAAAATCAAATTGTTTAATACTCCTTTTACTTGCAATTGAAGTTTAAAACACGTTTAACATCTTGTATTTTGGAGTTAAATTTAATTGTAAGTGATCTGGTCCAGCTAGGGTGCGTAGTCTTAATTATTATATACTGTACTGTGCTAATGTATAATGTCTTAATTATTATATAATATAATAAATATAATGTGCATTGTCTCTTGCAACATTTTAGCAGATAATCCACTCGAGAATTTTCCTTAGAGATTTTTGTTTTGTCATGACAATAACCAGTTATAGGAGTATATGTTCGGCCAAGGGGCCCAGGCTCCCTCAATTGAAGTTCCATGATTCGTTCAATCAGCATTTTCCATGGCTAATTTTTTTTTAAAGTATTTTGTGCGTAAAAACCGGCGAGGCTGGAAGTGAATTACTGAATTGTTATTGAAAAATGGTAAAATAGGTAGTTACGTCAACTAGCCATGTTATTGTCGGGCCGGAAGACCAAAAGAAGTCTTACGATTTTAGCTCGGGGCCCCTAACTAATACTCAGGCTCGTAGCGAGAAATTCGCACTGTGGGGGCTGGTTTGGGGGTCTGGGGGCGGGGCCCCCAGTCACCAGAGGCCAATGGGGGTTAGGGGGCGAAGCCCCCAGCGATCGAAAATTTTGTATTTTTTTGCAAAATGAATTTATTTTAGGGCTTTTTAATAGAAATCAATGCTTTTAAAACGTGGCATAGAAATTGGCAACCCAACATGATTCAACTAGTTGCATTAATGGGCTATATGGGAAGTGGCTGATGATAACATTGCAGTTCTCTTGTTTACCTGTTGGTAAATCAAAAAATTCTATTATTCAATAAAACTCACACGGAGTAATCTATTTCGTCTATATTTTATAAAGAAAAATTATTGGGGGAAGGGTTAATGGAAAGATATTTGAGAGAAGTGACAGGTAATTAACTAACACAGAATAGCCCCCCTCCCCATATTCCTGAGTTGATGATATATTTGTTGATAAAACCGATGTTTGGCGTTTTTAAATTAGCGATCAAATTTGATTGTTTATTTTCGGGCATTTTTTCAAAGATTTCATTGATTTGTAACTTTAATTTTTGACAATTAGCCCCCGTTGAATATATGTTTCAAATGATGCATTGAATCACTTTTTAGTCAATTCCAGCGCAAAAAACAGTCTCAAAAGAGCTAAAAACGTGGTATTTTCCTTATTCTGCATTTTGGTTGACAGGCCAATGGGGGGCTATAGTCCCTGCCTCGCCCATGGCTACGCTACTGCTGGTACTGCGTCATATTATGGTAAATCCAGCCCTGATTAATGCATTACGTTCACAAAAAGGCTAGATGTGGGCCTGAGATAGCAACTTTTAGGACAAAAACTCCTTGTCTTCTTCGGTTTATACGTTTAAATTGGCTGGGAAAAATTGAATTGAGGGGGACCCGGAGCTCCTGGTCTTCAATATTGTAAATTAGTTATATTGTTGTCAGCGAAAAATGCAAGAAAGAAACTAAAACTGAAGAAACAATAGGCTTTTTTGTAACATTTTTGACATTGGTGAAATTACAATTAGGGGGGGCCTGCCGCCTCTTCTTGCCTACGCCTATGCTCCAATCGAGGAAAACAAAAAAGTTGTTCGCAACTTTTCCGCGAGGTTTCTGGCGTTTTCCAACGAAATTTCAACTGTTCAAAAAATAGTGCTGTCCTCGAGCCGAGGACAGGCCGATTTTCGAGGACTTGAGGCTTCGAGGCCAAGGCCAAGGCCAAGGACTTGACCTTCGAGGCCAAGGCCAAGGCCAAGGACTTCAAAATGTGTCCTCGAGGACGTCCTCGAGGCCAAGGACGTCCTCGAGGACTCCACCTCTGGTAAATAGATAGTTGCAAGGCTTGGGACACCGAAATAACCTTTCGGTTTTTTGTATCAAGGTGCCTCCTTCTTTTTACTCTTTTTAACACTTTTCATGCAGCAAATTTAGTTTTTGTATTCTGCTAACAAACTATAAAATTCTCAAATTCTTATTCCTTCATTCCTCGTTATTTGTCGCTTGATGTCGATAATTATTTGCATTAGGTTTCAACGTGTAAATATTTTCCACCATCAATGAAGACCATCCGCCGCATCTCCGCGCTCTCAACCAATTCTACCAGTGTAGGGCGGTTGGTATTTCACAAACATGAAGCAAACGATCATCTGCGGTTTCTTTCGTCCTGCGCATTCCGAGGTGAAATGTGGTCCAGGGCTGGTTTATTTAGAATATTTTTGCGCCATATTCTGTTCAGCGCTAAGTTCTTTTATTACTTGTTGACTGAATTTTTATTTCAACGTGCAATTTGGTGCCAAGTTTTCAATGGGTGGGATTTTTGTTGTGCGGCAACCGGTGGAGATTTCACAAACGGGTTTGTTGCCGCAAAGCAACGAAAGGTTTTGAACCAGAAGCTGAAAATGTGACTTTGTTTTGATGCTATTTGCAGCATCACTTCTTCGATGAGAATCCCGTCGGAACGCAGAGTAGATAAGTTAACTAGGGAAAGCTGTCGCCTTCACCCGTTGACACGTCAATGTTTTGGGTCTGCTTGTCCGTCTTTTGGTTCCTTTTTTTGCGAACAAACCGGAAACAGGAAAGTGAACAAGTTGAAAGTCGTCAGCGCTGTCCGGGTGGACTAATTGGGACGGCCTCTGTTTGAGTGGTGTGGAAATGGCCAATTTTCTCTCCCGGGTTTTCCAGTCCAGATGGTGTTTGGAGAGAACAAACTCTCCTGATGAGATTCAAATTATTGTTATCTTTTTCCATTTTAGCAACAACATGAACATAAAGTCACAAGTAACAGCAGATGATTTTTGAACAGAAGTATTTACACGCACTTGCGGAATGACAGGGAATCGAACCGCTACCCTTGCGCGTCCGAGTCCCTACCGCTGCGTCATCTACAAGGCCAGGTCGAAAAGACTTTCAAACTGCTTTGAGCATTTTTAACATTTTAAGAGCGAACCGCACGGTGGCGCTGAGGCGTAGGCGGCTTTTTCCAATCACACGTATTCGCGCGCACAAAAATGCGTGTTGCTCGACTTCATGATGCATTTTGCCTTTTTTCTCATTTTCATTGAAAAAGATATCACGTATATTTCCGCATGTAAATACGCGTGAACGGTAAAAGCCATCATACTTGGACTCGGTAACTTCAACGCACTGCTGATCAATCTCGAAAGTTCACGTCTTCGTGTTTTGTGCTTTTGTTACGTGAAATTACCAGTCAGTATTTCGATTTCAAAACGTTTGTTGCAATTGTGTTTAATTCGATAAAGTTTTATGACGTCATTTTGTCCAGACTATTGTTGAGTGGCCTAAATCCAGGTAACGTAGCGTACACCACGAGTGACAGAGGAATGCACTTGGGTTCGATTGCCGGGTGTGGCATGTCACCGCTTTCCTGCTTGACGTTCAGTCACCGTGTGTGGTAGACAGGGAGGCATTCAAGTTACTGTTTTGTGTTTTGGCCAGTTTAGACCAAGACTACTCGGGAACCGGATCGACTTGACCTCGATTGAACTGCAGTTCTTAAAATCCACTGCTGCTTGGAAATAAAATATGGCTGACGTTTTTAATCACAAACTTTTACGAGAGATGGTCAATAAAACTCTAATTTTTTGATAGTAAAAACACAACAAGCGATAAAAAAAGTTGAACGCTGCAAAAAGAAATTCTGTTACGTCGCTGAGAGCATGTGATTTGACCAGTTGAGAAATTCGAGTTCGATCCTGATGTTGGCAGCAGTGCAATTTTCCTCTGATAACAAAAACAACGCAAACAAATAGGAAACACGCTGTAATTGTGAACTTAAATATAAAAATAGCACAAGGCGATGAAAAGCAGCAGCAGTTTAACAATAAGGGTTTAAAAGACTATTTATCGAGATCTTATAAAATCTAGGCCAGTGGCGCAACCAGGGGTGGTTAAACGGGCCGGACCTCTCTTTTTGGTCAAGTCATTTAAAAAATTCAACCCAAAAATGTTCAGGTTTAAACGTGTTTTGGACGTAACTTGTAAGATATTAAGCGAGGCCTTGAGATACTGTACAATTTATTATTTTTTTGAATTTATCTATTTATTTATAATTTATTTAATTCATCAACTTGCTTCCAAGTCGTAGTAATTGTATTTTTTCCAAATGACTCAAACAACGTGCGAAATGTATCCAAATGGCGTGAAACGTTTTTTTTATTATTTAAACCAAAATGTCCGGCGGCTGGAGTCTTTGATCTCCAGATCGCCATGGGCTTCGGCGGTTGAGGGGATCCACCCCTAGACCTCCGCGCGGGGTATTCTTTGCTGAGTTGCACCAGTTTGCTCAGCATGCCGCCCAAATATTACGGCAATACTCCAATTAAAACATCTCGACATTGGCTTCAAGTCCTCCCTGAGCAAAACCCTCATTGCGCGCCTGATCCAGGTAAATCAATTTTTAACCAAATTTCTTGAATAATTTGTTTTTTTCATAATTGTCAATTTCTTGCTTATTTTTTATTCAGAGTTTTATATTATGCGCTTGTCACATAATTATTCTAATTTTGAATGCTATTAGGCCTGCCTTAGCTTTAGTCGTGCGTACTTTAATAGTTTTGCCGTTCTTTTGATTTGGAATGTTTGGGTAATCCCGATATGTGCAACGAGTTTCCATGGACAGATGCTTGTTTTAATGTTTGCTACTCATTAGCTGCAATATTTAAACTCGAAGTTTATGACGTCATAAACATGTTGCAATTTATTATTGTCAGTTTGCATATTTTTTTATTGTGACGTAACAACGATTTTTGTGGGGCATTCGAGAGCTTGTGCGGTAGTATATATAAATGAGTGTTTCTATTCCATTTTATTCTAATATAACTTCAAGATTCTAATAATTCTGTCGTTCTAATATTGTTTAGATTTCATACAATTTTCTCCAACCAGACCTCCATAACTCCCAATGGAAATGTTTTTCCAGTCGTGGAACGTTTTGTTTGATGTCCGCGAAATTGTCTCAAAACTTATTGCTTTTGTGCAGATACGTTCAAGTTCATTACTACGTCGGCGGTTGTTTATTATTACGTCGGAGGTCGTTTATCTCCCAATATTTCAAATGTTGACCAGTTGTGCAGTTGCGCACCTGCACTCGTGTATAAAGCGTTGAAACTTGGGAATGTGATGCGCAGAGCAGCGGGTGCCGCCATGTTGGATGCAATCATCCCCGGCCGTAACAAAAGTGGGGTGGATTCATTCCGCCCCATCAGCCACTGATCCAAACAAAGATATAAATCAATGCAAGAGCTGTGCACACTGCACACTTTATGGTGTGCTCACTGTACATCGTAATATTGGTTAATTTTGATTGTATGGTTTTCATAAACATTTGCTGCGTACATGGGCACAAAACAGCCCGTTTATTTTTATGCATCAGCAGTACCGAGATTTCGTGACAAATCCTAACGTTTTTTGTCCAAGTTGAATTTGTTGGATGCATTGCATTGTGGATTTATGCTGCAACATCGATATTTGAGTTTTGGTTCATTTGTATACACGGATTTGCGTTGGAAGACGATGATCAGTGCAGGCGAAAAACAGTTTTGCATAAATAAGAACAAAGTTTTGCCACTTTTGCAAAGCTCAGGCGTTAGTAAGCACCGTTAGTAAGCGAGGCAGATGCCTGATATATTTTACAGTGGTTCACAAGTTATTTTTTTTCTTCCATTCGTTGTGGGGTAGTATGACTTCCTCCCGTACAACTTACTCATACTTATAAGTCACACGGTACAAAAACCCCGTCCGCCTCTCCAACTCTCACTTCTACCGACCAGTTTCCATTGAAGTTCGGCTGCGCGAATAAAGCGGCAATATACGTCATTCGTCCATCTCGGGAATTAGCTTTTCGATTATTTACCGATTGTTTTCTATTCAATAATTGAAAATACCTCTCAAAAGCGAAAATTAATTCAAATGACGTCAACAGGTTTTGAGCACATTGCAATCTTAAAGTCGCAGGTAAAAATACAATGATCGGAAACAGTTTATTTTCATTGGCCTGAAATTTCTCATTGAAAAACAACTCCACATAGGAACCGAAGCGCAGCGCTGTTGATCGACAAGTACGTCTGGAGCGAGAATCGAACTCGGATCCTGCAGTGCAGGATAGCCTTGAGCTTATGCAGAAATTTCTGTTCTTGTTCTTGTAGTTTATTCGACAATGCACTTAAATGTATATAAAAAAAGAAAAATATATCACACACAGAGTAAACAGATATTTGCAAGGCCTGCAACACCGAAAAAATCTTTCGGTTTTCTGAGTCAAGTTCCCTCTCCCCCTTTTTTTTAACACTTTTATATACAATCGAAAGAGGGTCGAAAAATTGTGCTAAAAAATAATCAACAGAAAAGCACGGTTTAGCTTTGGTGATTGCTTCAAACAATATTTTGAAACTTACCAAAAATAAATTTTTGAGGTCACGTAATGAAAGGTCATGCCCCCCTGCCTGTTGTAAAGATCCTGTCGTCAAGGCCTGTTCTAAAGATTGCCATGTTTGAGATTCATAAAAAAGCTGAGGATTCCCCTCGTTGGAATTGTTTGACTTTCACAGATGATACCTTCAAGTAATCTTGCAGTGCGGGCATGCTCTCGAGTTGGAGTGCATCCTCATACTGAACCTAAACCCTAACCCAAATCGGAGCTTGCTTCACATCGTATCCGGCATCATAAAGGGGCGTCCCAACGAGAACGACCGACTCGTTTGAAAAACTTAGTAGCTATAAATTCTAATTAGAATCAATTTGAGGCCGTTGATTTGATTTGCGTTTCGTTTGTGGTTGAGCTACTAAATGGTTGTGATGCTGCAACCTTAACTCGAATTCTGGTCTCTGCGACCGTTCGTCTGAACGTGAATTGTACAGCGCCGTATGGCGTCCAAAATCTTGCTTCGATCCTCATCGCTGCAGTCTTTCATCATCGAACGTGTTTACGGAAAATAATAATGAGCCTCGTCTTTGAAAAGAAGAGAACAAATCGCCAAAATCTTGAAAACCGAATTCGCCAGTTCATTTCGTGCCGATGAGATTAGCTGGCCAATACAGGGCAAATTATATAGCTCCGCAGCGCCGCCAAGTAAATTACATGCAGTGATTGCTTGAATTGTTGAAGTATTCAAATAATAGCAAAGCATTAAAAATTGATTTCAAATTAAAAAAAAAATGCTTAATTCAAGTAGCATATTAAATCGAAATAACTTAGTGCATCATCTAAATCAATGTTAAAGTGAAATATTTGGACGAAACTGAACCCCATACGAATCGTTCTCGAGTCTTTGGTTGAGTTTTCAGATAATTTTTTCCTTCGCGCAAAAACATGAAATAAACAAAACACAACAAGTCATAACTCTTTCAAAACAAATTTAGCATATCAGAGAATTACCTCACATAAACGTTTTCAAAGTTTGATTGTGCGTTTGGGTTCAAAGTTTAATGACCGATAATTCCCGACTCGTCGCCCAGAAAACATGTGGTTTCGATTATCTTCCATTTTCACTTTTTTGCCGAAATTGAGAAAATTTGCTTTAGGTTAGTCTCGGCCGTTATTGAAAAAGCGACAAAAAATCAAACTTAATTCTATTTTCAACTTTTTGTCAAAATTGGAAAAAGGTGGCCTTGCTTATCTTTGGAATTTATCAAACAAATGATTTCACTCAATTTTCAATTTTGAGCTAAAATTGGAAAATTTGCCAAAAATTAACTTCGGTATTTTTAGCCATGTAGTCCTTTAGTTCGCCAGACCCAAAGTTTGTTGATTTTAGGAACTTTGCATCTCAGCAACCTACTCGCTTTCGTCATTACGATAGTCGTTGACTTTCGGTTGCCAGCCTCGTGAAAGTTTGGCGGGGTCGCGAAGAACGCTCTTCGATGACAACAAACAGCAAGGATTGAGCGCCGTTAGTAGGCGAGGCAGACGGTTGATATTTTTTACAGTCATTTAGAAATTTGTTGTTTTTTTCATCCATGCGTTGTGTGGGGTCGTATAGTAATTATTGTTTCCTCCCGTACAACTTACTTCTTCTTTCTTCTTCTTTCTTCATTGCCCGCTTTTCCGTGAGGGTTGCGGGGGCAGTAGCTCAAGATTGAGCCGCCACACCTCACGGTCTTCCATCACCTCCATCATTTCGCTTGGGCGAAGTCCCAAGCGATTCCATCCAAGATCCTCAATGTAATCGGTCCATCTAGTTCTAGGTCGTCCGACTGGTCTTCTCCCATTTGCTTTGGCATGTAAAGCTTGTTTGGGCAGTCTTTCCTGAGGCATTCTGCTTACATGGCCAAACCATCTAAGCTGTGATCTTTCAATTCGGAGAAGTAACGGCTCGATGTTAAGAGATTCTCGAATTTCAGAGCTACGCACCTTGTTAAACAGTGTAACTCCTTCGATTCTTCGTAAAAACCTCATTTCGGACGCTTGCACTTGTGATCGCATTCTTTCGGTCATTACCCAAGATTCATGACCATAAGTGAAAATGGGGACAAAAACTGCTTTGAAAACTGAGAGCTTTGTCTTTTTCGACAATTCTCGTTTCATGACAACCGAGTAGTGCAAAGCTCGCATTACTGCACTATCTTTCCTATTCGGGTATCGAGTTCTTCGTCTTGCCTTCCGTCACTCGTAAATGCAACCCCAAGATACTTGAACTTCTCTACCTGCTTCAGTGTCGCTCCATTCACTTGTAATACGCACTGATCAGTGTTTCTCGAAAGATGAAGTACCTCAGTTTTGGCCGTGCTTATTTTCATTCCGGCGGTGTTGCATGCATCTGCAAAGCTATTTAATGCGCGCTGGAGGCCAGATTCTGTGGAAGAAAGCAGAACCAAATCATCTGCAAATAGCAGACGACTAATTTTGCAATTTCCAATCGTGGCACACTCATCAGCTTGGCTGCATTTGTCGACCCAATTCATGTAAACAATGAAAAGGAGAGGTGACAAAACGCACCCTTGCCGGAGTCCAACGCCCACATGGAACGGCTTTGATTGCTTGCCATTTACCCGAACACAAACCTCCGGTCTGCAGTAGAATGACTTAATAGCGCGTAACAATTGACCATCAACGCCATACTCCTGCAAAACCTTCCAAAGTTTATCCCGAGGAACTCGGTCATACGCTTTTTCAAGATCGACAAAGCATGCAAAGAGATCTTTGCCATACTCTCAAGATTTCTCGAAGATTTGCTTTAGAGTGAAGATTTGGTCCGTGGTGCTGCGACCCGGACGAAAACCGCACTGACCATCTTCCAGTTTTGATTCCACTATTTCTCGGCATTTCCTTTCAAGGCATTTGGCATATACTTTCCCTGGCAAACTAAGGAGAGATATCCCTCTGTAGTTTGTACATTGCTTGCGATCTCCTTTCTTGAATATCGGAATAATCACACCTGTTTGCCAATCTCTGGAAGTTTTGCCAAGCTTCCACGCAACTTGACACACTCGCGTTAACCAGAGAATTCCTTCTCCAGTCAGCGCTTTCAACATCTCGGGTCTGATTTTATCTTCACCAGCAGCTTTTCCAGATTTTATCCCTTTAATTGCAGTTGCCACTTCTGCTGCAGTGAAAACTTCGTCCTCCCCTAGATGTGTCACTTCGTGTGTGTCACGAGTCGATGCCTTTACAGGATTTAAAAGATCTTCAAAGTATTCTCTCCATCGTGAAAGGATTTCATTCTCATCCGTTAGAATGTTACCGTCAGAATCCTTGTTGGAGTACGTGATACTCGATCTTTTGCCACGTAAACGGCGGATGGTCTGCCAAAATACTTTGTTTGCCGAAAAATAGTTGGAATCCAACCGACGACCAAACTCTTCCCATGACTTCTCCTTGGATTTCTTTACTGCCGAAGTTGCCGCTTTTCGCGCCTCAGTGTACCGGGATTGCAAATCAGATGACGATCTGTCTTGCAGCCAGGCCTTGAACGCATCTTTCTTTGCTCGAATAGCTTTTTTAACCTCTTGGTTCCACCAAGGCGTTCTTTTCTCACTATCGCCCGCCATTCTAAGCCGTTTTCGCCCACAACTTTCAGCAGCTGATGAAATGATTGCTGATCTGAACAGCAGCCATTCCTTCTCGATGTCCTCGGATACATCAGGAAGTTGTCTGAACTTAGATGATATACTGGATGCAAACTGTTTTCTTACTTCTTTGTCCTCCAAAGCCTCCCATTTGATCCGGTAAGTCACAGACGACCGGTTGGATCTCTTGTTTGGCCAAGGTTTTGAAAGTCGTAAGGAACATACTACCAGATGGTGATCAGTTGACAATTCAGCACCTCGTTTCACTCGAACATCCAGCACATCAGAAAACAAATCTGACGAAACTATGCAAAAATCTATCAAAGATTTTTGATCCATACTAGGTCGATACCATGTATACTTGTGAACCTCTCTGTGCTGGAAAAAGGTATTCATGATGCGGAGTCCGTTGCTACAACAGAGCTGCAATAAATACCTTCCGTTCTCATTCAGTCCAGTGACTCCATGTTTTCCGATCACACCCTTCCACGTATCTGTGTCTGTTCCAACATGTGCGTTAAAATCCCCCATAAGGACTGTAGATTCAGTAGCTGATACTCGTAGAAGAGCATCATTTACTTCATCCACAAAAGTCTGATATTCACTCGTGGCATTGGGGGCATATACCTGCAATAGGCACAATGACCGATCCAATACCTTAAGCTTCAACATACAGACCCGTGATCCCAAAGGAATCCAATCTGACACACAGTCTGACAAACGGGGGCTTGTGAGAATCCCCACACCCGCTTGTGCAGACATACTAGGATCAGCACCAGAATAGAAGAGTTTCCATCCGCCATCCAGATCTACAGTTCCAGAGCCACGTCGTTTGGTTGAAGAAACTCCGATAATATCGAGATGATACCGCTTTGCTTCCTCAACCAATTCTAGCTCTTTTCCTGTGAGGGTGAGGATATTCCAATTGCCCAACAGCAGTTGGTGATGGTTGACCGGTGAGTGTGCGACATTATCTCGAGTACGAATACTCTGCGCTGCCTCCATTCGCCTCTCCAAACGTGTAGCGGGCACATTGGTGGAGCTGCCACTAGGGCTGGCTGGTGGAGATTGTCGCTTATTTTTCGAACGAGCCCCTCTGCCTAAGACTCGAACGCCATAGGGGTTTCGCTGAATGACGACCTGGGAGTCCCCAGGCGCTCCCCTGCCGGACGAGGTTCCACTTGTGAAGGTGGCCCCATTAACGTCGTTCACGTAATTTTCATTATTTGTGCTCATCATGATTTGTTATGCAGTTTAATCTAACTGCGGAGAGGTTTTATATCAGAGTTGTCCTTCTCCTAGGTTATATGCTTACCACAGCTGATGGGCATAACCAACCCAGGTTTTAAGTACAACTTACTTGTAGTTATAATTCACACGGTACCAAAACCCCGTCCACTTTTCCTACTCTCGCCTCTGCCTGCCAGTTTTCTTTGAAGTTCGGCTGAGCGGATAAAGCGGCCATATGCGTCATTCATCCATCCGTGGAATTGCCTTTTCGGTTAATGACCGATTGTTTTCTCTTTAATAATTGAAAAATCACTCGAAAGCGCTGATCAGTTCAAATGATGTCACCAAGCTTAGTGTGCATTGCAACCTCGTAGACTTGAAGGTAAAATATAATGGTCAGAAATAATAATTACTTTCATTTGCCCGAAATTTTTTATTCAAAAACAACTCCACATAGGAACTGAAGCGCAGCACTATTAATCCACAAGCGTGCCTGGAGCGAGAATCGAACTCGGGTCCTGTAGCTTGGAAATTAAGCTTGCAGTAAAATCAATTTAACATAACTCCTGAAAAATACAAATTTTGAACGGTTCAAAATTTCACCATAAATTTGGCCAAATTGCAGAATAAAATATTACTAAATCTTAAACGTAAAATCATTAACTTTCAGAAGTTATAGCCTTCGTAGATATGCCCATTGCCCAATTCTTGCAAGTGTTTCAGTATTTATATGCTTACGTCATTACTACGAATTTTCACCAAAGAAAAAAAAAAACAAAATCGTAAACAACTTTATGAATCAGCCGACAAACGGGAATATTCTGTGGGACGTCACCCGTTAACGCATGAGTGCAAGAAAAACTCATTGATTTGACTGGATTATGGCCGACACGGCTGTTTTTGCCATCACTGCAACTTGCGATAACAAATATTCCAAAAGCAAAAACAGGGCAAAAACAACAGAAAGAAGAAAGTAAGCGTATCACCTGTATTTCGCAATTTTTTAACATCACGAAAGACAGATTTCGCTAAATTTCTCGCAAACTAAGATATGCGATTATGCCAATTGGTAGGTAGCAGTGAGTAGCTAAATCAAATCTGAAAAATTGGCTACTGTTACTGGTACCTGTAGAGCTAGGCTACCAGAGCTGATCTACAGTATCATAATTTTTGGCTTCAAATTTAAATCATTCATAAGCTATAAACATCATCAAAACTGTCCATTTGTTTCATACAGTAAAATACATCACTCGTATGATGCTACTGATAAATTTAGTTTGAATCATTGTAATTGCTGGCGAAGCAGAAACCTAGTCTTATTACTTTCCTCATCGACCATCGTGTTTCGTGGTTTGCGAGAAATTTTGCATAATCTGCCTGTTGTGATGTAGAGGGGAGTGGAGTGGCTAATTTTTACACTCCGGCTCCACTCCGATATTTTTTAAACTGACTCCGGCTCCAATCCGACTCCGAAATTTTACAACAACACTCCGCTCCAAAATACTTCGAGACAAAAATACGCTTATACGAAAAATTCAAACCTATTGTCATATTGCTCAATAGCTTCGGATAAACCTAGCCTAATCACGTATTCTGATATTCTATTTCCAAAGAGCAAAAGTAGTTGCTCATTCTACTACCAACTATCACTACAGCTTAAAAGACTACTTTAAAGTCAGACTCCGGCTCCGCTCCGGCTCCTAATTTTTTTCAAAAATTGTCACTCCGGCTTCAATCCAGCTCCGGCTTAAAAGTGCAAAATCCGGCTCCCACTCCGCACCGGCTCCGGATCCAAGCTCCACTCTATTGTGATGTCACAAAATTGGGAAATACAGGGTTGCCAATGGTACGAAGTCAAACGGATTAAATCATGTTTCGGCGAATAAAGAGAATTGTGGAAAAAGGTGAGGAACATCTCTTTAATACCTCAAGAAGCTCTTATTTCTTCAATAAAAATGGTTTCGAACAATATCTCTTTTATTGCTTTTCAGTATCTCTTTAAGCAGTATCTTTTTAACTGCCTCTCTTTAAGCAGTATCTTTTTAAGTGCCTCTTTTTAAGCAGTATCTTTTTAAGTGCCTTAAGTGCAATATCTGTTTAAGTTTATGCAGAAATTACTGTTCTTGTTCTTATAATTTATTCGACAATGCACGTATATGAATAAAAAATAAGAATAAAAACATTAAATCTCACACAGATTAAATAGATAGTTAGTTGCAAGGCTCGCAGCACCGAAAAAACCTTTTGGTTTTCTGAGTCAAGGTCCCCCTCCCCCTTTTTTAACACTTTTATATAATTGAAAAAAGTCAAAAAATTGAGCAAAAATATGATCAACAGAAAAGCACGATTTAGTTTCAACAATTACTTGAAACAATATTTTGGAATTAAACCAAGATCGATGTTTAAGGTCGCGTAACAGGTACACCATTGCTTGTTCACTTTTAGCAATCCTTCAGTTTGACGCTATATGTTATAAGTTTTAGCATGTTTTGCAATTTTCACGCAGCAAACTTTGTTTTCGTCCGGTTCAAGCGAAATTTGTTTGAATAGTTTTTTAAAAATGCTCAAATTCTTATTCCTTCATTCCTGGTCAACTGTCACTTGATGCCGATTGTAATTGTAATTACATTTTATTCACCAAGTTGCCTTGGCCAGGAGACAGCGAAGGGACCTTTCGGTCTTCGAGTCAAGCTGCCACCTGCCCATCTGTCTACCACACACGATGGAGGCTTCACACTGTCCCTTTAATTGCTGAACGTCAAGCAGGGAAGCTGTGAATACCAATTTTTCTAGTCGTTGGTTTGACCCGACCGGGAATCGAACCCGAGTCTACCGCTTCAGTAGCAGACGCTCTATCCACTCGACCACTGATCGGTAAATTATTTGCATCAGGTTTCAACGTGTAAATTTTTGCCACCATCAGTGAAGACCATGCGCCGCATCTCCGCGCTTTCAACCACTTCTACCAGTGTAGGGCGGTTGGTATTTCACAAACATGAAACAAACGATCATCTGCGGTTTCTCGTCCGGCGCATTCCGAGGTGAAATGTGGAACAGGACTGGTTTATTTACGTTTTTGCTCCATATTCTGTTCAGTGCTGAGATCTTTTGTTACTTGTTGAGTAAATTTTTATTCCAATGTCCAATGTGATGCCTGATTTTCAATGAGTTGGATTATTTTTTCCTGCAGCAATCTCTAGGGATTCCCCGAGAAAGTTTGTGGTCGCAAAGCAGCCAAATATTTTGAACCAGATGTTAAAAACGTACCATTTTACGATATTATTCGCAGCATGACCTCGTCGGTAAGAGTCCGTCAGACCGTGGCGCCGATGGGTTGGGGGATTTGCCGACTTCACCAAATCGAATGTTAATATTTTGGGTGTGTTCCTTCATTTTTAGCTAACAATTTTTGGTTCATGTTTTTTCGCGAACGAACTGAAAAGCCGAAGGTGAACAAGTTGAAAATCGTCAGTGCTGCCCGAGCCGACTAATTGGGACCCCCACTTTTTAAGTGGTGTGAAAATAGTCACTTTTTGTGGATTCTCCGGTCCAGCTGGAGTGGGGTACGGCATTTCGGTGCACCATGCTCTCATTCACAGGAATAAACCGGGAAACAACCGTTTGGGATCAATGGTCGAGATTTATTAAGGCAGTTTGGAGAGAACTGACTTTCCTGTTGAAATTCAAGATTGTGATTCTTGCTGACTGTTAAAATTATCAAATGGCAACGACTGCAAATCTTTGGAATGCTTGAAGCACTGTTAACAACTTAAAAGTAAAACTGTAAACCACACGTTGGCGCTCAAGAGTGATTTTCCTGTTTATTATGTTACTCTGCAAGTTCAAGAAATAAAGCTATAGTGCGCATCGCACGGTGGCGCCTTTGCGTATTATTTGTTTTCATTTTTCGGTAACTTCAATGAACCGCTGATCAATCCCGAAAGTTAACGCCCTTATGTTTTGTGCTATTGTTGCGTGGGATGTTTGTACTATTGTTACGTGGAATTACCTGCCAGTATTTTGATTCGGAGACTTTTGCTGCAATTGTGTTTAGATCAATAAAGTTTTATGACGTCATTTCGTTCACATTTAATGCCGAGTGACTATGTTCCTGACAGCATGGCGTACACCACGGCCGACTAAAGAATGCACACGGGTTCGATTCCCGGGCATGGCATGCCACAGTTGCCGACGTGATATTCAGCATTTAACGTGACAGTGTGAAGCCTCCTCAGCGAACTTGTGATGGACAAGTGGGCAGATGGAAGCTTGACTTGAAAACTTTTAAGTTACCGATTGGTCTTCCGGCCAACCAGGACTAGGCCACACAAGACTCGGATCGACTTGACCGCCATTGAACGGCAGTTCTTGAAATCCACTGCTATTTGCAAATAGAATATCGCTGGCATTTTTAGTCACAAAACTTTGAGAGAAACAAAATGTAATCAAAAGTAAAATTTTGAATTAAATGCACAGTAAACCATTCGGAAAAGTTGAACACAGCTAAAATAAACTTTTTTAAGCAAGCGCTGTGCTGACGTCATGTAAATTTACCATTTAAGAAGTTAGTGGTGGTGGTACTACCCGACCCCTTCCGAGGGATGGGGGCGCGGAGGAACTCCGTGGAGACCCAACAGTTGGGCCACACCCCAAGGTCTGGACCATAGATCGAGAATAGAGAGAGAAGAGCCAAAGATAGATTTGCGAAGGGGTTCAGAAGCAAGACAGTCGAGGAGGAGATGATTGAGGTCCTGTAAAGGGTGTCCACAGGCACTACAATCAGAATTCTCCTTCCGACTGATCCTGTGAAGATATGAGGATAAAAGAAGACTGTGACCATGGCAGCGAAGACGAGAAAGCTCACTGCGTATGGAGCGAGAAAGAAGAAGTTCCTCCGACGAGACTTCGGGGACTTGGAAGTTCAGATGGGAGTTAGAGATGTGACGTCTCCAGTTGCGGTATTGGGAATAACGGACTTTGGCAATAACTGGGGGGAGAGGGCTTGGGATCGCATCAGTTGGCAGAGAGGCACCAGTTTGGGCAAGTAGATCAGCTTTTTCATTTCCGGGGAGACCAGCGTGTCCGGGGACCCATTGGAAGCTCAAAGTGATATTGTTGGAGAGGGAGGAGGCAAGGGACCAAACATTCCATAGGGACGCAGACAGGAGATAAGAGGGGGCTGAAGAAAGGATAGAGAGTTAAGAAGTTCGTTTCTGATGTTGGCAGGAGTACAGTTCTCGTCTGACACCACAACAAACCACAACACAAAAAAACAAAGAAACACACATACCAAACAACTTAGTAGTCTACTTATGCAAAAACTCGACAGTGAACTAATATGATGCTTAACGCTTCTAATGAACAAATGTGTGATCTGATAGCAGGGCATGGTATGGAATGGAACGTAAATTTTGGCATGAATTATGGAAGATGCCAGAATGGAATGGAAGATTTCAAGAATGGAATGGAAGGCAATCTTCCATACTTCCATACCAATTCCATACTAGATTTCGCTCATGGCATTTACAGAAAAATACGTAGAGATAGTGATAACTAAAAATATGTGAAAGTGTTTAGCAGCTATTAATCTGCCAACAAATTAATAGGGTAATTTGGTCATGACTCATAAACATTTCGCAAACAGTGTAGACAATGCATCATCAGATCATAAAATATGTTCCTGCAATTTGCAGCTGCATTGATGCTAACTGGCTTAATTTTTATTTTGAGAATGACAATTTACTTGGTGCCGTCGCCAGAACAAACGAAGTGAGGAGGTGCTGAAATAGACTGAACTTTTGCACATGAAAACTGATCTTGTACAGGTGCAAATTATGTAAATTCTGTAATCATGTCTAAAAAAGAGACATGTAAGTCCGGAAGCGCTTCTCAGCTCTTTTCGTTTCCGGCCCATAATTACTTGAAAAGTATCTGCCGAAGCCAGCAGAAAAATTAAATTGACCGGCCCATTCAGCCTCTACTTCACTTACAGATCAATTCAAAAACACATTCAAGCGCTTGTATTTTAAGGCTAAAATTTTTAAGAGACGTGGCTAGGGGGGCTGAAGCCCTTTTTGTCAATTAGATGGGATTGAACGTTATTATTCCTTTTCACATCGTTATCGGTTTACTTGTCGTTGCATGATGTTCCAAAACAAGAATTTTCTTGAAACGAAATGGGGGGCAAGGCCCCTCTGGTCCCCGTAGCGACGGCACTGAATTTGCGAAGTAACAAAACTTTTTTCTTGAATCGTAACAAAAATTTGTATTTATTTTTTTATCCTCGATTGAGCTTAATTCTTTGCTGTAGCTTTTTTTTGCGTTTAAACTTTTTTTCGGTGTTTTTGTAAGAAGTATTTGGTAGTTTGACTATGCCAAATTTCATTGTTGGTATGATTACAACTTGCAATCAATAAACCCAGAGCATAACGGTCAACCTATTGTCTGTTAATTAAGCGGTTGATATTTTCATGCTGAGTGAATTTTTATGGTACTCATTGCGATAGTGCTTCAAATATGGGATAAAATGGTACGATACTGCTTACCTTCGCGAGCGGCTACTTTCAAAGATACGCTTAGCGTTGCAAAAGTTCAATGCAAATTACGCATAGCTTCCGGTCTAAATTTGTCTTGGTATTGAAGTTTGGAATGAAATATGGACGAAAACTTTAGTATGGAATGGAATATAGAATGGATGATTTTTAGTATGAATTGGAATATGGAATGGAAGAAAATTGCCAGTATGAAATATGAAAAAATCGTCTTCCATTCCATACCATGCCCTGTCTGATAGTGCAGAATAGTACTGAACAATGAAATGCGAACAAACGTAAAGCTGAAAACACACAAAACCAGTACTTAAATTGTAAGGGGTACGCGTCACCCCATCCAGAGTTAGCGTCCCCCCATCGAGATTTAGCGTCCCCGCATTTAGACTTAGGCATCCTTCCATCGAGAGTTGAGTGCTGGATGAGCAGAGGAAAAATAGCCAGCCAGGACTAAAAGATCCTACAAATTTCCTGCCAAAAACGGTCGCAAATTGCAGCGAAGACCTTTTTTTTTTGGTCTTTACCTGATTTCGGGGAAGAATGACTTCAATTTCCGGCGAAGACCTTTTTTTTGTTTTTGGTCTTCAATCAATTTCGGCGACGGAAATACTTCATTTCCGCTGAACTTTTTGTAAAGTTGGTCAAGGCTGCAAAAGCGTCCCTCCATGCAAAATTTTACAGTTTAAGTACTGGTTATAAGCAAATTGGTTTGAACATTTGCAGGAAAATGAACGAGAATGTCTGCTAGATGTGGTTTTACAATGACGTCATATGTATGTAGTTTCTACCTTCGATGTGCTAAAAGGAAATACGAGCATCAATACTCCAGTAAGGGAATTTTATTTTGTTAAAGTGCTTAGCCTTTAATCGCAAAGTTTTGGAACGTAAATTGTGAAGTGATTTTAGCGAGTAATGATGGTGTATTCTCAATTACAAAATTTGGGATCGATTCTGTGCGTCGTTGTTAATTCTGCCAGTGATGTCACTAACCGACTATCGGATAGGTTGTTTGAAAAGCAATAAATAAATAGTTGTGTGTGTTGCAATTAGAAAACTGAAAGTTTGATGCAGTGATTGGAACTTCGCGCGCGTAGGACATTTCTTTCTACTTGTCCTTATTGATAAATGAGCAACAAACTTTTTTGATTTAATTATATCCAAAAACGGTTTTAGGTAAAATGTTGATTTTTGGTAACAACATGGCAATAAATGGCGGCGTCATATAGTTTGGGGAAGCTGGTCACGTGATCTTGATTCTAACTACATAAAACGCAAAACACAGCCAATTTTAAGTCAAACATAGTTTTGATTCGGTTGCAACTCAAAAGTAGCTGGACGTGAAAAATTGGAATTTGGAAGCAAAATGGATAGAAATGAAGGACATATGCGCCTGAAGTTTGGATATAAGTTTTTGACCAAAGAGCAACCGATATTACGGACTAAAATTGTAAAACTTTTTAATGAATGTATCATGTATGTTTTGCAGACCCAAATAATTTTGTGTTCCAACCATCGATAGAATTGCTTTTCCTAATATTTAGGTTGTCCAAAAAAATAGAGTGTTGTTTGATAGCCTAAAAACTTTTTTGATACGTCTGTAAAATCGAAGCTACATGTGTGAATCAAAGAATCCTATTTTTGGAGAACTATTTCTGAGAATTATCATATGCAAGGGTCTATCAGCTTTTGTCGTTGGCTTTTCATTTCTATGTTTCGTGTATTTTTCAGCAATAAAAAAAACTTATCAAAGTTTATTCTGCATTTGCGTTCACTTTATTTGCGTCCTGGCAGCATATCAAGCAACTTGCAATGAACATTTGTCAATTTTGCAACAAATCGATTCAATTTTGCTGGCTATGTGCTCGTTTGATGAAAACTTTTCGTAAATTTTAAGCGATTCTTTGAAACGGCTCAAAGCATCTACATATTCTTGCAATTCAATCAAGCAGATGCCCATGTTATTAAGTGTTGTGGCAAGGTAGGGGTCATTTTCCCAATTAATTTGAGTTCGATAAATTTTGTGCGCTCTTTGCAAATAGAGGAGCGCTTCCGCATATTGTTGTTTTCCTATTGAACATTCGCCCATGTAAGTGAATGTGCGAGCAATGCCAATGTCTTTTCTCTGATCTAGGGTTGTGTTTTGAAGGATTTTTAGTGACCGTTGCAAACGACTCCATGAATCATCGTATTGTTGCAACCCAGTCAGGCACCTGTCGATGGCTCGCTGTGTTGCAGCCAAATCGCGATCCTAGTCAACATCAAGCGAACTGTTTTGTTGGATTTCAAGTGCTAGGTTTAGATTTGTTAACGCTTCATCGTAGTTATGCAAATCAATATGACAGTAACCAATGTCATGAAGTAAGGTGGCAACATTCCGATCGGTATCCGCATTCAGAGTTGTATTTTGCTTGATTTCAAGTGCTCGGTTTAGATTTGTTAACGCTTCATCGTAGTTATGCAAATGAATATGACACCAACCAAAGGTATGAAGTGTGCGGGCAACATCCCGATCGGTATCCGCATTCAGAGTTGTATTTTGTTCGATTTCAAGTGCTCGGTTTAGATTTGTTAACGCTTCATCGTAGTTATGCAAATCAATATGACACCAACCAATGGTATCAAGTGTGACGGCAACATTCCGATCGGTATCCGCATTTAGAGTTGTATTTTGATAGATTTCAAGTGCTCGGTTTAGATTTGTTAACGCTTCATCGTAGTTATGCAAATCAATATGACACCTACCAGTGGTATGAAGTGTGGTGGCAACATCCCGATCGGTATCCGCATTTAGAGTTGTATTTTGATAGATTTCAAGTGCTCGGTTTAGATTTGTTAACGCTTGATCGTAGTTATGCAAATCAATATGACAGTAACCAATGTTATGAAGTGTGGTGGCAACATCCCGATCGGTATCCGCATTCAGAGTTGTATTTTGTTCGATTTCAAGTGCTCGGTTTAGATTTGTTAACGCTTCATCGTAGTTATGCAAATCAATATGACACCTACCAATGTTAGTAAGTGTGTGGGCAACACTCCGATCGGTATCCGCATTCAGAGTTGTATTTTGTTGGATTTCAAGTGCTAGGTTTAGATTTGTTAACGCTTCATCGTAGTTATGCAAATCAATATGACACCTACCAATGTTATGAAGTGTGGTGGCAACATCCCGATCTGTATCCGCATTCAGAGTTGTATTTTGTTGGATTTCAAGTGCTAGGTTTAGATTTGTTAACGCTTCATCGTAGTTATGCAAATCAATATGACACCAACCAATGGTATGAAGTGTGTGGGCAAGATCCCGATCGGTATCCGCATTCAGAGTTGTATTTTGTTGGATTTCAAGTGCTAGGTTTAGATTTGTTAACGCTTCATCGTAGTTATACAAATCAATATGACACCAACCAATGGTATGAAGTGTGTGGGCAAGATCCCGATCGGTATCCGCATTCAGAGTTGTATTTTGTTGGATTTCAAGTGCTAGGTTTAGATTTGTTAACGCTTCATCGTAGTTATGCAAATCAATATGACACCAACCAATGGTATGAAGTGTGTGGGCAAGATCCCGATCGGTATCCGCATTCAGAGTTGTATTTTGTTGGATTTCAAGTGCTAGGTTTAGATTTGTTAACGCTTCATCGTAGTTATGCAAATCAATATGACACCAACCAATGTCATGAAGTGTGACGGGATTCAGCGGACGCCAACCACCATTTCCTTCGATTTCAAGGCATCGTCGCAAATAACTCAACGCCTGATCCGGCTTATTTAATCGAAGCAAACAATATCCAATTCGATGGTTCGCCCACGCGACGTCATAAACACCGCTTTTGTCAATTGATTTGCTTTCATAAACCTTTAACAAGTGTTTGTAAAATTCCACAGCTTCGTCAAATATTTTTGCTGAATTTAAATAATCTGCGACAGATTTGATTTGTTGATGATTTAGGTCAATTTGGTTTGAACAATCATTTATTATATTTAATTTCATTTCCGAATCAAGTTCTTCAATACACGCGTCAAAATCAAATTTACTTGAATCCCAAATTTGTTTTTGCGAATCTTTAGAAAAACTTGTTAAATTTGTCATTCCAAATGCTAAACCAATTGTGATGTTGATTAATTGCGGATCGGTATAAAAATGAAGTTTGGTGAAGTTGAGCTGTTTTGCCACTTCACATTGCAAACAATATGCAATTTGAAAGTAGCTGATTGTGCATGCCGCTCCTACAATATCCAAAAACTGTTCAATGCCATCTTGTTTCAAATCAATGGCGTTGTCGCATTGACGATTCTTTTTAGTATAAACTCTCAACCTCATTTCACATGCAACGGCAATCGCAAATTTTAATTTCTCAGCTGTGTTTTGTGTTATTTGTTTGTTTATTGCCATTTGGTCAATGATATCAAAACAAGAGTTGGCTGAAATATTGTGTTTCCTGGCCAACGCTGAAATGAATATGGTGGTGCTGCGATACACTAGTTGTTTGATGTTGATTGAGTGTTGTGATTTTAATTTGCTTAATCGAAATCGTGTCGAAAAATTGTTCAAATCTTGTTTCACTTGTTGGGTAATGTCGTTGATTGTGTCTGATTGTGATTTTGTGGCGTGATAATTTCTGGCGCCCTCTGCAAATTGTTTGAAAATGTCCTCATTTCCAAACACAAAACATGTTTTTGTTAATATGTCAGCTAAATGATAACCGTTTTTCAAATCTGCATCAGAACTGAGATACTCTAACATTTCACTAACTGGTTTGATGAGTTCAGTGGTAAACTGTTTGTATTCGGTGTGTTGTTGTCTGCCCAATGGAAACTTACATGCATGAGGCATCATTCCATCGAATGATATGCCTCTTGGTGTTACGTCATCGTAAAACCAATCTCCTAGACTGGATTTTTTGCCATTAAAACTGGCAATGTTCAAACTGGGCACAATGGTTTCCTGTACATTCAAAACAACAATGTGAAAAATCACTGAAAACCACTTAAAGTATTCTAAATATGATTTGTAGTTCTCGTCATCAAATAGGAGGATTATGTGCTCGAAATCTGAGTAGGCCGTGATTTCTTCACGAGCGAGAGAGCCCATTCCTACGATAGCATATTCACAAGGGGCTTTCCCCATCGTGTCCTCACAATATTGGCTTATTTCGGCCATAGTTTGTTTGTATTTGTTTGCGATTAATTTATTGAGCTCTTGAATTGCCGTTGTTTTTGATTTACTCAAAGCTATTCGACTTGTTTTTGAGGTTATTTCCGAGATTCTTGGAACTTTGTTTTCTAGGAATTCTTTCACTTCGTTTCTTAGGTTTGTGACCGAGTCTTTGACGCGTTCACTTTTTCCGATCAAATCCGCGGTTTGATTTGCTTGTGCTGTTTGAAGAATATGGCGGCATAACTCGGAAAGATCGGATTTGATTTGTGAAACGTTGGGCGGATTCCTAACAATGGCAGCGTTCAACAATCCAGCGCTTTTAATGAGTGAGATTTTGTCCGGGCTCCTCATTCTATAAATCAGTCCAATTTGATGCAGGATTTCGGCTGCCTTTGCTGTGTTGGTTTCTTTACCTGATTCATCACAACAAGTGTCTTTCATTTTCTGGGCAAGTCTGATTTCATTTTCATAGCTTTCCTCAACATCCGACATGTTTGTTCAATAATAACTCACAGAACCTCCCTGGTATGCAGTGCTCTAGCTGTTCGCTGGCTTCAAACTTGGCAAATATTGGCCAACCACAAAGTCGGGCGCTTTTTACTGGGAACGCGAGATCCACTCGTAGTTGATTGAATTCTCGGAAGTTGACACCACCATTATTAATCTAGTTCAGCTGGTTAGGTTTTTATAATCGTCCATTTAATCTGCTTCAGTAGCTAAACTAAGAGTTTAAGTCCAAGACGTTGATTAGCCAGCTTCCAAATTCAATGACTTTCCTAGTTTGTGCTAAAAGTTTTTTTTTTTATTGTCAATTTTTCCGTTTTTTCCACCAAACACGTTTTGTATTTTGCTTTCGCCAACCATTGGCAAACCACATAACAGTTATTGACCAAAATGTTTTGTTGTTTCTGTCGAAGTGTCGGTGCGAGGTCGAAAAAATAACCTCGCCATTTTTGCGACAACCCTGACCGCATGATCTGGGTTCGAGCCGCACCTTTGTCAAGTTACTGCGTCCTTGGATAAGACGCTTTACTTTGATTGTTTCTGCTTGGTGGCTTCGAACAAGCAGCAACTTCAGGGACAAGAATTTAAGAAATCCATAGAAACTTTCCTCCAAACACGAAGTTTCGGCGTATCACGTGACGGTTAGCGTCTGAGGATATATAATGTGTAACTGTAACGTCATTCGTCTAGAATGGTTAGGTGTGCACGGTTAGGCTGGTTAGTACTGGCGGTTGTTGGTTAATGCAGGCAAACAACAAGTAAAGCTGGTTCTGTAGATGTTCGTGGAGTTTCAAGCTTTGAAATTAACCAGATAAAAAACAGGTCCGACTTTAAATGTTGATAAGCATAAAATCACTTTAAAATTGCAATCTTTTAATGCCAAAGTTTTAAATAGTTAATAAATTATTTAGATCAAGCTAATCATTTTGTTTTGCATCACAAAAGAAACTATAAATGAATTAGATTAACGTAACCAAAAAAAGGATGATATTATTATCAAAACCAAGAATAGTCAAATTTAATTAAAAACTATACAATTGAAAATTGATTTTCATTCTAGACGTTTTGGATGAACTTAAAATCATTATCAGTAGTAATCATCTTATTTTAAATCAATTATTTTATTGACTGGGACGTAATTCGAGGGGGGGCGAGCCGTTGTGCCATAGTCCTCCTTTGGAGTGCCAGAAATGCATAAATACCTAAGAATAGTGCGCAAAATGGAATCATGACCCCCTCCTCTGTAAAAGTTGGGCAGAAAAACAAGTTAAATCTAGATTAAAACCTTTTTTTTTGGTCTTCAGCCAAATCGGAGCAGAAAAACGGGCTAAATCTGAGTAAAGACCTTTTTTCTTTTGGTATTCATTATTCTCAAATTTCCTGCCCCCCCTTTCGAAAATCCTGCGTACGCCACTGTTTACTGATGATAAACTAAATGAAAATTAAGTTTAAGGTTGATATTTTTGAGTTGGCAAGTTTATCGTTTTTAATGTACGGTGCCAAGAATCGCCGATATGGATTGAACCAACGGCACTTACTTTGCGACTGGTTTGCAGGCGCCTAAAACCCGGGAGATTGACATTTAAGGACGGATAGACTATATAAAACTATATAATTGACATATAAAACGCAAGCAGCTGAGGTAAGAGTAACAGCCCCAGTCGCTAAATACTAGCTGAAAGAACTAAAAACTTGCGTAATATCTGTTGCAAGACTTTGCTCATATGTACCGCAAATAAATTGTTGAATAGAGCTATTCCAGTGCAAAAGACAGTCTCAGAAGTGCTACAAACGTGGTATTTTCTTTAATCTGCATTTTTGTCAGCTGGCCAATAGGGGGGACTACATCCCCCCTCCCCCGCCTCCTTTGGCTACGCTACTGGACATGCGCGATTGATCCCGGTCCATAGATTGTACAGTTAATTTGAATTAAATTATTTACTATAATTAAATATTTCGTATTAATACTAGAGTAAAGAAGAAGTTTGTTTGTTTTTTGCAATAAGACGATATTTGGATGTACGGTTAATTTGAATTTAATAAAGCATTACAATCTTGAATCTAAAATCCAGGATACGCTTCCCACTCAGTGTATAACGTTGAGCTTGTTTAGCTCGTAGCTGAAGTGCAACAAAATTTCGACCCACGAAGGTTGTGTTTCATTCACAAAAATGCACAAACATGTAGTGCACCCACAAATTGTTCAGCATTCTAAGCAATACCGGTATGTGTTTTTGATGTTTTTTTGTGTTCGGCAAACCAAGCATGCAAGGCAAGTGTGCTTTCCACATTTGTAGCATCTTTCCTGTTTGATGCCTTGAACTACGCAGTTTATAGTGTTAGAAGTAACGTCAAAACTGGAAGATGATCAGTCCGGTTTTCGTCCGGGTCGCAGCACCACGGACCAAATCTTCACTCTAAAGCAAATCTTCGAGAAATCTTGGCAGTATGGCAAAGACCTCTTTGCATGCTTTGCGATCTTGAAAAAGCATATATCACCGAGTTCCAAGGGATAAGCTTTGGAAGGTTTTGCAGGAGTATGGCGTTAATGGTCAATTGTTACGCGCTATTAAGTCATTTTACTGCAGACCGGAGGTTTGTGTTCGGGTAAATGGCAAGCAATCAAAGCCGTTCCATGTGGGCGTTGGACTCCGGCAAGGGTGCGTTTTGTCACCTCTCCTTTTCGTTGTTTACATGAATTGGACGAGAAATGCAGCCAAGCTGATGAGTGTGCCACGATTGGAAATTGCAAAATTAGTTGTTCGCTATTCGCATTAAATAGCTTTGCAGATGCATGCAACACCGCCGGAATGAAAATAAGCACGGCCAAAACTGAGGTACTTCATCTTTCAAGAAACCCTGATCAGTACGTGTTGCAAGTGAATGGAGCGACACTGAAGCAGGTAGAGAAGTTCAAATACCTTGGGGTTGCATTTACGAGTGACGGAAGGCAAGACGAAGAACTGGATACTCGAATGGGCTAGGCTAATGCGAGCTTTGCACTGCTCGGTTGTCATGAAACGAGAATTGTCGAAAAAGGCAAAGCTCTCAATTTTCAAAGCAGTTTTTGTCCCCATTCTCACTTATGGTCATGAATCTTGGGTAATGACCGAAAGAATGCGATCACAAGTGCAAGCGTCCGAAATGAGGTTTTTACGAAGAATCGAAGGAGTTACACTGTTTAACAAGGTACGTAGCTCTGAGATTCGAAAATCTCTTAACATCGAGCCGTTACTTCTCCGAATTGAAAGATCTCAGCTTAGATGGTTTGGCCATGTAAGCAGAATGCCTCAGGAAAGACTCCCCAAACAAGCTTTACTTGCCAAAGCAAATGGGAGAAGACCAGTTGGACGACCTAGAACTAGATGGACCGATCACATTGAGGATCTTGGATGGAATAGCTTGGGACTTCGCCCAAGCGAAATGATGGAGGTGATGGAAGACCGTGAGGTGTGGTGGCTCAATCTTGAGCTACTGCCCCCGCAACCCTCACGGAAAAGTGGGCAATAAAGAAGAAGAAGTAACATCAATAAACCCCATCCTTTCGGCAAGTATTTTTGCTTCACTTTTCACTTTTTGATTGCTTAGGTAATGTTGAGCAAATTGAAAGCTTGAGAAAAATCTAGCTATGTTACTCAAGGAATCGTGTATAGAACAGTTACATTTAGTGCTGCTTTCCTAAACAAAAACGTGGGTAGACTCCAACCAAAAGGAAGTGGATTGGGCTCTGACAACAATAAGTGAGTACTGTAGGCTTGGACCAAGAAGTGGGTGTATTTCAAGTAGGTTAGGTAATTGAAGTAGGTTAGGCCGGAGATAATCGGAGCCTACCTACCAAGAAGTGGATAGGTTCCGACTATCTCCGGCCAGAGATTTGTGTTGAGTACTTTGTCTTCGTGGCTTTCTTCGGTCAAGTTTTGGGGAAAATTTGAAGGTCTTCACCAAAATTCAGTAGTCTTTGTCTAATTTTGGTGAAGACCTAAGCAAAAAAAATTCATCAAAATTTAGTAGCGTTTTCCTAATTTTCCACAATTGCCACCACTATCCGTGGGTTAGGGCCTATCTGGTCCTACCCTGCCAAAAAACGAAGGTAGGCCGAGCCTCGGTTGGAAGGTAGCCTCGATGGCTTCACTGATTGCACTAGCTAGTAATTTAAGCTTAATACAAAGTATAAATATCTACTGGTATGGATTTTGTGTTCTAAATTCTGACAAGTACCAATATCTAGCTAAGTATTTTGAAAGTAACGTAGGTTGCTACTACGTCAGAGATAAAAGAACTGTTGAAAGAACTTCACATCCTTCAGCCAAAAATCACTTCACTCAATGCACAGGCAATTTTCGTACAGTTGCTGGCGGTTGTGTTGAAACCAGATGTGGAGTCGAGAACACAAAGCTGGAGGCCAAGGACACAAAAAAAATCTGAGTCCAAGGCCAAAACCATGGACTGCGTTTTCGAGGACAGACCCTTTCGAGGCCAAAGATAGGAATGCTCGAGGCCAAGGACTAAGGACACAAGCGGAAATGTTCTCCAAATAAAAGGTCTTCAAAAATTTGTTTTCAGGCGTCCTCCAATAAAAAACGTCTTCCAGATTTTTTTTCGGGCGGTCTACAAAATTTCAACAATTCAAAAAAAGTGCTGTCCTCGAGTCGAGGACAGGGCAATTTTTCAGGACTTGAGGCGTTGAGGCCTTGAGTCCTCGAGGCCAAGGACTTGATCTTCGAGGCCAAGGATTTCAAAATGTGTCCTCGAGAACTCCACCTTTGGTTGAAACAATAGCTAATTATCAGCTGTAACAATAAGTATTTAGTTACAACAATAGCAACATTCATTCATTGCAATTTCAAATCTCATAAGCCGTGTATTGTAATTAATCTCTTATATTTTCTATTTGCTCACATTTGTCTATAGGTGTTCCGACTAAGACAAAGCGCAAACAACTCATTGTAGAAACATTTTGGAATTTGATATCACTGCATCAGGAAGCTAACAAGAAGTTTTCCTTCGTCAGTAAATGGCGCTGAGCTGCAGACAGGGGGCGAGTGCCATCAAATAAAAAAAATCAATGTTGACTAAGTCAACGTATGTTCTGATGAGAGGTAAACCATATTTTGAAACGTTTGTTTAGGTGGGGGGGAGCTAATTTGTCAAAAACAAAGCTTATGAATCAGAAACAAAAACTTTTAAAAAATCGCCAAAATTGGTAAACAAAGTTTATCACTCATTAAAAAATGCTTAAGGTAGGTTTCATCAAAAATACTGAGGCTCAAGAATAAGGAGTGGGGCTATTCAGTATTAGTTAATTATCTATTGGTTCTCTCAAACTTTTTTCCATTAGCCCCCTTAATTTTATCTTTCTCTATAATTTTTTGATGAAATAGATTACTCCTTGAGAGTTTTAGTAAACTAGCGATATAGGATTTTATGATGTACCAGCTTGTAGACACGAGAACTGAAATTCTAGCGGTAGCTACCTCCCACATAGCCCATTTGTGCAAGTAGTACAGTCATGTTTTTGCACTGCTAATTTCTATGTCACTTTCAGTAACATTAATTTTTATCAAAGTAGACCTAAAATTTAGTTATTTTTGCCAAAAAAATACAAAATCTCCGAGCGCTAGGGACTCCGCCCCCAATACGCACGAGACAGCCGCCCCAATGCAAGTTTCTGGCTACGCGCCTGCCAGTCTGCCAGTAACATAACCAAGACAATCTATTAAACAACTTATTAAATAAATAAATTTTCTTAATTTGCTTTTTTTTTATCAGGTTAGAAGACTGAAATTTCTCCAAAAAAATGGGCATAAACCAAAATTTTTGCGCATACAGACTACAAAAAATTAGAAGAAACATTGCTGAAGAACCAAATAAAAATGTGCACTCAGTCCATACATAACATGTTATTTGAATCATATTCGCGATATGTGCTCTGGTTATTTCAAAAATATTGGAAGTTTCGAGTTTGAATGTGATTTTGGATCAAAAATTAAACTATATTTATCATTGTGCATTACTCTAAGTAAAAAAGTTCCAAAATATGGAGTTTTAGACCAGCCCAAACAAAAAGTAATGCTCTTTTGTGCTCCGTAGCGACGCCTAGTATCGCATCTATTGTTATGTACACCATAGGCGTAGCCAGGGGGGGGGTCCAATCAAAATACCACTAACGACAAAAAATTATGACAGCATAGACTAGCGATGTTTAGTTGCAGTTCTTTTTCAGTAATTACGCACATAACAGTAATTAACAATAATATAAATGACAACAAGGGAGTCCCGGGGCCCTTAAATAACAACCAGCGGCCTCATACTAACAGCTAAGGGGCCCTGGAGCCCTTAACCGACAACCAGGGGGCCCCAGAACCCCTAACTGAAAACCAGGGGGCCCCTGAACCCCTAACTAACAACCAAGGGGCCCCTAACCAACAACCAGGGGGCCCCCTAATTGACAACTAGGGGGCCCCTGGGCCTTTAACTGACAACCAGGCGGCCCCTAATTGACAAACAGAGGACCTTGGGGCCATTAACTGATTCCCAGGGGCCCTGAATTACAACCAGAGGGCTCTGGCCCCTGACTTACAACCCCAGGGCCCCTAACTGACAACCAGGGAGCCCCGGGGCCCCTAACCGACAACCAGGGGAGCCCCTAACCAACAACCAGGGGGCCCTTTAGTGCCTAACTAACAACCAAGGTTCCCGGGGCCCCTAACCGACAACCAGGGAGCCTCGGGGCCCCTAACCAACAACCAAGGGGCCCCGGAGTCCTTAACTGACAACTAGGGAGCCCCGAGGCCCCTAACCGGCAACCAGGGGGCCCTGGAGCCTCCTAACTGACAATCAGGGGGTTTCGGGCTCTCTAACTGACGACCAGGGGGCCCTGGAGCCCCTAACCAACAACTAGGGGGTCCTGGAGCCCCTAACTGACAACCAGGGGGCCACGGGGCCCCTAACTCACGACCAGAGAGCCCCAGGGCCACTAATTAACAACCAGGGGGCCTGGGGCTCCTAACCAACAACCAAGGGGCCTCGGAGCCTCTAACTGGCAACCAGGGAGTCCCACAACCCTTGATTGACGACCAAGGTTCCTGGGCCAGGGGCCCTTTAATTCAAATTTTTAACAATTTATATGCAAAGCCTAGCTGTGAGAAATTAAGAGTTTTGACCTAAAAGTTGCCACTCCAGGCCCTCATTTAACGTTATTACAAACTTAATGCTATAACACAGGCGGTAATGCAAACCCCCCAGTTGAAATACTATTAATGATAAATACAAAGAGAGCATAGCCAGTATGTTGTCCTTGTCTGGAATTGCAGTTTTTTTAATTTAGCATTTAAGCGTACAAAAATAAGCAATAAAAATAAGGACCACATTTCCTCGTCATAATAATGTCATGCAATTCGTGGACGTTTCAAAAAACTGTCAAGTGACTTGACTCGAGTCCTCCTCGTTTTGGAAAATAAGTTATTTTAATTTTGATTTGAATGTTTTTTCTTTGTAAAAGAATTTATTAGGGGAGCGATCTTGTCTCAAAATCATTGGCGTAGCCAGGGGGTGGCCGAGGGGACCCGGGCCCCCTTCATCAAAATGCCACCAATGACAAAAATTTGTCAAAAAATCCTTGTTTCTTCATTTTCAATTTATTTTTTTCCAACCGATTTAAACGTACAACCAGGGTGAAATCAAAAGTTTTTGTCCGAATAGTTGCTACCTCAGACCCTCATCTAAACTTTTTATGAACTTAGTACAATAACCAGCGCCGTATCTGCGATTATGGCTCAGTGCCAGGGCCCTGCCCTCAGATAATAGGACTTTTTTGGTCTTCATTTATATTTGGCAGGAAGATGTTGCAAAAATCCCTTAAGTGCCAGGGGCACCGCGCGATGTAAATCCGGCCCGGAAACAACATGTTTTGTCAGCGTAACCATCTATTTTGCCATTTTTCAATAACGATTCACCTCCACCTCGCCAGTTTTTACGCACAAAATACTTTTTAAAAAATAGCTAGGGAAAATGCTCATTGAACAAACTACTGAATTTCAATTGAAAGGGCCTGGGCCCTTTGGCCGTACTTGTACTTCTCTAACTGGTAAACTTTATGACTAAACAAAAATCTCTAAGGAAAATCTTCGAGAAGATTATTATGTACTGCTAAAGTATTGCAGGATGCAATGTGCCTTACATCCCACTAAAGACCAAGTCACTTACAATTAAAATTTCACGCCATAATACAAGATTCTAAATGTGTTTTGGGATTTAATTGCAAAAAGAGGATTGAACAACTAAATTTTTTCGATTGGCTTTAAAATGTTAAAAATCTAGTTCTTTCAAATGGCTGTGAACTCGTGCGAAACGTGATCCAATGGGATTTAAATCGCTTTTTTTTTCCAAAAACTTACAAAAATCGTCCAGCGGGTGGGGGCTTCGCCCCCAGACCGCCATAGCCACCGGCGGCTGGGGCCTCCGCCCCAGATCCCCGTCTGTGAAACGTTTGAGTACACTAGCTTACTCAACACGTCTCCTAAGTTAGACATTTAAACTTTTTAGATATTAGTTTTCGTCCTCTCCCTTTATCAAAATCCTGGTTAAGTGCCAACAGGCTACGGCTTCAGATCTTCCATTCTACGATGCCTTTGCCCCACAAAAAGTTCCTTTTTCAAAAATTTCTGATGACGTCATTGCATGTGATTTGTGGTTTGGGCTCCCCCAGTCAAAAATCCTGGCTACGCCTATGATGTACACTAGTATGAAAAATACCATAACGGCAAAAATATATAGTTTGAAAAGTTTTTGAACTATAATTACGTCAAATATTTTGTTTGTCAGTTGTCAGTATTACTGGGGACAAAAAATTCAAAAAAGATTGAATTTGTTCTCGAAACTGCTAAAGGCCAAATGGCTTTTTTACCTAATTTAAACTTTTGTTTTAGTGCGCAAAATTATTTGATGCACTCATGGAAAAATTTATTGCTGTGTGTTTTGCTTCAGAAACTTTATTTACCAAACTTGCTTTGAAAACAAATCAATTTGCACGTGGAAATGCGGTTGGAGTTTTTCCTTGTGGTCATGGTCGTATCAATTTTTCGATACAATAAACTTTTTCGCAATCTTAGAGAATTTTGCAATGACCGGTTTACTGGGGGATGCTGTGGTGGCCAAGACTTTGGAACGGACAAAAAAGGTGCTCGGCTTTGTTGCGGCTAGGCAGACGCGGAGCGTGTAGTTTATCACTGTCATCAATAAATAGTCATGTCACAGTACAGGAAGCAAAAATTGTTTCTAGAAAAGTGCGCTACTACGTCATCTACAAAATGCATACCGTACTTTCTTACAGTTTATTTCACTTTCTGTAAAGCAAGCGTTCACTATGTTTGGCGTTTCGTTATTTTGTCAACTAACAATCTAAACAGAAAATAGCTCGCGAAAAAATGCGTTATCTCGTGCAGCTATGTATTCGCATGTATTTTTGGCAAGTTTTTCTTGTTCTTTAATAATTATGAAGCAAAATACGGGTACGTCGCCGAAAACCAAAAATAGGAAAAGTATCGTTTGCTTGATCCTTTTTTTTTTGTTTGTTTGTTGTTTGCTGGAGTTCAATTTCCATTGGCAAAACCGTTAGTGCATGATTTTGTCCAACAAAGCAAGAACGGTTTTGTTTAGAAAATGGTCATCATGCTTTTACTACGGTCCAATAATTTTCAATCCTACTGACGTATTCACATATACCAAAGTCTTTTACAAGGAATTGAGCTCAAAGCTCTGGATATCATTGTGGTGTGAAAATTATGCTCCAGGCAAAATCGTAAATGTGGTCTTTTGTTTCTGTTTCTTGAGTAAAGGAATGAAACAATACAGTTTAGGATGCCGTTGAGTTGACGTTTTGAGCGCAATTACTGTTGAAGAAATCGCGAGAAATTGCTAATTATGAATGAATAATGGGAATAAATCGGATTACGCTAAATTGCAGAAAGCCTTGCTAAAAACACCAAGTCGACCTCGAAAATCGTTTCATAACTCCGAATTTATCTGTCATAGGGTGATGGCTTTGCAAATAATAGTTAAAGTAGTAAGTTTTGCAAAAAGTCAGAAAATTTCATAATCGTAGCGTAATTGCTTCATAAGGAAATTGCAAAATATGTGAAATAGGGATCGTTTCTATCCCCGCTTGGGCTTTATAGGGTTAATTCATATGCAACTTTTATGGCTTGTCAAACAGAGCTACCGCCTTGAAGCTCATGATAACTACTGTAACTAATTCAATCAGGCTCATGATAACTACTGTAACTAATAGGGGTTGAAATGATTACCCATTTCGACGCGGAAACAGCATTAAGGTTATGTCAAATGAAGTAGGATTGTAAGACATGATGTCTCTGTGAAGTATTAAATTAATTCTGCCTATTTCACTTCAGCAATAATTTAATTCAATCAGGTTTCGCAAAATAATACGAAATTTTGGTGGGAAATAATTTGCAGCAGCACGCAAACTTTTGAAAAACGAAAAACTGCAAAGTTAAGTTTTGTCTTTAGCTGCAATAATTCAATTGTTAAATTTGTTTCGCAAAACATCATCCAGTCATATTTCAACAATTTCTTCAGTTATCACTCGGTCAATTATTTTCAATTCGTTTCCCAGCGCACGAGAAAATCACAAATTTTCTGTTGCAAAAGTATTTTTTATTACGTAATAAGATGTGAGCAAAAGTTTCCTTTTGCAAAATTATTTTTGAAAAAATTGTTATCTCAAAAACTAGGAAAGATTGACACTTCAAACTTGCACTATTAGCTTAAATAATCAGCATAAACTCCACACAGAATAGTCATATTTTGCTGGATTTTTTTATGAATATCTGAAAATAATTTAGATGCAATGGTTGATGATATGAATTCGCATGTAAATTGAATTTTGTATTTTTACCGCAATCAGTAGGCTATAATAGTTTTATGGCTTGCTTAACCCCAATGGCTTTGTTAGAGAAGGCGGACGGCTTGCCCCGGGTGTCACCATTTTTGGGTGACACCATTTCAAGATACCAATCAAACAACAAAAAACAGCAACCCGATGGTTAAAATCATTGGAAATGTTGAATACAGTGAAATGGCCTCAAAAATGACTCTAAGCCAATATAACGCACAAATCAATAAAAACTTTGAAAAATGGCCGAAAATAAGCAATAAAACTTGATCGCTTGTTGAAAAGTGCTGAACGTAGGTTATAGGCAGTACTTAAATTGTAAAATTTTGCATGGGGGGACGCTTTTGCAGACTTGACTAAACCTTAGTGAAGATCAGGCGCGTAGCTAGGATTTCGCAAAGGGGGGGGGCTTTTTTGGAAGTTTGATCCAACCATAAACGGACTTGACCGAAATTTTAATTAGTCATGAATTGGGTTGAGGCGATTTTTCAGTGAAAATTAGGTGATCTTCAAAAAAAAATGTCTTTGCCGAAATTTAAAGGCTTTTTCTGGCCGAAATCAAAAATTTAAGGGGTTTTTCCGGCCAAAAACAGATGATCTCCAAAAAAAAAAGAGGTCTTCGCCGAAATTCAAAGCCTTTTTCTGGCCTAAATCAAAAATTTAAAGTTTTTTTCCGGCCTAAAACATGTGATTTCCAAAAAAAAGGGTCTCCGCCGACGGTTGAATTGTTTTTTTGTCTGCATCACTATTCCCGCGGAATTTGGTGCTATATTCGACTGGGCTTTGTAGGTCTTTTTCCTTTTATCAACCAGCGCTCAAACCTGGATGGGGGGACGCCTAAATCTCGATAGGGGGACCCTCAATCTCGATGGGGGACGCTCAATCTCTATGGATGGACGCTTCCCCCTCCCGTCCCCCCTGCAATTTAAGTACTGGTTATAGGAATAGAGGGTATTAGTTAGTTACCAATCACTTGTCTCGAATCTCGTTTCATTAGTCCACCTCATTTTCTTTCTATATAAAATATGGACAAAATAGTTTACTCCTTGTGAGTTTAAATTGATAGTCCAAAGACCCCATAGCAATTAGCGAGAGTGAAATCGACGTATTTCGCCTATAAAGGCATTTTCAGTGATCTTGTTTATGTATCATTAATATTGTAATTTTTATTCAGGTATAGGATTTTAAGACTTATCAACTTGTAAATAACAGAACCGAAATTTTATCATTTGTCATCTCTGGACAATTTAATCCTTTCCAATAGCTTCCTATTTTAACCATTTAGTTCTTGTACATATCTCCGAAAACGTGCAAAATATGATCCAAATGGCATTTAATAAAATGGCTACTTTTACCGCAAAATCACAAAAATAGCTCAGCGGCTGGGAGCTCCAACCTCAGACCCCAATGGCCTTTGGTGCCAAGAGGCTCCGCCAACAGTCCCTCGATTGTGCTACGCTTAGTTGCACCAGTTTGCTTGTCACGCTGCCTTATTGAAGAATTTTTTAGACAAAAATATTATCTTCGGTCAAAAGTTCTTCCTTAATGAAATCCTGGCTAGATGCCTGCAGCCTACTTTACATTATGGAGGGTGACACCACAAAATTCCGCTTCGGGTCTCACCATCCTTAGCGACGCCACTGCAACAGCCTAACAGCTTTTACGCGCTAATATCATGGTTATTTTAAATCCGTCCAGTTTCGGCAATTTGAAATGCATTTTATCAGCAAAAAACTACAACCAAACATACCCCATAATTCTTTACAAAAAACAAAAAGACATTATTTTTTACAATAATAATCAATTTAAAACTTTCACTCCAATTCGATTGTTAATTTTTTCCTAAAACACCATCCGGTCATATTTCGATAATTTTATCACTCTGTCAAGAATTTCATTAATTTGTTGTTACGCGCATGAGGAATTTTTTAGTTTTTATTGCAAAAGTATCCTTTATTATGTAATAAGATGTGAGCAAATGTTCCCCTTTCGCCAAATTATTTTTGAAAAAATCGATATCTCAAAAACTAGGAAAGATAGAAACCTCAAATTTTCACTATTAGCTAAAACATCAGCATAAACTCAAAAAAATATTCAGTTTTAACTCGATTTGTTTTACTAAAAATAATAAAAATTTGTTAGAAAACGTCAATAATGCGATGGTTAATGGTATGAAAAATCACAAAAAAATTGGGATTCGCCTATTTACCGCAAACCATATCCAAGTTTCACGACTTGACAATCAGAGCTATCGCCTTAAATTTACGCTAACTGGCCAAATTAATCAAGTCTCTGGAATTAATAGGTGAAATTATGCCAGGAAATACTTTGCAGCAACATGCAATAGTTTGAAAAACGAAAAACTGTGAACTCAATTTTTGTCTTTAGTGGCAATTTCAATTTCTGTTTTGATTCAATTGTTGAATTTGTTTTGCAAAATACCGTTCAGTCACATTTTGACAATTGCACTACTTGGTCAATTATTATTTTGAATTCGTTTTCAAGCGCACAAAAACTGCATAAATTGTTCATTGCAAAAGGATCCTTTTTTACGTAATGAGATGTGAGCAAATGTTTTCTTCTGCGAAATTATTTTTAAAAAAAGCCGTATATCTCATAAACAAGGAAAAAAAGGCAATCCAAATTTTCACCATTCGCTAAAAAATCATCATAAACTCAAAAAAATTCATTTGAAACTCGGTTTATGTCACTTGAAAGAATGAAAGTTTTTTAAAAGTAGGTAATGCGGGTGGCTAAGGCGGGCTTCCCTCCTAACTTCTGGTAGTTGAGGTTTCATTCCAGATCTAAGGTATGTGTGAGGTCCACAAACTAACTTGTGGTTTATGCTTCCAAGTCATGTTAAAATTTAATTTTTTTTTTTTCAAACCGATGACACAATCGCTAGGCTTTTCCTCAGGCCCCGACGCAGGACTTAAACTTTCAGTTAATAAAAACATAAATCCGGAAAAATATTACTTTAAAAGTTAACTAAAATTTACAATATTTAGAGCGGCTGGAGGGTTTGACCCCAGATCTCTGCAACCAAAACATAGCGATGAATACTTGATTTACTAAAAATTTTTGCTTCGCCCTCCCACACTTCTATAATCCATATGCCTGTTCCTGATTTTGTAAATGGCTACCGGCTCGCTGAGCGAGTGCGGATTGGTCCGAAAGAATTAGAAGCACGGTCAAGTTCAAGTTTATTAAATAGCACTGCACAGGTAAAAAAAAAAGACAACTTTGCCAGTAAAACTAAACTAAACAAATATCAACAAGATAATATCGACAAGAGCAGCGACAGAAAAGCTACGTCGATATTATCTTGTTGATATTTGTTTAGTTTAATTTTACTGGCTGAGTTTTCTTTTTCAAAGCAAAGTGTCGCTTTCTCTGGGCATAATGAAAAAGATCGAAACAATCAACATACCGGTACTGTAAAAGATGACGTAAACATATTAACAAACAAACTTTCAAGACAAACCATTGAACTAAAGTGAGCTTATTACGTCAAGCACCGCCAGTTACTATCCTAGCAAAACAAAACTTCCGTAGAACGAAAGATTTGGAAATGTCTTTTTAAATATTCACATTGTAAGTCGAAGCAAAAGTTTTTGATCAACAAGTAACAAAACTGCAAGTATTATTTTACAAAAAACCACCAAGGGAACCACACGGGTACCAGAGATATCACACCTTCGGGCGGGGAACTACAGCGATCCAATGAAAAAGAGAAAACAACGTCGTTTAACAAGCATGTTAACGATCACAACATTACAGGAATTAAACAGGTGAGCATCCGCGACCGGTTTCGTCCTTGCTCAAGGGACTCATCAAGCGCCAGAACAAAAACAGCCAGGGGCATCATCGAGAAAACCAAATTAAGCAACGCAGCGACGGAGAACAGAACTTGCAAATCGACAATATGCATAGGCAACACGCCAAGCGAGTGTTTTTTGTCAAAAAACAAACGCCATAGGGACCCAAGTAATTGCAATTCCTGTAATGTTGTGGTCGTTAACGTGCTTGTTAACCGACGTTGTTTTCTCTTTTTCAAGTATTATTTTGTAACTTAATTCAGATTTTTTAAGTTACTGTAAATACTTGACCAGAAACTTGACATGCGGTATTTTTCTGAAATCCAAACCTACACCCACAATTCACAAACAGCAGGTTGTGGTATTTTTTAAAAGAACTACATTATATAAACAGTCTGCTCAAACCTTAAAAACAAAATCAGAATAATGTCTGCCTTAGAAATCATCATGGAAGAAAGATAAGAACGCAGGAGAAATTCATAAATGTAAATCAAATTCTTATTATTTATCAATGATAACGCAGAGTCTACTTTGAGCTGTTAAAATTATTAAATTTTGGAGAGCCCATTTGAAGGAACAACTCAATCTCCCCCAATCCTCCAAAATGGTTATGTATCAAATCTAGTTACATCGACCTATCCTTAAAACTTTATGTCCAATGTCATTTTATATTTTACATCTCTTTTATCCTCATCGATTTTGAAAATTTTGTTAGTTTATAGCGTGATGAAGAAAAACACTTTATTTTTAGGGGAAATCCTCTAACGTCGAACTCCTAATTTTTGCCATGCTTCATCTTTCATTAACATCAAACTTATCCCTAAAATGTCATTTTACTTAGGTGTTGAAACATTTCAAAATTTTAAAGGCTCATTTGGATGAGGACCCATAACGTGGTATCGAAAAATTTTGCCGTTCTCCATCTTTCATAATCACTTGTTCCGAAAATTTTAGCTTTTTGGTTCAAGCGGTTAAAAATTTTGAATTTTGGAAATTCTGTTTGAGAAGGACATCCCCATTTTGATACCCCCAAATTTTGTCAGATCAAAATCTCTCTTTGGATTTGTTTGTTCTGAAAATTCCATGCGTCACTCGAGAGTAGTTAAAAAGTTTTAATTTAGGAGAACTTATTTGGGAATGACCCCCCACTTTGGTGCCTCTGAATTTCGTCAAAATTCACATATTTTTTTATTTGTATTTATCCTAAAAATATCACGTATGCATCTTAAGTGGTTAAAATCTTGGACTTTAGGAGGACACGTATGAGGGAGACCCTCATTTTGGTTTCCTCAAATTTTGTGATATTATAACTTTTCTTTTTATTTGTACCTGTCCTGAAAATTTCATGATTGTGTCTAGCTTAATTGAGTAGTTAAAATTTTTAAATTTAGGAGGGCCCGTTTAAGGGAGAGCCCGATGGTATAACCCCTATTTTTATTGGTTTATTTTATTTTTAATATCTACCCATTTTGAAAATTTTAATCCATTTAGCTCCGATTCTTTAAAATTTCGAAATTTTAGAGGACCCGTTTGAGGTGGAAATCCCCCATCGTCGCTTCCCCAATTTCCGGCGGGACCTTGTCCTTCCCTGACACCTACAATGGCTTAAAGTTTGAACTTTGTTCGTATAGCAGATTAAAAGTAGACAGATTGGGAAGAAAAACAGGAAAAAAAAGGAAAAATAATATCCAAGTCAATTGGAGTAAATGAACACAACCATAAAATGTCCCCCCGAAAAAATTTGTCCCCCCGAAAAGATGTCCCCCCGAAAAAAGTTTTTGAAAACTCTGAGTTTTGATCTTCCTGCCAAAACCACAGTTCTCTAAACTATTAGGCCTACTGTAATCTTATTAAACTATTAGGCCTAACTATCTCTAAACTATTAGGCGTAATAGTTTAGAGATAGTTAGGCCTAAACTATTTAGAAAGAAACTATCTATAAACTATTAGGCCTACCACAGTTCTCTAAACCGTTAGGCCTACAGTGGTTATGGCGGGAAGATCAAAACTCAGAGTTTCCAAAAACTTTTAAACGCAAAGTTGGCAACCCTACGCCGCAAACTTCTAAAACATAATTAAAAAAAAAAAAAACGAAACAAATGTGAAATGAAATTTATCATCAACTCGAGTTTTTATAAAACTTTTCCTTAAACATAAACAGGATAGTGAACGGGACACCAAGTAACTTCTAGACAACACAACATCATTCAAATTAGGCCTGATTTTTTGGTTTTAATCTTGAAGAGATGTTACGCCATTAAATTTTTGGTTAGTCGAAGATTTCATAGCATGTTTTACTTAATCTGAAACGCGTTTTTTAATTCGGCAAAACGGAACATATTTTTTTCAACTGAAAAAATGGTTTTTAATCGGGCAAAAGGGAACATTCTGATTTTTCCTTATGACATATTAGGTCTAAAATTTCAAGGCAAACTTCAACATACGTCATAGTTTGACAACAAAAGCACATAAAAACTGGATTATCTCGGAAAGATAAACTTGAAAAATTAAAAATATTTCGTTTTGCAAATGACGGGAGTGTAAGCATTTGCAATAGCGAGATTTTGCAACAAAACTCGTGCTTTAGTTTTGAAAATTTTGAAATGAGTTGAAAATGATCACAAGATGGAGCAGTTACTAATTGCTGCTGGCTTGATACCGGTTTAGGTAAATGCAAACAAATATTTGCCATTATAGCAACCTTCGGTGGGTTGCTGTCATTGTAGGTGCGTTTATCATAAGGCTGTCGGGGTTGCGAAAGAGCAGCAGCCACATAAACTGAGTGACTTTTACACGGATCAATCTCGAAAACCCCAAACGCTAAGAATCTAATGGTTTCAAATCTCCTTGTACTTCTAATTGATCTTTGTTTGCGACATCAGAGTAATCATCCAACTGAATATGAAAGGGCGTTCAAGTCAACTTTTTAACTGTTGATTAAAATGTTGATAAAAGCCTGAAATACATTCTAACCAATTTTGAACTTTCACATTTTGCCGTGTTCAAGATCAAAATTAACAATTTTCCTCTTACTTCAGTGTTGCCATTTTGCCAGTATTGTAGCAGAAAAATAACTTTTGGAAAATTGGCTTCAATTTATTTGAGAGACAACTAATTTACAATTCTCGGTTCTTTACTTTGTTCCAATAACAGCACTACCGAAAACACTTATTGAGAGTTATAAATATGCATTAATTTTTAAAATTTGTTTGTAGCTGGCAACCCTGGCAAAGTTTCTACAAGGAAAGTGTCTTTGTAAAGGAAAATCTGAATTGTCATATCTTGGAAATGGAAGGTTGCAAAAAGCTAAAATTGGAATACTCTAAAATTGCAAAAAGTTAAAAGCAAAAAGCTATAAATCAGTCCAATTTGATGTAGAGTTTCGGCTGCTTTTGCTGGGTTGGTTTCTTTACCTGACTCATCACAACAAGTATCTTTCATCTGCCGAGCGAATCTAAACTCGTCTTCAATTCCTTCGACAGCATCCGCCTTGTTGTTGATTTTTTTTTATATTTGAACTCACAAGGATGCTTCACCGCAAAACTTGCACCGACTTGTGATAATATTTGCCACAGCTACTCGTTATTAAGCCACAGTCACAATGCTTAAATACGCCAATTTTTACAGGAAATGACAACAAATCGTGTCATGAATTGAAAATAAGCTGGAAACCGTTTTCTTTGATCCAAAATTTAGTTTCGGTTTTGCAGTTCTAAGTTTTTTTAATTTATAAGGCACAGAAATACAAACTGCTGGACCTTGTGCTGTGAGTTCAAATTGCTTTCGGTTCAAGTCGTGTCTCGTTTGTGTTTCTTTGAACTTTGTGTTTGCTTATTATTTAAGAAATACTCAGCTTACAAAACAAAATACTTTTAAAAAAAACTCAGCTTATCGGCAGCGTGGCCGAATGGGTTAGGGCGTCGTTTTTACGACGACTATAATAGCATGATCGGGGTTCAACCTGCACCCTGGTCACGCTGTTGCATCCTTGGATAAGATGCTTTACGATTGTTATCTCTGCTTGTTGGCTTCGAACGAACACCAAATATTCAGTGGACAAGAATTCGAAACCCACAGAAACATTGAATCATCGCAAACTTCTGAGCAACTGCGGATTTTTCCGACCACGAAGTAGTCAATGCAATGAAAAGCGTCGAATTGTCCAATAAGATAGTGTATGACGCTGTCCGGCGGCAGAAGGATAAATATACGCTACTACAACAATACTTTTAGCGCTAACTTGACTAGCATCCAGCATTTCCATTAGTGAGACAACCAGGGTTGGTAATGGATTTCAACTTCCCATTTAGCCATGCAACACCGCTCAGCGACGGCGCTGACCTCCTGGTCCAATCAAAGGCCTGCGGGTCCAGAGCGTTTGTGTGACCCCGCCTTATTTCAAATTATAATATTTTAAAACAACTAAATTAGGTTTTTGTTTTCGACTGTTTTTAGCCGAAAAAGCAGTGCGATGGGAAAATGATTGAGGCATTTGATTGTATTTAGCGAATGCCTCAATCGGTGCTGTAAGTAAAAAAAATGGTGAAATGAGCAAAAATTAATGTTTTGGAATTCGAAATAGATGGTTGTTTGCAATTGGAAATATATACAGTAGCCTATATATCGGAAAATATTCTGTGGTTAAATCAGCTTTTCAGGGTTTCAAAAACTGTGCGATAACGAAAAGCCAAGGCAACTGCTGTGATTGCTGACAACTATGCAGACAAATAGACTGAAGGAGAAAATGCTGATCAAAAAAGCACACGCTGTCGATTCCAGCTTTACGCACATACACTCAATTGCACCAGCTTTCACCTCAATATACGACGAACATGAATTGCTTAAAAGAGATTATGCTTGAGACCACTTGAAATCACTTGGAGGACCGCAATTACCAGCATTTACATTACCAGCATTTACAATTACCAGCATGGACCGCAATTACCGCATTACCAGGACTACTTCGTGATTGGAGGAATCCGCATCTGCTTAGGAATTTCCGATGATCCAATGTTTCTGAGAATTTCTTCGAATTCTTTTACTGAATTTGCTGCTTGTTCGAAGCGACCACGCAGAGATAATCATCGTAAAGCGTCTTATCCAAGAACGCAACAACAAGACCAGGGTGCGGTTGAACCAAGACTAAACTTATTCGATCAGGGTTGTCGTAAAAACAACGCCGTTTACCCATTCGGCCATGCTGCCGACAATTCTAAGCAGTTCTTTTTAACAACACAACATCTAACCAAAATTTTTACTAGTATTGTCTCATTTCATCTCTCACAAAGCAATATCTCCAAATACATGTAGACCTGAAGCTTTTATGAGCAAAAAGGTGCAAAATCGGGGGCTGTGTGACAAGATAACCGCAACCGGTCCCTTCCAGTCTCCGGTCATGAAAAAAGTTTTTTTTTTTGCTGTTGTAAACTATTTTTTATGTAGCGCGTCATTTATTGCATCTTATAGCGACGAATAATAAATCAAACATTACCTTGAACTATTGCCAGTGAATTATCACATCATACTCTGTTTGTACATCAATGTGATTTTAAACTGCCCTGGTTTTGAAAATAAACACTAAGCTACATTGTGACATGAAGGAACTGACCATGACCAGTTCTTTTTCGCCACATTTCTACTGCTATTTTATTAGCCTCCTGATCTTGCTAAGTTGGTGCTAATTTTAATCTCCTCCCCCCTTGCGCCCTGGAGAGGCAAGAAATTTTGAACGCATTTTTTATCACTCTTATTTTCTTTGTTTTCACTCTCGCCAAGTCTGTGTCTACTGTCCACGAACAAAGTCACTTTAATTGAAATTTTAATTGAAATTTTAATTGAAATTTTAATTTCAATTCACTTTAATTGAATACAGTTTTGGAACATCACGTAGCGACCAGACAGCAGACAATAATGAAAAAAGAAATAATAACGTTCAAACATAATTTTCGTTAAAAGTGTTCTTGATTCTTTGCCAAATTGCTGGCAACCAACTGCTGTGCATAAATGTGACGCAATAATCCGTCTTATTACCAGGCCTTCACGGATGTGTCGCGGAATAGAGATATGAGCCTACAGAATCGGTACCGGTACTTTGTAAGTGATTATGACCTGAAACAGTACGTGAAAACATTTTAAAAGACCAGCTGTTTTATTTTTTTAGAGCACTTCCAAGATATTTTTAGGTCGCAGTCGGTGGTGCAACCAAGGGGAAGGGGCTAAGCTAAGGGAGCTTCAGCTCCTTTTAGCCAAGTCACTTAGAACTTTAGCCCCAAAATACTACCATTTAAACACTTTTTGGACTTGATCTGAAGTATAAGGGGGGCAGAATGGGCTCGGCAATTTAATTTTTTCAATGAAATCTGAATTTTAGCAATTTACTGTTGTTATTCATATGGCTGTAGTTGTAAAAAAGTGCATGTAGTTGTTAATTCAATTCAATTCAATTCAATTTATAACGACAGCGAAAAGACTATTCAGCCATCAAAGTCAACCGTCACGAGTTCATATTTACAAAACATTTTTACCAAACAAAAGCAAATAAGCAAGCTAAGTATAGCAAGAAACAAATCACCAGGAAATTTACAGCAAAAAATGACAAGGTTATGTTCAAAGTCATATCCCTGACAGGTACCTCCCACCCCCCAATCCGAAATGATAACTACTGGTAGGTATCAATTAAGATTCTTTTAAATTTTTTTTTGAATCTGTAAAAGTTCATCTCTTTCACTTGCAGTGGTATTTGATTCCAGATTTTTGGTCCAATATAAATTAAACATTTTTGGGCTTGTTTTGTTGCAACTCTTGTTATGAAATAATTTCTTTTGTGTTTTGTTCTGGTGTTATATGAGTGTAATTCATCTAGCATGGTGTATTTGTGTATTTCTGCATTATGAGTGTTGAATGATTTGTTGTAGACACGGTGCATTAATTTAGCTACTTCAAGTTTATATATATCATGAAGTTTTAATAACTGTAGACTTGAAAATAGTGGTGATGTGTGGGTTCTGGGATTGCTATGGGTGATGATTCGAACTGCTCTCTTTTGTAGCAAAAATAATGGTCTCATGGCTGAAGCAGAAGCACTACCCCAAGAGCTAATGCAATAATTTAAGTGTGAGTGCATTGTACTGTAATACACCATTATTAATGTTTTATAATCCACATATTTTCTTAAGTGATAAAGAGCCCAGCAAGCACTGGCTAATTTTGAGCAAACTTTTTGGATTTGTGCTTTCCAATTTAGTGAGCTGTCTATGAGTATTCCTAAATACTTGACGCAACTGCTTTGCCGTATGTTGTTTTCATCAATTTTTAATGAATAATTAGGGTTTGCTTTTTTATTAGTAATAATTACATACTCAGTTTTTTTGTAGTTAATTGATAATTGATTTAACTTCATCCAGTTACTGATGTGCTTTAATTCATCATTTGCCACTTTTTCAAGATCATTGCTGTTATGATGAGATACAGTGAGATTTGTGTCATCTGCAAAAAGTCTGACTTTAAGTTTAGTGGACAGAGGCAAGTCATTTACGTAAATGATAAACAGAAGAGGGCCTAATGTTGAACCTTGCGGAACACCGCAAGTTATATTGTTAGTGTCTGAAGGTATGTTATTAACCATAGTGTATTGTGATCTATTTGTTAAGTAGCTCTGAAATAGTTTAAGTGGCTCACCGCGAATACCATATTTTTGCAGTTTTTTTAATAATATGCCATGATTAATGCAGTCAAATGCTTTAGACAGATCTAAAAATATAGATAGAGTTGTTTTTTTCTGATTAAGATTAAGCAAAAGTTCATTATAAGCATCAATTACAGCATCACTGGTAGAGCAATGCTTCACAAATCCATATTGATTGTTGTTTAACAGTTTATTTTTTGTAAAGTAATTTTGTAAAGTAAAGTAATTTTGTAATGTTCAAAGTGGATTTAGTTGTACTGTACTAGGCTATTAACTGGAGTGAGTTTGCATTATAAACTTTTCATAGAATTTTATGGTCAGCTTTTTTTGTTTATCAGTTACCGGCCAGTTCGTCAAGCGGCAACGCGTTCCTCTCTGGAGGGGGATGTTTGAGGTTCAAATCTTGGGCCGGTCAAATTGAACACAGTGTTGCCAACGGCTCGCTACAACTACGACATTTCGTCGAAGAAAGCTGTTTTGCCAGGGCGCAATGACGCGGAGACGGGCCCCGCAAACTCGTTGCACGTTTCAGAGTAATACAGCGAGTGTAATAAAATATTTGATTTTGATTTGATATTCATATGGCTTCAAAAACTTGCAAAATGTTATTAAAATAGTGTTAAAATTGCTATTTTTGGTGCAAAATCACAAAAATTTTCCAGCGGTTGGAGGCTCTCCCCCCAGGCTCTCTATGTGACAAGCTTGAGTTGCATCATTTTGTTCAGCACAGGGCCTAAATTAGACAATTTTTGTGCATAAAAATTTTACTTTTCGTTTAAGCCCCTTCCCTCTCAGCAAATTTCTGGTTGCGCTTCTGGTCGATATAGTGCTGCAGACAGATTTTTCGGCGATTATATGGGCCAGATACAAAACGAGCTGAAAAACGCTGCCGGCCTTACACTTCTTTTTTTTCAGACATGAATGCAAAATTGATAAAATTGCGCATAATTTGTATCCGTAAAATATCAGTTTTTATGTGCAAAAAATCAGTTTATTTTAGTGCCCCCCACATTCGGCTGGTGGCCCCTCACTTCGGTTGCTCTGGCGACGGCACTGCTTGCGAGTTGCCACCGTTCCAACATTTTCTTGTTTGAAACTGTGTTGTGTTGGAGCAATGGTGCGTAGGTGGACCTTGCTAACTTGTTACCCACTTTCGCGTTGATATCGATGTTCTTAATATTCAAATTAGAGAAAATATTTAAAAAATTTATCAGTTTTTAAATTTTCAGGGGTGAATGGTTGACAATGCTTTATTCATCAGACAGTCAAGCGAGATCCTTAAGCAAAGAAGAAAACCAATTCAAAAAATTGAATTGCTACTTGAACACACCATCGTTATGGTTTTTCTATAGCTGGGCTTTTCGAATGAGGGTGCTCACTGATTCGTTAATACATAAAAACAAAGGTGACATCATTATCACCGTCCACCGTAAAGGATTTTATTTTTAATGTGGCACAAACCCATTACGCTGGGAGACTTCCCGCCGTCGCTATGACGAATACGTATGATTTAAAAATACGTTTTAAAAATGTTGGAACAAATTTGGAAGTTATATCACTGCAATAGACTGGCGCTAGAGCACGAAAAAAGGCAAATGTTTATTTTGTACTTGGTCAACAGGAGAGTAGGAGGTGAGGACTTTAGTACCCCATCTGGCTTTTGTGGTTTCAACGTATTTTTCTAGTGAAACTTAATTGCTGTTTTTCAATAATTTTTGTTATTGGTTGTGCATCGGTGAAATCCTCCACATAGCTATCGTGGGCATCGGGTAGCCAACTGTTTCCAACGGCTGGGTTGGATGTAATTGTACTGCGTCAAATTTTGGGTTGTTGTGCCTGGCAGAGGTGGAGTCGAAAACACAAGGCTCGAGGCAAAGGCCAAGAACACAAAAAAGATCCGGGGCTAAGGACCGACATTCTTGAGGCCAAGGACACAATGCGCAAATGTTCTTCAAAAAAAAAAGTCATTGCTCAAAAAAATCGCAAATTTTCCGCGAATATCAGGTGTACTCCCCGAAAAAAGGTCATCAGAAATTTTCCGCGAGGTCTCTGGCTTGCTCCAACAAGACGAAAAAAAACGGTCATGACCTTGGCCCATATTTAACAAATCAAAAAATGGTGCTGTCGAGGACAGGGCATTTTTGTAAAGTACTAGAGCCGAGGGCAGGGCATTTTCGAGGACTTGCAGGCTTTGAGGCCAAGGACTTTAAATTGTGTCCTCGAAGACTACACCTCTAACGCCTAGGCTACAGTTTTCGTGTGAGTGTACTCTTGTCAGCTGAAGCGAAACACGTCTAAATCAAACATTTCATTATACTCGCTGTATTACGCCGAATCGTGTAGCGAGTTTGAGGGGCCCATCTCCGCGTCTTTGCGCCCTGGCTACTGTGCGTATACTTCTTCGAAGAAATCTTGCAGTGGTGATGAGCCCTTGGCAACGCTGTGTCCAATCTGACCGGCCTAAAGATTTGAATCTCAGAGCTCCCGCTCCAGAAATGAAGGCGTTATCGCTCAACTAGCAATCCTTTCGTAAATTTTCGTTATCTGGTAAGATGATTTGTGTTTGCCGATTAATTCATTTTATTAAAAGGTTGTTTTTTAACAAACTTTTGAAGTTTAATATGTATAAAATTGTGAGTGCATCCTTAATTTATATTAATTAAAGCAATGCGCCGGGTGTACTGAATTTCTGCTTTAAATAAAACTTAAAAACGCTCGCACGTTCACGATTTTTACGACCAGTGAAAAGTATCGCTGATGATTGGCAAAGAGATGGCACTACCTCACCTTCCCGGAATTATGATAGAAAGGAGAAACTCAAAGGAAAACGATCTGGTCAAACACCAACTTTTGGCAATATAGTTGGTAAAAGGGCACAATTTTTGGCCAGTAAATAGAATAATGTTATTGCCTTAGACTGCTTTATCGATAATTCAAAGGAGCTTTTTTACATTTTATTCAAAAATATATGCAAGGTTACGTTATGCATTGCCTGTGCAAAAAAACATTTGCAAAAACAAAATAACAGTAGACGAGTGTACGGAAAAAAAATTACACGCAAAATGGCAAATATGGAAATGAAATACAGTAAAAAAATTCAGAAAAAAATTATCAAAAAATCGCGAAGACTCCGACTTTCCGCAACAATGCGACAGCCGAAATTGCTTAAGACTTATCAAAAAGTTTCAACAGAAAGAGAATTATGTAGCACTTTTAAGTTGAAAGCTTGAGTTTAAAAAGTTCTAAAGGTTTTCAAAAGCATACACCATAAAAACAAAATGTTAAGATTGTAAATACGAAAGAAAGTCCAGTAACTACAAACACTGATCAAATTAGTATACTGCACCACCTAGCGGATAAAAATATTTCAATTTCTTTCCAACTGATAGTCGTTCATGAAACCTCAAGAATCTTGGTAACTTGGTATCCATTTGACTTGATAAGGGTTATTCGCTGGCTGAAATTTGGGACAAGAGTTAATAGGGTTGAACGAACTGAAAACCTTTCGAATAGCTGAACTTTATAATCTTTCATGTTGTTTAAGAATTTTAATTACCGGTAACGAGAAAGTTATTGGTAGGCAATCTTCTGAAACAGTGCTCGATGACATGCAGAAGTAAAATCAGAACAAAATACAACTACAAAATCACTATAAAAGGTTAAAAGCACAACAGTCTGTTTCGTCCTAAAGACTCATCAGATGCTACAATATGTAAAAGAAATATAATGCCGAAAACATTAAAACACTCTGAAAGCTAACACTAAATAATATACAACCGGCTAAGCCAAAACACTACTACAACTGCTAAACTGCAGTGTTTTTGCTTTGATATGCTACACTGATTAAAAGCATCAGTTAAAACATTGGTTAAAAACAATAAAACTAAGTTCAAAAGATTTTCAGCTTGTATTTATTTTTGTGCCTGCATTTCTCCGTAAAGTCTCATCTTTTATTGAGCGCATTATGTTTATCAGCTAAAAGAATTGCGAGTTTCTCAGTCATGCATAAATTGCAGGATCGAAACCCACAGAGGTGGAGTCGAAGACACAAGGCTCGAGGCCAACGCCAAGGACACAAAAAAACCGAGGCCAAGGCCAAGAACAGCCCTTCCGAGGACAGATCCTCTCGAGACCAAGGACAGGAATGCTCGAGGCCAGGGACATAGGCGCAAATCTTTTGCCAAAAAAAAAGGTCTTCAAAAAATTTTTCAGGCGATCTCCAAAAAGAACAGGTCTTAAAAATAATTTTTCAGGCGATCTACAAACTTTTAACAAATCAAAAAATAGTGCTGTCGTCGAGCCGAAGACAGGGTAATTTTCGAGGACTTCAGGCTTCGAGGTCAAGGCCAAGGACGTCCTCGAGGACTTTATCTCAGGAAATCCGGGTTGGTAAGCAGTGGTAAAAAGGGATGGTGGTTTTTCGCTCTTGTTTTTTACTGAGGAAATTTTTGTTGCGACTAGATTAGGTATAATTGAAGCCATATTGGGCATGCAACTGTAGCTGACTTTCAGGATGTTTCTTTTACAGATTAGCACCTGATGAGTATTTAGGACGAAACAGACTGTTATGCTTTTAACCTTTTATGGTGATTTTATAGTCAACGGTAACTGTATATCTAACGCCACAAAAAATCAATGAGGGCTATCAATACAAAAGATAATGCATGATGTCATTTAAACAGCTTAGGATAACAGTCACACAAAAATTACTATTCAGACATCGTCAAACTGTGTAGCACAGCTTAGGCATCATCTACGCCAAACGGCAACTTCTTGATAGCATCTCTATACACCAATAAGCGTAATATGCCGCTGAATATGACATCGAGACTTTGCAGCTTCTTCAGGTACCCAAATGATGCTGTCTTCTGACGACCCATCTGCTTTAAATTACACGTATCACGAAGGATTAATCACTGACAAATATTGTACCAAACAAAATATTAAACAAGACAACTATTTCGTCGTGGATAACAACAAAAAATTCATAAACTTCTCAACTGAACCGACTTTCTTTTCAGTTTGTTGTGGCATTCCTAAAAGATGCTTATCATAACTTATTAAAGGCCAAGGCCGTTGAGGTAAATCCCGGGTTCGCGTACATAGCATAATAAAAACGAAAGCAAAGCTTCTCAACCGAGCAGCTATTTTTATCCTAAGAATTTAGGTTGAAGACCAAAAAAAGTTTTCAAAATCTGTTTTTTCTTATAAATTAAAAGTGGCTCGCGTTCCTGTTCATTTCTCGATATTTGCTTCAGATCATGTTTCAAACCAAATACGGGGCATGAGTGCTCCATGCCCCTTTGCTTCCCCTCTTAACGACTCTGCATAAAGCTTTACTGTATTTCTCGTAAAGTGCCTAATGTAAGACGCAAAGAACCAAGATGTGGGTCGTACCACATTATGCAACCAAAGTCGTAAACATGATTTTTACTATTGATGGGCATCGATGCAATGTGCATTAATGGGCTTCCCTGCTTGTTTTTGGCAGTCTACTTACAATTGCTGCGTTAGGTCTTATTTTGGCCCATTGCAACGGTTTATCGGAGGAAAAATAAGTTGCATAATAAATTGAGAAATATGTGTCGACTGAAGTTTTACAACGTGATTACTTACAATGCAGTACCATACATGAGTTAATTTGCCAGTATTTCACTACGTTAGTACTAAATTGGAAAAACGGACTTTGTAGTCTCCACTAGCTGGGCAATTACTTTTTCGAGAACTTTCCAATGGAATGATCGTTTTTCATCTTAATAGTGAAGATCACTAGCGTACGCAGGATTCTCGAAAGGGGGGGGGGGGCACGAAATTCGAGAATAATGAAGATCAAACGAAAAAAGTCTACTCAAATGCAGCCCGTTTTTTTACCCAGATTTTGGTGACGACCAAAAAAAAAGGTCTTCACTCAGAAGTAGCCCATTTTTCTGCCCAAATTTAGGTGAAGACCAAAAGAAAAAGGTCTTCACTCAAAATTAGCCCGTTTTTCTGCCTAAATTCCAAAGAGGAGCCATGACTCAATTTTGCGCACTATTCTTAAATATTTATGCGTTACTGGCACCCCAAAGGGGGGGCATGGCACAATGCCTCCCCCCATCTAAATACGCCACTGATGAAGATTCATGTTAGTAACATTGAAAGATTTACTTACTCTAGACCACTCGTTCATTTGAGCATCTCATCTCATATTGAAGGGTTTCTTTATCTCTACCTTAAAAGGAAGAGCAGAGCAGAAAGTATGCTGTTATGTGTTGTTGTTCACTGTAGCTTCCAGGATAACAAAATTTGGAAATCTAAATAATAATAATTTATGAGTATCAATAACATGCAAAGGCATTGTATTGTACACAAAGGTTAAGACAAGTAATTTGTATACGAGTGCTGAGACTAATTTTAGCAGCAAGTGTTTATGCTGATTTAACAATACTATGTGAAGTTACTAAAGGTTTGAGCCAGAGAGGCAAGCTTCTAAAAATTTGGCACCAGAAACTCACAGCTTTTTACTTTCGAATTTATGTGAAGAGCAAAAAAAAAGGTTGTCACCAAAAACTCATTGCTTTTTTTTTGTCAAATTAAGGTAAAGTCTCAGCCCTTTCCTTCAAAAAAATGCCTTCCCAAAAAATTTGTTGTTTTTTGTTTAAATTTAGTTGAAAACAAAAATATAAACAAGGTCTTAACTGAAAGATTGCTGCTTTTTTCCAGAATTTTGTTGCCAGGATGCATTTGCCCTCTGTCACTTCAGACTTATGAGAGTGACTATATACATCTGGTGATATGCAGTTATGAGTTAACTCTAATTAGTGTAAGTACACTTTTTGAGAGGGTCAGGCTGATTGTTCTGTCACAAAGTTTTAGCCTCATTTGTCCTTTTTATGAGAAAAAAAGTGCCACAAATAAATTTTTGCTAGGCTAAACATTGTCTTTTGTCATCCATTGTGATTACTGTTTGACAAATCAACAATGGTAATGTAGAAAAGGCCTTAGAAAAACTATGCTGGTTGCTGACAAACGCATTGTTCTAGCCTGAGTCTAAATTAAGTTTTTAGCCAAAATTTCTAGGCCTACTGCAAATGCAGAGACAGGTAACACAGGGATCTCAGTCTGAGTCTAAAAGCCTGTAAACTTGCACTAAGTCTGCTTATGTTATTTCAAATTGCAGATTCTTCCTTTTAAGCATCTTATTTTCGGCCACGCGTACCTAACCAATTTTACTGAAAGTGATACGACTCACCCATCCACTAGGCTATACTAGGTACCAGAGGTGGAGTCGAGGACACAAGGCTCGAGGCCAAGGACACAGAAAAAATCCGAGGCCAAGGCCAAGGACAGCCTTTCCGAGGACAGACACTCTCGAAGCCAAGGACAGGAATGCTCGAGGCCAAGGCCAAGGACCAAAGACACAAAGCGCAAGTGCTCTCCAAAAAAAAAAGGTCTTCACAAAAATTTTTCAGGCGATCTCAAAAAAAAAAAAAGGTCTTCACAAAAATTTTTCTAGCGATCTCCACTAAAAAACGTTTTCCAAGAAATTTTTCAAGCGCTCCACAAAATTTTAACATTCCAAAAAATAGCGCTGTCCTCGAGCCGAGGACAGGCCAATTTTCGAGGACTTGAGGCCTCGAGGCCAAGGCCAAGGACTTCAAAATCTGTCCTCGAGGACTCCACCTCTGCTAGGTACCGGTAAGCCTAAGCTGCCGATATTGACCTATCGTTTGCCTCCCCCCAAAAAACTATGCCAGTACTGCCTACAATCGCGAAAATGATATTGTTATTTATTTATTTATTTCACGTCGAAGACGTAAGGAAGGCGCAAAAAACACATTGAGCGTTAGTTATAGCATGAGACGCGAAAACATTAAAATGCAAACGATATAAAAAGTACTTATAAGTAACACGACTACATGCATGCACCACCTTGCAAACAAAAGTAAAATTAATATGATATAACGAAAAAGTTTCCAAGAAAATGCTGACCAGTAAGCCTACAGTGGGTTCAATTCGAAATACGCAATTTATGTATTTAAAATTGTCATGAAATTTTGGTCATAAATAATCACGGTTTCTGGAAAATGAGAAAAACTTACGGTACTGGCACGAGTATTTACAATTAACATCAATTTATACAGTTAAAAAGACATTATATACATTAAGCTGCATTTACACAGGCGACTTTTTTGCGTACGATTTTTTGATAAAAATGGATGTGGCAAAGTTGCATATATTCAATAATGGTTCTCATTGTGATAAAAGTTACCTTACTGCTGAAAATGACTGTCTCAAGTTGTTTCCATTCCGATGGTAATATTCTAAACCTTTTCAAAGCAAAATCGGAGCAGATCTCACTGCGATTTTTTATCGCAGCATCGATTCTTTTCTTTCTTTTCTTTTCTTTTTTTTCTTTCTTCATTGCCCGCTTTTCCGTGAGGGTTGCGGGGGCAGTAGCTCAAGATTGAGCCGCCACACCTCACGGTCTTCCATCACCTCCATCATTTCGCTTGGGCGAAGTCCCAAGCGATTCCATCCAAGATCCTCAATGTAATCGGTCCATCTAGTTCTAGGTCGTCCGACTGGTCTTCTCCCATTTGCTTTGGCATGTAAAGCTTGTTTGGGGAGTCTTTCCTGAGGCATTCTGCTTACATGGCCAAACCATCTAAGCTGTGATCTTTCAATTCGGAGAAGTAACGGCTCGATGTTAAGAGATTTTCGAATTTCAGAGCTACGCACCTTGTTAAACAGTGTAACTCCTTCGATTCTTCGTAAAAACCTCATTTCGGACGCTTGCAGTTGTGATCGCATTCTTTCGGTCATTACCCAAGATTCATGACCATAAGTGAGAACGGGGACAAAAACTGCTTTAAAAATTGAGAGTTTTGCCTTTTTCGACAATTCTCGTTTCATGACAACCGAGTAGTGCAAAGCTCGCATTACTGCACTAGCCTTGCCTATTCGGGTATCCAGTTCTTCGTCTTGCCTTCCGTCACTCGTAAATGCAACCCCAAGATACTTGAACTTCTCTACCTGCTTCAGTGTCGCTCCATTTACTTGTAGCCTAATACGCACTGATCAGGGTTTCTTGAAAGATGAAGTACCTCAGTTTTGGCCGTGCTTATTTTCATTCCGGCGGTGTTGCATGCATCTGCAAAGCTATTTAATGCGCGCTGGAGGCCAGATTCTGTGGAAGAAAGCAGAACCAAATCATCTGCGAATAGCAGACGACTAATTTTGCAATTTCCAATCGTGGCACACTCATCAGCTTGGCTGCATTTGCCGATCCAATTCATGTAAACAATGAAAAGGAGAGGTGACAAAACGCACCCTTGCCGGAGTCCAACGCCCACATGGAACGGCTTTGATTGCTTGCCATTTACCCGAACACAAACCTCCGGTCTGCAGTAGAATTGACTTAATAGCGCGTAACAATTGACCATCAACGCCATACTCCTGCAAAACCTTCCAAAGTTTATCCCGAGGAACTCGGTCATATGCTTTTTCAAGATCGACAAAGCATGCAAAGAGATCTTTGCCATACTCCCAAGATTTCTCGAAGATTTGCTTCAGAGTGAAGATTTGGTCCGTGGTGCTGCGACCCGGACGAAAACCGGACTGACCATCTTCCAGTTTTGATATTGTTTTGATTCCACAATAGGCATAGTATTAGTAAGCATAGTGTGCCACAGTAGGTGCTGCAGCTTTAGTATGACATAGTAGGCATAACATGGCACCCTGGTAGGCATAGTATGGCATACAGTAGGTTTAGTATGGCACAACAGGCATAGTAGGCCAAAGTGGGCGCCGTAGCTTAGTAGGCATAGTATGACATATAATTGGCTTATTATGGCACAGTAGGCATAGAATAACATAGCTCGGCAATTAGACCTACGTACAATGCATAGCTTTTCCATGAACTATCACCGTAACGAGGTGGAAAAGTCTATGTGCCTCAATGACCTGCAGAGCTGTACTGGCTGGAGATTCAATTCTCCTGAAAGGGTTACCCATGCCAGATAGGTCTAATGGTAGAAGCGAGACGAAGTATAGTTCAAATCAAAATAGTTGGAAAACTTAAAACCTGGGTTGGTTATGCCCATCAGCTGTGGTAAGCATGTAACCTAGGAGAAGGACAACTCTGATATAAAACCTCTCCGCAGTTAGATTAAACTGCATAACAAATCATGATGAGCACAAATAATGAAAATTACGTGAACGACGTTAATGGGGCCACCTTCACAAGTGGAACCTCGTCCGGCAGGGGAGCGCCTAGGGACTCCCAGGTCGTCATTCAGCGAAACCCCTATGGCGTTCGAGTCTTAGGCAGAGGGGCTCGTTCGAAAAATAAGCGACAATCTCCACCAGCCAGCCCTAGTGGCAGCTCCACCAATGTGCCCGCTACACGTTTGGAGAGGCGAATGGAGGCAGCGCAGAGTATTCGTACTCGAGATAATGTCGCACACTCACCGGTCAACCATCACCAACTGCTGTTGGGCAATTGGAATATCCTCACCCTCACAGGAAAAGAGCTAGAATTGGTTGAGGAAGCAAAGCGGTATCATCTCGATATTATCGGAGTTTCTTCAACCAAACGACGTGGCTCTGGAACTGTGGATCTGGATGGCGGATGGAAACTCTTCTATTCTGGTGCTGATCCTAGTATGTCTGCACAAGCGGGTGTGGGGATTCTCACAAGCCCCCGTTTGTCAGACTGTGTGTCAGATTGGATTCCTTTGGGATCACGGGTCTGTATGTTGAAGCTCAAGGTATTGGATCGGTCATTGTGCCTGTTGCAGGTATATGCCCCCAATGCCACGAGTGAATATCATACTTTTGTGGATGAAGTAAATGATGCTCTTCTACGAGTATCAGCTACTGAATCTACAGTCCTTATGGGGGATTTTAACGCACATGTTGGAACAGACACAGATACGTGGAATGGTGTGATCGGAAAACATGAAGTCACTGGACTGAATGAGAACGGAAGGTATTTATTGCAGCTCTGTTGTAGCAACGGACTCCGCATCATGAATACCTTTTTCCAGCACAGAGAGGTTCACAAGTATACATGGTATCGGCCTAGTATGGATCAAAAATCTTTGATAGATTTTTGTGCATAGTTTCGTCAGATTTGTTTTCTGATGTGCTGGACGTTCGAGTGAAGCGAGGTGCTGAATTGTCAACTGATCACCATCTGGTAGTATGTTCCTTACAACTTTCGAAACCTTGGCCAAACAAGAGATCCAACCGGTCGTCTGTGACTTACCGGATCAAATGGGAGGCTTTGGAGGACAAAGAAGTAAGAAAACAGTTTGCATCCAGTATATCATCTAAGTTCAGACAACTTCCTGATGTATCCGAGGACATCGAGAAGGAATGGCTGCTGTTCAGATCAGCAATCATTTCATCAGCTGCTGAAAGTTGTGGGCGAAAACGGCTTAGAATGGCGGGCGATAGTGAGAAAAGAACGCCTTGGTGGAACCAAGAGGTTAAAGAAGCTATTCGAGCAAAGAAAGATGCGTTCAAGGCCTGGCTGCAGGACAGATCGTCATCTGATTTGCAATCCCGGTACACTGAGGCGCGAAAAGCGGCAACTTCGGCAGTAAAGAAATCCAAGGAGAAGTCATGGGAAGAGTTTGGTCGTCGGTTGGATTCCAACTATTTTTCGGCAAACAAAGTATTTTGGCAGACCATCCGCCGTTTACGTGGCAAAAGATCGAGTATCACGTACTCCATCAAGGATTCTGACGGTAACATTCTAACGGATGAGAATGAAATCCTTTCACGATGGAGAGAATACTTTGAAGATCTTTTGAATCCTGTAAAGGCATCGACTCGTGACACACACGAAGTGACACATCTAGGGGAGGACGAAGTTTTCACTGCAGCAGAAGTGGCAACTGCAATTAAAGGGATAAAATCTGGAAAAGCTGCTGGTGAAGATGAAATCAGACCCGAGATGTTGAAAGCGCTGACTGGAGAAGGAATTCTCTGGTTAACGCGAGTGTGTCAAGTTGCGTGGAAGCTTGGCAAAACTTCCAGAGATTGGCAAACAGGTGTGATTATTCCGATATTCAAGAAAGGAGATCGCAAGCAATGTACAAACTACAGAGGGATATCTCTCCTTAGTTTGCCAGGGAAAGTATATGCCAAATGCCTTGAAAGGAAATGTCGATTCTTTTCTAAAGTTTTCAAGTATGACAATATTGGTGAAAAAACAACTGAAGACATCTATTTCCATCAGTCAGGTCCTAATTATCATGGTCAAAACCGCCAGTGAGTAAATGCAACTTTGCCAGATCCGTTTTTATCAAAAAATCGCACGCAAAAAAGTTGCCCGTGTAAATGCGGCTTTATGTACACAGTTGATTGACATGAAGCTACGAGTTAAGTTACACTTACGATTAGCTTATCATAAAATTTCAGCTATTGATATATGAGTAGGATTATAAATTTGTTTTTATAGTTTTATTTTATTTTAAACTAAGTATGGTTCCATGTTTTGAAGGAAAGATTGAACGGTTTTACTCTGTTTGGCATTCGTTGGTAACTGATTCCATACCCTAGGGCCCCAAAATTTCACGGATTGTTTGCTTACTGTAAAGGTGCAAGAGATGGGAATAATTTTTGAATTGCTTCTTGTTACCACATTTTTACTTTTAGCTGTTAAGAAAAATACGTATTTAATCTGATAGTACTCGCCAGCAATATGACCCATCGCGCAAGCTGTTTTCTGCTTCTATATTCGCTTTTTTTCTGGACACTTTCTCGCTCTAATGGCAAAACCCAGCCAAACTGAACATTCGCCAAAAAAGTAGAGGCTCACTGTCGTCATAATCACCAAGACAATGGAACACTAAATTAGCGATTTTTCGAAAACATAAGAGTTTTTCGAGTCATGCTTATGTTGCTGGGTTCAAAAGTAATTAACGCTATTTTTAAGATAATTTTTTAACGCTATTATAGTCCGCCTTTAAGCCGTTTTTTACTTAGACCGCTTTTTACGCCAAACTTTCGGGGCGGTTTTCGGATTCTAAAACCAAAGTCACGTGACCTATTGCCTCGAAATTTAATACATACATATAACTCATTAATCTCGAACGGCTGTCAAAATTTCATGTAGCTAGACCGAATTGTTCTTGAGTTATAAGCAAAAGTCTGAAACTTTGCACTCGTTGTTGGAAAATGGCCGAGTAAAAACAAAGGAACACGCGACGCGAGCGTCAGTCGTTCCAATTAGTTTAGTTTATAGTTTATTAATTTTTGCGATGCACTACAACACATCGGCAGGAAAACATGGCAAATCCCAAAGGCTTAAAACATACTAACATACAATTTACAATTTATCAGCAATATATCAATGAATTAAAGCATAGTATGGCCATACAACCTATAACATACCGGTAGCGATCGTACATTATAAGCAAAGCAGAACAAACATTAAAGCACAAAATTTAGTGCAAATAAACTATATAAATTATATACACTTATTTACAGTGTTATCAGTAGCCGAACAGTAAACAATGAACAGTCAGACAGACAGAATTATAATTCAGTCATTTATGAGTTACTATCTTCTTGAACACCGTGTTACTGAATCAATCAATCAATTACCGTTTTAATGAATAGTCTTCTTTTTAACACATAAGCACACACAATGAAAAGTTTAGTTTATTTAATCATTTCCAGCAGTTGCTTGTTTTCATACAAAAAGTCTTTTAAAAGAGCAGTGAAAATTCTGAAGACTAAAAAAAGATCAAAACAGCGCGATTGCGCCAGAGCGCCGCGCAATGAATAAACTATCAGAGATGTACCCGGAGTCCGAATCCGAATTGAGAATTTTCGGTTCTTGCAAAATTTTCCGGTTTCGGATCCGGTTTTAGGATGTTAAATATGCTGTACATCCGGATCCGGATTTTCGGATATTGAATTTGGTGTGCAAAAACAAATTAGCAAATGAAAAATCCCTTGTCAACAATGAAAAAAATGTAAGGCTGCTTTTCTAAAATATAATCTAGAATTAGCACCAGTACGCGTACGGGTTGTCCATAGACAGACAGCACTTAGTGCGGTTGGCCTAATTGAACGAAAAAAGTTACAGGAACCCCACCAGTTAGCTTTGCAAATCTATCAGTCACAAAGCATCCTGTTCAGTGCTAACAGATTAACTTGAGATAAGTCGGTATCAGCTGTTAGCTTTCAGGTATTACTAATTCAATTGTAAGGAAGTGGCTATTTTGCCTCTAGAGGCAAAATACCGGTAGTGTTTTTCCTCTGTTTAGGTTAGGGTTTGGGTTAGGGTTAGGGCTAGGGTTGGGATTAGAGTTAGGATTAAGGTTAGAGTATGGGCTAAGGTTAGGGTTTGGGTTAGCATTAGGCTTAGGGCTATTTTGGCACTTGTGGCAAAATAACATGGGGCTATTTTGCCTCTAGCCCACTGCCTAATTGTAATTACATTTTATTCACCAAGTTGCCGTGGCCAGGAGACAGTGAAGGGACCTTTCAGTCTTCAAGTCAAGCTGCCACCTGTTTACCACACACCGCGGTTAGACTAGTAGGACTATCCGTACTACCTCTGAACTAGTCTACTAGTACCATACTACTATACTATCTTTTACACTTGGGGTCTACGTCTGTGCAGTGTGATTAACATAGGCTTGTTAATATGATTGTTTCATTATCACATGATTGCATGTATCGTAATGAGTAGCGTGACATTTCTTGCTGAAAAGATAAAGTTACTGCTACCTTTTAAATCTAATCAGTGATTCAGTACAGTTTTGGTCAACTTCATTGGTTAAACCCCGCATTAAAACTGCTGGCTATTATTTTTTTAGTTAAAAATGTGTTAACATGGTAAGCCTTAACCTGGAAACTCAAGTCCAAACCCTTGCCACCATGATTGTCATAGTGATAGCCTAGACAAATTTGAGAGAGGGTTTAGGTTGGGGTTAATTTAGAATTAGAATTCGAGTTACTAGCGGTAGTTCTAGGGGATTAGTTGCATGCACTCACTGTTAGCAGGTTAGTGTTTCATCATTAGGTTTACTTATATCGATAATTGCTGACAGCTGGTAATAGATGTTACTCTCCATCTTAATGATCTTAGTAGCTTAGCATGCAGCTTATGGTGCCAGCAAGAAAAAAGCATAGGCCTATCTCTGATCTGGTTTATCTAGCTCAGAGATATCAGATACCGGTATACAGTACCGAATACTGCAACTAAAAAGAGATGAATTTGTCAACTTTATCTTAAATTTTTTTGCAGTTTGGTTGTAGAGTTGTTTTGAATTCCCTATAACATGCCAAATGACTTGATAAATTATCGTAGGTTTGCAATTGCATTGTATCTTTAGCTTGAATTTATTGATATCGATAATCTGAATATGTTGTTAAGCACCAGTTACCGGTATGTGCAACTTATACAGTACCTCTGACCTAAATTTATTAGAATAATAATTAATGTGTAATGCTCAATGTGGTTACAAGCTTACATGTCATGAACAATAAAACATGTTTTGTAATTCTTATAACCAGATTAGTCCGGTAACAATTTAGGCTATTGAATTGCTGTGTAAGTGTTAAGGAAATTAGTATTCAGGTATTTGTTGGCATATTTAACAGGTTTAGTTTGGGAAGTAATTCAATAGTTTTAAGTGCATAGTCATAGTGAACTACCAGTGCAGTGAAGCCTTAAAAATTTGTGCTTGTAAACTGATACTATGGATATTATTTACATTTTTGAATAGAAGTTTTCAAAGTATTCACTACAATTTGTGCAGCTTTTTTGTTTGATTTGCTTTTTTATGAATAAATGTGCTAACACTTATGTATATTATGCTGCATTGCCAACGTCCCAGATTGGCTATATTTTTTATGCAATGATTTTTTAAAAAGGGTTTTCCCTTATTTCTTGGCAGCATTGCATTTGACTATTTTTGTAAAAATGGGCTCTTCCAAGTCCTTGTAATATTAATGTGGATAACCTGTAGCTATGACTTCTTTGCAGTTTAGGTTTATTGATATATTTTCTTTGGGATTAATAAGGCTTTATTGCAGACTTTTGCCGTTGTTATATACTGTATTGCTAGGTTAGTATTGGTACCAAACCACTGGTATACCATATGTTTAGCTATGATGTGAAAAAGTGGGCGTGTTAAATAAACAATAAACTGCATAGATAGTGCTTATCGGTTATTGAAGACAGGTATATATATATGTAATTACAATATTTACAAGATGGTAAAATGTGTATTTACATGTTTGTATAATGTATTTTCTTTAGGACAAGTTAATCTACTTGAAGCACATGTCTTGTATACTGGTATATCGGTAGAGAGTATTCGAGTATTATTTTATTTACACTAACTAAATCCAAGTATACAATGAGAGAATTTTATTTTTCAGTAATATAGTATAACTAATATTTTTAAAGCTTGGGGAACCTTTATGTTTTGTGGAGTTTGCATTTCCAGATTTTTCGGAGTAGGACTTGGATAGCTAAAATAAATTTCGGATAAGGTTTTGGATTCGGATTTTGATGAAAGCTTTGGATTAGGACTCTGAGTCACAAAGAGTGACTCCGTACATTTCTATAGTACTATGGGGCATGAGTGGAGTATGGACGTAGTCGTGAACAAATAAGCTTGAACAGAAAACCATCAGTCAGTGCAAAGAATAATGTTGATCTGGTTCATCATCATCATTTTGCTCCAGGAATGTGCTTCCTTCTATTTCTGGAGCCCAGCAGAGGTTCCCCGCATGCAGGGGTCAGCTGGTTTTTGCAGCCTAGTTTCCATCTTTCACGATCTTGAGCATCAAGTCAAGTCAAGTCATTTTTTATTTTTGTCTGTATCCGAAATAATACGGTAACAGAATTCACATAATCAACAATAAACGATAATAATAAACAGGCTCATATACCTCTTAGAGTCAGTTGTCACGACAAGGAAGCTGCGAAAAGACCTTATCGGTCATCGAGTCAAGCAGCCACCCAGATGCCAACATATTACAATTTTTGATAATAAATAGAGGTAATAAGAAATACATGAGAAAGAGTGTGAGTTATATTATTGAAATGATTCCGCAAATTCGGTTGAAATCCTAAATTTTAAGACTCATATGAATCCACAAAAAATTTTTTCAACTTTTCTCTAAAGGAAATTGGAGATAGTAAGCGTATTGAATGAGGAATGGAATTCCAAATTTTGACGCCCTGGTACCTAAAACTATTTTGCAATCTGTTAGATCGAAATCGTGGGATATATAAGAGATCATTTTCTTGAGTTGTAGATCTCGTCGATCTCTGTGAGATTTTGCATGCCTTTTCAAAATATTTGGAAAAGTTATTCGGAAGATATTGAGGTTTGTGTACAATATTGTACATTAATTTTGATATTTCAATTTTGTACAAATCGGTCAATTTTGGAATGTTAAGTTTAAAGTAAAATGGGGTAGCTCGGTCTTGAAAGGCACCACCCCCTATCAGTTTTACTACTTTATTCTGAAGAGTGCTTATTTTCATCAAATAGGACGGATACGTTGATCCCCAACTAATTAGGCCATATAACAAATGTGGGTGGAAAAGGGCGTAATATAGTTTTATTAATGCATCTTTAGGAAGAACGAATTTTAGTTTATAAATAATGCCAGCAGCTTTGGACAAGTTGGTTTCTAAGATTTTAATGTGACTCTCGAAAGTTAACTTGGAGTCAAGTGTTACCCCCAAATATTTGACAGAGTTAGAAAGGGGGACAGTAATACCGTTCAGATGTACATCAAAATCCATCACTAGCTCATTCAATCTTGGGGATATTACGAGGAGTTGGCTTTTTGTGGGATTAATTGTTAATTTATTAGATTTGCACCATTCAGAAAGTCTAGTCAGTTCCAAATTTAACTCAGTTTGGAGATTGCTTAAATTTGAATGATGAACAGATAAACATGTGTCGTCCGCAAATAATCTGGGAATAGTCTGGGTTGAATTAGGTAAATCATTTACGTATAATAAAAATAATAATGGGCCTAATGTTGATCCCTGAGGAACACCAAAAGGATTTGTCATTAATGAAGATTGTGTTTTGTTCATGGAGACAAATTGCTTCCTAAGTAAAAGAGATTTAATTAGTTTTAGGGTCTGGCCACGTATGCCGTAATGATCCAGTTTTGCTAGAAGAGTCGAGTGGCAGACAGAGTCAAAGGCTTTTTTTAAATCTAAAAAGAATAAAGCCGTATAGTGCTTAATGTTGATGTTATCATATGTTAAAGTTACAATGTCAGTTATAGCATGGATAGTAGAAAAATTACGTTGGAAACCATATTGTGAGGGAATTAAAATATTATACTTGCCCAAAAATTGAATTAATCTTTGATATATCAGTTTTTCAAGTATTTTAGAAAAACTGGAAAGAATGGCAATGGGACGATAGTTGTTTGGATCATTCTTGTTACCATTTTTATGAATCGGGATAACTTTGGCGACCTTTAAAATATCTGGGAAAATCCCACTTGAAAAAGCATAGTTATAAAGTATAAGGAGGTAAGGAGCAATTATCAGGTTGGCTGTTTTAATAAAGAAAGCTGGAATATTATCCTGACCTACGGCTTTGTTCACGCTCAAGGATTTTAGAGAATCAATGATTTCATCGAGCCTAGGTGCTTCTAAAAACATACTAGATGAATTTCGATTTCTCAAGTAACTCATAAATTTTCTGTTATTTTGGCATGGTATATCTTTAGCTAAGTTTTCTCCAATTGAGCAAAAAAATTTATTGAAGTTTTCAGCTACTTCAACAGGATTATTACTATCATTATCTAAATCATTACTCTGAGAATTTAATGATTGTTTAGACTTAGAGGGCAGTAATGAACGAATAATTTTCCAAATTTTGCACAGATCATTTTTGTTTTTTTCAAGTTCAACTTTGAAATAATTTCTTTTTGATGCAGCCTTAATTTTGGTTAGTTTGTTAGAATATTGCTTGAAAATAAATTTTTGGGCTTCGTTGCCATTGATAAAATGCGATTTGAACATGGAATTCTTTTTGCGTATGGAGATCAGAATTCCCTTCGTGATCCAAGGCTTTTTAAGTAGTCTACGCTGTCGACGGGAATACGATTTCAGTGGAGCATGTTTATTAATTGTTTGTGACACAATTTCAACAAAATTGGTAAAAATACTATTAAAGTTTTCATCCGTGAATAATGGAAGTCCAAGAAAAAATTTTTGCAGGGAAAAGCTTAGATCTTGACTAAAAGATTCAGTATCAAATTTAGATTTGCTGCGGTATAAACCGGATTTAATTTTGGCATTATAATTTTTTGTCATGAGAGTGCCTATTTTACAAAAGATTGGATAATGATCACAGACATTACATGTTTCAAAAATTCCAGGCAAAATAGGATGTTTAATATCATTGGAAATGATATGATCTATAATGGATGAGGAATTTTCGGTTACTCTTGTTGGTTTAGTGATTAGAGGGAACGCACCGTAACTAATTAACATTATCAAATAGCGCATTGAAATAGGAATATTTTTTTCAATTTCCAAATTGATATTGAAGTCACCCAAAATATAGTAGCATTCAGAATCTTTGTTCAAAGAATCGAGGCATTTAGAAAAATCATCTAAAAAATTGTTCAGCAGTTTGCGTACGAGGATGTCTATAAACTACGCCTAATGTTAATTTGGCGTCAATATTCTTAATTTTGATCCATAAGCATTCAGAATCACACATTTGAATTTGGTTTTCAATTATTTGATAGTTAATATTTTTATGAATATACATAGCCACACCACCAGCATTAGATTTTGAGTTTACATGCGCAAAGCCGTAGTTTGGGATTGAGACATTAATTTGTGGTTGGTCTTTGATTCGTGTTTCTGTAATGCAGATGATTTGAGGGATAAATTGAAGAGATTGGATAAATTCATAGAGAAGGTCAAAATTCTTGTGGAGGGATCGAATGTTGATATGCATTAGTATCAAAGCGTCATCATAGGAACCATTTACAATTTGAGAATTTACTTCAAAGTATTCACAATTAGATATATTTTGATTAAGAGATTCATTTAATTTATCACACAACTTCTCCGTATCAGAAAGATTGTTGGCATCTTGTGTGGCTGCGGGACCCGAGCGAAGGAGGTTAGTAAGTTGCTCCCCTTCGTTCGAATTCAGCCGCGCCATTTGAGGGCAGTTAACTAGCTCAGGTGGGTTGTAATTAGCAGCTGTCGAAATAAGGCGCAGGGAAGTGCGCATTGCAGTATTAAAATATCAGTAATATAGTGCTGGAATAAGGTGCGCCAACGAGTTCTATCCCAAAACAGAACGATAATGTAACATTTTTTTTTTTTTTTTTTACTTCAGTTATTTTAATTAACAACTGTATAAGTAATATTAACACAGTAGCAAAGTTCGGTCCGCGACATCCTGACGCGACCGACCTGACGCGAGACAACTCACCCCGGGAATCCTGACGCTGGGGACATCCTGACGCCAAAAGCTCCAAACTTTTGCGCTCTGCTTTTTTTCTTTTTCTTCTTTTCGCTTTTCCGCGCTACGCCACAGCTACGCTTTTAACGATTAACGTTCGATTATTGTGACGTAAGTATAATATTTTCCGTTAATTGCAAACTTCATACAAATCTCTGTTTTGCAGAAACAACTCAAAAGCGAGGTGTATTTTTGCGACAAAAATCGTGATGAAATCAAAGTCGAGTTAGCGAATATGTAAAATCGCTGGCGATAAGTTTCAAACGATGACCGAATGCCGCGATTGAAAGTAATATATGTTTTGCTGTTATTAAACGACCACGTAGATATTTCATAAACAATAATATGTGTGATTCATTTACAAAGAAAAATGCTCTGAAAGGAATTGTATGTTAAAAGAAAATAGTAAAAATATAATTCAAAGTCAAGTACTGCAAATCGAAATTAATTAATGCGGCGATTAAAATTTAGTATTTTTGCCTATTATTATTGGATGACCACCTAGCAATTTTACACGCATTTTCATAAAAAAGTTGTTAGTTTTTGGTCAGCAATAATTTGTCGATAGACAACGTTTGAAAGCAAAGTTGAAATTACGGCCAAGAAGGAAAATAGATTAAAAATATTGTGCAATAGTTTGTAATTATCCAACTAATTACTTTCCCAATGGGTGGTTCATTTGGTTTTAACCTTAATAAATGCAGCCATTAGTTTTTGCAATCGCAGTTTTTAACTTTGAAAGAACAAAACAACACGGTCGCACGCTTCACATCAGCATGCCAAATTATCGTAATTTCTCCGCTTGCAAAATCAACGCATTTAAACAATAACAAGTTACTAATTTGGATAAGCTCCAAAATTTTCAGTTCATTAAAGAGTAAGATCACAAAAATGACAACAAGCTGCTAATCAAATGCTATCGATAAATTATTGCTAACCAAAAACTAACAACTTTTTTTATGAAAATGCGTGTAAAATTGCTAGGTGGTCATCCAATAATATTAGGCAAAAATACTAAATTTTAATTGCCGCATTAATTAATTTCGATTTGCAGTACTTGACTTTGAATTATATTTTTACTATTTTCTTTTAACATACAATTCCTTTCAGAGCATTTTTCTTTGTAAATGAATCACACATATTATTGTTTATGAAATATCTACGTGGTCGTTTAATAACAGCAAAACATATATTACTTTCAATCGCGGCATTCGGTCATCGTTTGAAACTTATCGCCAGCGATTTTACATATTCGCTAACTCGACTTTGATTTCATCACGATTTTTGTCGCAGAAATACACCTCGCTTTTGAGTTGTTTCTGCAAAACAGAGATTCGTATGAAGTTTGCAATTACCGGAAAATATTATACTTACGTCACAATAATCGAACGTTAATCGTTAAAAGCGTAGCTGTGGCGTAGCGCGGAAAAGCGAAAAGAAGAAAAAGAAAAAAAGCAGAGCGCAAAAGTTTGGAGCTTTTGGCGTCAGGATGTCCCTAGCGTCAGGATGTTCCTAGCGTCAGGATTCCCGGGGTGAGTTGTCTCGCGTCAGGTCGGTCGCGTCAGGATGTCCTGCTTCGAGCAAAGTTATAGTCAAAACATAATTATTATTGCATTGCTACATGAAATTGTATCAGAATCCTATCGAATTATTTTACTGGCGCACCTCATCAGAGCAATTATAGTGGTGTCGAGTCGGTACCAAGCACACACAAAAAAATAATAAATAAATCAAATTCGTATTGTCATAATCTATACAGAAAACAATCTGTCCACTATGTTCCAAACAGAGGTTTGAACAAATAACAAAAAAACAAATAACAAAAAATGTAATGAGTGAAAGATATGGTAAGCCCGCGAATTAGTTATCAATACATAGTGACAAGTTCATCGTCCACAAATAAACAGTAATCTCCATTGTGAATAGCCCATCTTGTTTTTTTATGAGATTTGCAAGCAGATTTGAAGGCTGGCATAAGCTTCTTCTTTCTTTCATAATATTCTTTTGGCAAGTGATCAGTGATAAATACTGAGCTTTTTCGATGTGATGAACCGGCATGAAAGTGATCGTTATTAAAGTTTTGTTTTTTTAAATTATAAGCTTTTAGGTTTTTGAGGTTACTCATTACGATGTGCTTATCCATTGCTGTTGCTAGTTTTATTATTATAGGTCTTGTAATGTTTCTTCCCTGTTTAACAACGGGTCTCTGAGGCAGACGGTGAATGTCAACCAGCGAGATTGACTTTGGGTCAAGGCCAAGTCCGTCGGTCACAAATTTGTTGAATATATCAAGAGTTTGAGTTTTAGTTTCCCAGACAGTGGAACCGACCTCGTCTAGACCATGAATGAGAAGGTTTAGCCTTTTGGAGTAGGACTCTCGTTGCAATTCTAATTTTTTTGCTTCTTTTTTTTCTAACTCCAGCCTAGCTATTCGATCACAGAGTTCGTGATAATCAGCCAGAGAAACTTTCTCTTCAAGATCATTGCTGATATGTTTGATTTTATGTTCTTGCTTAGCCAATTTTTCATTAAACTCAGCAATGTTGTCATCGTATTTGTCTAATTTTTCTTCTAAGCTCGCTATTCTTCTGACTAAATTAACGTTAGTATCAGTCAGATTCTTAACTGCAGTCAGAATGTTGTCAATTTTGCCTTCCATTATGTCAACACTGTACAGTAGTTATCTTGCAAGCAGAGCTTAGTTTGGCAAAACTCGTTAACTGCTGCAACTTTTGCACATACCGCGCTTGAGATTTCAGCTGCTAAAAACTCGTCTGAACGCCAGCTTTGTCTGAACGCCAGCATCCAACCTTTGCAAACCTCTGGCAGTCATGTCACATTCCAGTACTTCTTTCCACCTTTTTTTCGGTCTTCCTTTGTATGTCCCATCAACTTCTAAGAGTAGTGCCTTCACTGGACCCCTTTCTTCATCCATTCTCTCCACATATCTCAACCATCGCAATCTTTTCTCTCTTAGAAACTCTTCCAATCTCACTGCACCCGTCATTTCACGAATCTTCTCATTGTTCATTTTATCTTTCAAGGTTTTCCCACATATCATTCGCAACATTCTCATTTCTGTGGTCTTCAGCCTCCTTTCATCTTCCATTTTCAATGCCCAACGTTCAGCACCATAAGTTAGAGCATTTCTCACATAGCTTTTGTATAAGGTGCCTATTACCTTCAATGATATGCTTCTTCCACATATAACATTCAAAACCTCTTTAAATTTTTTCCATGCCGATCTAATTCTTGATGTTACAGCCTCCTGAGCACCTCCTTCCGTACTGATTACATCACCAAGCTAAGAAAACCTGTCCACCACTTCTATGTTGTCTCCATCCAAACTTATCATATTATCTTCATCTTCAAATACCACACCAGGGATGCATTTTTTGCAAGTAAAATCTTTCTCTCAGGTTAAACTTCCATGAACTCCAGAACACCTCTTGTGCACCCAGCATAGGTGGGCACAAGTCCGTTAATCCGTTAATAACGAAGCTAACTTTTTCATTAACTCGTTAATCCGTTAAAAAGTTTTTTCATGTTAATGGACTAAATTAATTTCCGTTAAGTGCTGTTAACGCACTAAAGTAACTTCCATTAAGTTCTGTTAACTTTCGTTAAGGTTTTTATCGTTAATATTTTGCAGCTTCGTTGTGCATTTGAACTGGTTTTTATCTTGAAATTAGATTATACTGTAAAATGTAACTTTCAAAACACAAAAAGACCACCATAGCAATGAATATTTCCTTACAATCAGCTCAACAGCGTCAATACGTGTCCTAGAAGCGAGTGAATAACACGAAATGTAAATTACACGCAAAATGTTAACGGATTAATGGACTTTATTAACTTTCGTTAATTAAAGCTGAAAATAACGAATTAACGTTAACGGAGGTGTGAAGTTTGTTAACGGACTAGTGGTTAATGAAGCTAACGTTTTGCATTAACTTGCCCACCTATGGCACCCAGTGTTGACATTTTGTACACTGCACAGAGTTCCTTCCCACTCCTTTGCCACGTACAGAGCATGGATACTTTCGCATTTGCATTCATACAAAATTTCTTCTTGTATAGAAAGCTTTGTCTTGTTTACATTTATTTTCATTCCTTTCTCTCGTAATGTTTTCTTCCATCGAGTGTATCGAGATTCTACCTCTTCCCAGTTATCACCGACTAACACAATATCATCCGCATACAGCATTTCCTTTACAACTTCTTTTCTGATGTCTTTAGTCACTTCATCCATCACCAACGCAAACAGAAGAGAACTTAGTATTGATCCTTGATGGACTCCAACTTTTACATCAAATGACTCCCACCTTGACGGATGTTTCTATATTTCGATACATTTCTATTATCGCTTTTATTTCTCTTTCTAGTACCCCTTTTCTCGTCAGCGACCACCAAATCACCTTTCTTGGAACACGATCAAAGGCTTTCTCAAGATCTACAAATACCATATATAGATCTCTTCAGGTCATCTCATATTTTTCCAACAACTGTCTCATTATGAAGATAGCATCTGTCATACCTCTACCTGGCATGAAACCCATCTGCATTTCATCCAGTTTCACAACTTTCTGTAGCCTTCTTTCAAAAATTCTTTCAATCACTTTCATACCATGTTCTAACAGTTTAATGCTTCTGTAATTTCCACACGATCTTACATCTCCTTTTCCTTTAAAAATTGGAATCAGATCACTCTTTCTCCAACTTTCTGGCATTTTATTTACCTCCAGCATATTGTTTGCAACTTCGGCCAATCTTCTCACAGACTCTTTTTTGCTATTATTTAACAACTCCACTGTTACTCCGCTTGGTCCAGCCGCCTTTCCTGTATTCATTAGAATAAGAGCTTCTATCACGCCCCTGTAGAAACTTGTTCACAAGGACCTTCAACCTTTGTTATTTCCAGACTTTTTTTCCAATCATTTTCTTCATTCAACAGCTTCTCTTCATATTCCTTCCAGACTTTAATTTTCTCCTGCAGTGTCACCTTTAGCTTTCCATCTTTTTCAAGGATACAAGGCATTCCCATTATGTCTTTTTTGTCCCTCTTGCTCTGTTTGCACAGTTTGAAGACATACTACAGTGCTTTCAAATTTTTCTTCTGAAGAAGTTCTGTTGTTTTTTTGTCTTCCTTTTCCTTCTCCGCTGCTACCACTCTTTTAACTTTCTTTTTCATAGCCCAATATTGTTCTTTTGATCGTTGGTTTTTTTTTTTCTGCCATACTTTATACAAATGCCTTTTCTCTTTTGATGACCTCCTTCACTTCTTCATTCCACCACCGTGTTGTTTTTTGATTATAACCACCTTTCGATATTCCACAAACTCTTTTGGCTACATTCATGATATACTTGCACCAATCATCCCAACTTTCCAGTTCCTCTTTTGCATCTTTCATCATCCTTTTCATTTTTTCGTCTTTCAATCTCCACAATTTCACTTTTCCAGGATTTTTCAACTTTCTAACAGCTCTATGCTCCATCATTAGGTCCATGATGAGCAATCTGTGCTGTGAAAAACATTCCTCTCCCGGGATTACTTTTATGTCTTTGACTTTCTTAATAAGTTCTTTCTGCACCACTGCATAGTCAATGACAGTTGCACAATTTCCAGATTTATAGGTGATTAATTTTTCATCGTCCTTCTTGAAAAAAGTGTTTTCAACAACCATATCAAGACTGTCTGCAAACTCTAGGATCCTTTCACCATCTCTGTTGCGCTCACCCCAACCAAATCCACCATGAATTCCATCATAACCGAGAGAAGATCTTCCAACATGCGCATTGAAATCTCCCAACACAAAACATATACCGTGTCTAGATTGTACTTCAGCAGTGAGATCTTCAACTTCATAGAATTTTTCTTTCTCTTCTTCACTCCTTCCACTCTGAGGTGCATAGACTAAAATCACAGTCACCACTTTTTCGTTCACCACTATATCTATGGATATGATCCTTGGGGACACTCTTCTCACTTCCATCACAGATTCAACAAGGTCATGTTTCACCATCAAACCAACACCACCACGACCGGTCTCTTCTTTCCAATACAATTTGTATTCAAGGTCACCTCCTCTCAATTTTCTTACTCCCTCATTCTTATATCACACCTCTTGTAAAGCCACCACATCCACATTTCTTCTTCCGATGGTTTCTGTAACTTCCGCACTTCTTCCAACCATTGAACCAACATTTACGGTTGCCAGTCTAAGCTTAACTTGAGATTTTCCGGCCAAATTTCCTTCAATCCTCCTGAATTCCCTTGGGGCTTTAACAGGAGTTGTCATTGATTTAACCTTATCTGTCTCAATGTTTAGCTTCTTCCTAGTAGCTCTATTTGCCCTCTGTACTCTAGGGGCCAGCACAGAGGAACATAAAAACAATTTATTTTCTTTGGTCAGCTGCATTTTTTTCTTTGTTTGGAGCATTGAAAAATTTTATGGTTGCATGCCCTTGCTAACTCCAACCACCAGTTATAAGCGGTGGGCCTAGACTATGCCTAAAAAAGCATTTACTCCTACAAGGCAGTAGGATCACTAACGTACTTGCCCGCTTTGTAGTACTTGGAACCACTATGCTAGCATTTAGCGAAGACAGTTAGACTAGTGCATCCTAACCCTAATTTATGGTAAATTAGGCTGTGGTCGGAAGTACAAAAGTGCTATTCATCTGTTTTCACTGATAGAGCTGATTCAGGTTTTTTTGTTTTTTTCCAGTACTTGTCTACACCAAATTTGTTTTGAACACACCACAGATAATTAGGCTACTGCACAAAAAATTGGGAAACAACGAATAGATCCTGTGATCATGAAAGTCAGTTGCCACCCTACTTATACTTTCCAGCTTATGGTTTTTAATTTAATGAAAAATAGGCCTACTAACGCCAATTAACTTTGGAGGTTATGTAAACAAAAATATTACTGGTAGGCTTAAAATTTCAGCAAATAATATGCCTACCATTATCAAACTAAATAGGCCTATTAATACAACATAAATATTCCGATACATAATTGAAAAAACAAAAAGCAAACATAGCACACAAATATAATTGACAGAAAACAACAATTACAAGAAAAAAGGTGGAAGTGGCTTGTGTTACGTACGGGTAGGCTGTATAATGTCGGCAACTCATAACACTGAACACCTGTAAAGACAAGAAGAGAGCAAAGAGTGAGCACTCATTTGTGTATTTGATTTTCTCTTTGATTTACTAAATTATTGTTAGGTTAGGCCTATGGGTTAGATATTCAGTACTGAAGATAGGTTTGAGTTGGGGTTAGGGCTAGAATAGCGATTTTCTTGTTATGTAACGTAACAAATGCCTCTGCCAAACCAGAAATTTTAATTTGAAAACAAAAAAAAACAACACAACAAAATAAAACAAAAAAGCAAAACAGAAGATCATCTGCTACACTAATCTCAATCCAAGTCATTTTTCCTTTGATAATTACAGGTTTAGGCTACAGTATTCAGAATAGCAATAATTGCCAATTAAGTAATTTTGAATGGCTTTTTACCATAGCAGAATTTTTTTAACATTAGCTTTTTACTTTTTATTAAGTCTTTGAAAGACTTAATGGAAAGTTTTTTCATATCACTGGGTACCGAAAGTTACGGTAATACCAGTATCTAATACCATACTAGCATCTTTAGGCCTGAGAAAGAAATGGTTGATTTGCTTTTTTCAGTTCTAGCAGACGTGTGCACATAGCAAACCAGGAATACAAATTTGAAATATTATTTCAGTAGGCCTATTGTGAACAAAATATCAGTTCATATTTTTGTCTTACCTTCAGCGTAATTGCAACTTCAGAATTAGAATACTACAATATTAAATTTTAACAACTGCAATTTTTGGTATGGAGAGGAAACAGATAGACACAAACAAGAATTGGTCATAATTGTTACGGTAGAGCTTTATTTTGAATGGTTTAAATAGATTTTAGAGAGGATTTGTAATGTGCCTATAAATAAGAAAAAAAATCAATGCTGTACTGAAGGTGAGGATAGATCAGTCCATAATAAGCACACATAATATATTTGAAATTAACAATTTTCTTAAATTTGTTAATGCCCAGTTACCATGGATAATTAATGAGCATTGATACGAAGGTATGTGGTATGTAATATACCAGTAACTCATATACAAAGTGACTTGGCGAATGAAACACGTGCGATTAGATAAACAAAGATTCCAGTGACGTCACTCATTTTTGGAAATTTTTATTTAGATTGTTACACTTGTAGGTTTGGGTTAGGGTTTAGGTTTGGCTTTGGGTTAGAGCTAGGATTAGGGTTAAGGTTAGGGTTAGGGCTTAGGGTTAGTTTTTTAGGCTTTATTTCAAAATGTCTGCATGAATGGAATATTCGCCAAGCTTCTTCCTATCATATATTTTTAGAGAATATGTGGTGTCCATATTCCATAGGAGATCTTCATCAGCTATCACTCCCAAGTATTTTACATGCTTCACTTGAGCAATCTCATTTTTTCCAATTCTAATGATTAGGGTTTCATATTTAGACTTTGATTTGTTTATTACTAGAAATTCTGTATTGCAATATACCAGTAGTTTGAAAGGGTGTTATTAAGTATGAGCCATTGCTTATTTTTCGGAATCTCTGCGACTTGTGTGTGAGCACGTGTGTGCTCTCTTTGATCTAAGCTATTCCCCAAACTTACCCTAACCCTAATGAGCAGTGAGAGGAGCGATAGCGCAGCACATTCAAACATGAATCGCAGAGATTCCGAAAAAAAGCAGATGGCATATACTTAACCACAAGATGCGAAACCATTTGTCCTCTTTGTCTTACTCATCAATCATCTGGTTTTGTAACAACGTTTTTGATTAGGTCTTATTGTTATTAGACCTAATATGAGGTATTGGTTAAGCTATTTTTTTGCCTCATCAGCCATCCTTTTGGATATGCCTACCCTATATTGGTATGTTTACTTATAAATGTAGACGTTTTGTTGTGGGTCAAATAACTGCCAGAGCAAAAACTTTTTTTTTCAAAAAAATCGAAAGTTAAAAAAAATTTTTTTTTTGCTCTGGCGCATATTAGTCTTGGTCCTAATAGTTTCAGTGCGTAATTGTTCTGTACCTAATTGTCTGTGCCTAATAGTCATGGTCTATCTGGTTTGCCATGTGCACTGGTATGCAGAAATACAGTACTATCTATTTTGTTTTCAAATTTGTGTGTAAATTGTTAGTGATAACACACAAATTTACAGTTAAGTATTCAGTATAAGGATAGCCAGTTAGCAGGCACTTCGAAAATGGACTGGGCAATTTTTACAAACACCTTATATTTTCTCAATAATATTTTAATCTAGGTTTTAAAGTTGATATATTGTGTGAAATACCCAGTGATCTGAAAAATCTTTCTATTGAATCTTTCAAATACCAACAAAAAGGCGATTGGTTAATGCTACACTGAATAACTATCGATGAAAAAATTGATTTGACTTGATATTAGCAGATGGTCTTCTGTTTTGCATTTTTGTTTTGTTTTTTTGTTTTTGGCAATTATTTTGTTTGCTATGTTGTGCTGATACATACTGGTAATATTTTGAACAATTTGCAAATTTAATTGGCATTAGTAGTATTTTTTTATTATTAATCATAAGTACTAAGTAGAGTGGCAACTGACCCTGAAAATTGTTTGGTCGTTTTGTTGTCTTCCAACTTTTTGTATTTATCCGTGAAGTGTTTAAATTTGGTGTAAATAAATAAATAAATCTGAATCTAAATTTAAAGTTTTGCATATCTTGTAGGGTCGCCAGTGATTCTCTCAAAAAGTGAGCCTAATTTAAGTATTGAAAAAAGTAGGGTATTTGCAAAACTATCTGTTTTTGGCATGTCTGCAAAGTGGTTACTCGACTGTACAATGAATTGAATTCTAAATTACTAGAAATTGCGAACAAAAAAATGTTATGATAAGCAACTGCAAAATTACACTTGGTTCACTCACTAACCAGTACAAACTCAGTATGGTAAGGCGTAGGCTAGATCTGAGATAGGTTTATCTGTGATTGAATTTTGGAACATCTTAAAAATTTGGATATCAATGACAATAAGCCTATACCCTATACAGTAGGTTGTAGGTGACTGTAATTCACTCATCAATAAAGATAATAACAGTTGTTTTGTTAACTGTTTCATCTGGGATTAGACAATGATAACGTTTCTTTTGTCATATTTTGTTGTTGTTTGGTTGGTATATACTAGTTGTTTGATACAGGTTCATGTTCGAATTCTTTTCACTGGTACAGGTTTAGGTCCGAGTTCTTGTCTATAGTAAAGTACATTTGTTCACCTTTCTTAAATAGTATTTGACAGTGCTCATCTCTGAAAGTTGTTTATTTTTAGCTTTTTTGTTGAGAATATAAAAAGTAAATTTCTTAGATTAAAATCAGTTTAGTTACACTGGCAGTATTTTTTTGAATTATGTTAAATTAAAGTGTTCAATATTCTTCAAATGAGCTGACAATGCGATTTTTTCTTATTCTATTTCCTTCAATTATTTTTTCTTCAATCAATGCAAGGATCTCATTGCCGGAGGATGCCGCTGCATCTCCTGTTTTGTTGAATTTCAATCAAGACAATAATGACATTCCATTTCAAAGGTTGGTATTTAAATGTTACCTATTATACAGCTGTACAATGTGCATATTGGCAATAATATTGGTCTTATGGTTGTGTTCTACAGTAAATTCAGTAGACAGATTCAGAAATTCTTCTAAGTTAGATGTCAAAACTTCAGATTTGCAATTAAGTAACTTATTTATAGTGCTGTATTGATAAGTAAAACTGGAAAGTGGTAGTAGTTGAAATAATAATTGAATTTCTAAAAATTGCACTTAATTGGTACTTTGTAAAAACGATGTATATAATGTTTTTCTGTGTTTTATTGAGCTCAAAATATGCTACCAAACCACAGCTTGCTAACGAATAGTTTTTGAATGTTTATTTCAACATGAAAACTATACACTTGCGCTGCTTAGTGCTTACCTAGTCATATTTTTTGTAAATGTGATGTATCAGTGGTGAGCAACAACCATAATACAACCTTTATATGGTTGTGTGCTGAGCGAGCTTAAAAGAATTAATAAAGTTTTAGGTAAATGATGTACTTCATGTGTTTATGATTGAAAAAATTATAAAGTGTTTATTCCATGTGGGTTTGGGTGTATACGCTAAGCAGTCATGTGCCATTTAGAGTTGTTTAGTTATGTTGACTGAGATAGGATATGCTTACCAAATTCCTCTAAATAAGCGTATTTATTAGAGAGTGACTATTTTATGAAAAATTTTCAAGTTCTAAAGAATAAAACTAAATTGAGAAACGTTCATCCCACATTTTTAAACTTCTTTTAAAGGGTTAAAGTTAGGGTGTGGGGTTAGTTGTAGGGTAACGATTTGAGTTTGAGTTAAGATTTAGGTCAGAATTAATAAAAAAGTACTTGAAAATAATCCAGTGAAATAGTTGCTCTCTTTTTATTAGAAGGGTTTATTTGACTAGACATATTTTTGAAGTTTTTTGAAGATAAAGATCAGGGTTTAAGTTCGAGGTAGGTTTGGAGGGTTTTTCAGTAAGGCTTTTAGTTGGAGGTTGGATTTGGGTCAAAGTTAGTAACTTTCTTTCTGGATTTTCATAATATTTCTCTGATATTGACCCTTAAGAAAGCTAATGAAAAACTTGTGGATAAATATTTTTGATTTTACTCACTTTAACTTAAAATTTTGCAGGAAACTAGTTACAGCCTTTTTATTATCTAAATCTGATATATTTAAGTTATAATTCGTCATTGCTTGGTAAGGAAGAAATTGTTTTTACAAGTGACTATTTCATCAGAAATTTTTATCCACGTTTTTACAAATTCTGTCCCAAATATAACTCAAACTCAAATTCGTACTTTAAAATTATCCCCAAACCTAACCCTTGGTAAAACTTTAATTTCAACTCTTGAAAAAGTAAATGAGAAATATGAGAATGCATATTCCTTGTTTTTATTTCATGCTCTTTGACATTTAAATTCTTGGTTAAATATATTAGTTACTTCTTGATCATAAAAATGTGCAAGTTAAAGCTTTTTGCCAACAGAGATTGTTGGTTTTTATATCCCAGATTGACTCTATTTTTGATGGAATTGTAACAGTTACTTAGAGAAGGACTGTATGCAAAATCGAAGGAGGATATCTAAGGGCAATCATATTAGATTGGCATTGACTCCCATCCTTTCCAGAGATATTCTACTTCAATATGACATATAGCGGTATTCATAATGTTCATTGACAACCCTGCTCTTAATAACATTGGCAATGCCATTCCAGTTCTATCCTTAACGCAGTATCACAATTAGGCTAGACCACAAAGGCATTTTAGCTTGCATAAGTATATGTAGGTTAATATAGGTCTCTGTGAGTGAGGCTACTGCATTGAAATGTAAAGGTTGTCAATATAATTGTAATTAGAGAGACTCCTTCATCTTGTGTGAAATACAATATCTTTGGAACGTCTGGGTCAAGAAGGATGGAGTCAATATAATGTAATATGACTGTTCTAAGTCTAGAGATCCCATTAATTTTGCCTGCAGGCCTCATTTAAGTATAGTTTGAATTTTTTTAAGCAGATTATTACCTTTGCTGTGGTTTGAAACACTCATACTACTTAATCATGTGCAATGCAGGTGCAAACAACACATTTTTAAGCCAATAGTTCGTAGCAGCATCACAAATGTTCATTTTTGGTGCCGCAAGTAGTCATTTTTTTCTGCTTGTCAGTTGGCCCAGAGGTGAGTTTTCAGTGGTCAGTTGGTTGGCAGTCAACTTGCAGCGGTTTGTGGACTTGGTTCATACTGTACGTTGCACGTTACTCAAATTATAAGATTTGGTTGCATTTAATTTGTTTCAGAATGTTAAAAGCGATGGGTTCAATTACATATATTTAATGTTTTGGCAAAATTTTCGGAAGTTGAAAGTCTTCTTAATAGCCAGTTTTTTTCTAGATTTCAAACTTTTTTGAGACGAACAAAACGGCTAATATCAGCTGCACCAATTGGACCTCCATCAATAAATGCCAGTGCCAATCAGCTAGGTCCCGAAACAAGGCACAACCAAGCACTCATTCACTGGTCTGGCAATTATAGCAGTGTAAGTATTCTTTGCTTGTAACTTGAGAATTGATGAATTTAGATTGAAGATGCTTTATTGATCCAACCAGAGTGACTTAGACCAGGCCATGAAAATGTTAGTTTATACTTTTGAACATCTATGGCAGGGTTGTTTCTTTCAACTGATTGAGCTTTATTTCACTTAAATGCTCATCATTTTGACTATATTAAATTTATTCATGTAATGTGTTGATTACGTGAAAGTTTGAAAGCTCTAATTGAACTGACATAATGACATGTATGATGCTTTAATCTAAATGTCAAGCAAATAGTTCGAAATGATCAAAATTAAATTTAAATGGTTGTGAATTGTGATATGAATCCGGTATAATAGATTGTGAATAATAATTGTGTGGATGAAGCATGTGCTACCAATACAATAGGCTCTGGTTCGATTCCCAGTCAGGTCAAACCAAAGATGATAAAAATTGTCATTCACAGCTTCCACGCTTGGCATTCAGCAATAAAAAGGAACAGTGTAAAGCCTCCACCGTGTGTGATAGACAGGTGGGCAAGTGGAAGCTTCACTCAAAGACCGAAAAAGTTCTTTCGCTGTCTCCTGGTGAAGACAATCAGGTAAAAAACGACGCAGCTACAATTTATAACAGTTTAAATATTGGTTAGGTAATATTTATTCTAACTCGAAGAAAAGATGCAACTGCTGGCAAAGTGATCCACAGCGTGTTATGGAGGTAAATAACCTATTTTTATGCATGTGATCTTTTTGTATTTCTATGAATAATGAAGCATTTCATAATGTTTTATTAGAAAGTAATAATGGCAATGAACAGAAGATATTTTTGGCAATTGTAAGACTGACACTGCTGCAAACTGACCAATTTGTATATTTTGGTGATTACTTTCTCAACCAAACTCTGCAAATTGTTCCTTGGTCAAAACAACGAACTGCCTGGTCCTATATCAGACTGGTGATTTCAATTGCAGGCCATTTTGCATTGAAGTTACTGGAAATGATACTTGGTTTGAGAAAGGCAGTTGCCAGTTAGAAACCTATATACACTTTTTGTTATAAGAATGAGTAAATTTTGAGTTGAGGCTGGCTGTTTTGAATTTTTTGCCAATTTTAGCCTCATTTATTTGTAAATTTTGAGAGCATCGATGTCAAATGGCGACCATGTTTATAAAACTGTTTTATTCCCACTCTGTCTGCTCAAGTAAACATTTTTTTGCTGTTTTTGCTACATCGTAAAACTGCAAAAGCGAAAAAGCGAGCATTTTCAGTTGAACGAGAGCCAAAAAAAAATTTTAGCTGTTTGCGCAGGCGCAACAGCACTCCTTAGTCTCAGAATTGTTGCAATTTTGGATGTGAATGCCAGAAAAACACTCAAATTTTATCGTTTTGAAATCAGAGCAGCATTTAGTTTTTTTTTGATTTGCAATTTATTCTTTTTCGGTTGTTCTTAGTACTATTTTTTGTTGCTGCGGCTGGCATTGCTTTTAATTTTTTATTAAATTTAAAGCAAACATGAGCTTCATGTTCTTACAAAACAATCCTACGAAACAAAGTATAATTGTTACATGTAAGGCTATGGTACCAGGGCAGAATTTAGATAATAATTAGCAACACTTTTGACACTAGTTGTAAAACATATCATTTTAGGTAAAATAATAGCTACAGATGCTATTCTGGCCTTTTTTAAACACAAATTTTTGTGCACCTGGGCAATTCTTTTTAATTTTTTCAACAATTTAAAACAGTTGTGTAAACGTGCTGTGAATGGAATCGCTGCTCAAGTTCGGTCCAAATTCACAATCTTTAATTAATTTTTATTTTAAGCATCGTGACAAAAAGTTTCCGATAATTTCAATTGTTAGGTCACAAGAGTGCGAAGGATCAATGCACGATTTACGTGGTGGAGTGCCCTGGGGGCTCAAGTTTGGTTGGGCCCCATTTTTTATGTTGCAAAAATTAAGTCAAGTTTATTTCAGTAAAGAGCTTGAAACGTTTGTCGTCACAGGCGCGCAACTAAAATTTTATTAAGGAGACGGTGGGTTTGACCCCAAAAAGCCATATTGATTTACTTGAAAAATGTCTCAATTGGATAGCGTGCTCAAAAACTGATGTAACTCGCACATATCATAGACGGGGGACGCAGGCCAGCCGCTGGGTAATTCCATAATTTTTGAGAAAAAAATAGCTATTTTAACGCCATTTACATCTAATTTCGTACTCTTTTAGAGCCATTTGAAAAAAACTAAATTGCTAAGATTTGAAAGCCAGTCGAAGACTTAAACTGCCCAATCCTTTTATTTCCTTACGCTCTCCCTTACTCACAGGTCAAGTCCAAACATGTTTAAATGCTTACAATTTTAAATTTAATGTTCTAAGACTTGGCTATAATAATGTCACCACATTCATGACAAATGTTAAAGATTTAAAAAAATAAACAGTAAAGCAGTCAGGATCAAACAAAATGGCCTTAATTGTTATGAAACAGTCCGTTTCAAGATTGCGTTAATGAGAACGTAGGATCGAAAAGTGTTCGCTTATTGCGACCGTCTTTACGTTTGAAATGTAATAAGAGTGCCACGTATTTTTGTTTAGCTTACAGGACTCCCTAAGAATATCATAGTTCGGCGAACCACTTGGGAAATTATCGGATATTAAGTTTGACACAGACATGACATAAAAAGTATGAAATAGGTTTGATGAGACGGTCAAGGTTTTTGATGGGTTGCCACTGATTTCGGTTTGTCTATTATCTTGTCTTAACGTGGCAAGTAGCTTCATGTCGGATTACTTAACTGTGGTTTAATCATAAAACACTGTGCTTCTGATTATGCAAACACAGCGGTAGTTGCATCAAACAGGATCACTTTTAAAGTTGTTTTTATTTTGCAATCGAAACTACTTGGAACTTTAAAAGCTAAAACAGCTAAATGCTTTGGATAGACTGCTTGTTTTCTAGCTTGCACTAATCATTATTTCACATCTTAATACCTTTTTTTTTTAATTATTGGTATACTCTCTAAACACAGTCGCTTTTTTCTGTTTGGGGTTTGCGACCAGCCCGCTAAGTTTTTTGCGTAATAACAGCTGTTTTTCGAAAACACCATTCTCCTCACTACAGTTTCCAAAAAAACAATGCGTTTCGATAGAAGACGCGTAACGTTTCAGTTAACTAGCCTAGTCATTAAGGTTGATGATGATTTTTTAAAACCCTTGTGAAAGTTTGGTCTGTTTCTGTCTGCCAGTGCAAGGTGGTGTCCGTTGGCAAAGGATGTCCATGCTGGCCGCCGGGCTCCGGCTACTTTTGTTATGCTCTTCGTTTAATAGTTGCCAGTCCTGGAAGGGAAACTTGAAATATTGTTCTTAAGATATTTTGTGAAAATGGAAATTTGTTCAGGGCACTAAAATTTGTCTGCAGATTCGGTGGGAGCGTGAAGAAAATATCATTCATGCTTCCCGCGCATCATGGCAAACGACATTTTGACCAATAAATGAGGGATGGTGGATAAGATCACGGCGCTGTAATTTATTGTTTTGGGGGAAAAGTATTTGTGGTAAATTTTTGTAACAGGAAAAGGAATTGAATTTTATGTGATTGCCTTTTGCGATAATCTTTAGATATTTTCTTGCAAGTGTTACTCCAGCCAACAATTATTGCACTTTTTAGGTCGTCAGACTATGGGAAGCATTACCAAAACGAGTCGTCGAAATTTGATGAGCATACTTTGCTCAAAAGTTACTACACCTGCCCCACCAACAAAACAAAGGTACGATAAGCTTGTGTTCTGTGGTGTTGTTGTGCTGCATTATAACTCGAATTTTGATAAGTGTTTGTCATAGCCTCTCTAATGTCGACTATTCGTAACGCATCATCATTATCATGCCTCAACTACCAAAGTAAGATTTTTTAAGGTCCAATAATAGCCAGTCGAAAATAGAATCAAAATAAAATATAATAATCGATTTCGTCTTTAGAAATGACCATCAACAGGCTAGAAAAGTGGAAATAATCAATATTTGCCAAACAATGAAAAAGGTCTTATTCTCATTACTCAACTTATCTAAATTAAACCTTTCCTTTGACCAGTTTTAATTTAATTTTGGAAAATAAAAACTGGTCAAGGAAAGGCAGAGAATCAGAAGCGGTAGTCTGCCACAACACCTAAGCCTGATTGTTGTCGACGCATTTCCGAACTTCATCTAAAATCCCTGCAGTTTCTGGGCCACATGTTGATGAACTGTACGAGCCCGGGAGGATTTTGACTAGACTGATGATTTTCAATGTTAACCATGTTTCAGATAGACATATTTATTTTGATCTTACAATACTTTCTTGCTTCAAGTGATCTTGTTGTTGTGGCTTGTTGATAATGCGGTTAATTGTTGCAAATCAAGGTGGATTTTGGCCGATAATGCCAGTGTCAGGGTAACGTACTGGCATGTTGGAAGTTGCACTTCTGGCTGCCATACGCTCTTCACCAGTGATGTTAAGTTTTCTTAATACCGGTTCAATCGTTACACGAGTTTCGGGTTTCTTTGATCGGCCAATTTTCCTTCGCATCATTTGACTGTGCGCTTACCCCGTCGCATTAGCATTGAGACAGATGGCGCTCGATGACCTCATCAATAGGAGGCAGCGCCGTTCTGTTATCTCGGATATACGTGGTTCGAAAAACGCGAACAGTCTTCATTTTTTAGGTGATATTCATTGACTCTTACACCGCGGGGCAACCCTCACACAGCAGGGTTTGGGTGTCGACGGACGAAGGCGAGAGCTACAACGCTCACGTTGTTCCGTTTCTCATCGACAAAATTTTGTTCCATCCGAGCCGCGAGGATTGGCTGCTCGGATACGACAACAAGAACAAGGCGGTAAGTGATGACGTCACATTAAGCTTCTCCGCATGCTGTGTTGCTCAGGAATCCCTGGTGTTGATCTAGTGGGCGGTTTTCGAGTGAGGCTGCCACCTGCCCGCCACACACGGTGGAGGCTTCGCATCGTCTTTTTTTAATGTTGAACGTCAAGCAGGGAAGCTGTGAATTTTAGTGGTCCTTGGTTTGACCCGCTTGACGAGTCTGCCTCAGGATGGCTGTGGATGGGATTCGAACCCATGGCCTCAACTTTGTGCCAGGAGAGTGCTGCCCCACTCTTTCAACGTCGCAGTCATCCTTCAACAGATGCGACCTTTAGACCATTCAGCTGAAGAATATACCAACTGTATATCTAACAGTTGTTTGTCGTAATCGTTATGCTGTTGAGTAATAAGGAAGTAATGCAGAAGTACAATTTCCTTTCGAAATTCATGCTGTGATAAATTGAAACTTATACGTTTGATAAATTGCTCTGTATCGGTCGAGCCACTTATCTACGTGGGCTTCAGCACGGTATATCAAGCGACAAGTATTGCATCGTTGGAACTTGTTGTTCACTGTGATGATTCAGCCTGATTGAATATCTCGTGTTTCAATTCCCAGCACTGGGTTCGATTCTAACCTGGTCCTGCATTTTTATACCCATTGTGAGGCGATGATAATTACAGCTTTATGCTTTTTCATGTCTTTACAATGCTTGTTGTGCTGTCACAGTTGTACTCGTCCATGGACCTTGGAACCAGCTGGACCAAGTTGCATGATGACGTCACACAGGACCGGTAAGTACGAGTCCGGTATCATCAAGCAAGCCCATTTTCATGCGGTGCACTTCACGTTTGGTTGAAGTGGCCCGACTCTTTCCTGTGACAGAGAACGCGGTGCAACGAAATGCCCCAGTCGACTGGGGTCCCCAGAGGAAAGAGACTATTTTCATGAGCCCGCCATTTTGTACCTCACCACAAGCGGTTCTAAGTCGTCTGTTGCAACCCGCTTTATCGGGTGGTAAAAGTAGCAGCGTGACCGAGAGGGCAAACGGCGTAATAGTTTTTACGACGAGCCTGATTGCATGATCATAGGTTCAACCCACACCCTGATCATTTTGTTGGGTCCATGGATAAGACGCTTTACGATGATTATCTCTGCTTGGTGGCTTCGAACAAGCAACAAATTCACTGGACAAGAATTCGAAGAAATCCACAGGAACATTGGATCACTGGAAACTCTTTAAGCAGGTGCGGATTCCTCCAATCACGAAGTAGTCATTGCAATGAAAAGCGTGCGCATCGTCCAATATTTGGCGTCTGACGCTGTCCGGTGACAGGAGGATAAATATGCGCAACAACAAAAAGTTTGCTACTATGTTCCGAGAAGCACGGGTTTTTGGTACGAGCGTTCTCGGTGTGCCGCGAAGAACTATTTGTATGTTATGAATGGCGTTAAGACTTAACAGAAATACTCCGGACCGTGCCTATCGAGCGCAGCACGATTGATTACGGCCGATTATGCGCGGGACTATTACGCGATGAGATTATTGCGCGACGGGGATTTTATGCGCCATAGCGAAATTTTTTATGTTTACCAAAATTTTTGCGCTAAAGTATTTGTAATTTTTGCATCATAAACCGGTATAGATTTTTTTGTGTTTTCAAATGTTCTTAATGTTTACTTTTGCACATTATACTTTCCATGGTGTATGTGAGCGAAATTCTATCACCCCACGCTGGTAGCCCCATTTTGAGGAGTAGTTATCGATTATACCGAAACCGGATGACTAATTTGAACTCGAAAATTTCCTTCTGCTTTTCTAAAATTGTTGTGGATTTGTAAGCTTTGATAGCGCTTTGATGATGTTTCTAGTAAATGATTTTTGACAAGCAGCTAGTTGGGTGTTCAACTGCTCATGGTGAAGACTTGATAGAAACCAAATACTTTTCTATTCTTATGCTAAGTTCATAGTTGAGTTCATGAATTAAAGTAAAATTTTCTGTTGATTTCAGCTACTACTGGTACAAGAAAAACGTAGACCAAGTCGAAGATGCCAACAAAATTGTCTACATCGAGTATCAAGATTATACCGCTTTTGATAGACGTGAGTTCAGCTTTGGTATCGAAATGTTGTGCATTTGTTGACTGCGGCTGATTCATGTTGATTTGCTTTTCTAAACATAGCTGCTGTTTGGTGATTTAATGTTAATAATAATCAGCTAATTATGATCCAACAGCTATGAAATAATTTTTGCGCAGACCGATTTGATTACAGCAATATCGTGACGTCATCTTTTCTGCTGATTTGCTTCGATGCTTTTGCGAAAAGAGTGTTAGTTACTCTGAGGGTATCAGTATTATAAGCAATGTGAGACATGTCATTGCTCATGAGTTTGGAGAGTAACTTCCGTAACAGTCATTCTTTTGTCGGAGGTACTGAACCCCGCTGGTTCTTTGCGGGCATTTACCGTACTCTTCGTTGAAATTCAAAATATACCTGTAAACAAACTTGAGCCTAAAGCAGAGGAGCTTAAAGTTTTTGAGAGGTGGGCCGCTTTACACTTTTCTGAGCTTTAACGGGCCGCACAATTCTCCTTAAATGTTTAGATGATTTTTATCCCGAATACAGCTCACATAGGTTTTGTATTGTTCCACCAAAGTAAATTATTCTTAAACCGGAGTTAAAGGGGAACTGCTCCCTAGTTTTTGAATTTTAACTCTAAATATATAAAAATAATTGAATACCTACGTTTTTATTCCGTAGCTTTAACGGAAAAAATTGACTTCAAGGAAAAAAAATTGGCTGTGGCAACATGGCAGCATCAAATTTGCATATACGTGGCTTCAAAGCGACTTAGTTATCTGGTAGGTTTCGGGGTTAGGTTGTGTTTTGCCGGGTTTCTGCTGTGTATTGGCGAAATAAGTTTACAAAGGTAAAATTAGGTCTATCGGTTTGAATTTTCTTCTTGTAGCACAAAGATATTCGGTATGATGCACTTGAACAAAATTCAAAAAATAGTCCTAGCTCAAGGCCAATCGGAATTTTGGCTTAAAGAGTAAATTAAGCCCGGTATGAAAACGCTTTGGCTTTTAAGAATTTACTGGTAGTGGTAGCTATTTAGCTAATGGTAGGTTTATGGGGTAGGCCTATTACAGATTGGTAGTGAATAGTAATAAGCGTATTTCACCAAAAAAATTTAAGCTGAGGTAAATAAAACAAAAAGAAAGAATATTCATTTGCGCATTTAGCGTCGCTCGCTACAATCGATTAAGGAAAGTACCACGTGGAGTTACAATATAAGTCTACAGGCCATGTTTTTGTAATCGTTTTGATTTTGCTTTGCTAGCATTCACTCTAGTTCAATGCAGAACAAGATCAACTGACTCACTTCGCGCGTTGACTGGTTCATCGAAAATTGCAATAACGGCTATAACAGCACATTTAAAATAATTTTGATGACGTAAATCCAATACATATGGAAGTACAACACCCACCCCCAAAAACTTTCTTAAACGTCAGTCTATGAACTGAATAATTGAATTGTTTTTATTTGCAATTTTTGTGTGTGTTTTAATTTCCAATAAAATGAGATACACCGTAAAAAAATATTATCGTTGCATCACACGAGCGACGTCTAGTGGTTAAAGTTATTAAAAAATTTAGCAGGATTGTCCCAAGTAGCGGAAAAAAGAAATGGAAATATCTTCCAATGTAGAAGTCGAAGAATTTTGAAATTACTCTCAAAAATTAAACACTAAAAACACAATTTTGTTTTGTGCGGTAATAAATGAGTTAAAATTAGACCTCGTTGCCCCTTTAATAAAATTAAACTTCGTTTTGTGTTCACTAAATCAGTGTTATCGATCAGTGGTCGAGTGGATAGAGCGTCTGCTACTGAAACGGTAGACTCGGGTTCGATTCCCGGCCTGGTCAAACTAAAGACTATAAAAATTGGTATTCGCTGCTTCCCTGCTTGACGTTCAGCAATTAAAGGGACAGTGTGAAGTCTTCACCGTGTGTGGAAGACAGGTGGCAACTTGACTCAAAGACCGAAATGCCCCTTCGCTGTCCCTTGGCCGACGCAACTTGGTGACTAAAATGTAACTACAATCACACAAATTAAAGTTTGTTGATTTATAGTCTGTCAAAGAGCTTTTTATTACGCAACAAAAACAACTTTGTGTATTATTACACAGCACCATATCCTGGATTTTGCTATAGGAGAGGCTTGAACCAAAAGTCAACATGTTCTATGCCAAAGTTTGTACTGTATCCAGCATCCGATATGTTGAAGAAACTGCTGCACCTTTAAAATGTATCATAGACGACATCTAAAAAACAGGGTCAACAAATTTGACAAAAATAAGTTTTTTGAGGAAAAACTTGCAAACATCGAAAGAAAGTTATGGTAAATTTCGAGACTAGTCCTGGCGCAGTTTGGGCAACTTTGGCCTAAAGTGAACTGTGCATTTGTTGCTCATCATCTGTATGCGTCAGTTGACGCACTTGGTCGTTTTAGTGTTAAGGAGAACATTGTGATTAATATACACATAGTCTGTGTCCTAATCTCCGTTGAACCCCTGATACCGACTCATCAAACCCCTGGGTTTCGATCGAACTCTGTTTAAGTACCACTGTTCTGTAGCAGTTCATTCTAATGGCTGCCGTTCGATTCCCCCAACGGGCAATGCGCTGTTGTGTCAAAATACTTAGTGAGTGTTTTCAACTGGGCCAAGCAGCGCTGTTGGCTACAAACACGATGAGGATGAGTTAGGGCAGGGAACGCTGTAGTGTTTACTTGGAAGGAATTGAAGCATTACGTCCAAGGGTCAGTAGAGCTTGCACCGATAACTGAGGTATTCCAATGCTCTTGAAGATTATTAAGAAATGGCTGTAGGTTTTCTAGATATGGTCAATTGTTCATGCGATATCTCAACGTTCTCACTGCTTTTCTAAGCAGAGAAGTGTTCATTGCTCATGGGCGCAGAGCCGTCTCTCTTTCCGCTCATCTTTGACAAAACTCACACATTAACTAGACGATAGTTTTTATTAAGATTTATGTATTGCTTTGCTACTGTTAATTTATGACCTTCCATCTTCAATTTCAAGTGTTGCCCAAGTTCGTGGGAGATAATTATGATGAAAATTAAGTCATAAACGCATCATTTTGTTGTTTATTGCAGCGTTTTATTACGTCAAATCTTGCCTCATTCCAAATTGTGCTGCGAGTTTCTTTCAAGAAAAATGCGATCGATTAGGCCCGGTTGAGGGGAACTCCCTCCTTGTCCAGGACAACTACATATTCGTGCAGGTACCGGTTCTGTGAACACAAGTTCTTGGAACTCAATAGCGATAACTGAAAAACATAATTAAACAAACACTTACCGCACATCGTCATTTAACTTTTTCATAGCATTGCAACACTTCAAATTTCGAATGCTTCTGACGAATACCAGCAATGCTTTCTGCTGGATTCGAATCCGGTTTCATGGTTAGATTTGAATTCTTTTATTTAACCGCTAGCCAGCGGCTGCGTTATAGGAAATATTTCTTCTGTTTAGGAATATTGCAAAAACAGTGTTCATGATGTCATGACTTCGAAAAATTCAAATTGTACTTGTATTACACCAAAACGTGCGACTAGGTGGATGTAATCCATACACCATATACGCGCTACTGCCCCGGAACTGCATAGCCATCGAAGCGTTGGCGAGTCTTGGCAGTAATAATGGATTCCTTTCGACTGGCCTGGGAATCGAACCCTGAACTTCCAGTTCCAAAGGCGAGTGCGCTTATCACTCGACCAAACTCCGGTAATCGTATCGGTGTCTGCCAACTCGGTAAACTCGATGTCACTTGTTCGGTAAAATGCTTAAAACTGTACCAACGAATGGTTTTTGTAGAAACCCGGGGCGCTGGAAAAGCTCTATGTGTCGTACAACAGAGAAGAATTCGTCAAAGCCAGATTCCACAGAAGCGGAGAGCAAACCGTAAGTTCGATTCCCGCCCAAGCTACTCACGTATAGTTTTAATGAACCCCGTTTCGTAATTCAAAATTACCGTTGTTCTGTTTTATCATTTCTTTCAAGCCGCTTGTAAAATCCTTTAAAAGCGGCCATTACATGTGACGCCAAGTGGTTGTGAAGGATTCCAGTTCAATCCGGATTGCGGCAGTTCAAGCAGGCTCACTTTGCGTTGAGGAAATCGACACGTGACATGTTATAGACAACGTGGTATAAAAAAAGTTGAATATCAATTTTAAGTTTTGCTGTGAAAATATGCGGTTATATTTGAACATCATACCTAAAAAGTGAATGAGAAAGAAACTGGTAAATAACCTTGGCGTTAAAGCTTTTATCGTAGATGCTGAAAACAAGGGGCATCAAGTCAGACGCTATCGGAATGACTTGAGATTGCCTTGATTTTTTTTAATCGCATTAGTTTTCCACAAGATTGGAACTGACACCGTTTACTCGAACTAGTTGTTTCTTTGTGTTGACATTGGTCATGTTGTTTTTTTTTAACTTTCGTAGACCTGTTGAAGTGTATCGGTGATGTTGCGTAGATCTTCCAAAATTGCTCTTCTATTTGTTGCGTAACAATTGTCATTACCAACGTCATTGTGACAGCTTGGCGTTTCGTTGAGTCTGCGATTTAGATTCGCTTAGTATTCAAAACATTTTACCATCCAGGTTTGACACACAGCTGTGCTTGTTGCCAGTTTGAACTTATCACGGTTGTCAGTTTTAAATTACCTTGCACAATGCATTATATTGTGTGAACACAAGAACAAGCTATTTCGAAATAAACTGTTGTGGTTAATGTTATCTTTAAACTTATCGTAAGCATCGCAACGCCAAAGCTTTGCAGTATTTATATAATCATTCATACTTGCTAGACACTTGGTTTGCTCCAACATTGAATTGTTTTGACGTATATTTTGCCTGTTCATATGTTTTCCGTTAATTTTGAGCAATTTTTGAAGTCCTGGAGGCTGAAAAATATATCAGTGAGTGTTCACCATCCTGGAGCTTAAAAATATTGTAAATGGCTCACTGGCTCAGCGGGTGAGTGAAGTAGATGGACGATAGTTTTGATGCTTGCTTTTTAAATTTGGTGGTCTGCTTTTGCTTTGTTATTTGCTCGAGTCGGTTACTCTCTCATATTTTATCAGGGAAGCACAGCTATACTATGAGTGCTGTAGTGTATGCACAGAAGTGGAGGCCCTGACACATCTTGCTCCACTTGACCGATGTGGAGCAGCGGCCAACTAGTCCTCACTCCATCAGCTGACCGGCTGGCTAAATGAATTTTCTACAGGACATCCACGTGATCAGTTCCCATAGCAACACGGTCGTGGTCGGGGTCAACCATGACATGGGGTACACCCACCTCTACTTTTCCGATAGAAAGGGCCGCGACTTCTCACTCTCCCTCGACAACGTCCTCTACTTCAACAAGAAAGTCGGGAACATCGACGTCTTCACCGTCGACATTCATGAGGTGAGTGATGACGACACAACACGCGGTTGTGATGTCACTATACGCTGCGACCTATGAGCGTAGAAATTGATTTTTTGATGTGGAATTATCGCCTAAAAATCGCCGCATTTTGACGAAGCGACATAATAGCATGTTAAATAGTTTGCAATTTGCGAAAGCCAGGCTGCCGATAATAACAACCTAGCGCCGTGTTATTATGCCGAGTCTTGCTCGATGTCTTGTTGCGTCATCAAGCAGGACAATTGAACGTGGTTGTGATGTCACTCCTTCACAATAGTTGGCTTTTGTTAGTCATGTGATTGACAGCTGATCGAGTTGAAAGTCGGTTAACACGATACCTGACTGAGCGTTGAATTAAGACGACGTAGAAGTTTCGAAGTTGTTTGCGTTCTCATTAAATTCAGGCGAGAAAGACATGGGTGGTTAAACCATCTGGTAATTTGCTGTGAATCGAGCTTGGTGCAACGAAATGCCATCCCGTAGAACGACAGCGCTGGCTGGAGAACCCGGAAGAGATGTGGCTACTTTGCCGCCCGCTAAAAAGTGGATGCCCATCACTACACAAGCGCCCATTACTCCTCATCGTTTGGTTCTTGCAATCCGCTTGGCTCACCCGTGACCGCCCTCGCGGAGGTTCCTGGGGAATCTCCATCATACTAAGTAACTGATAAATTTACGAAGTTACTAAATTACAAAGTCGCTAAATTTAGATTCAAACCACAGCAGCACCTGTTGCACCTAAAACGGCTCCTCAAACGAGCCAAGTCTTGTAGAATTTGTCATTTGCTGGCTCAAACACCGGTGGCACTTTGTTTTGTGCAGTGACGTAGATTCGTGTGTCTGGTTCAGGTCAAGTCGGTGAAAGGCGTCTACATCGCGAACAAGCGGGAACTGCAGTTCTTCAACCGTACTATGATCACATGGGATAATGGGAGGAGCTGGCACACCCTGAAGCCACCCGCGTCTATTGGGTCCTCCTGCGTAAGTTGGTATCTTAATCAGCTCTTGCAAGTTTGCTGCACAAACCCGAAGGGACGACGCCGAAAGCTCGCTAAAAAAATGCTGTTTACCAGTTATATTGAGTTTTTGTTCAAGTTATTTACCTCGTTTTCCTTTTTCTTCATACTCTACTTTTTCGTGAGGGTTGCGGGGGCGATAGCGCGAGATAAGCCGCCACACTTCACTGTCTTCCATCATTTTTATCGTTTCGCTTGGTGAAGTTCCAAGCGATTCAATTATAGATTTCAGCGTAATTAATCAATTGACGTTAATGGTCGTTCTGCAGGCTTTTCAATACTTTGGGTCATTGTTTGTTAGAGTTTAACAGTTAACACAAGTGAGAATTGGTTGTATGTCTAATATCTAATGATATGTTCTTAGTTTTCCCTTCAAATTCACGCTACTTCGCGATGTTAACTGCTTTAAAATCGCAGCCAACTTTCATAGTTGCCATGCTAACAGCATCTTCATTTTAGCACCGATGCACGCTCAACCTGCACTGCGCCATGAGTAGCACGAAGTCTGGCTACTACATGCCGAACATGCTGAGCAAAGAATCCGCTCCCGGACTCATCATTGCGCACGGTACGTTTGTTGTTGCACACGGACCGCTCGTTACATATTTATGAAATCATGACGAGTAAATTTTCAAATACCCATCGCCTAAACTGCAACGGATTTACTTCCCCCTGCTTTCCGTTATGTGATGTTAACCACGTTGCCACGGCTAAGTTTCGGTCCGCGCTTGAATGTTGCTGGCAGCCCGCTACATTCATTGCTGCTGGACTTCTGCTGAAGCATTGTGGCACTTGAAATTTCGAATGCCCATCCTGACGAATAGAGCGATGTTTTCGGAAATCGTCGAACCTGGCCTCATAATCAGTGAGGCGTTAAGTACGTTCCGATACGCGTAACATGGTGGCCGCCAATATCATTAGCGACTGGAAGCAATGACTGTGTGTCGGACTGTCGCAGCTCTCTTGCTTGATAGTTAGCGTTAAAAAGGGACAGCGTGGAGCCTCCACTGTGTGGAATGACCAGGTGGCGGCTTGGCTCGGAGATCGCTGTCTCCTGGCCCCGTCATCTTGGAAAGGTTACAGCGTGGTTCATTTTCCAGGGAGCGTTGGCAAGACACTGGTGGACGCCCCCCCACTGGTCACTCTGTTTGTGAGCAACGACACTGGCCTGACCTGGCGCAACACCTTGCAGGCGCGCAATTTGTTCGTGATGGCGGACCAGGGTTCGATCCTGCTCGCGGTCAGCATGTATTTCGTCAAGCCAGTGCAAACACTATCGTAAGTTGTTTCAGATGATGCCTTGTGTTGAATATCGAAACGTTTCTGCGCATTTTTGTCTTTCTGTGGAGCATAGGTTGATGTCTTAACTTGGCTATTAAAATTTTAATTAGGACTCGACCTGGGACAGATTTTAACCAGTAAGCCAAACGATATGAACATTTTTTTTATTTTTGTGCCACACTACAGGGGTCTCAATTTTGCGCAGAGCTGTCGTATTCCGAGGTAATGATTTTCCTTGCCATTCAAACCGAGCGTCAGGTTACTAGTTTAGTTTTTTAATCAGTCCAATGTGCAAATGATATGAAAGAATTCAACAATACTGCGAAGAAGTGGGCGGCGCGTAATTGGGTTGGACCCTGCGGGAAGGTTGGCGTTGGGGTGACTTAGCAATCCTCTGGCATTTGGGATTTCGCTGATGCACAGTTGAAAAATTGTGGAGTAACTTTTGCTTCAGAGTGAGCAGCGACCACGGAGTAACATGGAAGGAGTTCACCTTCTCCGACACGCAGATAATGGTGGACGGAGTGCTGACTGAGCCGGGGGAGGACACGCACATGTTCACGTAAGTCTGTTACGTCACAGTCATTTTCGTCTACTTTAATCCCACCCCTGAGTTTGAAAGATAGTGACAGTGATTTTGGATTTGAAATGATATGAAGTGCAAGGTAGTGTAAAACTCATATGTCTTATAGTTGAAGGGCTGCCAGTCTTTAACTAAAACAGATCTTTGTTCAAAATCGAAAATTTGTTGCAGGATATTCGGGCATGAAAACATGCAGCGACCTTGGAAGGTTTTCTCCATCGACGTGTCGCACGTCATCAAGAAGAGCTGCGTCTATCCTGACGACTTCCGCAACGTTACAATGCCGGTGGGTGACGTCATATTGACGAAATAAATAATGAAAAATAAGGCAGCAGAAGTATTGTTACTAACAAGCCGGAATGGTGTTGTTTTTTGTTGTTTTTTTTTTTTTTTGATTTGGGATTTTCCATCCTGGTCGTAGGCAGAAATGGAACAGGCGGGGTCACCTTGTAATGAAAACTTTTCGTTCATCCGTCTGGGTTGCATAGGCAATTTGCATTTACGCACAATCCTTTACCATTTTTTCCGATTTCTTGCTGCAGTCATCATTTTCTCCAGTGCCAAGCTTGTCCAACCGTTGATGTTTTCTAACCACATTATTCATTGTCTTTCTCTTGATTTTGTTCCTTCAGTTTTGCCCATTAATATTCATGTCAGAACTCCATCGCTTCACATCAAGTATGCCCATGATCTCCATTCTCCTTTTTCGATTATATTTACCAAACAAGGCTTTGATTTCGATTTTTCATTACCCTTTCTTTCGCCTATTTTTGTTGCTATCTTATGTTTAGTATCCTTTAAACAATTTTACTCGGCATCAATGTTTGAATATGTTGAGCTCCTCTTACCCTGGTTTTGTGTATAGTTGACGAAAACAGATACAAGAGGAACGTGGAAGCGAGTAAATTAACCAACCGAGAAGAAAAACATCAAACGGCGTTGGTGGGTCTTCAAACGTTACCCGCTTCCTTGCGCTTGCCTTAGTGACGAATCTTCAGCCGTATCTTTAACAATTAAATTCTACGAATCTATTGTTTGCTCACAGTTCAACAATTCATCTTCCTGCCACCTGGGAATGCGGCGCACTGTGGAGACGCTCGTGAACACCGGCTGTCTGATCGGGAGGAACTTTACGCGCAAGTCTTCACAGCGGCCCTGCAACTGCACACTCAACGACTACGAGTGGTAAGCACGAGCCCATGCAAGAGACTATTCCACCGGAAATTTTTGTATACTTTTTATTAATTCCGATCCAATTTCAACTCAAGTTCTTACTGTAAAACTAACCCTAAATCCTAATGTTCATCCTTAAAATAGTACGTAACAATGCGGGAACGAATATTCTTCATTTTTGTTTAATCTTTTCAATATCAAAAATTTCGGTAAAATAGTTACTCTCTTTATTTATTTTTGTGACCTTCTTATACAAAAAATATAAATTTTTTGCGGAAACTTTCTGATGTCTTCGTACAAAGTTGACATTAAAGAATCTTTTGTGTGCATGTTCTTCATGACGTTGACCGTTCTCTGCTTCAGACCTGTAACTGCAAAGGTCAATGCTTATGACTGGTCGTAGTTTTAAAAATTTTTCAAACTTCGCAATTCACAGAAGGTAATCAAAAGCATCGATGATACTGACGTGAATTCTAACGGCAAAGGTGGTTGCTTGACTCGATGGTCGTAAGGTTCTTCGCAACTTCCATGTCGCCATCTTAACGAGAATGCCAATTAAGTTCTACTGCACACTGTTTCACTGGGTGATGAAATAAATTTGTCGTGTCACACGAACAAGGATGGCTTATCGATCACGTATATTAAGCGGAATATTATGAGTGCAAACATCGGTACTGATACCACCGCTGTGACATTGTTTCTTCAGCAGTTGCGTACCCAGGCGCAATGACGCGGAGGTGTTGCTATCACGCGAAGACTCGGAGATCTAGCTATGTTGCGGAGATATTCACGATTTTGGGGTTTTAGGGAAACCTTTCAATCCTCGTTTTTGGCCGTGATACCGAAAAAAGCTTCTCGCTTGTATAATCTATAGCATTTTTCGATATAAGTGTTGACAAAAAAGACCATTTGGACCCCCAGAAACCGCGCTCGTTTCCCGCGAGATCCACCAGTGGAATCGAAGAATGCGGTGAAGCCTTGATGGATTCCAAATGTTTTCAGTGATTTCGACTACGTTCCCTACTCGGATGGAAAATGCTCTAAACGTTACCCGCAAATCGACTGGATCGAAGACATCATCGACTATGACGACATAATAGGCCACTCAATGCTGCCCTGCATCAACGGAACACGGAACCTGACGTCGGGGTAAGTTGTGACGTCATAGTGAGATTTATTTTGATTATTTACAGCTTGATTATAAACATTTTGACTCGTTTCCAGTTTGCTTGTTCTCGGTGTTGAGTTTGAAGTTTGCAAAACAGCTGCGATGTTTGGGGTCGTATCGGCGCCGTGCGGGCGAGTTTTTCAATAAATGTTTGTCGTGTTAAGAGTTGTTTACTCCCCCCATCGTCACGCATGGCTGATGGTCAGATAAAAACAGAAATAAGCAAACGAAAAGTAGTTGATAGAACAAGAGAACTGCAGCTAGCACTGTTGTCGAGTGTCGTTTCCAGCTTTTGCTAAAGGGCGTTCAAGCCAAGTTTTTTACTGTTGACCAAAATGTTGAGATAGACCTAAAATGCGTTTCCGCCAAATTTGAGCTTCTGCGCCTTCCCGTTTTCAAGATATTGATGTTAAAAATTAGCAATTTTCCTCATATTTCATTGTTACCATTTTGTCAGTATTGTGACAGACGATCAAATTGTGGAAAGCTGGCTGACATTTATTGAAAAGCAGCTGATTACGATTCAGAGCCTTAACTCTGCCGTGACAACAAGTCTGCTGCAAAACACATTGTGAATTAGGAACTTGAAGTAGCATTTAAAAAAGTTTGTTTCCAAGTGGCATTCCTGGCAAAATTTCAAACAGGAAAAGCCTTGCGTAGAGGGAAATATTAACTCTCCTATCTTGGGAGTAGAAGGTCGTAGAAAGCTCAAATTTGGTAAAGTTAGGCTTCAGCTCTGTCAAAATTTTTTGAAAAAAAATAACGAGGGAAAACATTTTCGACTTGAATGCCCGTTTAAAATTAAATTAAGCCATCTCGTATGAGATCGTAGAATTTACCACGGAGTGATCCCTGAGCAGCTTCAACATTCAATGGCTCCGCGCAGCTGGTGGAAAATTCGCGTTGTGGCCAAAATTTGAAAAACTGTGTCGTGTTTCTTTCCAGGGCTAATTGTGTTCTCCATGTTTCAGCTACCGCAAGATTCCAGGCGACGTTTGCGTGAACGAGCTTAAGTTGTCGCAGTCCAAAACCGTGTCATGTAACGACACCACGACGACCACCACAACAACCCCCACCACCACCACTACAACCACTACCACCACCACCATCGCTGGTGGTTTCTACCTTCGCATTCTCAACTACACCCCTGCCGCCACGGTGAACAACCGCTTGGCTGTCGCTGCAATTGTAAGTGCCAGCATGCCGATCTGCATAACATTGTTGCAATTGCATAGAGGTCCCTTTTTTTGGATGGGGGGTAGAAATTTGTTAAATTGAACCATCGCGGCTGGTAGACTTCGTTCCAAATAAGGAATAAACATTAAATGTCGTCCAAAGACACAACAGAGCATTGAATGGTGTGCCTGCGACTTTTCACAACCTGAGTGCTGTTTGTTTGGTTTTGGCCGCAGTCATTTTCGCCGGCTTGAGCGTTTTCTTGAAAAGGTCAAACGAAGCATTTAGAAGTGGAAGCCTACTTTGTGAGATGGCTTCTAAACGGGAGTTTGTTTCGCAGCTCACGAGCATTTATTTGATTATTCATTGTCCTGTAAATGCCTCGTTGAAACTCGGACAGGAACATGTTTCCATTAAAAAAAAAGGACAGAATAAGAGGACTCGTCTATAGTCTGAACGAACATGGCTCCTTTTTTTTTCAGTTGAATTCTGGTCGGTTTGCGGTGCAAATCTTGTTATTGTTGCTGTGCATGTTTATCCCGCTGTCACCAGACAGCATCCGACACTATTTGTTGAACGATTCGCTCACTTTTCATTCATTGCAATGATTACTTCGTACGTGGAGGAATTTGCACCTGCTTAGGAGTTTCCAGTAATCCAATGTTCCTGTGAATTTCTTCAAATTCTTATCCACTGAATTTGCTGCTTGTTCGAAGCCACCAAGCAGAGATAATAATGGTAAAGCGTCTTACCCAAGGACGCAACAACGTGACCAGGGTGCGGGTTGAACCCCGATAATCCGATCAGGGCAGTCGTGAATACTACGCAGCCGACATGCAGTTACTACATCCAGGTGCATGAATTTGACTTCCGGCTACTACATCCGGGAAGCTTCTCAACCATCAGTGCTTTTTTAGGACTGCTTTTGGTCTTCGACCAAAGTTGATTGGAGCGTCACGTTTCTGAACTCTTCAAAAATTGTCCCCGACAAGCAGCAAAACAACTCCTTCCTCTCCATCTACAGCCGCTATCCGGGCGTGTACCAGGTGGTGGCCACCTGCGGGGAGGAGGAGGACACGAAGCTGCTCAAGTTTCAACGTGAGTCTCCATTGGGTGGCGGTGATTTGGTTGATGGGGACTCGGGTTGCGATGTTTGTGGAGGCGCTTCGTGTAAATGGTGCAGAAGCACTGGAATAACTGGCGAATGAACACGTCATCCAAAATCATGCCATACATTTTGTTTCTTTCCAGTGACGCCATCAACTGCTTGGAGAATATGCTTAGTGATTGGTATACCATTGAAATGCTGAGTCGAATGCTACGGTTGAGATAACGTTATAAAGTTTGTCGATAGCGAGGTTCAAGGTCCAGCAGGGATGTGGGGTTTTGGCACGCGCTGCTGGCTACATGGCTACATGCGCTGCTGGCTGCTGCAGCCTCTGTTCAGAACTCAGTTGTGGAGCCGTACAGCTGAGAAAAGAAAAAAAAAAAAAACGATGTAAAATTTTAGTAGTTTTGGTGGTGAGCTGAGATCGGAAACGTGTAATGGATTTTTTTTCTAAGTCCCTAGTTTAACTTAGCCGATTCTGAGCAACGCGCTTCGTTGTTTCAATAGAGCATTGTAATTGTTTTCATCCTGAAAAAAAAAACTTATTTAGTCAAATTATCTTGTTTTAATTTATTTTTGATTTTATTTCCAACGTCAAAGCTTTAAAAAAACAATAGAAAATGAGAACTATGTAAACGATAAATCGAACAAACAAAGAATCTTTTGTCCCCCGCCAGGATTTCTATCATTTCAAGAGAAAATTAAGATGTCCCGTTCATTCTACTTCCCGTACAGTGTTCCAAGGAGACTAATTTTTTTTACAGATCCAATCGACAGGGTGACAATCATGCATCCACCTGTGGTCACGTACAGATCCATTTTCAAAGCCTACACGTTTGTTACTGCCGCTGGAGGCCTGCCGGGGATTTCCGAGTTCTTGGGACCTGTTCATTACACGTGGAGCTATGCAAGCAAGGTAAGCTTTGCTTATGGCGCAGTATCGCTTGCCTTATCCTGTAGTTATTATCTGCCTACTTTTACTTTATCTTGTCCCATCTACTTCTCTCGCACCAAAATGTCACTTTTTTTCCTGCTCGAAACATGCACAAACCGTCTATCGGTGATTTTCCAAAGAGCTGTCTTAGTTCAACCAACTTTCGCTCGTGCAGTGATATGGCGACGCGCCAGTGCTACCTAATTTCTGCTTGAAGTAAGTCAAGCACATGCTTACGGTTTGACGGCCTAAGTCTGCTATTTTTGTGCATAACTAATGAACTAGCATTATTTGATACAAAACAGACAAGGGACGGCATTGTGCAACGCCTCTCTTCGCTCAAATGTGTCGCTGGCTGTGCGAGATTCAATGGTTCGCGATTTTTTTAATAAATAATAAAGCCCTTTCTTAAATGGCTGGATTTAAAGCGCAGCTTTCGTCTGTAAAAACTAAACTACAAAGACAACCTTCGCGCACTGCGAGAAAACGCAGCTTTTGTTTTGTTTTCACGAAAATCGCGGAAACGAGAATCGATAGCAGTATTGGTGGAACGAGAAAAATAACTCCCGTTCTGTGAAGCAGAAGATAATATGCTGCTGAGAAAGACAATTTTGCTATAGACGCTTTTATGTTGCACCTCTTTTAGTGGGAGTAATTAAAAGAACAAAGAAATTTTGATTTCCCAAAGAAGCACCCAAACGTGTAACATCTTGAAGAAGATTGTGCGCAGTGTAGTTTTTTCCAACAAAGACATTATCAGCACCCTTCTTTTTATTTTACTGTAAAACTAACTAGATGGAGACAAAGTTCGTTGCGTTCCGCCCAAGACTTATCGACCTGATTTGTAGACTGATTTGAGCTTCTGTTATAACCTTCGCTGTTCTTTCCCGCAGATAGTCGTCGGCTCGTCCTCCATCAGCATTGACACCAGCTCTCTCGTTTTCGCCCAAATCCTCTCCAGCCAGATCCTCAGAGTACATGTGGGTGTTCGAAATGACGTCAGCATCAAGACTATGACAACAACGGTGCATTTGAAAGGTGAAAAAAACTTCGAGTTTTGGTTCAAAATCCCCTCAGCCGTTACCGACCAATGGGATATGGCCTGAATAAGGTTTTGTTGAAAGAAAATGCAAATTTGGTTAAATCGCGCTACTGACTATTTTTCGGGTTTACTTGGTCAGGAGGCAACAAAGTGATTTTCGATCTTCAGAGGCAAGCTACCGAGCTCTCTACCATTTACGGTGGCGACTTCACACTGTTCCTTCATGCTATAAGTCAAACAGGGAAGCTGTCAATACCATTTTTCTAGTCTTTGGTTTGACCCGACCTGGGATCGAACCAGAGGCTGACGTTTCAGTAGCAAATGCTCTATCCAATCGACCAACGGATGGTTGAAAGTGCCCGACTCTTTCGTGCTCATCAGAGCAAATGCGATTGGATACCGAACCCCAATGAGAAGGTGGAGGCCCGGAGAGAAAAGTGGCCATTTTCACGCTCTTAAGTGCAGTGGGCACCCAATCACTGCTGGGCTGATGGCGGCCTCTGCTCATCGTCGCGTCTTTCAGTCCACTCTGGTAGCAACCTCAATATTCCACCTCTTCTGATCGTTGGCTGCTTGTTTCACAGACCAGGTGGTGATGCTCAACGTCCCCCTCATCCCCTCGCAGCTGCTCAACAGCTCTGTGTTCTCCGTCTCCTGGTTCCACGACCTGCGTTCGATCCTCACCCACGACCTGCTCGAGGTAAGCTTTGATGCCAGACAATTCGTACTTGTGCTGGCACCACAAGTGGTTAGGGTTTACTTTCAATCTGCAACCTCATTAAGAGATCGGGCCACGGAGCTTTACTGATTGCAAAATTACAAAGTTTTACTGAGGACAAAACTGGGTTCGATTCTTGCTGAGAGCACTATTGGTATTCGTCGGAAAAGATTTGCGATTTTAAAGTGCAGCTACGAACTAGGGTTTCCAATTTCCCGGTTTTGAAAGAAATCAGGAAATGTTTTACTTCATCCCGGGGAAAAAACCGGGATTATTCCATTTACATTGTTATACAACAACACAATAAACAACAAACGTACAACAACAAATGCATCAAGTTTGGCACTAATAGACCCAGACCCACGAATGGACTGACTCTTGCCTGTAGCATGGATAAAAAAAACATCTACAGTTGCAATTTAAGATGCAAACTTTCTTTTTTACCTTTCAGAAATGACCTAATCGATTTCTGGTTAATTTTTGCTTTCTTCGAAGAACACGGCTAATCTTCACTTTCTTAGCTAAGTTAGTGCTTGCTTTTCAAGTGTCGAAAAAGACCACCTGTCGAACTACCTTTACACGATACTGTTTTTGAGCAATGAGTGCAAGTAGCACTATCATTACTGTCACCCCCGAGTAAAATATTTCCAAATTTTCAATGATTTATGTATTCCATAACTGACACAAATCTTCACCTACCTGCTCTTAATTGGGCAATGTGTATAATAAGCTGGCTCAAACTACTTTTCCCAGCAATCAACGCCAAACAGTTCAGAAATTGTTGCAAAGAGATATGAGTATTGTGTCGCCACAGTGCGAATGAACATGATCAATTTTAATGCTATACAAAAATAATTGCAAATTGTTTTTGACTGAAGTTCAATGAGGATACTAGCTGACAAAACGGGAGATTGAAAATTATTTGAAAAAAAAAATTGAAAATTATTTATTTGAAAAAAACGGGAAACGGGAAAGCAAAAAAGTCACGAAATACCGGGAATTCCCGAAACCGGGATCCCGGATCGCAAATTCTACTACGAACCCCATAAAGAAGTCCATTGGCGATGCGCGTGGGTGGTGGCGGTAACAACATTTGACCTCGATTTTAAACTCAACTACTTACGGCGAAATGAGGTCAACTAATCGAAAATGTCATTTTCACGTGGTAACGAAGATGGCTTTATTAAATTGTTTGCGTGCTTTTTATCCTACAGACCTTAGCCCGAAAGCTCAAGGAAGAGCCACCAGAATAGCCACTACTTGCTGTAAAACAAGCAATGCGAAAAAGTTATTCTCCTACATGATTCGAACCTGCAGCCTTTGGATTACCGAATACTACTTAACCGCTTGAGCTAGAGGGATGTCTTCTCGCATACGTAATTTTTGCATTTAAATCCTGCAACTTGCTTTTAGTATGATGTTTATTGTTTATAATCGTTAATTGTGACGTTTGCAGGCAGAGTATTTAATTTATGTTCAATTGTTGCAGGTTGATGCGATCACGAAGTTGCTGACGTCAAAGAATTTGCTGCACAACGACTTCCACGTGTACATCGAGCCCACCTTCCCCCTGCAGGGCAGCATCTACCTCAGCACCTGGTGGGTCACCAGCACCCAAGTGACGTCATCGCAACTCAATCAGGTACGAGTGTTCGTCAACAAAATTTGCTTCAACTTTTATAAGTTTACCTTGACCTTAAGATTGTCAAACAGGAAAGCTGTAAATTGTAAATACACAATTGCGCAGTTTTATAGTTTTTTTGTGTGACCTGACTTGGAATTGAACCAGAATCAAAGTCTTTAGTCCAAATGACTTTTTAATAATGCAGCTTCATTCATTCACGTATGGACCATGCACAGTGCGAGTGTGCGTCTGTTCAACCAGGCACAGTGCGAGTGTGCATCTGTCCAACCAGGAACAGTGCTGATGGCGTCTGTCCGACCGCGCTAACGCAAGGCACCTTTTTTGTGGGATTCTGTTTGCAAGTCTTTCGTTGGGGTGGGTCCCCGAAACGGATAGTCTGCTTGGGCACAACGAAACTAATAATAAGTATCTTCCCTAAGACACAACGACGCATCGCCAGTCCGGGAATCGAACCTGGGCCCATCAACCTATTGATTACTAACCTGACGCTCTACGAACCATTCTACCGCCACCGCGTAATGCCAGTTGCATTTGCAGATCAAAACGCAGCTGAATGACATCATCATGCGGGAGAACATCGTCATGCACCTTCCAAACGAGCAGAAGATCTACGTCGGCCACCTCCCAACGCGTGAGTGCATGAGAGCCTGGGTGAGCTGTTTACGTTCCTGGATTGCTGTTGAGAAGTCGTTTTTCCATGAAGTGCTGCAGTCAAACTTCCTAGTTGTACTAATAGAAGACTTAAATTCGCAGTTCTGAAGATGGATATTAGCAAAGGGATAGATAATAGTCTTTCTTTAGCTTGCATACTACCGTCTGGGGATGTGATGATTTGATGATGGCATTGACTTTTTCATTGGTTTTTTCTCCGTTTGCATGGTTTGAATTGAAATCAAATTGAACCTAAGCGCGATGGTTGCAGGTCTGGGCTTCTGTACCGCAGCCACATGCACTTGCCTCGGCAAGCTCCAGTGATGATGTCACCAGTAGTTAGGACAGGGATAATGAAACTTTTGAAAAGTCATCGTATGATGCTCGAATTGCTCACAGCGCAATTGCAGCTTGTGCTCCGTGCGCTCACAAAACTTTGTTTCAGGCGGCGGCGTCTCTGTAGCGGTAATCGTGGTCATCGTTCTTCTGGTCCTCGCCATCATCGTCGTGCTTCTTCTCGTCATCAGGAAGTACGGCAGGTATGCACGCTGTGTCGCCACGTGTAGTTCGGGAGTTCTTGAAAATTTTCCTCAGACGCTGTAGCCGACTGTTCGCGTTAGTTTCTCCGTAGCACATGAAAATCCGGTGCGAGTTGGATGCATAATGATTCTTGGGAGATCCGACTGAAGGGCTCAGGACATTAGGGCGCGGAGACGAATATCTGTAATCTGCGCTAGAATTTTCGTGAAAGATTGAGCAAGATATAGAGCTAGAAAATGAAAGATTTGGTTTGATTTTCCTTCTCAGCTGGACAAAAGATTAATTATAATTGTTTGCTTAACGGATTTGTACAATCGTTAAATCATTACGTTAGAAAACAGTTAAATAATTGCTTTTGTATACAAATAAACTTATTAAGAATAAAAATTCCTTTTTAAATGTTTGTTCAGGATTTGTGCACGGCGACCTAAAAACAGTTTAAGGGTAGTGCTTTGTGCGATAATTGAGAACTGAAGGCAGGAAGCGAATTCAAAAAACTTCTTTCAAAACTTAACTTTCAAAAATAAAATAAAATAGTAATCAAGTTTGTTTTTTGATTGCATAATTCGAAGCTGGAAAATGTTAGCGCAGATTGCTGATTTACGTCTCTGCACCCTTCTATTCCTGAACCCTTACGTCGTAGATCGTGATTCTTGTATGAAGCAAACAGCCACCACTGCTGAATACTTCCAACTTCTTCTGATCTTTCTGGGGCCGACTTATTTTCTAACCCAGGGCAATCAGAGAAATTAGAAGTCAATCACGAAACCTGGGGCCTCATTATCCAGCTTTTTATGAGACGTGACGTCATAGGTTTAAAAGTTGTGAAGACATCGCAACGCCTGCGATGGTTTACGTAGTATGACTCTTCAGCCTCTTTGTTGACCGCGATTCTTGAACAGGGCCCGCCGTTGGAAGAGCTACTTCACTATGAGAGGGCACCACCCAACTCTGCGATTGTCGCGCATCGTCCGCCCCCGCGAACACGACCTCGCCCCCATTGTGGACCCCGATGACGAAGCCGACGAATTTTTCGATGACGTCATTGAGCCACCACTCGATGCAGGTAAGAGTGACGAGTATTTTGGCTGGAGGTGTTCTTCTGCCGTGCATGCAGAATACGTTCGTTTTTCGCGAGTCCTAACACTGGCAGTGTTGCTCCTAACTAAAGTCGGTTGAAAAAATATGGCGGTGCGAATTGAACCTAGCGTCGAGATTTTGCAACCAGTGAGTTATATTACAAACCCTTAATGCGCCCGTGACTCCGGTAAGCCAACTTCAGTGTAGTGCTGCAATCGCAGTTGCATGTCATTTAGTTACCAAGTTGCCTTGGCCAGGAGACAGCGAAGATACGTTTCGGTCTTCAAGTCAAACTGCCACCTGCCCACCGCGCCCGGTGGAGGCTTCGCTTTGTTCCTTTTATTGCTGAACGTCAAGAAAGAAGCTGTAAATTTCAATTTCTATAGCTTTTTGTATGACCGGACTGAAAATCGAACCCAAGTCGACCGTTTCAGGTTCCACCCTCTCGAAAACTGATCAATTTTGAATGATTTTTTTGAAAATAGTAAATACAACCCGATTTAGAGTCGGACTTCAAAAGAACTCCGCATCGGTTGAAAGTTTATCGATCGATATTTTTAGATTCGCCACCAGATGGTAGACTACAATTCAGGCCAGACAGTGGGGAATGATGATGGGACATGCAGGTCTCCATCTTTTTGTATTGCAAGATATTGTGAGATTTTTATATTTTCTACTTTTCTAGTGGTCAGGGCTGACAAACGTTGCCCGTGCTGAAGTCTCATGCCAAAACTATGTGAATATTTTTAAAGGTCTGCGAACTTTTTTGTAGATTTTATAACTCGCGGACTGCTTGATTCTTGGTCAGCGTTCAATATGCACGTGTAGTAAGAAGTCATATACTCGTGAAATAACGAACAAAACCAGTGACGAACATTGCATATTTCCCGCACAGTTTCCTGTAGCTGCTATAATTTGCATTTCAATCGGCGGTTGGTCGTTTACAGAAATGTGCATTTTTGTGCAAACCGGCTTAGCGCCTAATCACATGCACTTTTTTAAAGCTTTGATGAAATGTTTGATCAATTTTAAATCAAGTTTATTTTGAAAACTGCGTTTTCAAGTCTTTTAAACTAGAACAAAGAAGTACTCTCAATCACTTACTGAATTATCAACGCTTATTGAACTGTTTTTACATTAAAGTGTATTACGTCGTGCTGTTTTCCATTTCATATTACGCGTTACTTAGAGTGCTATTGCGCAGAGGGGTCTTGGCCTTGACTCCTCATTTGTATTTTTTTGTAAAAACCAGGACACTAATAAAGCTTGGAGAGCAATTTTTATACCAGCATTCCAGCCAATTCTTATTTGTGCTTAGTGGCTTCGTAACAATTGAAGCGTGTTAGCGTTATTACGCGTTTGATTCTTTGCTGTGGCACTAACGGAAATTAGCGCGAAAGCAAAGAAAATTTACACTGTTATGTTAGTGTGCTTCGCTTTTTGTTTTACGATGCTGCTTACCGGATACCCAAAGAGACATCAAAGATCTGGATAAAGATGTTTTGTAAGTTTCATTACGTTTTGCGGCACCAGCAATTTTGCGTTTTACCGTCATGGCGATGTAATTGCATTTTTCAAGTATTTTAGCTGTTTTGAAAAGCTTTCTTTGGTGCCTCTTTGATGTCTGCTCTTTCTCTTCACGCAGCATGTTGGCGGGAAACAGACCTGCAGCTTGATGCATTTATCAGGCACAGCAAGTTCTGGCAGAGAAGTTCTCTCGTTTTTGAAAACTTGGTAATATTACCAGGACAAGGTTTTTGTTACTTGACACCAAAGTCCGGTCTACACTGAACGTAAAAGCGTGAGCGTACGAGTGTATCCTTAGTTTATTTTAACCAACTGGCGGCTTGTAAAACGGGACGCTTGGCGTACCAAATCTCTGTTTGGAATAAACTAAAAATACGCTCGTCCGCGCGCGATTTTACGCCCAGTGTAGACTGGCCTATCGTAAGGCGCTGCTTGCAAACCCAAAAGTTGACAATGAGTAAATTCACTAAAAAACCCTGAAATTTCGTCACGATAGGCTACTGCAAGATTGTAGTTTCGCTACCGGTATGAAACACTAATGTCCTTAAAGGCGTTTCTAGTGGAACTCAGTGCTGTTTCTACATCTACTTGCGATCAAATGTTTCCTTATACTCGCTATATTACGCCGAAGCGTGTAGAAGAAATGTTGCAGTGGTGCCGAGCCGTTGGCAACACTGTGTCCGATTTGATCTCCCGCTCCTAAAACGAACGCGTCACCGCTCGACCAACTGGCGGTTTGCAATGTTGCTTAATATGCATCATAAACTGTTTAAAATGGAGATACAACTGTTGTTGCAAAGTTGTTAATAAAACACGAAGGATTTGGTTGTGTTTTGATCAGTATCTGTTCCTGGTCGAGAAAAAGCAGTTGTGAGCAGTGGCGATGTCTTGGAGTGAATCCGCACCCGTTTACATGTTGAGATTTTTTGCGATTTAAAAAGATAACCGCTATCAAATTTGATACCCGTTCGGTGAAAAGCGGTAAAAATTGGTATTCATAGCTTCCCTGCTGGACATTTAGCATTAAAAAGTACAGTTTAAAGCCTTCACAGCGTTTGATGGGCAGGTGACAGCTTGAATCGAAGACCAAGGAAACTTGGTACCGTAGATGAAGATGTAATTACCGTGTTTATAGTTCAGTAAGTTTTGCGATTAATTTAAATTTATTGAGCGCTTTATCTTTTATTAAAGGCGGTGAATCATCCAGCCAATTCCAGTGGTTTACAATACTAGTAGCTAAAATTGAACTATAATTTTTGATACCGTAAAATGGGGTGAGAAATACCAATCGGGGTGACTAATACCACTGCTCAAAAAAATGTTTTTCTTGACTTTTCAAGTCTAAAATAAGCTGAATTTTCTCTGCCATGTGTGTTTTTTAAATTTCAACTTTAAGTATACATCTTCTAGATTACTTTATGAATAGGATAGCATTTTAGCAATTGTTTGAATTTGACTACACTTGGTCAAAGCCAACGGAATCGAATTCGAAAAATTTTCAAGAAATTTGAAGCTCGGAAACTTCGCTACGTATCTCAAATAATGGTCTTAACAGCACATTTAGTTTTGCGTCAAATTGTAGCTTAAGTTATAACGATATTGCAATAACCTTGACATATTTTAAATGAGCCCCTTTAGGGGGCGTTTTTGGGGTGGGTTTTGTCACCCCGGGCCGCATGACCAAAAACGGGGTGACAAAAACCACCACTAAATTCATATTTACAAGTTACTTTTTCGTCATATTTGCAATATTTTTTACCGTTCTGCGATCCTTATCTGAACTCTACCTTAACCCTAACCCAGATGAAAGCAATTCTTCAGTTTCATAGATTTTTCTCGAGCATTTACAACAAAATCGCCTGGTGATGAAAACCAATCATCAAGGAAAAGACGCAAAAAGCTAGACGTTGTTTCTGGTAGAAGTGTTGGAGGGCTCAAAAATGATGAGCCATCTCCATCAGGCAAAACATTACCAGCTAGGGAAAACGAACAGCCTGCAGAAGAAGCTGAGTATCTATCGGATTCTTCTGATAGTGATACAAACATGGATCAGAACAATAACCGAAATGTATTTGATGCATTTAGTGTCTAAACAATTGCGTTTTTTTTTGTTCTATTCGTTATCGTCATCACAATGTACCGGTAGTAGCGTCTAGCGTGATTACTACTTTGTTGTTTGTACGGCATTAAAAAAATTGAGGACAATATTCTGTAGATGATTTTTATTTTCATCAGCGAAAAGTTTTGTTGGTTATCGCAACAGAACTAGCTTGCCTCGAGAGCAGTTATCGTTAAACAAATGAGCTTAACCTGAGAGCGAGGTATTTTCTTAGCTTTTGTGGTATTTGTGACCCCATTGCGAGGTTTACAAATGCCAAACATAGAAAAATCATTGACTGGTTTTTGTCACCCCATGCCGGGATGAAAAAAACCACCACAGATTGTGGCCCATAATGTTATGAAAATATGATCACAAACTTGAAAATTTTACTCAATCAATGACATTCATCCTTCCCCCTAATCTCAAACTAATAATTGTACAATTCAGACAAAGATAAAAAATTACCAACAAAAACAGCCTCAAAAGTGGTTTTAGTCACCCCATATTACGGTATTAGGGTGGAGTGAAAAAGAACTTTTTTTCGAAATCGAAAAAAGTGTAGTTCTTAAATCCTGACAAATACTCTAAAAATCCGAAAAAAATTGGTTTGGGGCTGTTGCCACTTTAGGGGGGCTAGCAACACCCCCAAATCTGTTTTAGGGGGGCCAATTTACCCCAAAAGGCCATAACTTGAGAACCGCTTATCGTAGAGACTTCATTTATAGCTCAAAATTTGCGTAATTGCCATGTTTATATCAGCTCTAAGAGAAAGTTTTAGTCTGTTTTGATCGCAGAAAAACTTATGACCAAAAATGTGGTTTTTCTGCCATTTTATCGAAAAATTATGTCAATAAGCTTGTGTTTATGCACTTATCTGCCCATATAGAATCTAGATTACAGGCATTATTACAAATAGGTTGAAGCTGGTTTGATAGCCACTGGTTTCCTTAGCAAAACCAAATCTGTGAGAAAAGAAAAACAGAAATCAGTTGAAACATTTTGCGCCCTAGCATAAAATCGTCTATTGTATAAATTCTAACATGACTTTTACTGTATTTATTTTACAGAATTTAGCTAAAATATTTTCAGTTAAGCCATCACGTTGTAGTATATAGGGTGGGCCGTAAATAACGCACCAAAGCATTTAAAACAATTCTGATAATTATAACAAAAGGGTGGGCCGTAAGTTACGCACCCAAGAATTAAAAGTAAATTGTGATGTGAAATAATGTAAATATCTTTTCTTTGGGTATCTGTTAAATTTAATTTCAATTATCAATATTGTTTAATATGCTTTGGTGCGTTATTTACGGCCCACCCTGTATAATTGACTTGAATTCTGAAGAATGCGAAGAAGAAGTTCAAATACAGTGAAGACATTACATAGTGGCCATACATTTACAAGTCGCGACAGCTTTCCTCCAGGTGTGTTGCCTACAAAACGACAAGTGATAGAGCGAATTCTTCATTTAAAAAATTTTCGGACTGAGACCGTAGCAAATGACATAGCTGAAGAAATTCATGACAGATGGATTTGGTGCAATGTGTATCCGGTTCATAAGTACACAATATCAAAAAAAGTTCAGAACTTAGTCGCTTCATTTAGTTCACTTGACCGTTGGACAAAATCAAGACGAGGAAATACGTTTTTGCAAAGAGAATCCGAATTTATGCAGACAATTGATAGTTTGTTTGATGTCTTTTGTGTTGATGATCAACAGAGAAAAAATCTGGAGAAACAGCATGGCTTACGAATGGCAGAAGCAGATTATGCGTTTTACCAAGATCAAAAAAGTGAACGAGTTGGCAAATGTATGGATACTGTTGTTCCTTTATCTTCTTCTGACAAGATGTTTTTAAGGCGCCACCCTCAATCAACAGAACCGACGTGTTCTTCTACTGAAACTGCCGCCCCTTCCACGTCAGCTTGTGGTTATGTCTCAGATTGCAGCTCAGTGCAAACAGAGCATTCACAGTCTTCTACTACTTCCGAATTCGTTCCGGATGCAGAGTCATTTAGTCAAAATCGAATGAAGTGGAGCAACCTTGCTAGAATGAGCGAACGATTTCAAGTATCAGACAGAGCTGCTGCTGCGATTGCCAATAGTGTAATGCAGGATTTGGGTTTCATAACGGAAAACGACAAGACCTACGTTATTGATCGCAGCAAGCTTCGACGAGAACGAGAGCGATGTCGGACTGAAATCAGGGAGAAGGAGCAAGAAAATTTCAAGCTAGTGAATGCCATTTACTTTGATGGCAGAAAGGATGCCACGCAAGTCACCATCCAGGGACCAAATGACAAGTATTACAAATCGGTACAACTTGAAGATCATTATACACTGATTGGAGAACCTGACGAATACTATCTGACACACTTTTCCACCGAGGATGGCAAAGGAAAAACGATTGCACAGAAGATTTTCAACAACATTGTTGACACGGAATTACATAATAAGCTTGCCATAGTTGGCACAGATGGCACTGCATCGATGACTGGCAAATATAATGGCTGCATTCGAAGTTTGGAAGAGCTGCTCAACAAACCACTGCAATGGGTGGTGTGTTTGTTACATACCAATGAACTTCCATTGCGGCATGTTTTTACCATGCTTGATGGTACCACTAAGAGCCCCGACTCGTTTTCAGGTCCAATTGGAAAATCGCTAAATGGAGAAGTTTCAAGCTGGCCTGTTGCTGCTCATTTTAAATCAATCCCAAATCCACATTTTGTAAAGTTGCCTGTATCTGTCATAGAAGATTTGAGTGCTGACCAGCATTATGCGTATAAGATATGTTCTGCTGTAATTGAAGGAGTTGTTGACAGCGACTTGCAATATTTGAAAGTTGGTCCCATAGTTCATTCGCGATGGCTTACCCTCGGTTGTCGCATTCTTAGGTATTACATTTCCATGGATAATCCCTCCTCTAACTTAGAAATCTTAGCACAGTTTTGTCTTCAAGTCTACTTCCCAAGTTGGTTTGAAATCAAGTCAAATAGTCAACTAACTCGTGGTTCTAAAAATTTGTTCAATTTAGTCCAAAGAATTCTTAATGTTCCAAATGAAATCGTTAGGGAAACTGCATTAAAAGTGGTGCAACGAAACGGATTTTTTGCTCACCAGGAAAATATTTTGGTTGGAATGTTAGGAGATGATGATGAGAAAATTAGAATGCTAGGAGTGAACAAAGTTCTTTCAATTCGTCGAGAATTAACATCAGCTGATTCGTCGAATCTCCTTGCTATGAGTGTTAATGAAGAGCATTCTTCAGAATTAACCTGTGATACATCCTCAGCTCTGTCGGTACGCCCATTTAATGTGCCAGTAATCAATCTAACCGCCACTTCGTTTGACAAGATGGTGGACTTGACTTCCTGGCAACATCAGCCTCCTGCAATTGAACACTTAACGGATACAGAAATTGAACAATGCCGAGCAAGGCCATTGAAGCTTGACCATCCATGTCATAATCAGTCTGTGGAACGCCATGTAAAGTTGGTAACAGAGGCATCAGCTCAAGTTGAAGGCTTTGCACGAAGAGATGGGATGATTCGGCAGAAGATTAAATCTCGTAAACTTCTAAAAACATTCAATACTAAAATGCAGTTTTGACATTTTTTATTTTGTGTAGGTAGCGGATAATCGAAAACTTAAGCGGGCTTACTTATGTTTAATGTTTGTGGGCGGCTGGGCGGCAATGGAATGGTGTAAACTAGAGAAGGTATACAGTACAGACAAACTTGCGTGGTATCTTTTCGGACTAGTGTTTTTTTTTATTAATAGAACCCTTGTGTGTGGATTATAAAATTTTAAATTGCAATGAATCTTGCTTTATAATGGGAAAATTCTTTATCACTATGCCTCTGGGTTTACATTTTAGATTCAATTGATATTGTATACCTACATGGGTAAACGTCATTATATTATTGAATATTGCGTAAAGTTTATGTTGTTAAATGTAAGTGGTTGTAATTAGATAAACGTTATTTGAAATGCATTTCGGTACACCAAACTGCTTCTGTTTGTAAAGCTTATTACATCTTGCTTCATAAGAAATGCAGACAAAATGCTTGGGTGAAGAGTTTCTCTGCTGGTTAAATAGCTATTTTATATTCCACATTTCTCTTAAGTTTAGTCTACAGCATGTTGTAAAATATACATCAGCGTTAACTGGTATCTGTCCTATTTCAATCTCATTTGTAATAATGGCGGTAATCTAGATTCTATGTGGGCAGATAAGTGCATAAACACAAGCTTATTAACATGATTTTTCAACAAAATGGCAGAAAAAACACATTTTTGGTCATAACTTTTTCTGTGATTAAAATAGACTAAAACTTTCTCTTAGAGCTGATACAAACATGGCAATTACGCAAATTTTGAGCTATAGATGAAGTCTCTACGATAAGCGGTTCTCAAGTTATGGCCTTTTGGGGTAAATTGGCCCCCCTAAAACAGATTTGGGGGTGTTGCTAGCCCCCCTAAAGTGGCAACAGCCCAAAAACATTTTTTGGGGGGTTTTTAGGGTATTTGTCAGGATTTAAGAACTACACTTTTTTCAAATTTTTTTTTCACTCCACCCTATTACGGTATTTCTTGTTTTAATTTTGGGACTGCGGTTACAAAGATATTCAACAAATTCAAAAAGATGTCCCCCCGAAAAAAGTTTTTGGAAACTCTGAGTTTTGTTCTTCCCGCCAAAACCGCAGTAGGCCTAATAGTTTGGAGATGGTTTATTTCTAAATAGTTTAGGCCTAAATATCTTAAAACTATCTCTAAACTATTAGGCCTAATAGTAGTTTAGAGATATAGATAAATTTAGAGATAAAGATAAATTTAGAGGTAGTTTAGAGATATATATAAATAGTAGTCCTAATAGTTTAGAGATAGTTAGGCCTAATAGTTTAATGAGATTACAGTAGGCCTAATAGTATAGAGAACTGTGGTTTTGGCGGGAAGAACAAAACTCGAGAGTTTCCAAAAACTTTTTTCGGGGGGACATCTTTTTGTATTTGTTGAATGTCTTTGCAAACGCAGTCCCAAAATCAAAAAAAAAATATCAAAAATTAAAGTTCAATTTTAGCTATTGTAAACCACCGGAATTGGCTGGATGATTCACCCCCTTTAACAAACTTGTTTATTTGTTTGGCTTGGCGCAAAAATCCGGCGCAATGCATATAAAATTTGAATTTGAACTTTCCTTGCAGCATGCTGGTCTCGACTCTATAAATGAAGTTAATCAGTTAGCTGCTCAAAGAATTATAGGCAGTGGGCTAATGGTAGTGGTAGAGTTTGTGGCCTGGATAGCAATAAGCAGGTTGCATTATATCAGAAGTTTAGCAATAAGCAGGTTGTACTATATCAGAAGTTTAAGTGTGTTAGGTTGATTGATGCTGACTGTAGAAATGCTACGGTAATTACCGGTATACTGTTATAGGCCTACCGTAAAATAAATTTTCAATTTTACTTGTAGTATGCTGTACTCATGATTTCACTCACTCAGATGAGGTGCAGCAGTATACAGCCTATGTGATTATGAGAGGTTTATTAATCAGATAATATCGCATTGATCCTGCACAATTCTGCAACGGTAAAAAGTTAGATGCCGGTATGAAATCACTCAACATACCATCAGCATTGTGACCAAGCAGTAGGTCTACTAGAAGAGGCAGACGTTTTCATAAGTAAAAGTAATGCTTTTTTAGGATGCATTGAGACCCGCCCTAATATGTCTTAACAAACCAATACTGATCCGGTACTGTACTTTTTTGGACGATCTCAAAAATCAGCGCAAACTTACAGTAGGCTAGTTTATTGAATTGGAATTTAATTAGCCTACTAAAATCAACTAGTCTACTGTACAGTGGAATTTAGTTTGATAAAAAATTTATTGTGAATTTATGCAGGAATAGATGCATCTAAAAAAGTTTTAAGAATCATTCAAAATCTGGTTTGTTTCATTGATTAAAATCATCCAACTAAAGTGATGAGAAGTTTGAAGATACCGGTAAATGACTAGGCTACAGTAATCATCACAATTCACTGCAAATTCTTAGTAAATTTGTCCGCAAACATCTCCGTCTTAAAAAAAGTACAGCTCCTTAAAAAAATTCAAAAAGCGTCTCTAAAAAAATTTACAACTTTTTGTAGGACGCTGTACCTTTTTTCAATCTGAAGATGTTTTACAACAAATTTATTTTGAATTTGCATTGATTTTTACGGTATTTTCTGGCAGGTTCATGATGATTAGGCTAGTCATTAATCTTTTAATTTGATAAAATACCGAAATGTAAAAAAGAATATAAATTGTGAAAGTAATACCGGTATGTACAGGCCATTTGGTCAACAGACAACAAGTTGATTAGATATCGATGAACATTGAAAATTTATGAAAAAATTAGACCTAGGTAAAATTATAAAATTAGAAAGCAGTTAATGAAAAATTACCAATACCATTCCCAATAAATCAATTTCGATCAAGATTGGCAGCAGATTAAAATGAAAGTAAGATCCAATCCAATTGAAATTCAAAATTCTTGGTTGAAATGTCAATGAAAAAACATTTAGAATTATATAAAGGAAGTGTCTACTGCACCGTCCCGGTTTCGAACATCAAATCGCTGGTGCACCGGATTGCGTTTTTCACATTGATTCGATTTAAATAAAGCAATTCTGAATTTGACGCAACGTATTCGAAGCCATGATGGCGTAGTGGTTAGTATGTTTGGCGGCAATGCTGAGAGTTAGGATATCGATTCCCGCAGGACACGCTTTTAAAAAATAGCGCTAGAGAGCTATTTCGCTTTGAAGTCCTTTTTTTTCTCGAAAATCTTATTGTTAGAGTTAGGGTTCGGGCAGTGATACCAGCCTGAGAGATAGTAAATTGAACAGCAAAAGAAAATGACCGCCGCCGAAGGTGCAGCAGCGATTAGATATTGGAAACCGGGCCGGTGCAGCAGACACTGTCGTATATAAATTATCAAGTATATAAGTTTAAATATCCACACAGTGTTAATGGTTAATAAAAACATGAAAAACAAAAATATTATGTTAGAATATATTTGCTGAACAATATTAAAAAGTAAGATACTACATATAGTTAGATTAATAACAGCAAACTATACACATTAATTCAGGCTAATTTACACAAAAAGATATCGCTAAAGCGAAGAGCAATAAACAAGCGCTTGGCACATTTACAGAGCACACAAATAACTCCATTTTCTTTAATTTTTTAAGTTAATTAATGACAGTCATCCTTCTGGTACAGGGTATGCGAAAAACAAATTGTTCTATATCAACTAACATTAACCTATGAAAATGTAGTCGAGTGTGATTTTAGACCAAAAATAAGTACCATACAGAGAAATTCGCATTATGCCAAGCTGATTTAAATAAATTTGAAAAAACTAAAGAGCATTACAGAAATAGATTGCACATCTGTAAAACAGAAAACACACTAATAACATTTCCTTGTACAATTCTCAAAATATTAATGGCTAACAGGCTAATTGCAAACAAAACCCTGCTACCTATTTCATATACTGATAAAAAAACATAAATCCTGAAATCTCTGCGTAGATTTTAGATGTATTTTGAAGTGAGTTAGTCGCTTGTGGGGGTTGCTGGGATTAGGCCGAAAGACACATCTGAGATGGAAACATCTTTGGAGGTTTTACCTCTGTATCCTCTAAGAGTAACTAGGGATGATCTCAGCAGAGCAAACCTGATCCTAGTGCGTAAATGCCCAACTACATCTTGATAACGAGTCTTCTTCTTCATAACATGCAATTCAGCCAAATGATTTAAAAATCGCGTGCATTCCGGGGACATTCCACCACTAGTTAAAAAAACAAGAGGAGTAAAATTACCTTTTTTCACATTCAAAACTCTTCCATTATATTTTCTCCGTTTTGTGTTCTTCATAGATTTGCTTGAGTGTTTTGTCTCTGTTTGATCTGCAATTTGGGTGGGTAACCCTAATATCAATAAAGGTGTGATGAAGTGAAGCCCAAACTTCTCTTGCTGAAACATCCAATCTTGCATTGTCAGCGTTGCTAGAATGTTGACTTAATGGCTTTTCTTCATCCTCGATTGCAATTAGTTGTGGTTCTAAATGAACATCATGACACACTTCTTTCATAACATCAGCAATTGTGTCTCTAACTTGATTATGCCTCATTATGACATATCCACCCAACTTGCATGTGAGGCAGTGATTAATGTCATTGGGGGATCCACATCCGCAATGCTTTGGGATGTTGTCTATCTGCCAGTCGTATCTCAGTGCAATGCTATCTCGAAACTCCTGCTTATTTAAGACATACTCTAACCAGGATAGAGGTAGAGTGGTTAGCCAGTTAGATGCACCTTTTTGTTGGGCATTTTCTAGTGCTCGCTCATCGCTTCTGTTCACTTTCATATATACTTTCTCATATTTGCTATTCAACATTCTTTCTCTTCTTTCATTTGTTTTCGAATTTCTGCCTCCTTTCATCATCTTTTGGGTAGTAAAACTCTTGTCGAAAGATGGAGTCCTTTAGCGAATTAGTTATTTTAATTGAAGCTGCATATTCAACTTCTGCCATTTCATCCAGCTTAGAAATTCCTAAACCACCAAGCCTGGTGGGTAAAGCAAGTATATCACGCTCATCATTGGAAATGTCTCTCCCTATGATTGCAGGCAATAAGGAATGATGTATTTCAAACTCCAACACTTTCAGATGTTCAGCAATCTCAGGAATTGTTCTTTGTGCAAATTTCCACCTGTGTTGCACAGCAAATACCATAGCAGCATAGGCAGACTGTGGCTCTGACCAAGCAATTTCAGCTAGAAGTTTAACATCATCCACCCAATTATTTACTAAATCATGCATGTATTTATTCTTGAATTCTTTGGTTCCAATTACAGCTCCAAGATGATGTTTTCCTTCTGTTGTTATTTTTATTCCATATTCACTAAATAATTCTTGGGCTTCCAATTCTGTTTCTTTATTTTTTAGAATTAGAACACATTTTCTTGGGTTAGGATTATAACCATACTTTGGTCCGATATCAGTCAACTTTTTCCACCATTGCAAAATTCTTTTCAGTGATCCAGCAGCATTCTAATCATCAGCAAACCAAACTTGCTTAACAGGTTCTACTTTAATATCGTCATCTACATTTTGTAGTTGCTTTATAATTGGGACAGTACTAAGAGCATAAAAGGCCATCGCAATATTATCTCCATGGGTTGTGCCTTCTGTTGAATATAAGAATTCACCATTACCTCCAGCAATGTAAAGTTGAGCTGCATCTTGATACGTGTTCTCAATGTATTGTGACAAGTTAGGACAAACAAGCTTTATGTTCTTCATGGCCACTGTATTGATTTAGAGAATTAAATGCATTGGATGCATCAACCATAAGCAAACCTTCACATTTGTCCTCACTATAAATTTCCTTCATTGCATGTATGGCGGCTTCAATTCCACCTTTCTGACCTGCACAAGTTTGTAATCCACCAACACTTCCTTCAATGTCTACTTTTAATATCAACATTACACATTTTCCAATAATTTGATGTAAAATTTCTCCAATTCCAATTGGTCTTACTCCTGGTTTCTTGTCCCAGAGGAATCAATCTACAAGCTAGAAGCTCATTTAAGTGTTGTGAATTGGTGCTGGAAGTACTAAGATGTCATGCTAAATGAGCTAGGGTTTGGTGTGGTAATTCGGGACAAAATTTTAGTTTTCCATCTCTACTTACCGACCTAGCACTTCTAAACTTGGTTTATCAACTTTTTTTATACATTAGGATATCTGACTTATATTTCGCAACACCTTGGTTTTCAATGCTTAGCGGAGTATGGAATTATGGATTTTTAAATTAAGCTACTCCGCTGTCCCGATTTTTCCCACCCATGGGGTAATTCGGGACACTGATAAAAGCACAGTAACAGTGCATAAAAAAAGATGAAAATATGTTTAAAAAGATCTGGATAACGTTCAAGAATATTCTGTAAGAAAATGATTTATGCTAAATGAGGCTTTTATTAGTTGTTTTTTTGATGTCAAAATTTTGCTGTGGGGTTTAAAGCATTAAGCCTGGATTGCAGCAAAATTGACTTACAAGGATAATTTTTGGAATGGATTTAACGATGCGACTCTGCTAATTTTTGAAGGCTCATTGGATTCTTCAAGACTTGAATTAAAAGATGAATGTAAAGAGATGTCTTTATTACTGCTGTCCCGAATTACCCCAGGGTGTTCCGATTTACCCCATGTCCCGAATAACCCCACTAAACCCTATTGCATCACAAACATTTCGCTGTATTGTTTTGAAATTGAAAGAATCAGAGCAGGCCACATGCTTCCAACAATCAGCATCAATTAAGGTAGGGCCACCCGAACCATTAATGCGTTTAATTGCTTTGCGTACCATTTCTGCATCTATAGATTCAAATATCACTTCCAGTTTTTGGATGGGCCCAGAAAGAATAGCATCGAAGTTGAGTGGGTTAGCTGCAGGGTGTATTTGTAGAAGCTGATATTTTACCTCTTCATTCATACACAAAATGCCTCCATTCGCTCTGTTGATTAGCTTTGATGCCTGAGAAAGCTTATCAAGCAACATGAGGTTAGTAAATTTTCTAGTCAAGTTGCTCATTTCTTTTGTTTGTGCTTTTATCATTCTCTGTTGTATTTCATTGCATTCACTTAGAATAGAATCTATATAATTTTCCTTGTTCCCATAAATGGAGTCTTTTTTCCAGGCATCGACAGTGATCTTTTGCCTTTGAGTTTCTAGCTGGTTTTTGCAACATCATAGGCATAAACACCATTACAGCTTTTAAAGCAACTTCTTTCATAATAGTGTTGTTATTGAATAGATTAATCAGTCTTGTCAATTCACAAATGAACTTTTTACTGGCATTCTTTCTGGGAATGAGAAAAAATTTTTTCCGCCAAGTTACGATAGTGTTATAGCAATGGTCCAATTCTTTGACTAATCTGCTGAATCGAATCCATACTTCCCCAGTGACATTTTTGTTTCCTTGGCACTGAACACATACCATTTGAAGTCTCAGCAACCGTGCATTGTATGTTTTGTCTTTCGCAGTCACTGCAGAACCAGCTTTGGTTTGAGGTAGCTAGCTCTTTATATCTCTCTGTTGATATCTTTTCACATATGCTGTGAAACCATGTGTCGCACCTATCACAGAATATTCCTTGTTGATCAAAGTCAACCAGCAAGTTGCACACTCAACATATGTCACACTCCAAATCTAGCATTTTTCAAGTCACTTCAGTTCATTGTTTAAACTGAATCATTAAAAATTAAATAAATTGAAATTCGGCCAATAAATTCAATGTTATTGTTCTGTTCTTTTTTTTAAATGAAATTACGATTCCGAAAATTTAAAATTGAATCACTTGCTTCATCTGTCATGCAGCTTAGAGCTTGTCAGGAGGACTCATCAATTCATCAATACAAATATCAATACACATCAACAACAAATGCATACATTAGTATATACAATATTTACAATATATACATTTCACAGGTAAATTTCTTAACCCTTATTCAAACATAGCTTTTTAATTTTGCATCACTTTAGTTTGGTGATTTTTATGAAACTAAACCAGATTTCAAATGATTTTAATAATAATTAGTGGATAGGTCTAAAAATTCATCAAGAAAAGATGGGATCAGCCACAAAATAGGGGATCACAAACATCAATTCCGTCGAAAAGACCTGGGTGGCAGTAATCTGCTCAGTCGCATTACTGCTAACCGAGGATCACTATTAAGCCATCATAATTACAAGATTCGCATAGGCTAGGAAAAACTTTTGGTGGATAATCGGTACCGGCAAAGTCCAAAGCATAACAATTTTGTTAAGTCATAGAGCTCAGTCAATTTCTTGACCGAACTACCACCAAGCAAAACAGTCGTGCAAAAAAAAAAAAAGATTTTAATAATAGTGTTTAAAACTTTTTTTAGGGCAGTGGTTTTTTAGTTCATACTGGTACTACATTTATTACCACATGAATTTGCACCTACTTTTTTGTTAAAAAACAGATTTTACTTGATTTTAGTCGAATTCCAATTAAATTTTCGCAGTAACTTGGCGAATGGAACACGTGCGGTTAAATAAACAAAAGATTTGAGTGACATCACTCATTTTCGGAAATTTTTATTTAGATTGTTACACTTATAGGTTTGGTTTGGGTTTAGGTTAGGCTTTGGGTTAGGGCTAGGATTAGGGTTAAGGTTAGGGCTTAGGATTAGTTTTTTTATTAGTTTTGCTTTATTTCAAAATGTCTGCGCAAATGGAACATTCGCCATGCCTCATCCTTAAATTTTTAATTACCGTAATTAAACTAAATTTGAGTTGATTTTTGATAGCATCCTTAAACAACATAGCTGTTTGTTAGGACAAGTTCTTATGTGTCGTAATGCATGGTCCTAGAGTCTTAATGTGTCCTAAAAAAAACATTACCCCATAATGCGATTTGGAAGAATTTGTTTTGCTCAGTCTGATTAACTTTTGTACACCACAGGGCTGAAGGTTGCCACATCCTGGAAAAGTCCTGAATTTCTTTTACTGTCCTAGAAAGTCCTTGAATTTTGTTTATCAGTCCTGGAAAATATATATTTGGAAAGTTTTCCCATGATTTTCCAGGACAGAATGTAGATTTTTTTTGATAATATTTGGTACTTTGTAATTGTACAAAGCCATTGTTGGAATTATTTCCATTGTCTGTTTTGAAAGTCCTTTAAAAAGTTTTATTGTGTTGTTAAATGACAGGGCTTATTTTGTGGGTCCACGACAACTGACCGCGAACCAAATGACGCCAATTAGTGGAGAAGAGCGATCATAAGCATATTTTACTACCCCCAGAGCCATCTTGCCCAAACCCTCACCTTGTGACAAAATCACTGTGACGAAATCAGTGACCAAGTCACTGTGACGAAATCGTTGGTTCGCGGTCGGTTGACCTGGCTCATTATTTTGTACGCTGGCGCACAAATAAAAAAAAATCACAATCCTAGCCCTTACCCAAACTGCAATGCTAGCTCTAACCCTAACATTGATCCTAACCAAATCTTAAAATTTAAACTCAAACCCTAACAATAATTTAAAAAATAGAAGAGAGTAAAGGAGCACATACTCTTCTGTTCTTTGCTATCTTATTCTCTTTAAGCAGTTCTTACTTGTAGAGGCTAGCTCGCAAAGAAGCACTTCTTTGTTAAAATGCCAAAATTTGCACTTTGCGATACAGTATGTATAAATAATTGAATATTATTGGGCAGAAATGGGCAAGATCGCCACCTTTTGGTGATCTTAAAAATCAAGATCAGATCATAAAAAAAATATGATCTTGAAGATCAAGATCGCTTTACTTTTAGTACTCAAAGAGAAGTAGTGGTGATGATGGAGGATGGTAAGCTAATGTTAAATGCTGTATCAGTATTGACTATCAATGGGCAATGGCAGTGCTGATTTCACAAATAATGGAAGACATTTGACACTCACAAACTTTTTGTGGCTATTTTTGTAGTTTAAGTGATCACGAAAACCCTTTTAGGTTACTTTTGCTAGTTTTGTAATAACAATAGCGAAATTCAAGAACAAAATCAAATCAAAAATATCAAATCTTCATTATACTCTCATAAATACCCTTTATGGGTGCTGCGAGTTTGTAGGACCCGTCTCCACTTCAAAGCGCCACGGGCACACAATTTAATTTCGCAACAGTGGCTGGTCTTTATCAACTTGTGTTAGATTTGATCGACACAGGAATCAAACCCAGTCTCGCACACGAGATTCGCCATTAAAGCCAGATGCGTCTGCCACTCAAAAATCCTGCCGATCAAAAACACAATCCTTTTTCATGACACTGTATATGTTAAAACATTGACATCGTAGATCATAGACAGTACACTAGAAGAATTTTTTTACTCCATTCCGCTCCTTCCAGTATACTCCACTCCAGTTTAGACTTCATTCTGTGTCAGAGCGATAAAATAGCTTCAGAATATCGCACAACCTAGAACTTCAAGATCACACAAAAAATGTGATCTTGAAGATCAAGATCAGATCACGATCTTAATCTTCACGATCAACTGATCTTCAAGATCACAATCTGATCTTGAAGATTAAGATCATGCCCATTTCTGTTATTAGGTAGAGTGAATTCTTGCAGCGTAATTTATTGCCATGCGATACTCTAGTAGCAGTATTACTGGCAGTAGCATAGCAGGCTATATTGGCTCGCTGACCAAAATGCACAATAAGAAAAATAGGACGTTTTTTGCACTATGCTTCTGAGCCAGTTTTTTCAGTAATATGGACTCCAGAAGAATTTAAAGCCACTATTGAAATATTATTTAGGGGAGGGGCTAATACTGGTCAAAAATCGAATTAGTAACAGCTAACTAAAATGGCGAAAAATAAAAAATAAATTCAATGGCTTGTTGCAAAACTCTTAACTTAAAGCCAGTACTGAAGTATTATTTAGGGAAGGGGCTAATGTTGGTCAAAAATCAAGTTGTACAACTAGGGCAAGTTTTTATTGAGCTAAAAATTCAAAAATTGACTTTATTGACCGAAAAATTTAGACTGAATAAACGATATTTTTTGAGATTTTACATTAAAGCAAATATTTAGCAAATGAAAACACACACAATTTCTCAACGAAACTTGCTATGCTATTCAAGGCTATTGCTATCACAAAACAAGTCAAGTCTCGGGACATGATTAACTCTGCGAGCTAGTAATCACCAGGTGGATGCATTAAAGTGTAAAATCATGTATAATAATGTTGCACACTTTCGGCCTTAAAATTTCTGTTCTTGGCCAACAGTTTTTTCAACATGGAAAAGCTTCTTTCTACAGAAGCAGATGTGGGCTGAGAATTTTGAAGCATGTGATACACCGCAGGTGAAATATTTTGCTTTTCCATATTTATTGTTTTAGAAATGTCAATGTTTTGCATTCTTTTTTTGATGTATTGGTTGATGTTACAAGTGTCTTCACCAAAGTCTAGTTCTTGGATTGCTTGCACTGCTTCTTTAATGGATACTTCGGACTTTTCCATCTTTTGTATAAGCCTAACTAGGCATTTATATTGGTCTTTGATTTAGAGCAGTTGACCAGCTAAACCACTTTTTGCTAGCTAACCTTTGCTTGAGTTACCAAAATCCCAGAACCTACAAAACTTTCCACAATTGCTTTCACTTCAGGCAAATTTTTTGCGTCATACAAGGCAGCATTTAACCAGCTTCCCCATCTTGTAGGAACAGGCTGGGGTGGGTAACCAATAGCAGAGAATTTTGCCTGTCTGGTTTTGTTTTTAATTGTTACTGCTTTGATTTTTTCAGTTAGCTGATCCACATCTTCAAAGTGAGATTTGATTTTCATAGCACAATTGTGCAATAAATATGCAAGGAACGTCACGTGAAACAGCTTGGGATATAGATATTTTTGTGTTATACCAGCAGAAATCATTTATTTTGCGGCATCAGACAGTAACTGGTAGAAGAAGCTTCTGTTGATTCCAAGATTTCTAACAGCATCATCAAGTCATCAACTGCTTGAGCAATGATGTTGCTATTAAAAGCACATTTTAGAGGTTGACAGTCATACAAGTAACTGACGTGTGGTGGTTCAAGGCTTCCCACTAGAATATTCAGGTATTGCGTGCCAGACACAGTGCTCTCATCACCAATAAGAAAAATTTGTTTGTCATTAACAACATTTTGTATTTGCTTTAATTCATCAAGTCGCTTAATTGCAGTGCTGTTCGTCTACAAGTAGTTTCAGATGGCAATCTGTGACCAATGTCATGAAAAAGTTTTTTAATATGCGTATTGTTAAGCTTGTACGAAAGAATATCAGCAGACAAAAATGCCTTGGTTACCTTTTCAACAAAATTGGTGTCACTGCTCCTTGAAAACATTTGCGAAGTGTAGGGGATAAGATCTTCAGATCTGCTGCTTAACACTTTTTGATGTTTTGACGTATTTCAATGAGAATCAACAAGAAAGCATTTGTTGCAAGAAACCACACAGTTTCACAAATTGCAATATAATTCAATGTTAATACTTTGCATAAATTCGTTAGGGAATTCTTTAACTATGGATTGAATTTTATATGCATAGGTAGTTGAACTTTCGGCAATATTTAAGAATCTAAATCATTACCTAAACACAAATTTAAATACTTTATTAATTGAAATCGAAATATCTACGTAAAAAAATTTTAATAAAAAACCTGCGGAACAGTTTGTTTTACCAATCATCTGGGGCATCTACATGTTTCAATTTTAAATCAGCTCTAACATGTTATTGAGCACTTCTTGAAGTACTGGCATCGCAAATTTTTTTAATGTGTTACTTCACCGGTTTGACGGTTAAATTCACAGTAAACTATCGCCTGTTTGGCTACATTTGCACAAAAACCTGAAAAGGAGCTGTTTTCCTCTTCCTAAAAACTCAAAGACTAAAAAATGCTTAGTTTATTTAGTTCCGTTTGATAAGTAAACTACATCGATTTGGAATAAAGGTGCCTCCTGCATTTTGCGCTGTAAAAGCCAAAGCTAACAAAAATTGGTAGTTCCAGCATTTAATAACCCTCGAAGTTTTTGTAAGAGAGACTTTATGCAGACATATAGCCTTAGTTAGCTAGCAGACTGCACTTGCTTAAATAAACTATAATTCACTTAAGTACCGCAATAAAATGTTAGTCCAAACTAACAACGCAGATACCTCTTTGTTTCTGAACTAACAACCTAGATGCCTGTTTGGGCTATACTGCAATCATTTTTTGCAAAAAAATTAAACAATATTGTTCTTGCTAAACTAGCCACAAGATGCACGAGTCACAAGCAACTATTCAATTGCAACATACACGCATGTTTTATTATCCAATTTTAACTATTGCATTACAATTCTTTGATTGCGACAGATATGGTAATCTGCACTACTATCGTGTAACAAGTAGTTGACGTTGCAAAACAAAGTAAAGAACGTGTAAATAAACTTTTAAATTATCACTTATTCGCACCAATACTAAAGATAAATTTTAAATAATGGTGGTGATGATGATAACTATACAATTTGACTTCATTGATCTATAAAAAAAAATTGACCTAATTTTAAAAAATTGACTTTTTATTGATCTTTCAAATTAAAAAACCGAAACTTACACCTTGTATCGAGAGTTCTTGCAAAAAAGCACATCATTCAAGCTTACTACCAAAAATTTGATTTTATTGAAAAAACTTGCCCTAGTAGCAACTAACCAAAATGGCTAAAAATAAACAGTCAATTCAATGGCTTGTTGCAAAATCCTTAACATAGGCTTTGTAAAAAAAATTTAATTGATTCATTCAATATTTAACTCAGTTAATTAACAATCACCTCTCTCAAATCTTGTTTTGTTAGCTCCTCTTAAAATTATCTTTATCTAGCGTTTTAAATGCAGATGATTTTTTGGATTGATGCTCGTGAGTTTTTTCACAGGAAGTATCTATTTGCTCTCTAGCTTGCAAATGAGCTCTGCTTATTGGGAATAAGAGAACAAGAGTGGGTGCTCTTTTGCTCAAACACTCTTTTATTTTTTAGATTATTATCGTTAGGGTTTGGATTTAGATCAACGTTAGGGTTAAAGGGTGGGTAAGGTAGCAGTTTGGGTTATGGTTAGCAGAGCGTTGTTTTTATTTGCACGCTGGCGTGCAAATAAACTCAGCGTTTTTCAAATGATAAGATTTTATGGTTTACTGGTTGGAAGTAAAGCTAGGACTGAAGTTTTACCATTAGCTATCACCCGCATACTGCAGCTCATTTATGTAACCAGTTTAATCATGTTTTTGCAGTGCTAATTTTTATGCCTGGTATAAAAAGCATTAATCTTGACCAAACTAGGCCTAAAATTAAGTTATTATTGTAGAAAATTTGCAAAATCTTTGAGCGCTGGGGGCTTTGCTCCCAGGCCCCAATAGCTTCTGGTGCCCAGGGGGCTCTGCCCCCATAACCCAAAAGAGCAGCCCTCCAGTGTTCCCTCTAACTTTATTGCTAATCGGCCAGTGCTCAAATTTTCTTGAAGCAGTTGTACCCAAAGCTCTAAAAAGACGTTTATGTACCCTAATTTTCGTACCAAACGAGCAGTGTTCCCTCTAACTTTTAGGCTAATCGGCGAGTGTTCAAATTTTCCTGAATCAATTGTGCCCAATGCTCGAAAAATATGTTTATGTGCCCTAAATTTTGTACCAATTCATTATTAAAGTATACTTAATATCGTATTTCCACAAATTTTCTAAAGCAATGGTTATTGTATTGCCAAAAATTATTTTGCCTTGTTCCAATAAATTGCTGATTCGCTGAAAAAAATCAGCTTAATGGGAACACTGCAAGCAAGTATTGCAGTATACCAAATGTCATATTCCACAAATTTGATGTTTTCTAAAGCTTGGTTTCCCATATTGTCAAAAATTATTTGCCCTTGCTCCAACAAATCGCTGATTGGCTGAAAAAAGTCGGCCTAGTGGGAACACTGCAGCCCTCCCATTGCTGATATCTGGCTGTAAACCTGGCTAGTTGTCAGTACTAGGCATGCAAATGCATTACATCAAAATTTTTCTTCAATCACAAGAACAAAAAAGTATGGTAGGTGCAAGAAAAAGTAATAGTGAAAATTAAATTTTAAGTCTTGCAAAAAAATCTTAAACAGTTCCGGAAAAGTCCTGAAAAATGATCTAAAAAAGTCCTAGAATTTGATTTTGCAGTTTCTGTAGCAACACTGACATCAGACACTTACTTTTTACTGGTCAAGTTCAAATTTTGTTTAAAAGCTGCAAGATTGCATATTTGGCTTAAATTTTTCAAGTGACGTGGCTAAGGAGGGAGCCTTAGCCCTGAGCCAGTGCTGTCGAAGCAAATAAAGTGAGGAGGCACTACAATCTGAAATTGACCAAGCTTTTGCTCATTAACACTGATCTTGTATGGCCACAAATTATGTGCAATTTTTAAAATTCTGTGTTTATGTCTAAAAGAAGAAATAGAATAACTTAAAGTCAGCAGCGTTTTTTAAGCTTTTTTTTTGTCTGGCGCTGGGCCCATACTGTAATCACGTGAAAAATCTATCTGCAGCAGTGACTGCCGACTTAAACCATCTTGTACTTCAGTGTGCTCCAAGAAAACAAAAACAGCTGAATCTCCTTGCTGAAATTTCTGTTCTGCCTTGTGGTATTTGTTTGCTTCAATTTGTCTTTTTTGATCCATGGTGTTAAATGACTTTGAACAGTAGGAACACTGCAAATAGTTCACTTCAAGAAGATTCCGAATTCAACACCGGTTACAAATTCAGAATCGACTGTTTTACTAATACAAAATTGTTTACGAATCAATAAAATCAATGGGTGGGAAAAATGATTGGGATTTTAGCCTATCTCGCTCTTCCACACGTTCACTTGGGTGGTAAACTCCGCTTGAATCAAAAAAAAAATTCTTACCTTGGACTTTTCAAGATTTTTTTGTTTGAAAATTGGCGATATTTGCATTTTAGAAGGATTTTGGTTTCTTCTTTCAATCAATCCAGCTAGCAAAGTTCATGCAAGAAAATGTTTTGATTGTATTTTTCCAGTTCTACAGTAAATTCTGCTTCCATCAAGACCAAAACAGTAAAATTTTACAAATTTTAGAGATATTGTTGTTTGAAACTTGTTCATTTTTTATGACTTGTTCTTTTTCACATGCAAAACATCGCAGGACTTGTGATTTTCTTATTCCAATGAATTTTATAACTAAACTAGGCAATGGGGCATGATTTGAATATAATTTTGTGATTCTGCAGACAATTCCACTTTGATCAATACCAAGACTGTGAAATTTCATTTTGAACTTTTCGGGATATTGTCAATTGAAAAGAAACAATTTTTTAAAATTTTTTCATCATGTGTAAAACATTGCTGGATTTAGATATTATTTTAAAGGATCATCCAATCAAAGTAGGTCTTTACACTGGTTAAGGTTTTAATTTTTTGCTTATGTGATAAATTTCGATCATCAGAAAACAATCATAATTTTATCGTTATGTCTTTAGCATTTTTTTATAATGAGAGGTCATTAGCACTCAGCACCATAGGTTGGCACAAGTTCGTTATTCCGTTAAAAAGTTTTTTCATGTTAACCGACTAAATTAACTTCCGATAGGTTCTGTTAACTTCCGTTAAGTTATTTATCGTTAATATCTTGCACCATTCATTCATTGTGCTGGTACACACCAGCTTTCACTGGTAACACTTGCTGTGCATTAGTGCGAGTTTTAGGGAAGAAAGCAAAGAAAGGAGCTCTTTAATGTGCCAAATAATAACCTGCAGCCTGGCTACTAATTATCGCTGATTACAATTTCCAAAGATTTTATGATCGCAGCTTCGTTAGTGCATTTGAACTTAGTTTTATCTTTTTATTTTAAAGTTAGATTAGGCTGTAAAATGTACGTTTCAAAACACAAAAAGACCACCATAGCGATAAATATTTCCTTACAGTCAGCTCAACAGCGTCAATACGTGTTCTAGAACCAAGTTACACGCAAAATGTTAATGAATTAACGCACTTAATTAACTTCCATTAATCAAAGCTGAAAATAACGCATTAACGTTAACGAAGGTGTGAAGTTTGTTGACGAACTAGTGGTTAACGAAATTAACGTTTTGCATTAACTTGCCCACCTATGCTCAGCACTAATGACGCTATTAACACAAGATTGCTGAAAACAAATTTATCAAGCTCTAAAAAAAACAATAAACACGCTGCCATGAAAGTAAACTAATTGTTCGTTTTTATGATTCATGCTGTTTTTTCTTATTGCGTTGCATGCAGAAGTTCAAGAAATAAAAAATCTGAAAGTCAAAGTTAATAAAAAATAAAATTAACAGCTAAGTTGATCGAGCAGTAATGCATTTGTCTCTGGAGAGGGAGGGCCGTGGTTGAAATCAGACACAGTGTTGCTAACAGTTCACCACCGCTGCAACATTTCTTAAAAAGAAGCTGAGTTGCGTGGGCGCAATGACCCGGAGATGGGTCATGCAAACTTGTTCATGCTTTGGTGTTATACAGCAAGTATAACAAAAGATTTGATTCGATGAAATATGCCATAAAAAACAAATTGTTTGTTTTTACGATTAACAAGAAATGTGAATGTCAAAGTTAATAGAAAATTAAAATTAACAACTCCAAAATATGCACCAAAAAATAAACTAATTGTTTGTTTTAACAATTCATACTGTTTAATTTTTTTGCGCTGAATAAGAGAAGTGTCAAAAATTAATTATTTGAAAATGTAAAAATTATAGTTATAGAAAATTTTTAACTACGATACCAGTTGGTCGAGCAGTAACACGTTAGTCTCTATAGAGTGGGAGGTCCACAGTTGAAATCTCGGGCCGGTCAAATCGAATACACTGTAGCCAATGGCTTGCCACTGCTGAGGCATTTCTTCAAAAAGAGCTTTTTTACCTGCAGGCTCAATGCTGCGAAGATGGGCGCCACAAACTCGTTACACGCTTCGGCATAATACAGCGAGTATGATAGTTTGATTGGAAGATATGATACAAACAATAAACAAAGAAATTGTTTTTGTTTTGTGAATAATGCTGGGTTTTTTTTGTGCTTCGTATGAGAATTGTCGAAAAACATAAAAAATGTGAAAATCATAGTTAATAGAAAATTAAATTAACTTTTAAAATACTCAAAAATAAAGTTGTTTCAATGATTGATGCTGTTTTAATGATTGTTGGTGGTATTTCATGATTTACGCTGTTTAATTTTTTTGCGGTGCAAACTACAAATATAAAAAAATAGAAAATATATCTTTCTGGTTCGCAACGCGAAAAAAAATTAAACAGCGTAAGTTATGAAAAACCACCAGCAATTATTAAAACAGCATCAATCATTAAAACAACTTCATTTTTGTGGCATATTTAAAAAGTTGTTAATTTAATTTTTTGTTAACTTTGATTTTCACATTTTTTTATTTTTCGACAATTCTAGTACGCAGCGCAAAAAAAAACAACAGCATTATTTATAAAACAATTTGTTTGTTAACTTTTCGTGTCTATTTTTCAATCAAACTATCATACTCGCTGTACTACGCAAAGCGTGTAACGAGTTTGCAGGGCCCATCTCCGTGACAATGTGCCTGCGGGCAAAACAGCTCTTTTTGAAAAATTGCTGCAGCAGTGGCAAGCCATTGGCAACACTGTGTCCGATTTGATCGGCCCGAGATTTGAACCGCAGACCTCATGCTTTAGAGGCGAGCACGTTACCGCTCAACCATGTGGTATAGTTGCTAATAATTTTTTATTAACTATGATTTTCAATTAATTAATTTTCGACACTTCTTGTACTCAAGCACAAAAAACTAAACAGCATAAATTGTTGAAACAAACAATTAGTTTATTTTTTGTCGCATATTTTGGAGTTGTTAATTTTAATTTTCTATTAACTTCGACATTTACATTTTTTTATTTTATCACAGTTCTCCTTCGAAAAACTACAGTGTTAATCGTAAAAACAAACAATTTGTGGTCACTTTCTCATCCTTTATGCAAATAGTTGATTAATTTTAGAACCCCCTTTTTGAGCTTGTTTAAGAATCTTCTAGAACCACCCTTGTCATAATTTTAGTAATTTTAATGATATTGTCTTTAGACCTTTAATCTCGTAATCTTTAAAACTGCAACTACTGCTCAAATAAGATAGTCTTTGACAGCATGTGTGATATGGTGTCTCAAATTTTCGTAGTTTGGTGTATCAAGTTCTGGTTATGTAAAATATTAACGCGCTGATATTTCTATAGTACGACCTAGAAGCAGTTTTTTAAACAATAGTGACTTCTATTTGAATAAGTATAGTGTTGGTATAGTCAATAGCGTAATTTTAGGTCCAGTAAATTTTAGTTAATTAATATTGATTTGGCTAGCTGATAATTGACTTCTTCTTTTGCTGTGCTCCTTTGGATGAATCAAATTTTTGATGTGTTCTGTAGGAAATAATATTGTTATATTTGTATCAAAAGTGTTGTATGACTGCAGAAATAGAAGGATAAGGCATGCAGCTAGACAGGCTACTAGAAGTGGCTCCAGTCGTCCAGTCTTATTCAAATTGGAGTCACCAATTTGCTTGTTTTTTGTGGCGTATTTTATTGAATGAAGAACAAAAACGATTGCCAGAATAGAACTAAGCACATCAGCTCTATTCTGGCAATCGTTTTTGCTTTTAGATTAAGCAGAAACTCCGACTGTTATGCTCCAAAATTTTTATTGAATCAAATCTTTTATTATACTTGCTGTATAACACCAAAGCATGTAACATGTTTGCATGACTCATCTCCGGGTCATTGCGCCCACGCAACTCAGCTTCTTTTTGAGAAATGTTGCAGCGGTGGTGAACTGTTAGCAACACTGTGTCTGATTTCAACCATGGTCCTCCCTCTCCAGAGATAAATGCATTACTGCTCGATCAACTTTACTGTTAATTTTATTTTTTATTAACGATGACTTTCAGATTTTTTATTTCTTGAACTTCTGCATGCAACGCAATAAGAAAAAACAGCACGAATCATATAAACAAACAATTACTTTACTTTCGTGGTAGCATGCATATTGTTTTTTTAGAGCTTGATAAATTTGTTTTTTACCATCTCATGTTAATAGCGTCATTAGCGCTAATGACCTCTCAGCATGAAAAACTGCTAAAGGTATGATGATAAAATTATGATTGTTTACTGATGATCAAAATTCATCATTTAAGCAAAAATAATATCTAAAATGTTTTACTAATGATGAAAAAAATTGCTTCAATGACAATATCTCAAAAAGTTCAAAAGATGAAATTTCACAGTCTTGGTATTGATCAAAGTGGAATTGTCTGCAGAATCACAAAATTATATTCAAATCATGCCCCATTGCCTAGTTTAGTTATAAAATTCATTGGAATAAGAAAATCACAAGTCCTGCGATGTTTTGCATGTGAAAAAGAACAAGTCGTAAAAAGTAAACAAGTTTCAAACAACAATATCTCTAAAATTTGTAAAATTTCACAGTTTTGGTCTTGATGGAAGCAGAATTTACTGTAGAACTGGAAAAATACAATCAAAACATTTTCTTGCATGAACTTTGCTAGCTGGATTGATTGAAAGAAGAAAAACCAAAATCCTTCTAAAATGCAAATATCGCCAATTTTCAAACAAAAAAATCTTGAAAAGTCCAAGGTAAGAATTTTTTTTTTTTTGATTCAAGCGGAGTTTACCACCCAAGTGAAACTAAATAGTCAAAACATGCCTGAGTGTGCAGTATTTTTACAACGTGTGGAAGAGCGAGATAGGCTAAAATCCCAATCATTTTTCCCACCCATTGATTTTATTGATTCGTAAATGATTATGTATTTGTAAAGCAGTCGATTCTAAATTCGTAACCGATATTGAATTCAGAATCTAGATCCAACAACATGAGTTGATGCTGTTTGTTTTCAAGTAATATCTTAAAACATTAAAATAGAAACAAAGTGATGGCATAATATTTTCTTAATGTTGATTTTTATGTTGTATCTCAGCTTTTATCTGTTCATGTTCTCAGGCACACACTTTTTTGTGACAATATGTAATATATGTATATTGTACCTGAAATGTTTTAGTGAATTGTTTCAGGTCACAATCACCTGATCACTAGCAAACTTTTACTAACTCGATAGTCGATAAAGAGACCAAAACAAGGATTATGAATTTTTCAATTTCAGTTCAAATTTAAAGTCTAATTATAACTGTTTAGGATAGATTGTTTATTTTATTTTTATTTTTTTAACTCAAAAGACAGAAGAGTATGCTTTTAATTCTAAAGATATTTTTCCCAAACCTCTAACACTGTCAGTTGTGATCTCTTTTTGTCTAAATCAAGTTTAAATGCTTGTAGTTTAGGGTTAAATGTTCTAAGTGACTAGGCTAAAGAGTTGAGCTAAAGCCCCATTATGCCTCCCATTGATGCAAGCATTTGTGGCTTTTAAAATTAATATGTCTGGCCTAATTACTTCATTTTGGTGACTTAAATGGGTTCAACTTCAAAGGTGTAAAATTTGGATGTTAATGATGTTTGAAACTTGAACTGCTTAACCTTCGATTTAAAAAAAACTTCAATATACTGCTAAAGTAGTAACGTTAGTCCAATAGATATTATAAGTATTACCTACCAATTTTTCAATGGCAATGAAAAACGAATAAACAAAAATGAAAACATGTGCTCCATGTTAATAAGACATATTATTACATTGCAATTATGTTACACTCTAGTTAGTTGCCTGCAATTGCTCAAAAAATCGAGAAACCGAAAATTATGTTTGAACATTATTATTCCTTTGATTGCATCATTGTCTGATGTCTGGTCAATATGTGATGTTCCAAAAAACATTTCAAGTAAACCTTTTTTTTGGTCTTCATTAATCATTCTGGATAAAAACTACCTTTGTTTTGGCAAAGACATTTGTTATTTTGGTCTTTGCTCATACCAGTATTGCCTCAAATTTGGGGTTGACCTCGTTTCATAGTTTATGGTGACCCACTGGATCGTGCTGTAGATGGATGTGGCCTGCATAGGCTAGAAGGTGTCCAACCCCTGGTCTAGCTCATTACAGATTAACAGACAGAGCCTACTGTTTACAAGCTACTCAGTAGCATTGTAGCATAGTTACCACAGTCAAACAGTATAAGTGTATTTATAAGCACTAATAATAACATATTTGTAAAATTGTACTGTGGTGTACTGTGACATAGTGTACAGTGTAACACTGGACATCAACTAAATATCAAGATCAGAGATACTGTAGTTGTACAGGCATTTGATTTGCAGCTTCCATTTAGTTGCAGGTTGCCAAGCCTATCTTATTGGTTTAGTATAGTTTAGATAGTCTAGCTTGCTTTTCAAGCATGCTTATTATTTATAATTTAGGTAAAGCTCATTAGCTAAAAGTGTCAAAAAATATTCTGGTCTTAGAACAAGGTGATTGTCTATTTTTATGTAAGACTTGCTTTACCAGGTTACTCTTTCTGTGTATCAGTGTAATCAGTTGCAGTACCAGTGTTACTGCTGTGCTAAAGCTTACAAACTTTGTTGCTGCTTAAGCCTGATTGCACATCTGCATATTAATTAGCAAAAAATAGGCCTACTTATTTAGTGATAAATTAACAAAACCAGCATACTATCATGGATGAAGTAATTGTAGTTGGTTCAGATGCCATGGTAAGAATTCAATGTAGTGTTTTGCTGATAGTCAAAAAACAATCATATCAATATCACGTACATTGACAAAGACAAAAAAATATTCTAGGCCTGTATGTGATTATTAGGGCAAGTTTTAGCAACTTTTTTTTAACGCTTCCAACAGCTCTCTAGATAATTAGAATGTATTTAGTACAATGTTGTAAACTTTTTTTTAGGAATTTTTGATTGGAACTTTTTTCTTTTTTACGTGCAACTTTTTTCAGCAATTTTTATTAAGTGTGGCGGAAAAATTTATTGAACTTTAAAAAACATGCTATAAAAGTATATCAGTACAGTTCTATTGACGATGATTTGCATAAAAAAGAGCTATGTGATGTATCTCATTGCTATATAGGACACAACAGTTGGCTTACAACTTCGTGCACTGTGTAGCGAAGTTTTAGCATACTAGGCAAACTGTTGGCAAAAGATTGCCATTTCGCCTCAAGTAATGTTTGCAAGTATTTGGCATTATGTGGAAATAAATCGCTTGAGTAAATCACTGTTGTTTAAAATGTTTCTGTATAAATGCAACTTTTGGTAAAAATAAATGCAATGTTTTTAAATTTTTTAGTAGGCAACAAAAACTTGCCCTAGTGATTATGTATCAGTGAATGAAGCCAGTTTTCTGCTGTTGGTGATTAGCCTAAGCTTACCTAAGGCTTTGGATTCATTATCAGTGTTCCATTTCTGATTTTAGGTTTTCGGTAGTGTGCTTTGTCCTTTTGCTAATTTGGAGTAAACAATATCAGGTGCAGAAGTCAAAATATGCCAATTACGGTAGCTCCCAGTAAAAGTCAAAAATATGTCAATTAGCTTCCATTAAAATACAAATGCTGATTCACTGAAAAAAATAATGGTTGCATGAACTGGCCTATACTGCATATGAGATATTTTTTGTCAGATTTTGACCAGTCATGTTGCAAAGTTTGTTGTCTTACGAATAGGTGATGAGTGTCCCAGCAACTTCACAAATTCTGTGGTAACCTTAATTACCCATGAAAGCCTTGATCGTTGGCGTTGTATATTTGTGCTTAGAATTTTTGATGGAGATGTTATATGATAAATTTTTGTGTTAGGCTGAGAAAACAAGCCAAGCAATGGGGCCTGCTGGCGATGGCTTGGAGAATGCAAAAAGTCTTGCAGTTACTGGTATTTAACTCAGTTTATCAATTATCTAGTTATATTCTTAACTGTATGGCGAGTAATGGTCAGATATTCGATACTGTTACTCAATTGTTGACAGTTCAGTTTGTTTTGATGTTATGATTTTGTGATAAAGCTTTCAAATGAGATAAAAGAAGCATATTGGAGCAGATTTTGCCTGCTCCATTCCAAATTTCCTGTTATTCACTTAGGTGTTCTTCATCGGCATGGGGAACAACTGACTTGTCCTCAACTCTCACAAATTTGTTGTTGTACCATCCAAGATCTGTGCGAATGCAACAGAGTAGCAAAGAAAACAGTGGAACTTTGGAAGGACTTTGTGTAGAGACTCGATTATTATTGGCATAGGCTACCTGTTAATATTCTTAGCGAGGCTGTATTACACCAGAAATTTCCATGTAGTTTTTTATTGATTTTGACTCAGTCTAACGCAAACTCAAATCTTTACTCTAAAACTAACCTCAAATCTACCCCAAACTCTAATTTTGACACTTAAGAAAGCAAATGAAAAATGTTCATATTCCCCATTTTTGCTTTGCTTTCTGTGACTCAAAATTGTCCTGCCCCTTTTTCAGTATCGGTAATAATATTGTGGTGCATTTTTTTGTTGCAACCAATCTTAACTTATGCCCAATGTTCTGTCTCACTAGAGTGCATTGCACAGTGTACTCCACTGACGATTAAGGTTGCAGTTGGCTGGAACATTGATGTGTTTGTGACTTCACACCCAATGTTAAACAGCTTTAATTAATAAATGATGGGAATTTCATTTCACTAACTTTATTTGTTATTGATTTTGAACTGATAGACTTCGAAAACACAGAGGGAAATGACACAAGAGCTAATGTGATGCAACAAGTACAGTCACTGATGCACGAGCTGGAGGAGAAAAGGGAAGCAGACAAACGAATGGTTGAAGAATTTCGAGCTCGTTTACAATCAATGGTAAGCTTTATTCAAGGTTTTCCATGCATATAGTTCTAAGTATTTTATTAAAATATAATTCAATTACTGGATTGTGGAAGTTGCTAAGCAACGCTCTGTCATTTTCATGAATGTGATTCACCCTGGTTGAAAGATAATGTACCGTCAAGCAGTAATGTTCGTTGGCTCTTTACTTTAGGTCAAATGTTCACCATTTGGTCAAACTAAAGATTTAAGAAATGTATCAATATTTGCAGTTTTTCTGTTTGGTATTTCCAAACAAAAAGGCACAGTCTGAATCTTCTCTACTAGTGTAGACAGGCGGTAGCTTGACTGCAGGTTCACTGTATCTTGACTCAGAAAATGTGGTAAGTCAAAAGAACTAACTTTTACAAGTGTAGTTTGCAAAAGTGTCAGATATCACTTTCCCAGCCAAGAGTCTCTCACACGCAGCAACCACTGAGCATTTTTTTTTTAATTGTTCATTTGTAATTGTTTATTATGATTTGGCTATTTCATCTTGAACTTTACTTAATTGTTTCAAAATGCGAGAAAGCTGTAATTGTTTGAATCGTTGTTTTCTTTTTGTTTGTTGGCAGAGGCTGCTGTTACGTAAGATTAAAAAAATCACTTCTCTAGCCCTAACCCCAACCCTAAACCGAACCCAAACTCTAACGATAGGTCTCACCCTAACCACCCTAAAATTCATCCTGACTCAAACTCAAAATCTAACGCAAATCTTAACGATAATTTAGAAAATAAACAGGAGTAAATTAAGGCTCACCCATTGCTCTCTTTATTCTCTTTATGGGCAGTACGTCACGTAACACTAGCCACTTCCTTTTTTTAAATTTAAATATGCTGTCTTACAGCAGAGCGTTGGTTACAGTTACTCAGCAACAATTAGCTTGTTTTCCGCAATCATAAATTCTTTCTATGCGTCACTTTTCCTTTCTTCCGCTGTAATGTATCGCGCGTTTCGTCTCCCGTTTAACCGTTTATTTTCTCAAGGCCGTTGCAAACACACGCTTAATAATTCAACTGTCTCGGATTAATTTAGTGATGAGGGGCATGACAAAACTAACCAACCAACGTCTCGAAATGCAGAAAATTTTAGAAAATCAGACGTATTCATTAGATCCTTGTTCACCTGTCAGCAGCCTGGCCGAGTGGGTAAAGGCGTCATTTTTACGACAACCCTGATCGCATTATGGGGGTTCAACCCGCACCCTGGTCACGTTGTTGCGTTCTTGGATAAGACGCTTTACGATGATTATCTCTGCTTGGTGGCTTCGAACAAGCAGCAAATTCAGGGGATAAGATTTTTAAGAATCCATAGGAATATTGGATCATCGGAAACTCCTGAGCAGGTGCGGATTCCTCAATCACGAAGTGGTCATTGCAATAAAAAGTGCGCGGATCATCCTATAATTAGCGTCTGGAGACTGGAGGACAAATATGCACTAACAACTTGGAGCGATAGAGATTTTTGTTCCCCTTTTATGTCTGTTTCCAGGATCCCCTTTTCATTTGCTCTCCAAAAAGTTAGTCAACCTTTTTGCCGAAATTATGAGAAGAAATAAGTTAAACGAAAACCACGACTATGATCCCAGCTGGAAAAGTGGACTTTTCACGTGTGGAAAAGATACATTGGTGACCAAATTTGTCTTTCGTTACCCCCTTGTTCACCTTTGCTTCTTGAAAATGTTGTATTGCCAGGTCGACCAGTTGTGCCATCAAGTCGAGGAGCGGATAATGATGCAGCATCAAGAAACGAACAAACAGATTGAAGAGAAGGTGCGTACCAACATCATAGGCGTAACCAGGGGCCCGCCCCCCTCCCCCAATCGCATTGCCAGCAATGATAGATTTGTGACGAAAAGGGCTATTCTTCTGTAAGTTTCTTTTGTTGGTTTGTTTTCAGACCGTGAGTTAAGACCTTTTTTTTAGGTCTTCAGCTAATTTTCGGAACAAATTCGGCCCTTCAGTCCCTGAAGACTTTTTTGTTTTGGTCTTGACTATCTTCAAGTTGTGGGTCCCCCCCCCCCCCCAATTAAAAGACCTCAATCGGACTGAGAAGACTTTTTTTGGTTTGCCTCACCCCCCAATCAAAAATCCTGGCTACGCCTATGACGAACATGCGGTGTATCGGAAAGCACATTTTTATTTGTTTACATGTATGAATCATTGAACCAGCTACTCTGTGCGTCTGTCTAATCACAGCAACACTGGCCCATTCCATGAGGTCCTGTTTGCAAGTCTTCGTCAGGCTAGGCTGACGCAACCGGTAGAGTGCTGGTGCTGGGCCCAAAAAATATTGATGAAGCTCAGAAGCTTCTCAAGGACAACGGCGCATTGCGGGCCGCAGCCTTGCCATCATCCAGGGCTCCTCTAATTAAACTACGACGCCTCCGGTTTGTTTACACGAAACACTTGTCCCAATGGTGCTGCAAACTTCGCTCTGGCGATTTGGACATATCACTTAGTGATGAAGTATCTATCTGCGAGTTTGATTTTCTGTTGTTGAAAAATCTGCAAGTGCTTGCTCACTGTGCACAGTGATTGCGCGTTAAAAATTAACAATCGACATGCAATGAAACTGGTCAGCGTCGCTGTTGTGTGGATGGAGGTGATGAAACATGCGTTGGAAAATTCTGTTCGAAGCTGGTTCGCATAATTTTGTAGCGAAATCACCAAGTAAAATCATTCCTTATGCATAAAATTCTTAACATTTTTGATTCAGATCGAAACAGAGCCGGGTCGACCTGGAAGTTGCTGGCTTTGGGTTCTTGGGAAAGGCACTTGAAGAGATGCTGCTGGAAATCGGTTGTATTGAAGAAATGAGGACACTAAGGTAATAAAGAAGTGCCCCAAACTTTTTTCCACGATTCCGGAAAATATTTGTGAAAATACGATTTAATTCATTTAACTCAGTACCATTGGCAACCCTGGATTTCACAATTTTGTGATATCGCAAAAGGCATAATTTTGCAAAAATTCTTGCAGACTAAGAAACGCGACTACCAACTGGAAGCAATGAGTATAGTCTATAACCATATCTGAAAATTTGGCTTCTGCTACTGGAACCTGAAGACCTAGGCTAGCAGTACTGATCTTTTACTGTAAACCTTTTGAGGTGTCATAAAATTGCAAAATGTAAGGTTGCCAATGGTACGGAATCAACGGATTAAAACGTATTTTTGCAAATAAGGGGAATTGTGGAAAAAGGTTTGGGGCACCTCTTTATTACTTTAAGTAGTGCTCATTTCTTCTATGAAACCGATTTAGAGCAATATCTCAAAAACTGCATTCACGCGGGCGACATTTTGCTGCGAGAAGGAGCGTATTTAAGGGAGGGGGGTGCCATTGGGCCATGGCCCCCCTTTGGGTCGCCAGGATAGTATAACTAGTGTAGAATAGTATGCAAAATTGCGGCATGCCCCCGCCTTTGTTAGTTAGGCAGAAGCTTTGAGCACACAAAGGGTAGGCGAAGACGTTTGCTTTTGTCCTGCACCCAATTTTGGGCAAAAAATCGGACTAAATTTGAGTGAAGACTTTTTTTTGGTCTTCACCTAATTTTGGACTGGAAAATTCGGACTGAGTTTGGGTGAAACAATTTTCAATTCTAATCTTCGTTCTTCTCAAATTTTCTGAAGTTCCTGCCCCCCCCCCCCCCCCCCTTTTCAAAATCCCGCCTACGCTACTGGCTGCGAGAATTGGCATTTTGCGTTTTTTCCTTCTCAAATTGAAAAAGAAACAGGAGCAATTGAGAAAGAAAAAAAAAGGCTAAATGCCGGTTCTCGCATCCAAAAGTCGCCCGTGTGAATGTAAAAATGCAGCTGAACGCTTATCGCCCATCCCAAGAGCCAAGCAGTTGTGGACTGTGATGGCTAAAACTGACAAAAGACTTGCAAACAGAAGCTAAATAAGGGTGCTTTGCTTTGGTGTGGGAAACAAACGCAGTGTGCTGGTTCTTGCGAACGAACGAGAGCCTAGTTTTACGAGAGTTCACTTCTACTTTTATGTTGCCTGTTTTTTTTATTTTTAAACAGTTCAAGGTTGTTTTCGCAATTGAAATCCTTCAGCTTTTTTGCACATTATACGACTATGCAAAGTCTTTTCAATTTTGTGGGTGTTCAATTGCTAAATTTTCTTTGGTCATTTGCCAGTACTGTGTAGGCCAATGGCTAGAACTTAAAACAATTGGTGTAGCCAGTCAGCCGTCCTGTGTTGTCTTTGTAATCATTTGTTTCCATTTCAGCTGCAACGCTTGGATAAAATCGTGGAGCGTGTTTGCGGTTTGGAAACGGAATTAAGCAACTGCAAAAACGCTGTTGGTACGCTTTTCAAAGACTTGAATGCTTGATTGAACTTGTTCGGTCATTGGATGCTGCCTGCCGTATTTTAACCAGGGATGTGGAAACAGCAATTTTTGAATCACTTCCGCCTCCGCTCCCACTACATGATGACGTAATTTTTGCTTAAAATTTTTTGATCTTAAAATTTCTTAGCAAAAAATTTTTTCCAGATAAGTCGAAATAATACGGTATTGTTATCATCATCTCAAAAGCATCATATAGAACCAAATTATATAATTATATTGAGTGGTTTATCATCGCAAGGATCTGCGCGTGGGCGTAGTCAGAAATTCGGATTAGGAGTGGCCCGAACGCAAAAAGTCCAATCACATGGTCGTTATGTTTCAGCTGATGCGAATTTCTCTGAACGTTCACCCAGAAAATAATTTAAAAGAGTGAGCGATTATTTGGGTTTTGGAGACGGATTTCCAAGCGCTCGGAAAAATACCTTATTTCATTTGCATCCGCCCTGTCAAGCTCAAATCTTTGTTTGGTCATAGATAGATAACCCTGAGGCAAAGCTTCCAGATTTGCAGAATTTTGTTTTTAATAACGTGTTTGTGCATGGGTTGGCTCCAAAATTTTGCTAGCAACGTGTATTTTTAGGAGAGCAAAATAAAAAAATTTTGCAAGAATTATGACGTCATACACACATAGGCCTACCATATTAGAATAATTCTTGTAGCAAACGGTACTTCACAATAATTAAGACGAGCATTATAACATCATGTTTAAAAGTCATACAATTTTAAACTTTGTTTGAGAGACGTTATGATGGTCTCCTCTGTTTGCTTTTCAAGAATATAATATCGCAGAGAACGAAATTAAAATGCTGGAACTGGAAGCTTTGTTTATGTGGTAAATACACAGTGTTATACGAGTTTGGCCCCAGATTTTTGAAAAATGGGCAAAGCCCTACTTAAAAATATTTTTGAGAAAATCTTTAAATTTTTGGACTAAAATAAAACAATTTTGACCACTTACAACTTTAAAAATGAATTGGTTAGCTTCATGGTTCATCTTCAAGTTGGTAGGGGTGGAGGTTGCCCCGGATTTAAGTAAAACCACAAGCCTTTAAAAATTTTCTTTGCTGGTGATATCGATTAAAAATTAACTTTTTATCGTATATTTCACAAAAAATTGCGTCTCATTCAAGTTTTAAACGTTCGATATTAACGGCGGAAGCGGTACCCTTTTACCGCTTCCAGCTTTCGCTTCCACATCCCTGATTTTTAACGCACTGTTTTGCAGTTTTTTGTTCCTTTTCTTTGCAGTCACTAGCGATGCTTGCTTACAAGTTTTTATTATGTTTTCACTGTGTTTTTTTTTTGAGTTGCCCCGTTTGCCAAATTGTTGAATATAACTTTTGTAAATTATTTTGCGTGTGTTGACTCGGTGATGGAGTTAGTTCGAAGCTGTTGATCGAGGTTGGTTGGATGGTGCTACGCAATCCTTTTCAAAGATCGGGCTGTTAGGGGTGGGCAACGGGACCAACCCTTGGCTCGTGTTATTTTCTCAACCGGGTGGGCTGGGCTTATCCGGAGTTTCGGTCTTGCTAAGAGAAATCTGATTTAGTATCGTGGATAGTAGCAGATTTAATTTTTTTAGTTAATAGCGCATACAAAATTAATCAAGAACACTGAGCTCTTACGGTTAGTTTCTCTCAAATAGATTCAAAGTGATTGATTAATTATTGGAATTATATGAAATAATGAACAACAAAACCTTATGACTTTATTGTTGATGGGAGCGTCTTGAGCAGTGGCGTCGCTAGGGGGGGATCCCACCCCGGGTGACACTATTTTATGAAACCAATCGAACAAAATGTTTAATAACATTACTAGTGCACACTGGAATGGACTAAAAAATAATTTAAAGCAACTTTTGAAACATTTATTTTGAGGGAGGGCGCTAATTTGTCAAAAATATAACTTACAAATCGGTAAAACTTTGAAAAATCGCCAAAAGTAAGCAATCAAACATCGCTTTTTGAAACATGCTGAAGATAGGTTTTATACAAAAATATATAAGCTCTGGAATACGAGGGGGTGGCTATTTAGTATTAGTAAATTGCCAATCACTTCGACTCAAATATTGTTCCATTAACCCCCCGCAAATTATTTTTCTGGGTTAAATATAGACGAAATGGATTACTCCTTATGAGTTTCATTGAACTATGAGATTTTATAATTTACGGTACTAGTTTGAAAATAAAAAAACTGAAATTTTACCATTAGTCCCACATAGCCATTGCTCATTTATGCAACCAGTTTAATCATGTTTTTGCACTGCTAATTTTTGAGCCAGCAGCACATACCAAACGCATTTTCATCAAAATAGGCCTAAAATTAAGTTATGTTATTTTGTAAAAAAAAAATAGAAAAGTTTCGAGCGCCGGGGGCTCCGCCCGTAGACCCCGAAACACCCCGTCTTCATTGCAGATCTCTGGCTACGCACCTGAGTCTAATCATATTTTTGCACTGCTGATGTCTATGCCACCAGAATTCTTCCGATACCACGTTTGGAAAGCATTAATTTTTATCCAAATAAGCCTAAAAGTAAGTTATTTTTGCAAAAAAATAAAATTTTTTGAGTGCTAAGGGATCCGCCCCCAAACCCCCATTGGCCTCCGGCGGATGGGGGTGGAGCTCCCTGACCCCTAAAACAGCCCCCCTGGTTACATGCCTGGTAATAAACGTGTGATGCTTTTACTCAGTACTTAAATTATAGGGGGGACGCGTCCCCCCATCGAGAGTTAGCGTCCCTATATCGAGGTTTAGCGTTCCTCCATCGAGATTTAGAAGTCCACCCATCGAGATTTCAGCGCTGGATGATCAAACGAACAAAAGCCAGCCAGCACGAATAAATCCTACAAATTCCGTCCGAATATAGTCCGAAATTGCGGTGAAGATCTTTTTTTTTTTGGTCTTCACCTTATTTCGGAAAAAAATACTTTAATTTTCGACGAAGACCTTTTTTTCTTTGTTTTTTGTTTTTTTGGTCGTCGTTCAATTGCGGGGTCGGAATTACATAATTTCCACTGAAGTTTGGTCAAGGCTGCAAAAGCGTCCCCCCCATGCAAAATTTTACAATTTAAGAACTGCTCTTACTTCCAAGCTTTAGAATCTAATTACAATGAGAAGGTATTGAGCTAGCTGAATAACAAACCGCTATCTATAGTAAATTAGTAATGATCGAAGCAGTATCGCTATCTTCAAAATACGTAACCTTTTGCAGTTTACTATACATTACAAAGAGTGACACCACGAAATTCCGCCCCGGGTGTCACCATTCTTAGCGACGGCACTGGTCTAGAGCATGGCTACTCAACTGACGGACCGCGGTCCAAATCCGGACCTCCGGAAAGGTAAATTCGGACTGCGGCCCTCTATCGGACTAACTTTGGAACTTCTCTCCTTTTGGGCGGGAACTGACTATTTGCCTTTAGTGCATGCAGCGCAAATTCTTTACCAAATTGCGGAGTTGACCTTTTTTGGGAGGTCTTTAATCGCTATTTCGTCATCAAATTACTGTCAAGACCTTTTTTGGACCAAACGACTTTTCATCTGCCATATCTGGATCTTTGCTCAAAGAGGAATCAAGGGTAAAGCATTCCTTGACCGATTTGGTTACTGTAAGTGTAATACGCGCTCAATTTTTCATCTCATTATATTATTTTTAAATAAGCCTAAGATTTTTGCAACTATAACTCTACCTGAAAGACCAAACATTACTTGGACATTTACTGTAGTTAAGCCGCTAAGTTTTTGATTTACACAAAAAAAGAGTTGGAACGTATGTCAGCGACTTTTTTGTTAAAGGCGGTGAATCATCCAGCCAATTCCAGTGGTTTACAATAGCTAAAACTGAACTATAATTTTTGATATTTTTTGTTTTAATGTTGGGACTGCGGTTGCAAAGATATTCAACAAATACAAAAAGATGTCCCCCCGAAAAAAGTTTTTGGAAACTCTGAGTTTTGTTCTTCCCGCCAAAACCACAGTAGGCCTAATGGTGTGGAGAACTGTGGTAGGCCTAATAGTTTAGAGATAGTTGGGCCTAATAGTTTAATAAGATTACAGTAGGCCTATCAGTTTAGAGAACTGTGGTTTTGGCGGGAAGATCAAAACTCAGAGTTTCCAAAAACTTTTTTCTGGGGGACATCTTTTTGTATTTGTAGAATATCTTTGCAAACGCAGCCCCAAAATCAAAACAAAAAATATCAAAAATTATAGTTCAATTTTAGCTATTGTAAACCACCAGAATTGGCTGGATGATTCACCGCCTTTAACCACGCTAATGCGATAATTGAATAAGCTATTTAATCGAGGAAACGCAAATTCCTACAAGTTAGACAACAGACTATATTTAGCAGAGTATAGAAACAGACGCGCGAAGAAATTCAAAAAAAATAACTTGCTTTAGTTGCGAAGGTTTTTTGCGGTCACGCTGTAGCAAATCTGATGAGACCGTTGGATGTAAATGGGATCGGTTGATGCGAATCAAAATCGTCTGTTAACTCCGAATACTGCTCAGTTTCTCTGGGTTGAGTGATTACAACATCAGATTGCCGAAAGATTACAATTATTTCACTTAATCGTATCTTATTCAAATAGAAGCAAAATAAACAAAAATTAGCTGTAAATTTAAAAGGATGTCTATTGCCAACGCACAGCACACACTCTAGCTTAAACAAGAGTAAATAATGATTCTGCCTTAGCTATAATTATACGGTACACAAAATAATCAAAAATATCTGCTCTGCTCATATTTTGCAACAAGGAAACTACAGCGTTATTTTATCAAAAGGAGAGACTATAGCTATAAACTTAGCTGCAGTAGAAGTAGGCTATCTATGCGATCAAATTAACTAAAGTGTTACATGTATGAACGTTAAATCGATCTGTGATATTGGAACTGAAAAGCCGTCGCATTGGAAAATTGGAAAGGAAGTGACATTTTGAAGGCGTAATTGGTAAGAGCTAGAGCTGGGCGAAAATGCAATCACATGTGAAACATTAAATTCAATTCAAAAGTTCATCTCGTATAGCATTGAGCTAAGGTAATACGCTGAGGCAGGTTGGATAGCATGGGCATGAAAGGGAAACTAACGTTCTCATAACGTGGTAGCTACAACGCGCATTTCACAGATTTGATTTGACATATTTGTTGAACAAGTGAACCGTAAATAAAAAAGTCACGCTGAATGGACGAATCAGCATATTCTAGAACAAATGAACCGTGAAGAAACAAAAGACAAAACTGTCAGTTTCCAGTCTACTAAGTTAATAAAAAGTCTATACTTAGATCATGGACTATTTCATAAACTAGAAACAAACGCGCGGAAAAAAAAAAGAAGAGCACTGAAGAAAAAAAGTGTGCGCTCGCTGTTGCGATGCTTTATTGCGGTCATGCGTATTTGACTGATTTGATTGGACATACTCGCAGAGCGAATGAACCGTGAAGAAAAAGCTACGCTGATTGGATGAATCGGCATATTTTAGAAAAATAAAGTGTGCGAAAAAAGACAAAACTGTCAGTTTCAAGTTTACTAATGAAAGGACTATGGTTAGATCATAGTCGGTTACACTAACCGTATGTACTGGTAATTTAAGTTGTATAATCTGTTTGAATAATTTTTTAATTAGAGGTTTAGGAATAGTAGGCATCTTGTTAGCAATATACCGTAATGGAATTAGATGACAAAGAAACGAAAAGAAGCTTGATCAACCACCAAAAAAAAAAGGGTGCCACAAAAATTTTTGAATGTGAGGTAGGCAATAAAAACAAGCGCATTTACAGATCTTAGATGTGTACCGTCAGCTCCAACGTAGTCACAAGTGAAAGATAAATCGGATATATTCATTAATAAGTTAACCCAGAGAGTAGCTTGATAGGTTGTTCAACCGAGCCTGGTTGGAGACGATGGAGTGCCGTCGCCAGCGTAAACGGAGGGGATGATGTAGCGTTAGCTCTAACATAGCCACAAGTGAAAGTGCAAATGGAGATATGGATTAGATGTGAAGCCGGAGAGTTTCTCGATTGGTTGTTCAACCAAGCCGGTCGACCGCATTGGGACGCCTCCTTTTGACACCTACGTTACAATGGCGAGCACAACAGGACGTTGGAGTGGTGGACGCTATCCCTTATGCTGGTTGTAGACGTAGATGTGCCATTGCCAGCGTAAAGGGAGGAGGATGATGTAGCATCAGCTCAGACGAAGCCACAAGTGAAAGATAAATCGCCACTGTAACATAGCCTACGTGTCAAAAGGACACGTCCCAATGCGGTCGACCAACTCAGTTGAACAACCTATTGAGCTACTCGTCTCAGGGTTAACTTATTATTCAATATACCCGATTTATCTTTCATTTGTGGCTACGTTGGAGCTGACGCTACATCGTCCTCCTCCCTTTACACTGGCGACGGTACATCCACTTCTCCAACCAGCGTAAGGGATAGCGTCCACCACTCCAACGTTCTGTCGTGCTCACCATTGTAACGTATGTGCCAAAAGGACGGCTCCCAATGCAGTCAAGCGGCTTGGTTGAACAACCTATCAAGCTACTCTCCGAGTTCACTTATCAAAGGTGGAGTCGAGGACACAAGGCTCGAGGCCAAGGCCAAGGACACAAAAAAAATCCGAGGCCAAGGGCAAGGACAGCCTTTCCGAGGACAGACACTCTCGAGGCCAAGGCCAAGGACCAAGGACACAAGCGCAAGTGCTCTCCAAAAAAAAAAAAAGGTCTTCACAAAAATTTTTTAAGCGATCTCCAAAAAAAAAGGTCTTCACAAAAATTTTTTAAGCGATCTCCTAAAAAAAAGGTCTTCACAAAAATTTTTCTAGCGATCTCCACAAAAACACGTTTTCCAAAAAAATTTTCAAGCGCTTCACAAAATTTTAACAATTCAAAAAATACTGCTGTCCTCGAGCCGAGGACAGGCCAATTTTCGAGGACTTGAGGCATCGAGGCCAAGGCCAAGGACTTCAAAATGTGTCCTCGAGGACGTCCTCGAGGCCAAAGACGTCCTCGAGGACTCCACCTCTGTCACTTATTAATCCTTATCTCCATTTGCACTTTCACTTGTGGCTATGTTGGAGCTGATACTACAGATGCAATGAAGTTGCCTTAGCCTCCATTAAAAGATTTTCATGTTGTGTAACATGCGAGTTTGGTGCAATAAACATTTATTCGAGTTTGGTGCAAAAAACGCGAAAGTAGCATTTGACATGGAGCAAAATTAAGCCTTTTACCAATGTAAATTTTGGGGTAGTAGTAGTAGTAATTTATTTCAAAGCCAGCGAAGTTTAAAATCACAATTAAAGCAAAAGCAAAGCATGTTGACGATAATATTTACTGGCAATAGGGAAGAAGCGAAGTGACCAATGTAGTCTTCAAGTCTACTTCTACCCTTATGAATAAAATTACAAAAGTTACGAGAAGGAATTTAGAAAATCTTGGCCAAACAAAGTTTACATTTAATGCTAACCCAGATCGAGGTTTCATACATATTGTTACAGCAACTTTCACATTACGTAATTTTGGTTATCTTGTTTTTGTTTTCTCAAAAAATTTACCATGATATCACTTCTTTACTACGAATTGTAGTGTTTTGTTGGGAAATTCGGATACCCGCTGTTTATTACGTAGTGTTTTGTCCTTTAGGATGTGTCATAGTTCTCAATAAGTAAGAATTTTCATTTTACGTGTTTTTGGATGCATACGTATCTCGACGCCAAGTTGCGTAGTTTTGGTCGTTTTCTCCTTACTTTTCTACGAACTTGGAAATTTACTAGGCGACTTGCCGCTGGGTTAGATTATTTTAGGGCTTATTTACAGGGTTTGCTAACTTGTTTTTCCGGAAACCTCTCCGTTTCTCCTCTTGTACCTTCACGAAATTGACCACGTGCCTTTGGCCTATATATATACGTTGGTGTGTTTCCTTTGGATTTAGTGTTGAACTGGAGCGTTGGACTGAAGTGTTGAATTATCGTTCGCCGTGCCCCACAGTGTTGGTCTGCACGGCAGGTTGAGCTGATTTATGTTCTGGAATTGCTGCACTGGGCAGTCTTTTCCGAAGAAGTTAGGTGCTGTTCGATTCGCTGGGTATTGCAGAGCGGCTTCCAAGTCAAGAAGGACGAAGAGCCGCATCACGACGAGTTGTGAATTGGATCGAAGAAGTCGATTGCGTCACACTCGTTTTGCGAAGACAGAAGTTTGGTTGTCCTCGCGTTTTGGAACCAGCTAAGAATCGCTCACCGCTCATCGCTCACCACTCTCCGCTACGTGAAGGAAGCGTAGTACGGTATCCCCGTTGTTGGATTGACGCCAGCTACCAGTTTTCACTCAATCAAGGACTTTGGTCGATTCCTGTTTGTTCCATTGCCGAAGACAATTTGGTTCTCAGTTTAGACTTTGTTGGACTTTGGCCGTGGTTGGTTGAAGGAAGGTACTTTCTTAGACTCCTTTTCTCTAAAGTAAATTCTCTCTTTTTTTTTGTAACCTTTTAAAGTATTTTTTGAGATTCGTAGTTTGGGGTTTATAGTTGAATTCATAAATTAGTGGGATATTTATTGGGTTTAATTGCCGCCATTTTGCTATTTTGTATGTGTGTAGGATTATAATATTTGTGTAGGACTAGAATTTGCTTTGATTAAATTTGTGCCTTTTTTAATTTACTCTTTGCTGCTAACGATTGAACCAAGCTGTTTTAAATTTTGACGTAATTCATTTGTTTTCTTAAGCTTAATAGATTTCTTTGATTGATTTAACTTAGCTGTGCGTCGTGTTTTCTTTGAGCAGAGCGCATTCTTAGACTTCAAACCGCAAGTGTAATTTGTCAGAGGACAACCGTAAATTACGATTACACATATATTTACATTAGAACGAGGTTGCATAAAATCAGAAAAATTAGGACACAAAGAGAAAACAATACAATTTTTATTTACAAACAAACAAAAAATGGTTCTGTTTACATTAGAAAATGGTGCAATTACAAGGCACCATAATACACACAGTTTAAGTCAATTAGAATGATTCACAAACACGTACATCTTGTTGTATACAGAGCAAGAAGTTAAACACTATCAAGTCAAATTCTATAGGTCTTTTGTGGACAGATAGAACACAAATTTTGTAGTCATTCCAATTTAATTGTGGTAACTTTCTAGCAATGAGTATTTCAGTCTAGATTTAAATGTTTTTAGAGAGTTAGAATTTTTAATTTCAAGGTCAAGCGAATTCCATATTTTTGGACCTAGATATTTAATAGACCTTTGAGGTTTCAGAGTTTTAAAAAAAGGTACAAAAAAGTTATGTGAGGAGGTAGCTCTGGTTGGTTTAACATGAATATTACTAAGAGCTGTAAAATAATTTTGAAAAGTAGGTGGAAGTTGTCCCGATTTATAGTTGTAAACAAATGCTTCAGTTTCTAGTTTAACTAAGTCTTGTAATTTAAGAATTTTAAGTTTTGCATAGTAAGGAGTTGCTCTATCATTCCATATTCCATTACCTACAATTTTTACTGCTTTGTTTTGAAGAGTAGCTAATTTCTTTAGATACGTTTTATACGTTGAGCTCCAAGTGATTATCCCATATTGAATATGACAGTGAAATAAGGCATAGTACAAACCACATAAGGCCGATGTGTTTAAATACACTTTAACTTTCGTAAGGATTCCCACTGCTTTAGATAGCTTGCGGGCCAAGTTGTTAATGTGAGGTTCAAAAGACAAGGAATTATCAAAGATAAGACCTAAATATTTTGACATGCTGACAGAAGCAAGATTTGAAACAAATGGAGACGAAATTAAGGATAAGTTAGTTCTATGACCGCTACTTTTTGGTTGTATTAATATCAAATTTGATTTTGATAAATTAAGAGTTAGTTTGTTAGCTATCATTCACTTATTTAGTGAAGTAATTTCAGTCATAATTTTTTTATGAAGATCATTTATATTTTATCATCTACAATTAAACAGGTGTCATCAGCAAACAGTCTTGGCGTGCAAGAAACACTGGTACTAATATCATTAATATAAACCAATGGGGTGGATGGCGGGAAAATCCCTAATATTTTTGCGAAACTTACTGTAGGAGTAAAAACCTTTTTTGTCCTTTTTTAGAGATTGAGCCGCAAATTAAGAAATACGCCGAAGTTCTGTTCAGCAAATCTTAATCTTCTAAATCGGCGCACTTTTTGCCCTTTGAGCCTCGAGGCTTCGAAGTTGCTTGGCGCAAGAATCCGGCGCAGAGTAGTTGAGACTTGAGAGCAAACAAGCGTGGGAAGAAAAACGGAGGCTTAGGCATTAGAGTATGCGTAGACTAGCATTAGGCAAAGGTTAAGTTTAATTATGGAGATAAAAAATTATGGTTAGAAATCAGAAATGTACCTACCTTAGCATAGCAGATAGGACTAAGCTACTTCTTCCTTTTTTCCTCTTCACATATTGCCAGTAGCCTACTGGTACTTGCTTGGGTGTTATTCTGACACCAAAGTGTCTTACTTATGCCAAGGTATGTGAATGCAAAAAAATTATGCGCAAGGTCTAGTGTCTTGGTTTATTATGTATAGGCTAGGCCCAGTGATCACTCATTCTGCTGTAGTAAACTAGGCCTAGTCTACCCTGCAGTGCAGAGAACCAGAGACGAAACCCCTGGCCATATGCTCTATAGGCTTAACCCAGCTAATACCGGTATTATAAAAAAGCAACTGTATAAATGCAAAATCATAAATCTCAGAATGAATTAGTTATAAAAATAGATGTCAAAACTTGCAGATATTTTCTAAATGCATTTTAATGTTTCAGTGTTTCTATCTGCTATTGTGAAAAAGTTTTATCATCCTGCATCTCAAAATTAACTCAGAACTGTCTGAGAAAGGTATCGGTATGTTGCTTTTACCCCTATCCTCTGAGTTAAGCTTAAATAAACTGTATTGGTACGGTAGGCCTGCTGTAGTTTTGTAGGCCTATCGGTTTGTAGGCTACCAGTACTTTACACAGATGCGTTTCTGGTTCACACTGATCACTGGGGCTAGATTTGGTTGAATATGAAAAAACCACGGGCTACTAAGCTTTATGACTTTGATTATATATATTCTGTTGCGAATTTTAAATTAAATAGTTCTAGCCTATCTAAACGGCATGGAATTACTTAGTGATGGCAGATGGAGCTGGTAGTCAGGAGTACATCATTCTGTTGAAGATAATTGCCTATATACTGGTTGTGGTGCAAATCTTTGACTTCAAGAAAATAAACCCAATACTGTAAGTGTATTGGCGCATTAATTTCACGTACCGGTACATCTGATTTTGGCAGTAATTTACAGCCTACTTCAGGAAAGCCCAACCCATAGCAAAAAAATTGCTGCAAGTTTAAAAGCACAGCAAAACGTAAAAAACCAAATGGAAGAAGATCTGGTCAAGCTTATCTCATTAACAAAAGAGAATTTGTGTCGTTTCGTCTTGTGGAATTTGAAAAATGCGTCTCCTTGGTTTTCCAGCTAGCAGCTACCCCTTGTTCAAGACCAACGTTTGGAAATCAGACTGGACTTCGCTTCCAGCATTTACTAGCGTACAAAATCTAAAATCCACAATTTTGGAAATAGTTTAGGGTAAGCTATGCTCAAGATATTTTGCGGAGTTTTTCTATTTTGCCTATCAGCTAGAAGTAAGCCATAGAAAACTTTGGATATCTGAAGATGCTCGTGTAGTACGGTATATTGCAATTTTCTTCTGATTTTATCTTGCTTGGAACTTTTGAAGTAGTTTTCAAAGATGATGAATCTTATGTTGTCACTTTTAATGAAAAATTACCGGTACTTAGGCCTATTAGCTGAGTCTACACAGACTCTTTTTTTATTCTCAACTTGGGGGTGAATTTTGCCTTGTGTTTGACATCATGTTCATTAAAACAGGCAGCAAAGCCGTAGCTGAGTCTTTGTATTGCCTAATGGAAAAAAGCAAAGAGAAGAACGAAGGCCAAAGTTTTGATGTGCTTAAAATTTAGACAATAGTGGATTGGTCATTGCCACATACCATCCAAGTAAAAGTACATTGTGCGACATGGCATGCCATTACATCTAAGGCGATAAAAAATTCGGTATTTGAAAACACTATGTACCAGTACCTGTTGCAAAAAACAAGCACTCACAAGCTTGCATGACTAAAGTTTCCAAAGTAAAAACCCTGCCTTATGAATGACCAACCAAAATTCCCCCTTTTTGCACTCTGATGCATTATGATTATGAATCCAACCTCAAAATTTTGTTAGTTGCAGCTGGGACCAAGTCTGAAAGCACTTGGTGGCTAAGGACTTTGCCCCCGAATCTTGAGCTGCAAAATTTAGTGCCACTGCGATCAGTTTTGGAGTTCTAAGCAACTTAAAATTTTCATAACAGTCCTAAAATATTTTAAGCTTACTGCTTAAATTGAAATTTATTACCCAATGGATGATCAATCGCCAAAATTGGAACAACTACTATTTGCTCCAATACGTGCAGCGGATTACCCAAAACAGTCGTTAATCTGCACAACAAAAAGGCTTGAAAATATATCCTTTGTGCGACGTACATCCTTTCTAATCTTGATAGTTGGTACAGGTTAGATAGGCTACCAGGCTTAGATTGGAAAATATTAAAACTCTGCAGTGTTTTGTTTTGTGCCAACTTTGCACATAATTATTTTTAGCTCCATGCCAGTCGAATTGCAAAAACTGAAAATTGCACCATTTTAGACAGAGAAACTTTAGTTGAAAACTGAAGAACTTCTGCTTATTTCTTAATCTATGACTCAATCTCTTAAAAGAAAAAGCTCCTCTCTTGAAGGAACTGCTAATATCAAGGAGTTCCCCTTATCCATGTTGAAAGTTATACTGTTAGGGGCTTTCGCATTTCACCAATGATATTTTTGCATTTTCTGTGCCAAATTAGTGTAAGATTTGATGTGCGGTTGTGACCAGACAAAATTAGCAGTTTCGACTGCCACTTAAAATTGACATTTCAGCAACTGCCACCTGAAATTAGCAGATGGCATTTGGAATTTACCATCCAAAAGTGTCGCTCGTTAAAACCAAGCATTACATCCTTTGTTGTTTGTTTTGTTATGGTACTGTGGAGCATGTGACCTTGTGCAGCATTGCAAACTGGGTATATTTTAAGTTGCAGTTAATATTTAATTAGTTTTAAACGAGTGTTATAGATAGATAAAAAAGTGATGTAATTTTTTATTACCTATGATTGTAATTCAATATTTCAATTACCTAAATTACCTGTCGCAGAGGATGTTATTTCATTATCTGCTGTGTCTATGCTAGTGTAGCCCAGTTTGATCACTTTGATTGTGAATATTGTTGAAATTGTTAAAGGCTATATGGTGTTGATTTTGCAAAACTTCTCTCTTCATCATGTATGAGCTTATCAGACTAGAAGCCACCAATTTAACAAGCCAAGTCAACTGACCGTGACAAACTGACCGCAAACCAACAGTTTTGTCACAGTGATTTCGTCACAAAGTGAGGGTTTGGGCAAGATGGCTCTGGGGATAGTAAAATATTTTTAGGATCGCCCTACTCAGCCAATCGGAGTTGTTCGCAATCAGTTTGTTCGTGGTAGGTTTGTTCGTGGTCAGTTGTCATGAACCCCCAGTTTAAGCTTCAAAAACAACAATTTAAACTTCATTTTCAAAAATTCTTTTCAATTGGATTATACAAGCGTGGAATAATTTGCCCAGTAACATTGTAGAAGCTACCTCCATATTGAGTTTTAAATACAGGCTATTGAAGCAAATGCTATATATTGTGCATGTAAATATTGAATTTCAAATGCTGGTTATCAGAGCACCTGTGCTGCTGTTGCAGTATAATTTATTTTTTACTATAATACTTCTTTCATAGTTGTCGTAATATCTGATAATGGAAAAGAAATTGATGTGTGCGCTATGCATAGTATGCTTTTAAAGGGGTTGAGGCAGCAGTGTTAATGCAATAGTTTATGTAATATGCTCAAGAGCATCTCAAAAATCAAATATGTATACATTAAACAAATCTACCTAAAATTTTGCTGGTATTTCTGTAAGTGTGATAATTGCTTTATTCATAAATATTGTTTTTTACATTTTTTTTTTCTATACCTTTTTTCATACATTTTTAGGTCTCTTCATCTGTTTCTTTTTTATTTATTGGTTTGCATTTTATTTTTCTATTTGGTGTCCTTCCTTTTTAGATATGCCTAAGTGAATTATGGATCTACTGTGTATAAAATAGTTACCACTTACAAGTTAAACTGGGTCTTGTTTCTTTGTGTTACATTTATGGCAGGATAATATCTTAGGTTATTGCCTGTAACTAATTAATAATTTCTTTAAATTACCATGAATATTTGTTTTTCATGTTAATTGATGTGGATGAATATCAATTAAGAAAAATTGACTCATGTCAAATTTCTGAATTCTATAGTCTTACCTAACAAATTTTACTTTATATATTGCGCTAGATATACTGTGAGCTATTTTATTTGACAAGTTTAGTAAACTTTAAATTGTGTTTGTTTTGAAGTGTTTTGTGTATGGTGCTAATTGGCATGTCGGTATATACTTAACCAATAATTTATATTTAAAAATTATAAAGTTGATCAGTACTATCTATATTTACTAACTGAAGTAGACCAATTTTTGAGATTGAAGTGGTGTGTCTTCTGCATTCAGTAAGCTGTGATATAGAATGACCCATTTTAGGTTCTCCTATCATACTCTGTAAGTTTTGTTTGGCAAAGTTCACCTTTCATATTGTTGTTTAATTTGTGCTGAGTACAATATAAAAGTTTTGGTAATTAACATGCTCAAGTAAGAATTGAAAACTTGTTCTAACATGACTATTTAAACTTTGTTTTTCATATTTTGTGATTGATGTACTTACACATACATTACTGCTTTACACTGATGTAATGATAACAAAATTGCATTACTGGTGCTGTAAATGACAACTTTGTGTATAACAACTGTTTCCACAATCTGGTTAATGATGATGGAATAATTATGGTGTCCAATTTACCTTTCTGACTATTGTCAACCAATCAACATACCATAATGGATATTTGATTAGTGGATATGGATATATTTTGTGGTCACCATCTCTTTGGTTTTGGTGATGTTATGGGACTCTACCTGTTTCTTATGTTAATTGACATAACTATTATTAACCCTAGCAATGATGGCTGTACTGCCATTTTATCTTTACCGCTTGAATACCATGTGCTACTCAACCTTACTGTGGCACCACTGTGCTGGATGAGTGCATGTGTGTTATTATTATTTGTATATACTTACTGGTATTACTTGTGTTGCATTATGCAAATAGATTTCTGCAGTGCAATATGCAAACTTTTCAATGGATACTGGGCCATGGTGTTTAGGTGCTGGTGCAGGATTAGTCAGAAGTAGGCAAGATGATCTGAGATCTGTACTGTATATATCTAACCCAGTAATCAGTCTGCACTTAGCCTATATGCTGATCTGTCACTCTCAGTCTGATTTGGCTGATCTGTCACTCTCAGTCTGGTTTGGAATCTATGATAAATGGTTTATTGATTACCGGTATCAAACTTGAGTTAGTGTCATGTGTTTCTAGTGCCAAACTGCCTTACGCACACACTGCACGGTGTAAACAAAAAAAATATCACAAACCAGCAATCATGTGATGGTGTTAATTGAAAATCAAACACATAAAGGGCTATCATTGCATATCCATTTGACCTCACCCAGGCTTGTAGCTGACAGCTCACTTTAATAATTGCATTACTGGTAATACAATTGAGCACTTCATTATAAAATTACAAACAAAGCTGTGCCATGGGATACCAGTAGGTCAGTGTGTGATATTCTCCTAGATCAATCACAGTTGAGTTGCATAGAAATAATATTGGTCTGATTATTCTGCTAATAATGTAAGTGCAGTACTAATTTCTAATTTGTATGCTATTCATTAATGCAGAATTCTATCATAGAAATATCTGCATTTCCTAATCATTATTTATGAATTAATGGCTCCATATGAATCTAACAAAAATATATGTCTGTGTCGCGATTGTTGATATTTGGCTAGAGTACAACCTTTAATCTCTAGAATTGTCCACGTCAACTAAAACTAGAGAACAACTAAGATATTAATTGACGAATCGAAAATAGCAAACTTTGATAGTTCCTTTAGTTTCTTGAATCTCAGAAAGCAGTACATCGATCTTAAACTAAAACTTCTATTTAAGATTAAAAAGACAAACACTCTCACTGAGCAAAATTGCTCCACTAAACCTGCTTACAATTGACCAATTCAGATCATTACGACCTAACTGCGACCGGCCAATTCAGGTTGCAAACACCTAACCGCAACCGCCCAATTCAGGCTGCACTACTAGCTACTCAAGCCAACCACAGATACACAAACTTGGCAAAACTGCCAACGAAACTAACATCTAAAATCACCCACTTGCAGAATATTAGAATATAGAATGCAATTTGACCTGCCTATTTATGCTATGACCAAAGCTATCAAATATTTCAGAAAAATCCATGATACGTCACAATAAAAAAAATACACGAGCTTACAATAACAAATTGTGACATAATTATGATATCACAAACTTCCAATCTAAATATAGCAATTAAGAATGGTAAACAGCCAAAATATTTCAGTGACTAATAGAAGACAGTAGAATAGACTAGAAAGGAATTTTCTTGATCATTCCGAATCAGAAAAGCGGCAAAACTAAATAAGCAGTCACGTATACGCTAAAACAGCAAAAAATTATATCTCAGGCGTTCAAAATCAAGAATGGCAGTACAGTACGGTACATTCAGAATTTGCGTACTACGTACCTCGCACCTTCAACCGTACTGTACTTCAGTTCAATTTTTGAAGCGTACTGTATCAACGTACCATTACAAAAAAGGCGTACCGTACTTCTTAAGCAAAAATTGAGGCGTACCATATCGTACTTATGTACCGTACCGTACTACCATTCTTGCTTTTAACTACTCACAACTTTAACTGGCTTTACAATCACTAGCCTATAAATCAGCGATCTCAATTCACACATTTAACGTCAGTCTCAGCTGTCTTTTGCCTCTGCTTACAAAAAGCCGGTGCAATGTGCAAAAAGTCTGGGATTTGAAATTCAAACAGCGTACCAATGTGTCGTACCCGTACTATTACAAAAAAGACAAACCGTACTCGTACCATCACAAAAAAAGTGTACCATACCTCTTCCCAAAAATTGAGGCGTATCGTACTGTACCAACGTACCATACCGTACTGCCATCCTTGTTCAAAATTATTATACGTGACACTCTGCATTTTAAATTTTTGTTCTCTTGAGTAGTTGCTGCTTAGTTTTACAAAGATTAGCACTATTATAGTCTGTAATTGATTGCTGCAAGCTTTGACAATTCATAGCAGTTGTATAGATTTTTTCCCTATTTTTCAGACCATAAGGCACACTTATAATACTAAAAATTTCAAAAAACTGAAGGTGCCCTGTAGGTGATGCTGTTTTTCTCTTGACAATTTAATTCAGAGCCATTTAGAGCTTTTTAGTTGCATTTTATTTAGTGTACCCTATATAAGAAAATAAAAGCAATGAAGGTCATTTACTGATAGTGCATCTAATACTTTGGTACACCTTATAGTTCCAAAAAAATGGTACATTCAATAGTATTAGGCTCCATGTAATGCATGAGGAATAATTGAAAGTGACTTTGTTGTCTTATAGGTCCAATGACATTGCATTACTATATAATAATTCTAAAAAAATCCAGTTTGCTCATTACACTCTTTTTTTGTAAGAACCAGTAAATTTTGAGTTGGAGGTTGGCTGTTCGTATTTTTGTGCGAATTTTTAGGCTTGAAAAAGCAAATTTTTTCGAAGTTTTGTGACAGTCAAAAATTTTCTCAGTTGCCTGCGTAAATGTGCAGCAGCACTTTAGTAACCTTATAATTATATAAAAATTACTAAAATTTCATCATTTTAAATCAGTGCAGGATTTAGTTTTTTTTTAGCTTTGAAATTCAGTCTGTTTTGTTTTTTTTAGTGCAAAGGCTGCCATTGTTCTTTAGTTTTGAGCAAAAATGAGCTTCGTGTTCTTATTAAAAAAAAGAGTGTATTTAAATCCGTCATAGAATAGTGTCTGACTGATAGGTGTTAGTGCTTATGCTACCATGTCTCTTTAGCTTTTAATTTATTTGCTAACATCACATATATCATATTTCCGTGCATTACAGCGTTCTGTGTAACCATTGTGCCTCGCATATTATGCAGTTCAGAACAAAAATATCTCAGTTTTAATGTTTTGCAGCAATTTTTTGTTGTGAGTTATGTTAATGTAATTTGTTGTGTGTTGTAATTCGGTAATGGTGTTGTTGTCTGGATCACCTCAAGTGAGGATACTTCGTTTAATTGATGGCCAGCATAATGATGGGGTTCTCTATCGTTTACAAAAGCAGTGGGTTCTTCACTTTATGCTTGGATCCTCTTTAGCTTCCAGGGATGTCACAATTTACACCAATGTTCCTGAAGATGAGAATGCATATTCAAGATCAAAATATCGCAAGCTTGATTGGAATGTTGCAGCCAACTTAAGTGGTGATAAACTGGATGACTTTGCTCCTCTAACTCTACAAACTGCGGGTTCATTTCAATATTATTTTGAATATGACGGAAAGAAAGCCGGAAGTGGTTATTTCATTGTTGATCCAACATTAAGAGTTGGAGCAGACAGCAGAGTTTTGCCTCTTGATGCAGTATGTATGCAAACTATTTTGCCTAAACTGCTTGGAAAATTTAGTACCTGGAAAGAACGACTTCAAGTAGGAAAAGAAAGTGGGTACAATGTTTTTCACTTCACTCCTGTTCAAGAGCTAGGCATATCAAAATCTTCCTACTCGATTGCAGATCAATTGGTTTTGAATCCTGACTTTTCTGAAGAAAGTTCAAAGACAGTGGCGATGAATGATTTGAAGATTTTAGTCGATTTTCTCTGTCATAATTGGAACATGCTCAGTGTTACTGATGTTGTGTGGAATCATACTGCAAAAAATTCAGCCTGGCTTAAACTAAACCCTGAGTGTGCTTACAACCTGTCGAACTCTCCATACCTGCGTCCCGCTTATGTCCTTGATCGAGCTATATTTCATTTAACGCTAGACATTGAAAAAGGAAAGTATGAGGAATTCAAAGAGAGAAAAATACAAGGTTCTGAAGACCTGGAAACGTTGAAGAAGATACTAGAAAATGACATCATTCCTCTTCTTAAATTGCATGAGTTCTTTCAAGTAAATGTTGAAGAAGAAACAGCAAAGTTTAGAAATGCTCTGAGCACAAACCGATCTCCATTGCAGAAATCTGACGAGACTATAGCCATTTTGCAAGATCCCACATACACACGACTTGGATCTACAGTGGATATGAAAGTAGCTCTGAACCAGTTCAACAGCATAGAGTTTAATGTTGATGAGAGTGTGCAAGCTTTCAAGGATACAATTATTTGGCTAAACAAGGTAAAAGAGGAAGAAACTGCTAAAGATATGGAGGGTGCTGTAGCCAACATCTTATCAACAGTAACATACGAACGACTTGCTGATCATGGCCCAAAGCATGTCAAGATAGCAGCTGACTGTCCATTAGTGACCACTTACTTCAACCATCCTTTCCCCCACACCTCACCAACCGACGAGGAGGCACAAATCATGGAGGACGAAGCCAATTGCAAACTGATTATGGCTTACAATGGCTGGGTAATGGGAGCTGATGCCCTCAAAAATTTTGCTGATTCTCCAGGTTTAGTTTACTTCCGCAGAGAGCTCATTTGCTGGGGTGATAGTGTGAAGCTGCGTTATGGATTGGAGCCTGCAGATTGTCCTGCTCTGTGGGAGAGAATGAAGAAATATACTGAAATGACAGCAAAAGTTTTCCATGGAATTCGGATTGATAACTGCCATTCGACTCCTATTCACGTTGCCGAGTACATGCTCGATGCTGCACGCAAGATTCAACCCGACATTTATGTTTTTGCAGAGTTGTTTACAGGATCGGAACATGTTGACAACATTTTTGTGAATCGACTTGGTTTAACTTCGCTTATTCGAGAAGCTCTCAATGCCTGGGATTCGCATGAGCTTGGTAGACTAGTTTATTTGTATGGAGGTGAATCAATTGCATCATTCAAGCAACCACTCTCTCAAGAATTGAAACCATGTCGTGCTCATGCATTATTCTACGACATAACTCATGACAATGAGAGTATGATCACAAAACGTAGCATTCATGACCTTATACCATCATCTGCATTAGTGGCCATGTCAAGTTGTGCAATTGGAAGCAACCGAGGCCATGACGAGATGATCCCACATCATATTCATGTTGTAAATGAAGCTCGAATGTATCGAAAATGGGCAAACGAGAAAAAAACTGTCAGTGCTGACTGTGTTGGTAATGGCACTGCCTTGATTGAAGTGAAGAATGTTTTAAATCATCTGCATCAGTTTCTGGCATTGAACGGTTTTGACCAAGTTTTTGTTGATCAGCGGACTCCTGATGTTGTTGCAGTCACTCGACACAACCCCCTCAACCATCTCGGCTATCTCATGGTTGCCTACACATCATTTCAAGATAATCCTGCAAGTGAAGTTTCTCCTTTGAGTGTTGAAGGTGTTATCACTCGAATTGCCTTAGAAGCAAAACCAAACCAAGAAGAAAAGGTCACAGCTGATTATTTACAGGGTTTTGTCAAAGATAAGCGGTGCATCAATGGCATTGATGACTATACTGCATATATTCAAAGTGACCTTCCGGTAGAGAAAGGTACTTGCTGTAAAATTACTTGCGAAGATGATGGCAAAAATCTCATAACATTCACCAATTTTCCTCCGGGCTCAGTTCTAGTTTTGCAGGTTAAGATGGTTTCTAGTGCTGATGAAGCCATCTCAATGACGCGAAAGCTTATTTTGTCACTGAGCAGTGATGACAGAGGCACGTTTGACGACCTTGTTGGAAGTGTGGATCTGCGTGCTCTCAATCGAGTTCTCTTTCACTGCAATGAAGAAGAACTCTCGGATGGCTTAGGAATTGGAGCATATGAGTTTCCCAACTTTGGCAAATTGCCATATTGCGGAATAGCAGCTATTGCTGTGCAAATGGCAAAAATTCGGAACAACAATGACCTTGGACATCCTATTTGTGCAAATCTGCGTGACGGTAACTGGCTTTTGGATTATTTGTCATCGCGATTGACCAAACATTCAGAAACTCAGCAGATTGGTCAGTGGTACCAGGAGGCTTTCAAGACTCTTGGCAAAATTCCACGCTTTTTAGTGCCAACATATTTTGAAATGATAATCACTCTCACTTATCAAAAGCTATTGAAAGGCTGTTGGAATAAAATGTCTGATTTCATCAAAACTGGAAGCACTTTTGTAAAGCAACTTTCGCTGGGCACTGTGGCTATGTGCGGCTACATCAAAGGAGCTAATTTGCCTGTCCTTCATCCTAAAGTTGAAGGTTTGGTCTACAGCACCGAAGATCCACAATCCCAGCTCTGTTTATCAATGGCTGCTGGCTTGCCACACTTCAGCTCTGGAGTGATGCGATGCTGGGGAAGAGATACGTTCATTGCCATGCATGGCTTGCAGATAGTTACTGGCCAATACACAGATGCTCGCAATCTTGTCCTGGCTTTTGCTGGTTCTCTAAGACATGGGCTTATTCCAAATTTGCTGGGTGAAGGAAAAATTGCAAGGTTTAATTGCAGAGATGCTGTTTGGTTTTGGTTGGAGTGCATTCAAGATTTGTGCCTATGTGATAGCTATGATTTGCTGAAGATGCCAGTCGCTCGTATATTTCCTAAAGACAGCTGTCCACCTTGCAAAGTTGGACCTAAAACCCCTGGCCAGCCTCTGCATGATGTCATACAGGAAGTCATGCAGAAACATATGAACGGCATCCGATTTAGGGAGAGAAATGCTGGGCAGCAAATCGACATGAACATGTCGGATGAAGGCTTCAACGTGACTGCTGGCATTAATCTTGAAACAGGGTTTGTATTTGGAGGTAGCAAGCACAATTGTGGAACATGGATGGATAAAATGGGGGAGAGTGAAAAGGCTGGAACAAAAGGAGTTCCAGCTACACCTCGAGATGGCTCTGCAGTGGAGCTAGTTGGACTTTGCAAGTCGGTAGTCAGTTGGCTTCACAAAGCTAATTCTAAAGGAAAGTATCCGTATGATGGAGTCACCCTCAAAAGTGGGGAGAAATTGACTTGGGCTGAATGGAGCAAGAAAATCCAGAACAACTTCGAGAAGCATTTTCATGTTTCAGACGAGGATAAGTCACATCTCGTCCACAAGAAGTACATCTACAAAGATACAGTAGGTGCGTCGCAGCCATGGTGTGATTATCAGCTTCGTCCCAACTTTCCCATTGCAATGGTTTACGCACCTGAGTTGTTTGATCCTGATAAGGCTTGGAAAGCTTTGCAGATTGCTGAAGAAAAACTTCTCGGGCCACTCGGAATGAAAACGCTGGACCCAGATGACATGAAGTATCGCGGTGATTATGACAATGGAAATGATACTTGTGATGGCAGTGTCGCTAAAGGCTTCAATTACCATCAAGGCCCAGAGTGGCTCTGGCCAGTCGGATATTTTCTCAGAGCAAAACTGCATTTTGCCAAAATGCTGGGGCCTCAAGTACTTGATGAAACTGTCTGCTTCATCCAAAGTTACATCGTCAAGCACCAACTGCATATCGAGGAGTCGCCATGGTGTGGTCTGCCGGAATTGACAAACAGCGATGGAAAATTTTGCAAGGATTCTTGTCCCATCCAAGCCTGGTCTCATGGAACCCTTTTGGACCTCTTGTTCGACTTGTACCACAAGATACCGTCAGGAAAGATGATTGGTTAAAATTCATTTTACAAAAAAACTTCTTGAGCTTTTGTATCCTCTTTGCACTTCGCTATCTGTAAACTATGATATTATTAGACCAGCTGATGTCATTTTACATTAAACTTTATTGTTGGCATTTTGATGTATAACAGTGCTAAATTTGTTTGAAAACTGATGCCAATATTTTCAAGTGGCATAGGTTAGCATGTGGTGAACAATTTCGTTTTGCATTTCTTAACAAGGATTTGGGTGAAACTGTTGTACTTTGTACCCACATTAGCCAACCTAACTTCCTGTGATATTGAAATTAACCAAAGTTTAGAAAGTAGAGTTGAAAGAATACATCTTATTAGCTCGTGTTTTAGCATCGCATGTGTTCTTGTAATTATTTTATGTGTATCCAGAAATGTTGATAACTATTTAGTACTAATTGCATATATTATATTCTCATATTATTTTATGGTTCTTATAACATCATCTTATATTTGCACAAGTTTATGTTTTGCAATTATTATTTTTGTTGAACCACTGCTATGTTCTATGTTGTAGCGATGCAATGGCGAAGCTGCTGCTTTTTACTTGATAAGCAATATTCTCCAAATCGCGTTGTGACAACATGAGTGAGCCGCAGCTACCAAAAATGCTGTATATATATATGTATGAGCTTTGTACCCATTGTAATCAGTATTATGTGAAATCACTTTGCGAAAATACTATTCGTTAAAAGTTACATAGCAGACTTCCAACATAAGTTTTTCACAACTGTGGGGTAGCACTTCACTCATATATCTGTATCTGCGTTCTCATTAAGCTACTGTTTCATCAGCATCTAAATTCACACATAGCCAATCCTGGCATCCCACCCGAACCTTCAAACCACACACGAGGGCAATTTCTGCACTTGCCATCGTACCCTCTTCTCATATTACTGTGATCAAAGTCTGACAACAAGGTCACCAAAAAAGGATCTTCGACCACTATGGGAAATGATGAAACTTTAGTCTAATGGGAAAGATGTGCGTGAAGTTCTACCTCTTAGTTGTGAAAAACTTTATTATTTATCAGTTTCCAAAACTTTTGAGCCTGATTGTTTCAATTTTTCTCAAGTTGATATAAATGAGACAACTGTAGGCCTTAGAATCGAAATTAACAGATTTGAAAACTAGGACGACAAACTCAAGTATTTTAGCTATGCCTAAGATCAATGGTTAGCAGCTGTGTAACTGGTCCTCTATTTTGGAAACACGATTTGTAAATATTCAACGGAGCAGCTCAGCCAGCCATCATTTGTTAATCTATTGGTGTTCTACATTATAATTTTCTTGCAATTTGATGTATTGTGGGTTTATTTTTTTCGCCTTGAACTTTTGGTCAAATGTCCAATTTCGGACATAATTAATTTGTCGGTCGTTTTTGCAATTATATACAAGCGCTATTTTAGGGCGTGTGTACAAAAAATATGCAAAACTTCAGTACCGCAATTCGACCGAAATCGTTTTTTACCATTTACTAACAATTAGGTCAATGACTGATAAAGCAAACCTAGGTTATGTCATATTTTTTGGCTTCTGCTATCATTGGAGTCATTATGCAACGTGCCGCAGGTAATACGATGTCTAAACTTGCATGTAATAAACTAAAACGTACCTCATGGTAACTCTTGCATCAATGTTGGATAACGTAGCCCCTTAAGCGTATGGCGATATTAATGAAATGTATGCTAGTAGAGAAATATTACATTTTGCAAAGAATTGCAACTTCTCTGGAGCTTCCCGTCGCATGCAAGCAATTTTTAAAGTTTTGTCGATTTTGCGCTTTCCATTGTTGTTATTATGTCGTCCTGTTGCTTCAATACGAAGGAAGGAAAACATCATTATCGCATTAAATCTTTGTAGGTATTTACCTCATATAACGTTTGTTGTTTACCGGTATTGCGGTTAGTACCAGTCTTACTATGACTTTGCTCTTAAGTGAAAAATTTAGTTTGAATTCAAAAACCCCTTGGAAGCATCATTTAATCTTCATTGTAAAGACAAATTTTTATACATCCATAAATGCAGTCATGTCCGAGCATTTGCTTTGCTCATTTTTTAAATATTGTATAATGCGGATTTAATTCTTCAAGGTAGAAGACATTTGTCTGGATAAAACAGAGCTTTGGCTAAAATAATTCTGCATTTATATGTATCAACTTTTGTTTTTCAAACCCGTTCATTTTATTGTATCTGGAGAACAAAATCTATCTAATTTTTTTATTATTTGTTCCGTTGATGAAATTTAAAAATTGAACGCATGTGAGATCTTTGTGCTACTTTTTGTTAAACTAATCAAAATATTACCGTACTTTTGCTTTGTTATTCTATGCAAGAGCTGAAAGGTGTTAAGAACAAATTATTTTAAAGTAGCAAATTTCCTCGTTTTGAAGGAAAATCTTTAAACCATTCTTTTTGAAATTCTGCGAGAAAACTAAATTCGAAGTTAATGTAACTTGTAGAATTTTGAAAACCTCTTTTGCTTTCCAAGTTTTGTGTTTGTCTACGTTAATGGAAACTTGCGTTAAAAATTGCCAAATTACAAAATACTGCAATAATAAAAGGGTAACAATAATTTATATGAGCTAAGGGTATTTTGTGGAATATGATGAATAATGCAAATCTACCTTGAAAATTAACAAAAACTAAAAGGTTTCGTTTCCTTTCATTCGTTTTAGTGCCATCCTCGAAGCAACTGGCTGCTGCTAACGCTGGCTGTCAGTTGGTTTGCGGTCAACGTAAACCGCGCTACTTGACTTGTTTCGAATCGTGTTTGAAGTGAGGTTTTGAAATTTCTGTTATTGGTTCGTATTGCGCTAGTGTTTTTTGTTCTTGTACCGAATAGTTTTTGCGTTGATTGTGACGTCATGCTAGTCAATTGTTTGCTAACAATGAACAAAGAATAGCGGTCTACTCAACAAAGTCAAAAATAAGTTAAAATGGAAACTGAGCAAACTGTAGCAACTCGTAATATTTGTTCGCAATCCTACATCAGTGTGTAGCGTGTTGTTACTCGGCGTGTATTCTGTGCTTATGCAGGCTTAAGGACAGATAAATTGTTGTAAAAATGCACGCGCCCAGCACAAATCAGTCGATTGAGGATGATTTTGCATACGGGACGAATGTAAAGCAGGCGACTACTGGCGTGAGGCTGGGTGAGTACAATATCAAAAATATTTCGAAAAATTGTTGAAATCGTTTGCTGTTTATTATTTTCATCTGTAATTTAAAGCGCGTTACTTCCACAATGCGCTTACGCATATAAAAGTTATGAAAATGCATGACTTATAACAAAAATTAATTTCTCGTTTTGTACTGTATTCTAATACTTTTGTAACCCGCGTTTTGCAATGTTTTCTGCATTTGGTTATTTTTTCAAGGCCTGGTTAGGTTATGAATTGCCGCGACTCTGAAGCCAGTTGTATGTCTCTGGTTCTTGTGGGCGCAGGTTCGAATCCCATCTGTTGTTGTTTTGACGAGCTAAGCATTTACTCATTTTCTCGTAACTTACACACAAACGTAATCTTTTTTGTATTTGTGGAATCGTTTTGTTTGCTATTTACTGACTGATTCGAAAAAATCAAAAAATGAATCGGGTGATTGTTTGCTTCATGGTGGCTGCAGCAAAGGTTCCTCTGTCATTTTGCAACTTTCTTGACCTTTTTACATTTGCTTGCATTAGTTTAAAGTTTACTACTTTGTGGGTTTGGTGTAGAATAAATTCAGTTCGGTTGGCGTAACCTCTTCTTTCTGGTATCAAGCAAGTTTGTTTTTGTCGTGGAGTGGCTGACTTCTTCCAACATTGCGTTTCAGCTTTTATCCGTAAAGTTTATTCGATCCTCACGGCACAGCTGCTCCTCACTACGTTGGTATGTGTGCTGGTTGTATCCGTCCAATCACTCAAGTCGTTCGCCCAGAACAGGTACTAGTTGTTTTAGTTGGTGATCGAAAGCTTCTCGGATCGATTCCTGAACTGGTCGTGAGAAAAACATTAAATTGCAATTATGTCAACGGAGTTGAGGAGTCTCGCTGTCGCGGTAACCCCCCTCTCCTCACGAAAAACTTTAACAGAACTGCCACTGAGGCGCTTTTTTAAAGCGTGTATTGTGTTGATGTTAGACGCTGAGTGATTCTTGGCTCGCTTGAATGACTGACAGGCCCCCCATCAGAGCGCCATATTTATGCAACGAATAAGGTGAAATTCGGTGGCAGTGGTTCTGAAGACGGAGCTCAGTTTAATTTTTGTTTTGATGGCGCGGTTTATTTCATGGTCGAAACTTTCATGCGAGGTGACCGAAGAGTTACTACTTACTAATGTCTTACGAACGTCACAATCACGGTGATTGTGCTGTCATCAGCAACCCGTCTATGACGCGTTTTGCATTGATGCAAACTCTAAACCTACTGACCGAGGCACATCACGTTAATTCAGTGGAGTACGATTCGTGACTGAGAAGCCATTAAATGGTTTAAATGGCAATCTAGTGCTTATGTTTTGAGAGTTTTTGTGATGTATATCATGTCAGTTGCGTAAACTGCTAGTCCAGAGTGCTACCGCTCGAAGACGGCCGTTTTTGCCCTCATCTAAGTTTACAGAGTGCAGTTTTGCATTCTACGTTTCGTAACAAAATGATCCCCTCCTGTAGCTAGCTGTTTTTGTCGTTCGCGTTTAGTAAAACTGGCATTATTTTTTCTTCATGTTTTCAGCCAGTTCGTGTTACTTGTTTGTGTGCTTTCATCGTTTGGTTTGATCATCGCCCTTCACATGAAGAAGCACACCCACCCGACCAACCTCTACCTTCTGGCTGCCTTCACACTCGTCGAGTCATACACTGTCGCTCATGTCATCACCTTTTACAAGTAACTATAACTTTCATTCAATATCCTGGTACAGAATATAAGTGTCGTTAAGAGTATGTTAAATTTGTGGTGTATAACTTGAAGACCGTCAGGTCCCTTCGCTGTCTCCTGGCCAAGCACCTTGGCTAATAAACTGAAATAATTACAATGGCATAACCAACAAAATCAAGCAGTTTGTCTGCTCGTTCTGTGATCCTTTAGCAAAGGCCTGCACAACATACGGCCCGCTGGCCGCATGCGTTTCGCGAAGCCTTTTATTGCGGTCCTCGAAAATTTTACCTTTGAAATGAAGAAAGCAGTTTGCTAGACGTTTACAAATGCCTGAACAAAGAAAGCTTCAAAATTTATTTACTTTGGAAAAACAAATGTTCAGCTTATTTGGGAGCAGTTATATACAGTGCATATAACTATACACTATGCAGTTTGTGAAAAAAAGTTCTCGCTAATGAACTTCAACAGAAACAAACAACGTTCCTCTTTTACTGATGGGTATCTAGAAGACATTGCAAAACTATCTCGTTTCAACATCGATCCCGGTTATGCTGAGCTTGTTGCCAACAAAAGGAGTAACATTTCACATCAAATTTTATGTTACGGATTCGTTCTTAATCTACGTCTGCTATATATTGAATTCGTAACATGCGACGTGATTCAAAGTAGTCCTTATTTGTCAACGGTCAGCGGTTTCGATAAATGTTGCATCGCAGACGTAGTACCTAACAATTTCGTTATGGAATCCAATAATTAATTGATTTTCTAGCTGAGGCTTTGTAAATCGAAATTCCGCTTGAGCACCAACGAGGGGCATGAAATAAATACTGGTGCGGAATAAGCCGGTTAGACGATATCCAAGGAGTACCAATTGGCACTTACGCGATGGCTCAATGCTAACAATTAAAAATAACTTCTAGAACATGCTGCAAAGGCAGCGATAAGTTGACTTCAATAATCTAAAATTTCTTCTTACCGGCTCCCCTTTGGTTACAGAAAACAAAAAATCCTGTGCTCTCTGCAGACACTTAACTCAAAATGTGGCTCGACACCGCAAAGTCTCAGCTTGCAAAGTCCAAAAATTTGCTTACAATTGTATCAAATACAGAGATTTAAAAAGATTAAATTTTCTTGCGTCGTTAAGCAACAAACAAACAAACAAGTGCTAACAACACAACCGGATTAGACAAGTTTCAACGTGTGCGGATTAGTAAATTAAATGCTTTTGCCTTTTTGAATGAAGAGATGAATCGAGACAATGAGCCACGACGTTGAGTGTGAATAAAACAAATGACAAAACAAGGGTTCGAAACTTCACTAGGATGGAAAGAAACAGAACGTCGTTACACTTTATTTTTTAGATTTGTGTTTATTGCTGACATATTGTCAATGCTTGCAATGTACTTTACATTTCGATAATTTGCTATGATTTATCCCTGCCGTGAAAGGTGAAAAGATTACTACATAGCTGCTAACAGTTATACTATGATAAAAGATGAATGAAACAGCAATAATAAGTTTTTCCTGCCAAAAAGTATCAAAAAACTACAATTAGATTTCTTAGCATGCAGGTAAAAAGGTAGCGGTTATTTTTTTACTTTTCTACGATCACAAGACGTTTCGCCGCAACGGTGGTAGCTACAACAGCGAAAGCACAGGGCCCGCGACAAGTTGGTCTGCGTTGTTATGGCCCTTGTACTGCAGCGAGTTTTGCAGGCCTGCTTTAGCAAATGTGGCGAACATTCAACTTGACTATCAACCAGGTGCATTGCTCGTTTGACCATGGCCTTTGCATTGATATGACCAGGTTTCAGCCTGGGCCGATGGTCTTTTTTACCTCCGCCATTTTCTGTTGATTCCATCCTCATTCACCATGTTGCCATGGCACGTAGAGAGCGAGGTGACTTCGTCTTCTAGTGAAGCTGTCCTCCCGTCTACCACACACGGTGGAAGTTTTATACTCTTCATTTTTGCTGCTGAACTTACGGCACTGTTGTTTTAACGCAGAGTTGAAATTGTCTTGCAAGCCTTCATCCTCACTCTCTCCACATTCGTCTGCCTGACCAGCTACACGTTCCAAAGCAAGCGCGATTACTCCACCTGGGGCGCTGGCCTCTTTGCTGCTCTGTGGGTTCTTATTGGAGCCGGATTCATGGGGGTAAGATCTACCTTTGGTGACTGGTGAGGCATGCGCTTTTACTGTTTTGTAAAATTTTGGACTCGGCAATCGGAAGCGAAAGCTTACTCCGAAGCATTTACCTTAAGGTCGAAGTTCGATGCGACAAAAAACTGCTGTTGACGTAGTTCCGGAACGCCGACTTTTCGTCGCCTTTGAATTGTTTTTAGCGCGAAAATGAATGAATGGTGTTAATGCATTAGAAAAATCTTGTTTGGCGGCAAGCTGGCCTGCTGTGCGCAACCATTACGTAGTTTGTTTCTTTTTTCGTAAATTATCGTAATAAGTCCGAATGTTGTAATTTCTTAACTTTGTTTTGATCGATAGGAACACCGCTGTTGCGCAGATTCTCCAAAACATTAAAGGAAGCCGACCGTGTGTGAAATGTCTAATGTGCTTATTAAACGGGGTGAAGCATCCAGCCCATTCCGGTAGTTTACAATGGCTAAAATCTAAATATAATTTTTCTGATTTTGGAACTGCAATCGCAACGATATTCAACAAATAAAAAAAAGATATTCTCCAAAAACGTTTGGAAACCCTGAATCTGTTTTTTGGCCTGAACTTCCAGGGCAAAAGAGAGACGGAATAATATTTACTCTTTCAGTAACATCACATGACCTATTTAATTTTGTAAACCTCGCTCTTTTTCTGAAAATTCAGGCTGGAAGAACAAGCTCAGGGTTTCTAAAAACTTTTTCAGGGCATTTCTTTTTGTATTTGCTGAATATTTTAATAACTGCAGTCCCAAAATGAGAACCAAAAATTTCAAAAATTATGTTTAGACTAGCTATTGTAAACTACCGGAATTGGCTGGATGCTTCACCCCCTTTGAAAGGTTTTCAATCCAACGCGGACAAATACGGCATCCTTAATCATACCATTGCAAAACAGTGAATCCGCCCCGTCGCCCACCCAGCGGGTTGTACTAAGCGACTAATGGGTACCCCTCAGCGGCGGCTAACTGTAAGACGCCCAGTGTCCACTGCCCACTGTTTGAGTTCAGTGTATATTTTCTACTGTCACATTTTCCTGTGTTAATATAAGAAAGTGAAAAGGTAAAAAGCAGCTTGTGACGAGGAGATGTGAAAGACTAAAGTTGCAACCATTAGGGTTGCGCGCTCACCGAGTCTGCATCTCCTATTTTGGGTTGATCACTTTTCCGGATCCTCCAGTCCATCTGGGATTCTGTGGTGTAGTATTTCGATGCACTGTGACCTCATCCACAGGAAGGCACTGGTTAGTAAGCACCGCGACACAACAGATTGAACTGTGGATTTGTCTTGTTTCGTTTTTCCTATCTTATGAAAACAATGAACACACGTCATAACCTCATATCAAAAACGTAAACTTGAATGTGGTAGAGAAAGCCGCTGAGTCATATGATATTTTACACTTTAAACGCCATTATAACGATTATTTATTGAACCAATGTTAGTTTTTTCAATAGTCGCTCTCTTCATGTCGCCACATTCTATGAATATTATGCCTTGTTCTTTTTCTTACTCATATTTTCGTCTACTCTGGGTAGCTGCTTGACTGGAAGACCGAAACTTCCATTCGCAGTCTTTCCTTGCTGCACCCACGCAGTGTACAATCATAAAGCTATTACTTAGAATTGCAATATTGTTTTCGCTTCGTGAATTTGTACGCGAAAAAGTAAAAATCAATTCAATATGCGGAAGTCATATGCAATAATTTTTTCAGATTTTCTTCCAAAACGACAATTTCGAGTTGATGTGCGCCAGCGCTGGAGCTCTTCTCTTTTGTTTCTTTATTATCTTTGACACCCACTTGCTTATGCGCCGCCTTTCTCCTGAGGAGTACATTATTGCGTCAATTAGCCTCTATCTTGACGTCATAAACCTGTTTCTGGAAACCTTGAGGATTTTAAGCAAAATGAACAAGCAATGAACAGAAGAGCGTCACAAATTCTCCTGAGACCAGCTTAAAACTCTATTTGTTTATAACCTACTATTAATCTTGTTGGTAATTTCCAAGTAAAAAATTATCATTTACTTGAGTGAACTTTTTTTTAAGTTTTTTAAAGGCGGTGAATCATCCAGCTAATTCCGATGGTTTACAATACTACAATTGAACTGTAATTTTTGATATTTTTTGTTTTAATTTTGGGTCTGCGGTTGCATAGATATTCGACAAATTCAAAAAGATATCCCCCGAAAAAAGTTTTTGGATCTTATTTTTGTTCTTCACGCCAGAACCACGGTTCACGAAGAACAAAACTCAAGAGTTTCCAAAAACTTTTTTCGGGGGATATCTTTTTGTATTTATTGAATATTTTTGCAACCGCAGCCTCAAGATCAAAGCAAAAAACATAAAAAATTATAGTTCAATTTTAGCTCTTGTAAACCACCGGAATTGGCTGGATGATTCACCGCCTTTAAGGAGAGACTTTGTGTCAACAAAACCCACCTGACAGCTCGATAACCTCTTTTCTTGTTACCGATCTCTCTGTCGGGGACTTTAAATCTCTTTTAAGCCAGCTCGCTTCCTGCACGCATATTTCCGCAGTGTTACCTTTTACCACATCGATTGGCTTTATCTCAGGCTGGCAACACTTCACGAAGCTTAACTACAATGCAAGGCTTTAAAGAAAAAAATTTAAAAACGCAGCGCGAATCGAATCCGAGACTCATCAGACGCCCGTCTTTAGTCTTAAGTCGACACACAGAAAAAAAGTAACAGATTGTAAATATAAGGATGCACTTTATAAAGATGCTCCCCTCTACATGTGTCGAGCACTCTTCTCAGCAGTCGGCTAGGTTACTGGCTACGATGGATGGGTTTTGATTGATTTTGTTTTGTCTAGAGTGTATTTCGCGATTTTTCCAACTGTGATGTCAAAGGATGCAAATATGAAGTGAAAAATGTAATGGAATATCCGTAAAACCTCTGGCGGCCTGGAATGCTCAGGCCTGGAATAGCAGACACCGTGACACCTTTGAGCAAATCCGCTACGCCATGCGTACCGCTTCACGAGCGTGTAAGATGTGAGTTGGTTAAAATAAGCTGAGAATACGCTCGAACACTCAAAGAATTCACTCCCAGTGAAGACCAAGCCTAAAGGGTGGGATGGGTCTACTCCATAGGTGGGCAAGTTAACGCAAAGCGTTAGCTTCGTTAACCACTAGTCCGTTTACAAACTTCACACCTCCGTTAAAGTTAATCCGTTATTTTCAGCTTTAATTAACGGAAGTTAATAAAGTCCGTTAATTCGTCAACATTTTGCGTGTAACTTACATTTCTTTTTATTCACTCGCTTCTAGAACAGGTATTGACGCTGTTAAGCTGATTGTAAGCAAATATTTATTGCTATCGTGGTCTTTTTGTGTTTTGGAAGTTACATTTGACAGTCTAATTTCAAGATAAAAACAAGTTCAAATGCACAACGAAGCTGCGATCGGAAAATTTTTGGAAATTGTGAACAGCGATAATTAATAGACCTATGAGGCTGCAGGTTATTATTTGCCTCAAAAAAGAACTCCTTTCTTCGCTTTCTTCTATAAAACTCGAGCTAATACGCACCAAGTGTGACCAGTGCAAACTGGTTTGTACCGGTCCGATGAATGAATGGTGCAAGATATTAACGATAAAAACCTTAACGGAAGTTAACAGAACTTAACGAAAGTTTCTTTAGTCCGTTAACAGCACTTAACGGAAGTTAATTTAGTCCGTTAACATAAAAAAACTTTTAAACGGATTAACGAGTTAATGAAAAAGTTAGCTTCGTTATTAACGGACTTGTGCCGACCTATGGTCTACTCTATGGCCATAGCATTTCAGGCCACCAGAGATTTTATTCAGATGCCACGAAATAGAAGACTAAGTCTTAATCTGGATCAGCCTCTGGCTGTCAGAAAAAATGAATGCGGATGTCATCATTTCTTTTCTCAATCAGCGGCTGATCCAGATTGAGACTTCATGTCTTCTATTTTCGTGAATGATATAAAGTCTGAGATTGTCTGATTGTATGGCTGCACTGACGTTTTAGCAGTCACATTCCGGTTCCAATGCCATCGCTGTACAAGTGACGAGTTTTTTGACCTACATTCTTCTCGACGTGTATTCACACCTGAGATAAGTATAGCAGAAAAAATAAACTGGACCCTGATTTAAATGTTTTGAGAAATACCGATATATCCCAGCTGTGGCGTTAACCATATTTCTATATTATCTCCTCCTAAATTGTTTGGGGGTTTTAGGCTCTGACGGCAGGTGTTCCTTTAATTGGATAAAAATATGTTTAAGTACATTTGACTACCCTTTAGCTAAGGCTTGACGACTACAATCATTGTTAGGATTTAGATCCGCTCTGTGGTGTAAGCAGGATTTTCTAATGGGGAAGGGGAGGAGTTTTTTTACGAAATTAATGTGGACACCTAAAAAAAGATCTTCGCCGTTGAGAAACCGCATTTTTCAACCGGTTCAGGTTTGTTCCGATATATAATTTGTCACAATATTTTTTTTTACTACAAGTAAGGTCTTTGCACAGTGCTCCCTGTCCACTCTGCTGATTAGGTTGTTGGCGCATGTGAAAGAGGTGTCTTGCGACATTTTTTGTTATCTCTGCTTGGCGGCTTCGAACACGCTACTAATTCAACTGGAAAGAGTCCGAAATCAACCAGAAAACTTGCGTAGAACTTAAACGGGATCGATTTGGGTCAAAATAAAGCGCCACTGTTGTATTTGCTTTTTATAAATGGAGAATATTTTGTGCGAGTTCAAACATTTTAGAATTTTGTGCTTGCAATTAAAAAGATTTTTTCGATTCCTGTTTTGACCAAGACAAATGTGTGATGTGCCACATGATTATTGTTTAGTTTCACATTTTGTAAATACAGTATGTTCTGTTTCCTGTTTGACTTTCTCTTGAGGTGGCACGCAGTAGTGTCTTTGCTGTTTATGATTTTAGATTACAAGGTTTACGAAGTGATTACTACCGGTATGCTTTTTCCAAGAACAGTATTTTTTCGAAAGCAATTGGATGCCAAAAAGCAGATTGTTTTATGTGATTTGCTGGGCGCAGACGCAATTAATGAACAGATACCGATCTTGACCCGCACTAAAATATCTTTTTTACTCTCTATTCTCATTGACAATAATATAAATTTTTGTGTATGTTGGATCCAGTGAGAGTTCGCATATCTATCAGTGGGATAGAAATACCACAAATTTTATTGAGTCCGATAAAAATTTAGTAACAAGTTGATATTTGGCGCGATGTCTTTGGACCATGGCCATGTGCTTTTTTGGGGTGGGAGTGGCTCAGAAAATGGGTTTTAGTAATCGTGCCAAATTTTAGGTTGTTACCGTAGTACTGTAACTTTTTCGGCCGAAACTCTGGGATTTCTGATTAAACAAAACCTGTTTAAACCAATCTTCCGAAGGTCTATATTTTGGCCTTCAAAAAAAAGTCCTCTCTGATAGTACTGTTATCAGCGGCTTGCTGGCCATCCAACCCAAAATTAACGTTGTACAGCCTAGCGGAGCTTTATGGTTGGATTTTGCGGCCCACTAACGTAGATCATGGAAAAGAAACGAGATCTAAAGTTAATGCACCAACGTTGTATTCGCTTTGCTACAGAACGTTCTCGTGTTCTGCGAAATTCGACGCATTTCAAGAACTTTTCACTGGGGACACAAACCATTGAAGTCGCTAGGTTGGATTTCTAAAGAATACAGGCTATGTTTGACTCGTAAATTGGCCAAGAATATGGAAGCGGAAAGTTGTTTTTGTAGCGCATATTTATCCTCCTGTCACCAGATAGCATTAGACGCTAACTTGTTGGATGATCTGCACACTTTTCATTTCCAGGACTACTTCGCGATTGGAGGAATCCGCACCTGCTTAGGAGTTTCCGATGATCCAATGTTTCTGTGGAATTCTTGTCGACCAAATTTGCTGCTTGTTCGAAGCCACCAAGCGGAGATAATCATCGTAAAGCGTCTTATCCAAGGATGCAACAGCGTGGTTAGGGTGCGGGTTGAATCCAGATCATTCGGCCACGCTGCCGACTAGTTTCGCGGAAGCTGGAAGCGTTAAAAGGGTACCGCTTCCACTTTAACTTTTCGTATCAAACGTCATAAACTAAAATGTGGTGCAATTTTTTGTGAAATTACGACAAAAATTCAGGGCCGCAAAACTTTTTCAAAGATTTGTGGTTTACTAGATCTGGAGCCAACCCTATCGATTCGAAAGTTGAACCATGCAGCCAACCAAGTCTCCTTCCAATCTGAAAGTGTTTAATAATCCCTTGTATTAATCCCTAAGATTTTGAAGGTTTTCTCTAAAATTTGAGGGCTTTGTCCTTTTATTTTAGATCTATGATCATACAGTATATTGATGTAACATAGCATTCACTGATTAACATGAACAAAGTCTTCGATTCTAGCTTTTAATTTTTCTCACTATAATATAGTATTCTAGAAAAAGTACACAGAGAAGAACGTAAAACGTCATAACAATGATGCAAGTCTAATTGCAGAGTAGGCCAATCGTTGCTACATTAATAAGCATTATTCTAATATGGCATGTGTAACCACAATATTTTAAGCTGTGTTAGTTGTTCTGCGATCTTTAAAATACACGTTGCTACGCGGAAATTTGGAGCAAAGCCACATATTAAGTTATGAAAACGAATAATTTTTTTTTTAATTCTGCGATTAAAGCTGCGCCACAGGGCTAACTACTGTAGTGGTAGACAAGTAAAGAATTACACTCTGCAACTGATGCAATTAAAGCATTATTATCCCGTGCGCTTTGTAGTCCGTTCCTATACCCCAATAAGCAATCGCTTCCATTTATTTTAGTATATGACCATGCAGGCGCGTAGCCAGGAATTGGAAAAGGGGGGGGGGGGCTATTTTGAAAGAGTGAGAAAAGTGCAAACAACCTTGACCCGAATTTTCATTGTTATTGAATCAGAATCCCACGGTTTGTCCCAAAATTGAGAGGGAATTTCTCGGAAACCTCGGAAATTGAAACGTTTTTTCCGCCCAAAATCAGGTGGTCTCCAAACAAAAAAAAAAAGGTCTTCTCCGAAATTGAGACTGATTTTTCGGCCAAAATCGCAAATTCATACGCTTTTTCAGGCCGTATCACGACATGTACTTCACAACTTCGGCACCCAATTTCTTATGGGGGGGCTGTTTTCAATTTTTCACCAAAAATCGGCCTTAAAAGCACCTAAAACGTGCGATTTTGCATACTTCACAAGCCAATGGGGGGGCTCGAGCCCCCCCCGCCCCTGGCTACGCTACTGTGACCATGTGATTGGATGTTTCGAATTTAGGCGCTCCCAATCCTTATTCCTGGCTAATTAAGTCTGTGCTCAGATCCTTGAGTTAACAAATAAATAATAATTTGGCTTCATATGATGTTTTAAGATACGTAAACCTTTTTAATATATCTGGAAAAAAACTTCGCTCAAAAAATTTTAAGATCAAAACTTTTAAGCAAAAATTGCGTCATCAAATGCCGGAAGTGATGAAGATTGGAAGCAAATTACAAACTGGCGCTTTCACAGCCCCAGAATTGGCTAACTCACCTGCTATTGGCAAAAGCTTTCAAGACAGTTTTGTTGAGAGTAGTCAGGTATTCTATATTAGCTGTCATAAATGGCTTTACCAAAGGGGGGAGGGGGTGGGGCTTCAGCCCCTCTTAACCAAGTTACTTAAAGATTTTACACCAAATAGAAAGCGTGTAAAGCAATGCTGCTCAAAATCAGTTTTATTGAAGAAATCAGAACTACAGTAATTGAGGTAATATAAAGGTCCCTCCAACCTTTTTCCTACAATTCCCCCAACTTGCAGAAATACCTTTTAATCCGTTTACTCCGTAACAAAGCAACCTTGTACTCCGCAATTTTGTGACAACACAAAAGATATAACTTAAAAAAAATTCTCGCAGACTAACAATGAGAAGCGTGACTACCAACTCGTCGTAGTGAGTAAGTAGCCTATAACTATAAACGACTATGCTATAACCAAATCTGAAAACTTGGCTTCTGCTAGCTAGCGGTGCCTGTAGACCTAGGCTACCAGTACTGATCTACAGTATGTCTTTTGCATAGATGGGCAAGTTAATGCAAAACGTTAGCTTCGTTAACCACTAGTCCGTTAACAAACTTCACACCTCCGTTAACGTTAATCCGTTATTTTTAGCTTTAATTAACGGAAGTTAATAAAGTCCGTTAATCCGTTAACATTTTGCGTATAATTTACATTTCGTTTTATTCTCTCGCTTCTAGAACACGCATTGACGCTGTTGAGCTGATTTTAAGGAAATATTTATTGCTGTGGTGGTCTTTTTGTGTTTTGGAAGTTACATTTTACAGTCTAATCTAATTTCAAGATAAAAAGTTAAAAAAACAAGTTCAAATGCACAACGAAGCTGCAAGATATTAACGATAAAAACCTTAACGGAAGTTACTTTAGTCCGTTAACAGTACTTAACGGAAGTTAATTTAGTTCGTTAACATGAAAAAACTTTTTAACGGATTAACGAATTAGTGAAAAAGTTTGCTTCGTTATTAACGGATTAACGATTAACGGACTTGTGCCCACCTATGGTCTTTTGTGATGCCACCAGAGCTGGGCACCCGCTACTTGAAAAGTAGCGGCGTTGCCGCTATTTTGCAAAAAAAGCAGCGGCGCTGCCGCTTATCGCAACTCAAATAAAAAAGTAGCGCCGCTGCCGCTACTTGCATGCAAAACAGCGGCCGCTGCCGCTACTTTCAAAAAATAAATAGTACAAAGACGTAGGCATTCAAATTCGGTATCTAATGGTGAAATTTCAACTTTAATTACGAAAGTTAATTTTTCAAGCCTTTTAGATATTGGTTCAGGCTACAATCGGCATTAGCAGGCTTAAAAGGTAGATAAGTAAGCAAATTACCATTCAATTAGGTGTTGTCATGCTCCTTTCAAAAAAACAAGCATTTCAAAATGTTGATTGGTTAAACCAGCGCTTTAGAAATGACTTAGGAAGTTACCCTTGAAAGTTACACTAGGAAGTTAAATTCCTTATCGCATTTTCTACACAAACAAAAGGCATTAAGAAATATCGACTCAAATAAGTTGAGGCTTTGCCATTAAAGCACAATGACATACAGCATCCAGCTTCTATACAATTCTGTCCAGGCTCTTATAGCTCTGAAGTAATCGATCTGTTTATCACACTCTCGGCCCTCAACCACTAAAATAATTCTTCGCGTAGAGATCCAAAAGGAAAATTTATCAATCGACCGAGTTCCAAAACATTTCTTGGAGTTTTGTAGAATGGTAGGGAATTCACGTCCCTGCGATGATTTTGTCCAGCTTTGACACAAAAGTTGATCGAGCATTTAAGATATTGGTGTTTACGAAGTCGAAGGAGATACGTAGTAATGACGTACATGTTAACCAAATGATGCTCAATGCGATTCATGTTACACTGATTATTTTTTCTACGAGTATAACTCCATAACTAAGTTGTCTTTGAAGCTTATTTCTTACCTGGTTCTATTTGCTCGTTCAATTCTCAGCGCACTATAAATTCAATTCTTAGTTTTACTGTTAACTGTTGTAGCAAAATTTATTTTACTACGCATTGACGTAACTACTCAGGCCCGGCGCCACAGGGCATAGGCGTAGCCAGAGGTGGGGCCCGGGCCCCCTCCAACTGAAATGCTACCTATGATAAAAATGTGACAAAACGGCTATTGTTTAGTCAGCTTTAGTTTCTTTTAGCATTTTTTGCCTACAACAGTAATTAACAATAATATTGACGACCTGGGGACTCGGGCCCTCAAAATTTAATTTTTGCCAATCATTTAAAATGTATAACTCGGCTGAAATTAAGGGTTTTTATCATAGAAGTTGTTACCTCAAGCTCTCAACAAATCTTTTTAAAAACGTAATGCAATAACAGGGCGGAATTTACCATATGGCCCAGTGCCAAGAGCCCTGCGCTCAGATGGTAACACTTTATTTTTGGTCTACACTTATGTTTGGCAGGAAGATGTTGCAACAATCTTTAAAGTGCCAGGGGCCCCGCGCAATGTAAATCCGGCCCGGGCAATATAGCATGGTAATTAAGCGTAACCATCTATTTTACGGTTTTCAGTAACAATTCACCTCCATCCACCTCGCTAGTTTTTACGCTAAAACATGCGTTTGAAAAAAATAATCTATGAGAAATGCTGATTGAACAAATTATTGAATTTAAATTGAAAGGCCTGGAGCCTCTTAACCGTACATGTACTCCTACAACTGGTTATTTTCATGTCAAAACAAAAATCTCTAAGGAAAATCTACGAGTGGATTATTTACTATTAAAATATTTATAAAAATTTAACCCCAAACTGCAAAATTACAAACGTATTGTCGACCAAATTATAAGTAAAAGGAGAATTGAAACAGTTTAATTTTTTCGAATTGGCTTTCAAATGTTAATAATCTACTTCTTTCAAATGGTTCTGAACAGAGGTGGAGTCGAGGACACAAGGCTCGAGGCCAAGGCCAAGGACCAAGGACACAAGCGCAAGTGCTCTCCAAAAAAGAAAGAAAGGTCTTCACAAAAATTTTTTAGGCGATCTCAAAAAAAAAAAAAAAGGTCTTCACAAAAATTTTTCAAGCGTTCTCCACAAAAACACGTTTTCCAAAAAATTTTTCAAGCGCTTCACAAAATTTAACAATTCAAAAAATACTGCTGTCCTCGAGCCGAGGACAGGCCAATTTTCGAGGACTTGAGGCCTCGAGGCCACGGCCAAGGACTTGACTTTCGAGGCCAAGGCCAAGGACTTCAAAATGTGTCCTCGAGGACTCCACCTCTGGTTCTGAACACGTGCGAAATGTGATCCAATGGCATTAAAATAGCTTTTTTTTCAAAAAAATTCCAAAAAATCTCCCAGCGAGTGGGAGCTTTGTCCTCAGATCCCCGTCTGTGATACGTTTGAATAAACTAGTTACTTACACAAGTCTCCCAATTTAGATATTTTCATTTGTAACTTTTGGTTTAAGCCCTCTTCCTTTAAAAAACTCTCGGTTAAGTGCCAAACCAGGCCCCGGCTTCTGATCTTCCATTCTACGATATCTTTGTCCTACAAAAATTCCTCTTTCGAAAATTTCTGATGACTTCATTGCATCTGATTTTTGGTTTGCCCCCTCCCCCCCAATCAAAACTCTTGGATACGCCTATGCACGGGGGATGGCATTTTGAGCCGTGTCCTCCAAATTACTGCTTGAGCTCCGCAAGCGAGAGTAAACTTTTGTAGAAGCACAACTAGCAAACTTTTGCCCAAAAACAGGTAACCACAAACGCTTTTTTCCATGAAACAGCAAGACAGATGAAGTGAACGTAATCAAGAAGCCTAATATTTTGCGATGAAGATCTTTTTTAATTTTTTTAGTCTTCACCTCCAAATTTGAGGGCAAAACCCATACCAAAGAAGAATAACACAGGATTTGGAGCAAAATATTCATCAGATTTCTGTCGCATTCCGAATTCGTCTGGTCTCGGCCCCCCGCCCAAGTTTTTGTGCCCCCCTCCCCAAACACACTACTCTGGCTCCGTGCCAGGTACTGTACTGTTCTGTTTGCAGTGCACGATCTATGCTGTGGTCTGTGACCAGACTAAATCATCTTCATTTGTTATAATAAATGCTAGCATTTTGAGGAAAAATCGCGGAAAACCGTCTTTGCGATTTGCAAGTTTTTAGCAATTTATCGAACTCTAATTATTGCATTTTCGTTAAAGAGATACTGCTCAAAATCGGCTTTATTGAGATCGATTTTATCAGTTCAAATTGACCAGCTACTAGACCACATTATTTGTTCAACTTCGATTGAGAAAAAATCGGACCATGTGCGATAAAACTCGCCTATACATACAGTATAAGAGCAACGACAAAGCGTCACAAAGGTCTTGTATGTTCAACAGAGGTGGAGTCCTCGAGGACGTCCTTGGCCTCGAGGACGTCCTCGAGGACACATTTTGAAGTCCTTGGCCTTGGCCTCGAAAGTCAAGTCCTTGGCCGTGGCCTCGAGGCCTCAAGTCCTCGAAAATTGGCCTGTCCTCGGCTCGAGGACAGCAATATTTTTTGAATTGCTAAAATTTTGTGAAGCGCTTGAAAATTTTTTGGAAAACGTGTTTTTGTGGAGATCGCTAGAAAAATTTTTGTGAAGACCTTTTTTTTTTTTTTTTTTTGGAGATCGCTTAAAAAATTTTTGTGCTGACCTTTTTTTTTTTTTCTTTTTTGGTTTTGGAGATCGCCTAAAAAATTTTTGTGATTTTGGAGAGCACTTGCGCTTGTGTCCTTGGTCCTTGGCCTTGGCCTCGAGCATTCCTGTCCTTGGCCTCGAGAGTGTCTGTCCTCGGAAAGGCTGTCCTTGGCCTCGGTTTTTTTTTGTGTCCTTGGCCTTGTCCTTGGCCTCGAGCCTTGTGTCCTCGACTCCACCTCTGATGTTCAACTAAACTGAAATAACGAGGTAACAAGAGCAGAGTGAAAACAAGCGGAGAGTAAAGACTCCAAACGGTAACGCATGAAAACGTGAATTGAAAAAGTCTTGGAAGGAGTTTATTAGCAGTAGCGGCAGCGGCAGAAAATTTGCTTAAAAAACAGCGCTGAAGGGCTGCCGCTTTTTCGGCTAAAAAAACGACGAAAAAAATCAGCGGCGCTGCCGCTACCGCTACCGAAAAAGTAGCGACGCTAATACCGCCCGCTGGTGAACAGCGTCGCTGTGCCCATCACTGGATGTCACAAAATGAAAATTTCAAAATGAAGGGTTGTTGGGTTGCATATGGTACGGATCAAAACGTACTTTTTACGAATATGGAGAGTTGTGGAAAAAGGTTTGGGGCATCTTTTCATTACATCAAGTAGTTCTCGGTTCTTCAATGAAACCGATTTGGTCCTTTGGAGCAGTATCTCTTTAAACATGTTTAAGACTTGAACTGTAACAGTAAGAGTGAGTGAGGGGTTGAGCGATTTAGTTGTTCTACTAGATATCAAATCTTAACAACAGTTCTAAATGACTTCAAAAAGGTACAAAATTTGATCCAAATAGGGCTAAACTGGCTATTTTCTGAAAAACATTCAAACTTTTCCTCCAAACCCCTAAAGACTTTTGCGGCTGGGGATTCAGACCCCGCATATGAAACGCGTGAATAACACCAGTATGTTCAGTAGGCGGCCCAAATGAAACATTTTTTAAGCAAAACTTTACCTTTGGTTCAAGTCCCTATCCCCGAAACAAAGTTCTGGTTGCGCGCCTATAGCTGTCAATGTCTACTAATCAGCTAACAGCAATGTCTATCTAAGTAATAGGATTAGGGAAGAGGGACTTAAAAAACTCTGACTGGCAAGCAAGGATCGCAGTACAGTACGGTACGTAGGTACGGTACGGTACACCTCAATTTTTGCTAAGAAGTATGGTACGCTGGTATGGTACGTCTTTTTTGTCATGATACGGATACGGTACGCCTTTTTTGTAATGGTACGGGTACTGTACGTTGGTACGCTCTTTGAGTTAAAAACCCCAGACTTTTTGTAAATGAAGCCGGCTTTTTGTATGCATAGGCAAAAAACAGCTGAAACCGACGCTAAATGTGTGAATTGAGATCGCTGATTTAATGGCTAGTGATTTCAAAATCAGTTAAAGTTACGAGTAGTTAAAAACAAGGATGATACTACGGTACGGTACGCCTCAATTTTTGCTAAGAAGCACGGTACGCTGGTACGGTATGCCTTTTTTGTAATGGTACGGGTACGGTACGCTTCAAAAATTGAACTAAAGTACGGTACGCTGGTACGGTATGGTTCAAGGTGTGAGGTACGTAGTTCGCAAATTCTGAACGTACCGTACCGTACTGCCATCTTTGCTCGCAAGTTTTGCTATAAGCGGTGAAGAAAAGGCAGATAGAAGTCTGGTCAAACCAAAGATTATGAAAATTGGTATTCACAGCTTCCCTGCTTGACGTTCAGCAATTAAAGGGACAGTGTGAAGCCTCCGCCGTGTGTGGTAGACAGGTGGGCAGGTGGCAGCTTGACTCGAAGACCGAAAGGTCCCTTCGCTGTCTCCTGGCCAAGGCAACTTGATGAATAAAATGTAATTACAGTAGTTGCATAGAGCAGAGTTCGAACTCTGGTAAGTTGTTTTCTAGCTTCGCGTGCCCGACGGGCAAGTCAATAAAATGCAGTGTTTTAAGCAAGCAACTTAAAATAAAATTAGGCCATTTAAAACGCAAGTTACCGCTTTTGCTACAATGAAATAACTGAGAGTAGAGAGCTCTTATTTGCTTTGTTTCAGCGCAATCATGGCACTTAACACTAAGTTTTGTTGCACGCACAACATTGATCGCAATTGACACTTCTTAATCGCTCGCAAATTCTTTCGACACTCCACGAGCTTTGCAATTCTTTTGGCGTAAAAAGTTGAGTTAAAATTTTTCCCACGCTAGCCGCGTTAACCGCTCTTTCGGGTATCATAAGTACTAGGCTACTCCGTGCTGCAAGAAAGCAAGGTTGAAAATTCGGCAATTTTTTATTTTAGTTTTTTAAAGGTCTTTGTTCCTTTATCTTTGACATAAAAGTTCAACTTTTTAGCTGATGCAGTTTCCGAGATATTCGCGATTGAAAAATAAAATGCCTATGAAGCAAGAAAGCCGCTTGAATTATTGTTAACGTAACAATTGAAGCGATTACAATCCAAAATTAATTTTTGAGAATATAATGATTGCAAAAGCAGGGATGGCAATCACACCGATGACTTTCTGCGTTACTTGTTATGCAAGAAAACTGCGATGCGATGCAGAGTAGAACAATGTCAGCAAATATGTTCTTTTGGTGATAATTTAAATTTTTTTCGATGCTTTAAGATCGATGCTAGTTTGCGATTACTTTTGTGATTATCGATTTTTTGATTAATCTTGAAACTAAAGTTTGTAGAGTGTAATCTAGAAAATTGTAAACTGAGCTCAGTCAGCGCAAGATTTAGCATAATTACGTAGGTAGTGTAATTGTGACTCAACCAATGCTAAAACATTCTCAAACTTCTGCCCAAAATATGACTTACGACGATACAAGAGAAACCAACAGAAATAACCATAAAAATTGCACAGTTTTAGGCTAATTCTCTGATGCGATAATGGATGTTGATTTTTTTGCGTGTTTCGGTGCGATCTTTTTAGAAAGAAAAAACGGCGATAGGATTTTCGATGCGATTGCCATAACAGAAAAAAGGCTTCTATTTCGACACTCCAATTTAAAAATCGCACTCAAGAACTAGATTTTCTCAAAATACGATGTTATGCAAATTCGGGACTTATATTACGCAATTTTTTCAAAATTAAACATCAAAATGCAATGTGCCTCTTTGTTTCGAGCAAGTTGAAGTTTTCCTGGACAAGTAAACATTTTCAGTCACTTGTTCGACGGGCAAGTTATTTTCGACCCATAGGCGTTGGCAAAAAATTTTTCAGGGGGGTGGGGGAGCAATAAGAATAGAGCCAGTATCAACTACTAAACATGGAAAATTTTTTGAAATTTGGGAGGTTTGAGAGAGAGTGTGTGAAAATCCAGGGGGGCCATGGCCCCCCTGCCCTCCTTGCTGACGTCCATGTTTCGACCTCTGTAGGGTGCTAGTGCGGCACATGTGCAAAACCAAACAAAGTCTTAACAATTGCAATTTTTAGCTTTGACAGCAGCTAAAACGCTTTTGATTTCTGCTCAGTTGTGGAGTCAAGTTCTTTTTAAAAACTCAATCAATCAAAGCGAGAGAGATAGCAAAAATTTTCATTTATTTTGATTTGCGTCTTTATTTATGTTAATCGGCGTGGCGCAAGCGTTGAATTAGTTTTCATTGGCGCAATTTTAAAAAGCGTTAAGGTGTTGTCAAAGAAGTAGCCTAAGATTGCTAGACGTGGTGTCTCTGTGAACAATGCAATTAGTTCTGGCTATTTCACTTTAGGAATAATTTAACTTGTTAAAAAGCATTGTTTTCGCTTTTTATGATGTACAGTAGTTGTAGGCTATCGTTTGGAAACTAGACTTTGGGTTACGTCGTGCCGCTAATCTGTGATGCGTTCTTGTGTTACATTCCAACAGTTAGGCTAATTTTAAGTGGAACTTCCATATTACTGATCTCTGCTCAGCAATAGACAGAAATATACGGGTTGACAAAAAATACGTTTAACCGTAGCCTACTGATACGAACTGGGACTAGGCCTCACTGCTTCAGGGTTATTACTTACCAGTACAGCTTACCAGTATTACCGTATGGTATTTACTGTAGAAACTACCCTAGCCTAGGCTACAGTATTGTTTTTTATCATTAATGTTTTTTTGTTTAGGTGCAGTGTTGTGTCCTTAACAGCTTATTATGAGTGTGTTGCAATTACGATGCAAGACCAGTACTGGGACACACCGTTTGACCACAAAGCTTTATGGAACTTCAACTATTAAAGAGCTGCAAAAGGCTATTGAAGAAGCTTCGGGTGTGAGTGAAGATGTGCAAAAAATTATGGCTGGCTATCCTCCTAAGCCAATCAATCTAACTAATAGTTCCATGACTTTAGATGACTTGAAAATTCGTTCAGGTGATACATTTACTGTTGTAAGTAAAGAAAAGAAGGAAACTGTGCAAGCTGCAATGAAACGAAGAGAAGTTCCTGCAGATAATTCTTGTTTATTTTATAGCGTCTTTTTTGCTTTGAATGGTTATTTGTCAGAAAGAAACTATACAGAGGCAAAGAAATTCAGAGCTGACATTGCCACAATTGTATCATCAAACCCTGAAAAGTATACTGAAGCATTCTTAGGCAAACTTCCATCAGATTATGCTGTGTGGATTCAGTGCGACACATCTTGGGGTGGTGGAATTGAATTGGCAATTTTATCTGAAATATATCAAGTTGAAATTGCAGCTATTGATATTAAAACTCTACGTGTAGACAACTATGGTCAAGATGAAAAGTACAACACTCGAATATTTTTATTATATGATGGAATCCATTATGATCCGATGTTTTTAGACCCTGCTGACAAACAGCTTCCAATACAAACAATATTCACCACATCAGATGACGCAGCATTGATCAAAGCTCTTAAAGTTGCCGAAACAGCCCAGAAAGCTTGCCAGTACACTGATGTTGCTAATTTTACACTTCGTTGTTTAACTTGCAATACAAAACTATCCGGACAAAAAGCTGCTCAAGCTCATGCAAAAGAAACTGGCCATGGTAATTTTGGTGAAATTAGTTAACATTCAGCACAAATTAGAAATGAATAAGGAGAAAGAAATGTGTTTGCAAGTTTGGTATTAGCTAAGATATGACTGGTAGTAATTGCAGAAAATAAATTACAGTACAGTAAACTTCTGCATGTTTTTTAAAGGAATTGCTTTTTCAGTTTTTGCTAAGACAAAATACCGGTAATACAAACTTACGGTACAAATGCAATTATAAAAATCACTGTAAAAGGTTAAAAGCACAACAGTCTGTTTCGTCCTAAGGACTCATCCAGGTGTTACTGTCACCTTATTTGATAAGAATTAAATTTAAGAATTAGTATGTAGAATAAAATTACGGTAGCACCTGATGAGTCCTTAGGTTAAAACAAGCTTTTGTGCTCTTAACCTTTTACTGTGATGTTTATAATTGAGTTTTGCTGTGATTTTGCTTTTGTATATCATCAAACTCTGTTTCGGAAGATTGACTATCAACAACTTTTACACTTTTATACAAGTGTTAAGATATTAAGAAAAACATTTGTAAAGTGCAAATCTTTCAAAATATTTTGATGTCAGTAGTTATTTACCTATCTGTTCGATAAGATTTATATTGATTGATTAACTAATTTCAGATTTAGTGCTTGAATTAAAATTTTTACAATAAGTCAACAGACTTCAGAGTTGCTGAGTAAACTTAACTTTTTTTTTCACAACTGTGAGGTAGCACTTACCTCACTTGTCTGCTTTCCCATTAGGCTTGTATTTCATCAGCATCTGAATTCACACATAACCTATCCTAGCAGCCCACTCGAACTTTCAAACCACACTCGAGGGCAATTTCTGAACTTGCCATCGAAACCTCTTCTCAGATTACTCCGATCAAAGTCTGACAACAACGTCACCAGAAAGAAGATTTTTGACCACACCAGTATCACACTGGCACTCCATTTAGTGCAATCGCATTGCACTAGCATCACTAAGCATGGTGTCCAATTGGACATCATACCTAGTGATGCATGTCAGATATGGCGTACTATTGCGATAAATTGCTAATGTAATTTCAAATATGGTGTCCATGCATAGTGATGGTAGCGCAATGCAGTTGAGCTATGTGGAGTGCCAGTGTGGTAATGGTCAAAAACCCTCTTTTTGGTGACGTTGTGGTCAGACTTTGATCAGAGTAATCTGAGAAGAGGGTACTATGGCAGGTGGCAGGATAAACTATGTCAGGAGTGAGAATTCAGATGCTGATAAAACACTAGCTTAATGGGAAAGCATATATTATGTGAGGTATGTGCTACCTCACAATTGTGAAAAAACTCTATGTTCCAAATCTGCTATACTTGATTCCAGTGTGTAACTTTCTCCACAGTTTTAGTGTGTACGACAACTAAGTGTTTGAAATCATAGAAGAAGCTAAAACTTGTCAATAAATACAGTTGTTAGACATAGCAGATTTAAATCAGAAATTGGAAATACTGCTCATTTTAGAGATTATGTTGTTTGCATACTCTGCTCTTTCATCTAGCTCATCTTATGATTCAGTGGTAGGCTAATGATGTGACTGGTTCGTAAGAGTTGGTTTATTTTGCTTGTCATTGTTTGCTGCAGCATTGGTTGTTGAGTTTAGTTCTAGAATGCAATTGCATTAGTATAATTGTTTATGTTAGTCTGTATTCTGTAATGTAAAGAGATTAAATCAGGCAATTTGCATGCATAAGCCTGTCAATGTTTCTTAATGTTTATGTTGCTTACATTATTTGCCAAATGTCTTTTAGGTGTGAGCCCAAATTGGTAAAAACATTAAAGTTATATATTGTATTAGTTTGTTTGCTTTCCAGCCTTAGAAAAAACACAAACAAATTAAGAAAGAGCACATCACAATAAAGTAGAGTAGATCATCGTTTCAAAACGCAATAATACTGGTTTACCTCAATTGCATATTTCAAATGTAATTTATTTTTTTAGTTAAGTGTGAAATAGTGTTCTGATGAAGCTGCTAGTATTGGCTGGCAAAATGTTGGTGGTAGCGCAAACTTTACATCATTGATGCAAAATTAAAATAGCAAGTTGTATATAATGGTTTCACATAAATAGCTTCATGCAAAATAAAAGAAAACAAATATTTTGTTTACATGCCAAGTAACAGCTTGGAATCAGTTGTGATTGATAGCGCTGTTATTTTTGCCGTGAGCTATCTTTCAGAAACAAAAATACAGTTATCACAATTTGTTTACTGGATAACATAAAGCACTTTTTGTGCTAATCTCTTTAACTGCTTGTGTCAGATGTGGAACTTAAAGAGTGAAAAACTACTTCAGTTAAATAACAAGAACTGATGCATTGATTTGTGGTATTTATGCATACTTGGTAATAGTTGTAGATTAATTTGAACGAACAACAAAGATTTTATTTCCAAGTGAAAATCCTAAACAACGGTGCGTCTTGTCTGCTTGTTTCATCGGGACACATTTTGACTGTGACAAATAATTACTGATGATGGTGAAGTTCACTTTTTTAACAGTTCTGTAAATTATGTGGCAAATTTTTGATTGCTTGCATTCAAATTGGTCTTTTTTATTCCGCAAAACTCTTTATTGTTTCACATCAGAGAAAAGAGCATAAGAACAAACACTTTTGCTCAAATTTTTTGTTTAACTTAAGGGTTCTGTGTTGTATTTATAGCATATGACATCAAAATACTTGGAGCAATTTGAAATTTTTTTTTTTTTTTTTTTTTCATTTAGATGAACTTAGAACTGTTTTGTTAGGGTTGATATTCGTAGAGCCATCTCAATTGTTCATTAATTTGAAAGCTCCAATGCTCCATGCAACTAGGACTTGACTGGCACAAAGGACAATGTTGCACGAAAACTTAGAGGTCTGAATGTAAATTTTTGTGTTTAATTTCAATGATTGAATGAAATGAGTGCAGGGGCAGATTGAGAAATTATTGCAGGAGAGGGTTGTTTACTCAAGGAGAGGGGTGTTCGCTTAGATGTAATTTTTTTTTGGATCAATTTTGTAAGATTTCCCCTTTCAGTTTAATAAATTTAGGTGCAACTAGCCACCTTGTGTTGTTATTTCAAACTAAACTTTTTGTATTCTGACTGTTAATTAATCCAGGCGCAAAGCCAGAAATCTGCAATGGGGCTACGTAGGGGTCTAGTGGCAAAGCCCTGGCTCTTTGAGAGTTTGCTGGGCCCATCTCCGCATCATTGTGCCTGGGCAACACAGCTCATTTGGAGAAAATGTTGCAACAGTGGCGAGCTGTTGGCAACACTCCATCCGATTTGACTAGCTCAAGGTTTAAACCTCAGACCTACCGCTCCAGAGACAAACGCTAGGCCAACTGGCCTAAGCTAAATGAAGTATGGAATAGCACTCTCAACCCACGCCTGGTATTTAAATGTAATTCTGGACAAGAAATGGATCTTGCTCTATCTATTACAATGAAAAATGCATTACAGGTTTTTCTTATATTTCTCCCGTTTGAACAAGGGGTAGGGGGGTATGGACCCTTTGAACAGGGGGGAGGGGGTATGGACCTCCAGGATTTGCCACTGGAGTGAAAATCTAACTCAATATCTTGAGAATCTTATTCAATATCTTTAGATTGTACAGCACACTTTGAAAATAATCTTGTACTACCCTTTCAAAGTGTCGCCATAAACATTATGCTTACTATAAAAACAACAAACTGCAGTGCGAATGGAAATTAACCATTTTAGAGCCTTGTTGTACATCTAAAAATTTTGCTTATATTACTGGTAATATGAAAAGTGAAAGTTGTTTACAAGCCAATTCTTGGTTTCATATTTTGTTATGCTGAAACATTCAATGGGTTTGTGGGGTCCCATATCTGCACTTTACATTCACAATCTTGCAAAGATTTGCTGCATGCAATGGTGACGGCACTGGACGATTCAGCTTGCCTAGGAATTAATCTGCAAATGTTTTGGCCGTTGTGTAAGCCGAGCAGTTAACTGGCTTTTTTGAAACTAAGAGCAGGTCTTGAACTCTGCATTTTGCTAGTGACTGCAGTTTTTTCTTATCTTTGTAAACAAGTAAGGAAGCCCTGGAAGTTTCTGAAAGTTGTAGCAATGCTTGGTAGCCATCGCTTTCAGATAGTGCTCAGTGATAAAAAATAAATATGATTAAATTTAATTTAACAACTAAATTGTGAACAGACTGAATAACTGCAAAAGTATAATAATGAGAAGTAGTGCCTGGTTACTAGCGATTACTGTAGCTAGCATAATTGTTCTTTACATAACAAAATTTCAGTTTACATACGTAGACATTTCCCGACCTGCTCATGTTCGAACATCAAGTTCCACAAGCCGATGCCTGGCTGGTATTTTGCCACTTCCCACTTTTGGTTCAACTTAATCAATCATTGTGTTATTTATTTTTTATTAACACCTACTTTTGTTGTTTTTTGCATTTTTGTGTTTGAATTTTTTAAAGCAATGCATCCAAATGTTCGCTCCCCTCAGACTTTTAAAAAGGCAAGTGCTTTGCTGGTTTTAATTTTTTGCCTATAACATGTGATTAATTAGAAAAGTTTTTTATTCCTCTAAATTTTCTGCGATAGTGTTGATTGCAAACTGTGCAAAATCTTACTGATTTTTCAAGCAAAGAATGAAATGGCTTTTTTTTTCAATCATTCGCTAAAAACAATGCAAATAAGTATCTTAAAATAAATCTGGTTATTAGTACTTAAGTAAGAGATAAGTCTATAAATATCATCAAATCTAGTGATGGTAGCCGATGCATTGCTTGATTGACAAACTGCTGCTTTACATTTTCTAGTTGAAGTTTTATCAGGCTGTTGGTTTTATCAGCATTTTAGCTACAAGCTCGCGATTGCTGAGACCTGTTGCACTTCGTGGTTTTGACTTTAAAAGATTCTGCAACACCGAACAATTTCGTAAAATGCATAACATTACGAAAGCTGTTTGTTGAAGTCTCTTTTATAGCGTGGCTTATTTTTTGTATTTTTGTAAACTTTATACCTAGGCTGTCGCCTGTGTAACTCGATAATATCATAATTATTTGGATAGAAACTGGGGGTACAAGAACTTAGGAGAGCTTGCCGTAAACACTAAAATATCGCTTCAGGAGTTTGTCTTCCGGTTCGAGTCTTCGATGTTTTCAAGCGGCAGCGCCTCCCCATGGCCGTCATAATTGGCACCAGGAAAGGGGGGACCGCTGCCCTCCGCGAGATCCTTGCCTCCCATCCCCAGATTGCGGAAGCGGTGAACGAGCCCCACTACTTTGATGATGACAGGAATTTTGGACTCGGCATAAATTGGTTGGTGTCCTAGTGAAATGTGTTAAACCCTTAGAACCTTCATCGTAAGGGCTTCGCGTATATTTTAAATTTTGCTAGCATTGCGTTATAGTATTGCAGGGTTTTAAAACTTTGCTTTTTGTGAAACGCGCTCTTTCGCGTTGTGGCAATTTGGATAAGGATTTGCAGGAAAATTTGCTTCAAATAAGGTTTGCAAAAGTAACGTTTCACTCGGTAGGAGTGCTTTGATTTTGAAATTTTCGCGAAGGGGAAGTATTCTGGGGACTTCCCTGCTTGTTGACTCTCTTGACAAAGTTAAATTTTGTTCCAGGTATAGAAGTCGAATGCCTCTGGTGTCGAGCAACCAAATAGCGATCGAGAAATCTCCCGCGTACATGTTCAAGGCTAACGCTCCGAGGCGGATGCATCGTCTCAACCCCGACGCTAAAATCATCGCGATTCTACGAAACCCTGTGGACCGTTTGCTCAGCGATTACATGCAGGTTGGGGCTTTAATTTTCGTTGCACTTTTATTCACCTGGTGCCTCGGCCAGGAGACAGCGAAAGGATCTCTCGTTCTCCCAAGTCGAGATGCCACCTGTCCGCCACGCGCGACGGAGGCTTTACCGCAGTCTTTTGTATAGACTACTGCATAAAGTACTGAACGTCAAACAATGAAGCTGTGAGTGGGAATTTTTATAGCATCTGGTTTTACTCGATCAAATACCAAATTATATACTGATTTGAATCTTGTGAATCCTGATTTTTGATCCGATCAACCACTGCCTGTTGTCAGGATGTTCAAAACTTGAAAATTGCTTTGATATTCATTTCTTCGATGATTTTCATCTACGCTTTCTATCTCGACAATAGTCAGCCGAAAGGCTTGATTATTTATTTGAAACTTTTGTTACATTTGAAACTTGGCTGTTGAAGTAAAAATGCGTCATTGTAAAATTTTGCTGAAATTTCCTCCAGAATCGTTGACATTATTTCGGTGGTTTGGAATGAAATTACTGGTACCTAGTGAGACACCTAACAAAACTAGCCTGCCCAGTTGACCCCTTATTCAATGACAGCAGCTGTTTTATTGGTTGCAAGATTCGCAGTAATTAAACCTGAGACAGAGGCGTTGTGGAATGGCTATTGTTTTTTTTTTCACGTTGTCTTAATCGAACGAAATGAAATGAAACGTAGGGCTGTAATTGTAATTGCAACTTATTTACCAAGTTGCCTTGGCCAAGAGGTAGCGAAAGGACTTTTCAGGTAGGAGGTGAATTTTCCGGGGGCAGCCATTTTTAAATTTGTTAAAAGATGCAACGAACTTGTCCGTGTTACAATTGACGTTCCACGTGATTCACGAATTGAAGACCAGAAATTGATGTGCAACTCTCTCTTAATTGTATCTTCACGGTTACGGAGTTCGGTATGTCGAATACGTTCTTTTTGCTCACGATTTGCGTGCGATGCAACGGCAATCATTAACGTTTTAAACCGATTTTTAACGGTCTAGGTCCAAGACTCGCGGATGATAAAGATACAGGCTCTTTTGCCGCCACCTGGCGACGTCTACATTGACCGCGCTCACTCCCTTCTGAAGAATATAACAGCGGTAAGGGTCGGGCTGTATGTGCTACAACTGGAGCGATGGCTGAAGTACTTTCCCCGCGAGCAGTTGCGTGTTATAGACGGGGATTTGTTTCTCAAAGGTAAGCGCTCTGCCCTGTTTCGGTTTGCCTGCTTCATTTATAGCGCCTTCTCATGATCCAGGTGTTTAAGAGTCTTCCATTACCCCACCAACTCCGAGCGGCGTGGGAATGTCCACTTTTCTAGTTCCTCAAAAACCAGCGGGAATTCTGCAGCGATGGCCGCTGGGTTAATTGATACAGTGTTCCCGCTTCACTCTACTCTCATGCACTGGAAAGGGTGGGCGGTCACAGCCAACCAACACACAGCAACTTTTTTCTGTCTGCAAGTGTTCCGACAGATTGCATCTTGCTGCTCAATCACTGCTCGGCCAAAATGGAAAGTAATCGCTTTAACCGTCTTTTTCAAGGCTATCAGAGCGCATTGCCAGCTTAGGAATGGATTCGGCGGTTTATCCAATGCACTTTAAATAGGTTAGTTCGCGGCGTTTTCGATTTGGAGCATTTTTGCACCGAACAAATCATATTACACGAGATCTAAGGGTAAAATCCACGGGCGCAACTGAAGTTTGGCCTATGGCATTAGACTAGATTGGCGTGGACTCCATCCTGCTTGACCCAGCCGTTCCAGAGATATTCTACTTCAAACACGACGTAGAGGCCTCTAATATTATAATTTTTATTGGCAACCTTGACGTTAATAGCCTTTAGAGTCGTTAGTGACGCTATTCCAGTTCTAACCTAAAGCAACGCCGCTATTAGGCTACTGCATTGAGTCGTTTCGCTGCGCACTTAAATCAGATTGATCTGGTAGCCTAAGTAATAAACGTCTAAGAACTAGCGAAAGTAAAGCTAGTAGAGTTCCTAGAGTAGTAGGCCATTGTTAGCAACTTCGTTGGAAAGTTTTTTCAAGGGTCACAAAATACTGTAAGCAAATACAATAGGCCTACTCGGGTACAGGTAGTCTTATTATTAGATATGAGTTTGTACTTTAGAGCCTAGTAGTAAAAACCTTATTGTTAGGCTAGGCTATGATTTAGACTGAAATGTATCTGACAGCTTGATTTTTTACTGAGATCGCTAGGCTACCAAACAGTGTACTCTTGTTACCAGATCGCAGCTGTTGTGCTGATAAGATCAAACTGATTAGTGCGCAGCGAAACGACTAAATGCAGGAGCCTAATAGCGGCGTTGCTTTAGGTTAGAACTGCGATAGCGTCGTTGACGACGCTAAAGCTATCAATGGCAAGGTTGCCAATAAAAATTATTACATAAGAGGCCTCTACGTCGTGTTTGAAGTAGAATATCTCTGGAACAGCTGGGTCAAGCAAGATGGAGTCAACGCCAATCTAGTCTAATACGGTTGGCCTAAGTTTAAAGGCGGGTTCACACAGAAGCCGTCAACGTTTACGTCACCGTTCCGTCACCGTTCAGCGTTCTACCGTTATTTGGCGGTGACGGTAACCTGAACGTGAGAGGTTCACACTGATCCGTCACTGTTACGTATTACGAAGAACCTGTAACTGGTTGTAATGCTTGCATAGCAGTTTTGTTAATAAACCAATAGGCCTATCAAGTTTGGGTTTTGTAATCAGTAATCACTATACCATCAAACTATGCTTAAATTGAGAGCTACTGATAATATGTGCAGGCTATTTAATGCACTTTATCCTGTGGGGTTAACTTGCTGTTTTTGAAGTGCTTGCCAAAATCATCAACAAACGTTTATCAAGTATCAGTGGTAATTGTGGAAACAAGTGATGAGTTTTAACTTTAGTATAAATACTTTAAATTTCTTTCTACTTCTAATAAGCAGCACATTCCAAAAGACTTTGCATTACTTGCTCAGCACTAGGAACTGTAATATGACTTAAAATCAAGTAAAAACCGTAATGGAAAAAAAAATTTGAAGCACTTTTGAGCTGTGGCTGTATACCTACTTATGGCCCACCCTGTATAACATTTAAATTAGATTTGCATGAACAATTTTAAGTTGGTGTAGAAGTTAAATTTAAATTTACTGTAAGCAATATGATATGAATTCAAATAGCCTAATCACTAGATTTTGTTTTTCAGAAATAATCTGTAGATAAGATATAGGTTGGTACCGTACTGAAGTGGAATTTGAATTTGGCAGATTTGGTTGGTCAATCAGTAGGCTTACTGCAATAGTGAGTAATGTAAGAAGTAGAAGACTTTAAAAAGCTGAAAGTACTGACAGAAATTACTTTAAAAACAGAAAAGTACTGGTAAAACCTGCAGAACAAGAAATTTTTATACTCAAAATTGCGGTAAATCAGTGTTTGAGTTTTTTGAAATGTTTCAACTCTCAATATCTGATGTGATTGCAATTTTTGACTAACATCGATAACAACAGTTAGCAGGTCAGAAAGTGAGGAAAAAGATATCTAATACAGCACATGCAGTTTATTACGGCATTCATTATCAGAAATCGTTATCGCGCAATCAAATTGAAAATTGCTATTACAGTATGTGTACGCTTAAAGTCTATTTTTTGTACGCTACCGTATCGCGAATTGTTTCGGTAACCGATATCATACACTTGTTATCTGTCATATGGCATACTACTAGTACTAGAACATACAGAATCATAAGTGCAGCAGCACAAAAACCTAACCCAAACCCATGCGGTCCAGGCTCAGTACCACTATGTTCCGTAGGTATGTGTGCACTGTCAGAAATCGATCTCGCGTATTCGGCATCTGTTATATTGCGAAGTGATGGTCTACTGTACTGGTAGGCTATCACAAACTGGTACAGTACTAGCATATGCATGAAGTGTAGCGACAATTGAACTGTACGGAAACTATCATTACTCAACTCTTGATTTGTACAGTACTGTACCAGTGTACAGTATGTTTTCTCCACTCCAATTTGATTGTATGGTACTGGTTCGTTGATTTTCTAAAGTAGCTATAACCCCAAACCACATTAAGCTTAAAACAAATAAAGCTCAATGCAATTCAAAACCACAGCCAACTTTGTATGTGCGTTGTACCAACACTGTGTAAGTAAACCAGCTATTTTTTTGGCATCTAGTGATCCACTGCTAAGAATACAAGATGATTCTAACATCATACAATTTCATTTCACTGTTTCAGTGACTGTTCAGCGTTCACACAAAACAAACTGCAGAGTATACAGATACAACAACTACCAGTAGCTTCTACCTGACTATTATTAAATCAACAAATAGATAGGCTTATGAGTTCCTAAAAATAAACAAAAGTTAAGAGTCTATGGTATTGGTAGCTAAGCAATCACTGGTCAGTATTTATAAGCATCATGGCAATAATCATGACCACAGACCAGTATCATCATCATCATCATATTTATTTATTTACCAAGTGACGTCATATCACAAGAAAAAACAGCAACTTCCTCTAGGTCTATCACCAAAGCATCGAAATATGCAATTCCTTTAAAACCAACACACAAACTTGCAGAGTCAAAGCGATATTTAGTCACTTGGTGAGGAGACAGCAAAGGACCGAAAGGTCATCTATGTCTACTGCCACCTCACCAAGTTAAGGTTAAAAAAACACCTTTTAGATTTTCTCAGTCTGCTACTTTCTATGATAAAAAATTTTATGCAAAATTAAAACAAAGAGTTGCAAAGATATGTACACTTTGTAAAGTGTATACACAAAACTCACAGTCAACATGTAAAGAAAATGCAAGGCAACATTAGAATTGTTCTAACTCTAAGCATACTAAAAAAAAAAAAAAAATACTGTAACTACAGATTGGATAGAAAATTAAATCAATAAAGTTCATAATGCTTATTTATGTTTTATAGAATTTAAAGTGGGCAATTGGAGTGAAAAAAAAAACCTCCTTGCTTTGTTTTGTATTGTTTGCCAATATGTCATTAGTAGGTAGGTACTGGTACAATTTCCAATACCAGTAGGCCTATATATCAACCTTAGTCAGTTTCTGCAAAATTACTTATAGTATCGGTACTGGTACAAAGTACCGGTGCACTACGGTATATGATCATGACTAGGCCTATTGATGATACAGCGTCCAAAATGGTCAAAAGTGGCCACTTTATTTAAAGGCAGTGGCTATTTTGCTTCTAGAGGCAAAATAGCCCCATGTTATTTTGCAATTTGGAGGCAAAATAGGCCTAGTCCTAACAGCTATTTTGCTGCAAATGCCAAATTAGCCCTAAGCCTCGTGCTAACCCAAACCCTAACCCCAAGTCTAACTCTAATCCTAACCCTAATCCCAACCCTACAGCCCTAGCCCTAACCCTAACTCAAACCCTAACCCAAACAAAGGAAAAACACTATTTTGCCTCTAGAGGCAAAATAGCCACTTTCAGACATGAGAAAGGTCTCTCTGTAGAAATTGATTGCTTCCAGTAGTTTATAATTTCAGCTTTCAAGAGTCAAGTCAATTGAAGTTCAAAATTGAACTTTAGCCAATTGTACCAAAACAAGAGCAAGGAAAGCCAAATTGAATTGGCTTTCTCAACTGGCTGCTAGCAACCAACTCAGATTTAACATGCCTACCCAGTACCAATTACCGGTAGTTTCAATATCTCATTCTCTCTTCTTTTCCCAAGCGGAAAAAAAAGCAATCCAGTCTGAAGTACCGCTAGGCTAGATACCAGTATTACTGCTACTGTAGTACTGTACACTACCTATACTACAAAGTAGCGGTACATGACTAGACCTAGCCTACTACATACAGCTCTAAGCACTTAACATTGCCTGCTGAAAGCTACTTTTCAACAAAAACCAATTATTTTTTCAAGATTTTCAGTTTTTGTGGCTCAAAGTTTGCCCCAACCACCAAAAACATGCTCGAAATCGCTTACGTTACTTACGTAAAGTTAAAATTATTTTAACTCAACGTAAGACGGATGAAATCAAGAAAATCACTTCCGTCACCGCTAAAATTTTCTGTGTGAACACCTTGACGTTAGACGTAACTGCGACGGAACGGTAACGTTGACGTTGACGGCTTCTGTGTGAACCCGCCTTAATACTTTCATTTATTTTGCGTTCAGTCCTCGTTTAAGCTTGCGGCTTTCCAGACCCTCTCCCCGCACTGCGAAGCCTGGAGTCGTTCTTCAACATCTCACCCTACTTTAGCCGTGATAATGTTTTCTACAATGCGACGAGGGGCTTCCACTGCTGGTTGGCTGACGGCGCTCCGAAGTGCACGCGTAAGACTAAGGGAAGACCCAAAGCAAAGGTAAAAAATAGTGAACGGACGGCTTAGTTCGTAAAAGGCGTCTACTTCTTACCACCAACATTTAGTCTGCTTTTTTGCCGTGATAATTTCATGCCACTGAAGTAGTGGCATCGGTCAGTTGGTTGACGGTAACGCCTTCGTCTTTGAAACGGGAGGTCTGAGGTTCAAATCTCGGACTGATCAAAGTGAACATAGCTTTGTAGTTTGTTAACGGCTCGCCACCACTGCTACATTATTTTGATAGAAGCTGTGTTGTCCTGGAGCAATGACACGAAGATGGGCCCAGCTAACTCGTCACACGCTTCGGCGTGACTCAGCGAGTATAATGAGAGTTTGATGCTTGAATAATAGTCGCCCAGTACGCTTCGGTGTTATTTCTATGACGTCATGCAGCTCTTTTGCATGAATTTTCAGGTGAACGAGAGTGACCTTGCATTGATGACGTCATACTACCAACCTTACAACAAGCGTCTTTTCGAACTACTTGGGCAGACTTTTGATTGGTAGACGTTTCTCATCACTCAAGTATTGCTGATTCAAAAACACTGGTGCCCTGGAGCAGTATTGCTATTTTGTAACATTTCCAGGTCACCTTATATAGCCTGGTTCTTTGCTTCTCGCTGCTTTTCGATTTGTTTCTTGAACCGTTGGATCCGTGCCAGAAAGGAGATATTTTGTGCGAACCGTGTTGTGTATTGTATATGAGAGTCTATTTTTATGCGGCGGTCACCGATACGTTATTTAGGCGCCCGACCAGAAGTTTGCTGAGCAGGTGCTTAAACTAAAAATTAGCTGTCTGAAAATGCTCCGAGCCATTAGCCCTCGAAGCACGTAACTGTACCCGATTTTTGTAAAAAAATACTATTAACGCTTCCAAATAAATTTTGAACGTTTTGAGAGCCGTTTGAAATGATTACATGGCTAGGATTTGAAAGAGTTAAATAATTGCTAAAACCTTTTTAGCCCTTCCACTACTGGTTGTGCCACGGCGCATGTTAATCAACGCAACCCCCTCCGTATTTAAAATCATGTTGATTGTTTCCATAAGTACCATTTAGTATTATATTGGTGCCCTTTTTCTTCGTGTTTGGCCGCTTCCTTAAGACTTGTATGTTTTAACTTTTGTTTGGTAGTTGGTGCTCAGTTTTTTGTCCACTTTTATGCTTGGTTCACCGTGCATTTGATTCAGAAACATCATTTTCTTGATTTGATTGAGCTGATGTACAGCTGATTTACCTGTTGTCACGTGCCTTATCGCAAGGGTTGCAAAATAAAAGCATTGCTTCATGACATGGTGATTGAAATGTTTGCGAATGAATGAAGTTTGTCGGTTTTATCCCGCCTTAGGTCTGGTCTACACTGGCTGCAAAATCGAAAGTGCCCGAGCGTATGTATCCTTTGTTTATTTTAAACCATTACGTTTGATAAGTCGGACTTAGAGAATCTTTTGCTCACTTTGAAACTTTTAGTAAAAACAAAATATCTATAGCAGTTTCAAGAAAAATAAAATTGTGGCGAATAAACTGAACTGAATATAGAGCGAGAAATTTGGCTTATTGTAACCATATACACTTATACAGTGCTTAACCCAGCACACATAATTCACATGAAAAATAAATAAAAGCCTACAGAGCAGTCTATACGGCTTGTCAGTTTAGTGGTGGGTTGATTTTTGTGTCAACAGGCATCAAATAACGTTGTAGGCTGGCCCCGCGTCCTACCCTCCCTCTTAGTGAAAATGGACCAGCCAACTGAAACAATGTAATGGTAGAGGCAGGACTGTTGAAAAGTTTCAAGCCCAGGAAACCAAAAAAACTGAAAAGTCCCCACAGAGTAATATTCCATTTGTATTCTTTAAAACATAATTCTCTCTAGATAAAACAAAAATTTTCTGGAATTTGATGTGAGCTCCCCAAAATTGCAGTCTAGGAACTTTTACCCCTCTTGCTCTTGAAACATTAGGGCCAAACAGACGCGTCCCTGTGCAGTCGACTGTCTCGGTTGAACAACTTACGAGCAACTCTCCAGCTGGACATATTTATCCGATTTCACTTTTGCTTGTAGCTACGTTGGAGTGTGACGCTACATTTATCCCTTTCCCTTTATGCTGGCGACAGCACTTCAACGTATGCAACCAGCGCAAAGGAGAGCGTCCACCACAACAACGTTCTGTCGTGCTCGCCTTTGTAGGTATAAGGTCCGGGTCAAGAAAAGGCGCGTCCTGATGCGGTCAAACGTGCTGCTTAACCAAGGAACTGCTCTCCGGCTTGACTTATGGCTATGGGTTCAATTTCACTTCATCTTATGGCTACGTTGGATTAAGTCTTATCTGCATTGAGTACCGTTGCAGATGGTTGCAAATTTGCTGAGGAACGAGTTTTTAAGAAACTTTCAAGCTACGATATATTGAACATTTAAACCAGTAGTTTTTTCTGAACAAGTGTGTCGCGTTTCGCCTACCGACTGAACGTGTCATTTGCTCAAGGTCGTTGTAAACACACACGTAATTCAACTGCCTTGAAATAACATTTGATGAGGGGCAAGACAAAACAAATCAACAAAAAGTTAAGTAAAGCCTAAGATGCAATCTCACCAAAATTGAACTTTCTACGTATTACCGTTTTCTAGAACTTGCTGTTTAAAGTCAACCATTTTCCACTTACTTCAGAGTTGCCATTTTGCCAGTACTGAGACAGAACGTTAACTTTTAGAAAGCTGGCTTGAATTTATTGGAAAAGCATCTAGTTTACAATATTTTGACCGTTTGCTTCTGTTTTGATAACAGCACTGCAGAAAGCACAGTAACTTTGACAACAATAACTATTCAGAGTTACAAATATACAGTAACTTTTTGAAATTTTGTTTGTTGTTGGCAACCCCTGGCGAATTTTCTCAGGGGAAAAGCCTTTCTAAAGGGAAATTTAAATTGTCATATCTAGGGAACGGAAGGTCGTGGAAAGTTCAAATTCGGTAAAGTTGGTCTTCAGATCTCTCAAAAATTTTTGAGAGAAAACCGAGCAAAAAATTTTTGAACTAAATGCTCCTTTAAGTCAAGTTGGAGAGTTGCTCTTACGTTGTTCAACCATAGACTCTTTTTTGGAACGACAGACGCTCGCGTCGCGTATTTCTTTGTTTTTACTCGGCCATGTTTTAACTAACGAGTGGGAAATTGTAGACTTTTGCTTGTAACTCAAAAAATGATTAGGTGTAGCTACATGAAATTTTGACAGCATTTTGAAATCAATGAGTTGCATGTTTGTACCAAATTTCGAGGCAATTAGTCTCGTGACTTTGGTTTTAGAACCCGACAACCGGTCCGAAAGTTTGGCGTAAAAAGCCGTCTCAATCAAAAACAGCTTACAGTAGGCTAAGTATACGGCAAAAAATATTTCAAACGGTTATATGTCTTAAAATACGCTTTTATCCCTACCAATCCACTTTTGGCCGCGATGAGGTTTTTTTACTTTTTTTTTGTTTTTTGTTTTTTTCTTCTTAAATTTTGTACGCTCTTCTTCTCCTAAACCACAAAACATAGAAATTTAATTTTTGCGTAAAGTTGTTGCGCTGCAAACGCAATTTTGTCTCCCGAAATTTTTTTGGGCCACTCCCTCGGGAACCCCCCAAAGATTAATTTTTTAAACGGCTTCACCTAGGGTGCCAGTTTTTTTTTTTTTATATCAGTGGATATTTAACCGACAAATATTTTGACATAGTTTGTTGGTACCAACTACCCGGGAATCCACTGAAATGGACCCCCAAAATCAATTTTTTGAACGGCTGAACTTTGGGTGCCAGTTTTTTTGATAACAGTGGATATTTAACAGACAAATATTTTGGCATAGTTTGTGGATACTACCCCCCTGTAGACCCCCAATAATCAATTTTTAGAACAGCTGAACTTTGGGTACCAAGTTTTTTGATATCAGTAGACATTTAACTGACAAATATTTTGCATTGTTTGGGGGTACCACTCCCCCCGAGATCTCCCCAAATGGACTCCCCAAAAATCAATTTTTTGAACGGCTTAACCTAGGATGCCCTTTTTTTATCAGTAGATGTTTAACAGACAAATATTTTGACGTTTTTGGGGGCACCACTCCCCCGGAAACCCCCCAAAATTAATTTTTTGAAAAGTTCAAGCTAGGGCGTTAGTTTTTTTGATATCAGCAGTTGTTTAAAAGACAAAGATTTTGACATAGTTCCAACAACTTAGGCTTGAATAGTGTGATATATTTGTTGATTATAGCCGCACCGTACTCCCTGTCGTTAAGTAAATTATTAAGATAGCGCCACTACAGCCGTATGATTTGACGGTTAAGTATGTTCCAGGTAAATTTATGTATCTCGCCGATATACTCTCACGTGCTTATTTGACTGCTGAAAGGGCTGACAATTGTGTAGGTTTAGAACATGATCTTGAATATGTTGTTCATACTGTAATCCAAAGCCTCCCAGTTGCCACATCTAAACTCACTGAGTTTAAGGAAGCTACAACTCTTGATTCCACATTACAGACAAAAGTGCGATACAGTCAACACGAGTGGCCCAGGTCTCAAAAGAATGTACCTGTTGAACGTAGAAAGTATTGGCATATTCGTGATTCTCTTTATTTGTGTGATGGTATTTTATTTTTTGGTGATCGTATTATTGTGCCATTGCAGTTAAGGCCTGAAATGTTAAAATTAATACATGAGAGCCACTTTGGTGTCGAAAAATGCAAATCCCGAGCGCGAGAATTGCTTTACTGGCCACGTACATGTCTTATGACACTGAATCTATTGTTAGCGAATATGATATTTGCTCTAAGTTCCGAAAGGAGCACCAGCGTGAACCGTTGATCCCGCATGATATTCCTAATGCACGTTTTTACAAAATTGGTGTTGATATCATGACGTTTAAAAGTGTTGATTACTTAGTAGTAGTGGATTATTTCTCGAAATTTCCAGAAATGCTTGAATTGCCTGACAAAACCGCTGCAACAGTTACTGAAAAGCTGAAATCTGTGTTTGCTCGATTTGGTATTCCTAGTGAGATCGTGTCTGATAACATGCCGTTTCAAAGTGCTAATTTTCTTAAGTTTGCTGATGAGTGGGGTTTTAAAACTAACACTTCAAGTCCCAATTTTCCTCAGAGCAATGGTCAAGTAGAACGAACCATTCAAACTCTTAAGCGTTCTCTGAAAAAGGCGGACTGCAAAGGCAAAGATCCGTATTTGTCATTGCTTGAGTACCGAAACACCCCAGTAGCTGGATTACCATATTCTCCGGCACAAATCTTAATGAGCAAGCGATTACGCAGCAAAATACCGTGTGCTTTAAATTTGCTTAAACCGTGTGTTGATGACATAAGTGAATCGTTATCTGCTGCTCAATACCGCCAACAAGTGTTTTATAATCGAGGCACTAAGCCGTTACCTGCTCTGCGAGAAGGGGAAAGAGTATACTGCAAATTCCGCAATCGCAGAGAAAGTGCTAATGTCTCAAGACCTGACTGTAATCCTCGTTCGTACATTGTACAGAGTCGTCATGGACTTGTTCGCAGGAACCGTAGGGATTTGTTCAGGGCACCCCAGGGGAATTCGTTTAATGACGATAATGGTGTAAATTTTGAACCCAGTGTTGCTTATTCTGATGTAACCACGACAACGGTGCCAAATGTTAGGACTTCTGATCATGGTCGTACAATCAGACGTCTAAGAAAGTACGCCGACTATATTGAATATTGAATGATTTTTTTAACTGTGTTTGTACTCGTACTGGTGGTGCTCATGGAAAAAGAGGGATGTGATATATTTGTTGATTATAGCCGCACCGTACTCCCTGTCGTTAAGTAAATTATTAAGATAGCGCCACTAGTGCTGAAAGGTATAATTCATCGGCTTGTACATGTGACTTTCTTTTTCATCAAGTTCGCTTTGTAATGACTGGTCAAATTAATAAATAATTTCTTTGTGTTATCCAATTTGATCAACTGTATGATAGCTGAGAAAGAACATTACAAATAGGATGCTTCTTTTTTATTATAATCAGTCACTATTTTGTCAATTAAATACAGTATATATATTGACAATGTTTGAAATTCCACACCTTCTTTTCCTAAAAAATATTTCTAATTAATTTTTGAACGGAAAAGCGAAAGTTTTTTTTTTGAGAATCTCGTTGTTCAACATGCGTCGGTCGTTTGCTGAAATTGCGTTTTAGCAAGACGATCTACAAAATTTTAACAATTCAAAAAATAGTGCGGTCCTCGAGCTGAGGACAGAGCAATTTTCGAGGACTTGACCTTCGAGGCCAAGGCCAAGTCCAAGGACTTCAAAATGTGTTCTAGAGGACTCCACCTACGGCCTCTAATTTAATTCAAGTCGAAATAGACGCAAATGAATACTCGATCAACATTAGACTGAGGCCAGTAAATTGATTAGTTTAAAATCTAAATGGCGTCTCTACGAAATAATTCAATGAAAACAACTGCTTTTGCGTTTTACTGTAACTCGTAGAAATCATTGCGGTAAGCCGCTAATGACAACACTATATACTAGCATCTTATATTACGTGATTCTCATTGGTTACTTGACTGCAAGCGAAATTTATGTCCCTGAAACAAGCAAACAAAAACTGATTTCTTACTAATTAAAATCTTTTTCAGTTTTTACAGGCTTTTATCTAGCATTTAACTTTAATTTTTCAAGGAATCTACTGATTTAGAGCCTGAAAATACGCCCTATACCTTCACTATACAGTAAGTGTTTTTGCATGCATTTACGTAGCGCCGATGCGCGATTTTGACGTCCAGCGCTTTGACTAGCAGCCCAATGACGTAACGTGCAATGCATCAATTGGAAAGTTTTATTGCAATAACGCAGTATTGAATACTGGGCACTCCAAGTAACATAGCTAACTGAGGTGGAGTCCTTGGCCTCGAGAACACATTTCGAAGTCCTCGGCCTTGACCTCGAAGGTCAAGTTCTTGGTCTTGGCCTCAAAGCCTCATGTCCTCAAAAACTACCCTGTCCTCGGCTCGAGAACAGCACTATTTTTTGAGTTGTTAAAAGTTTGTGGAGCGGGTGAAAATTTTTTTGGAAAACGGCTTTCTCTGGAGATCGAAAATTTTTCTGAAGACCTTTTTTTTTGGAGATTGCCTGATAATTTTTTTGAAGACCTTTTTTGTTACGGAGCACTTGCGCTTGTGTCCTATTGGTCCTTTGCCTTGGCCTTGAGTATTCTTGTCTTAGGCCTTGAGAGGGTCTGTCCTCAATAGGGCTGTCCTTGGCCTCGGATTTTTTTTTGTGTTCTTGGCCTTAGCCTCGAGCCTTAGTGTGTCCTCCACTCCACCTCTAATTGCTAACATATTAAAATAAAGAAAAATTTGAATGAACAATCAAAACCGATGAATAACTTTGGCGTCAAAATCAAATCAGGCGTAACCACCAGAGATGGAGCCCTCAAGGACGTCCTTGGCCTCGATTACGTCCTCGAGGACACATTTTGAAGTTCTTGGCTTTGGCCTTAAATCCTCAAGTCCTTGGTCTTGAAACCTCAGGTTCTCGAAAATTGCTCTGTCCTCGGCTCGAGGACAGCACTATTATTTGAACCGATAAATTTTTGTTGGAAAACGCCAGAAACCTCGCGAAAAATTTGCGAAGATTTTATCTGTTTTCCTCTTTTGGAGATCGCCTGAAAACTTTTTTTAAGACTTTATTTTTTTTAGAGCACTTGTGCCTGTGTCCTTGGTCCTTTGCCTAAGTCTCGAGCATTCCTGTTCTTGGCCTCGACAGGGTCTGTCTTCGGAAGGGCTGTTCTTGGCCTCGGATTTTTTTGGGTCGTTGGCCTCGGCCTTGGCCTCGAGCCTTGTGTTTTCGACTCCAACTCTAGTAACCACCGCACTGAGTCTATTTGCTCATTGTACGATGATTTTTTTCCGTATCTGTGTTTTTTTGTCGCTTACAGGCTACTGCACGAAGCTAATGTGATAACTACGCAACATGAATTGAAGCTAAACTACTACTTGCCCACTACAATGGGTGATCAAATTCTGGTGCGATTATCGATAAAGAGCACTGTACAAAACTGCAACACAGAAATTTTAAGTACCGTACCAGTATTTGCCAAAAAGATTCTATTAACATAAACCTTAAATTTAATCATTTTGTGACTCGAACGGCGAGCGAAAATTGCTTGTTGGTTCAATGTGATTATTATTAAATTATTGTTATTCCTTGTACTTTTTAAAATAGTGAACTTATCGGAAAATCGCTGAACTGTGAAAAACGTGGGAATTTTCCCGCGTAATCAATATTTTGTTGGGATATCAAAAAGCGGTGCTGGCTGGTTTAGAACCTAGGGAAATAATTTCGCGAAGGCCTTTTGCCGTAGAGTGAAGATTTGCAGGAATAGATGCCAATGCGATTTAGAAAAGTCAAAGAAGTAGTGATATGACCTACATGCTATTATTCTAAGTGCATGCTGCAATTGAAGTTGTCTGGAGTGGTTGGTAATCTGGTACTGTAACGTAAGTCGAAGTGTAATGTAATGTACCAGGTACCAGTAATATCGTACGGTACCTGATACGCAGTACGGTAGCGTTTCACTTACAGTAGCAATGAATAAACTAAATAGTAATATGCTATTAACTACCGGTAGTTGTTTAACAACAGTATTAAAACAATAACCTGAAAGTGTTACAAGTAGCCTTACTTGACTATCGGTAGCTTAACTAATACCGGTAGGTAGTGACTATTTCACCGAAAATTTTCAACTTAGAGAGAATAAAACGAGAATGAGAAATATTCATCCGCGCTTTTTTCATTTGCTTTTTTAGGGGTTAAGATTAGGGTTTAGGTTAGGGTTCGATTTGGGAATAGTTTTAGACTAAGCATTTGAGTTTGTGTTATATTTGAGTCAGAATTAATAAAAAACTAGATAAAAATTTCCGGTGAAATAAAGCCTTCCTAACTAATATTCGCAAAAAGTTGAAGTTCAGATAATAAAGGCATGACAAAGCAACATAATTTATTTGTTTTAGCCTAGGAGTACTGCTTGATAATTCCAGGAGTACAGCATAGTAATGTACTGTAGTAAAATAAAAACTAAATAACAGTATATACGGTAGGCTTGCATAGCAAGTGTATGCCTGCACATACTACCTGGCTGCCAGGGATACAACTACAGTACGGTACAAGCTATGGAAAATACAGAAACTGCCTCTGACAAGCTTTCTTCACAAAGAGAAAGTAAGTGGTATGTTACTACACTACTAGCATGTTAACTTGTTATAGGCCTACTGTAATAATATGTGGTATCATAAGCAGTACCCAATCTTTTTATTACTGTATTTACTATTCAGTACTGATATGAGTGTAGGGTTAGTTGAGGTAATTCCAGACTGAAAGAATTCCGAACAGCCTGAGGTAATTCTGGACATGAAAGTAAAATTGCAATTATTACGGTATGTTTTGCTGTTAGTGTTACTTTAATACTGTACTTACCGTACCTACTGGAATATCATTGTAGATTAATGTTTCTCTAATTAAATAATTAATCAAATAATTTCTTATTAAGTAAATAAACGATTATCACTTAGGAAAAATTCTGAATTCAACACTACTTGTGGTACTAATTCAAAATCGATTATTTTGCGAATACATAATCGTTTACAATTCAATATAATCAAGGGTTAATGAAAATAAATGGGATTTTAGAAATTGTAGGGGGGACGTCCCCCCATCAGCAGTTAGCTTCCCCCCATCGAGATTTAGCGTCCCCCCCAGTGTTCCCTGTAAGCGCAAAAAAAGTGCGAATACTGTGAAATTTTTAACGGCATTTTCTCACTACTTTTTGGCAACTGCGAATGGCGTTTTTTGATTTTCGAAATTAAGGCGTTTTTGTTTGGCTTTAGCGTCCGGCGCAACACCATTTTTTCTTCATCCGGCGCTGTTTCTTTGAAACTTGATTCAAAAGTATCAAAAGTCGCAAAAAAAGATGCACTACGTTACCTAAAGACCTTTTTTGTTTCATTTGTTTTAAAGTTTGCCGACAAAGAAAAGAAACCTCTTGACAATCTCCGTGTGCGATGACCTTTTTTTTTGTTTGAGATCACACAAAACTTAGAGTAAACGGCAATGTTGTTTGTGATTTGCGACGGCATTTTCGCATCGACTTCAGGCATTTTTACGTCTTTTCTGGCATTTACGCAGTAGATCCAAAATTAAAGGGAACACTGGTCCCCCCATCAAGATTTACCGTCGTCGGGGGTGATTTTGATCTGTACCAGAAAACAACTTCAAATTGCAAAATTCGTTGTCGAGTCAAAGTCATGTCGCACTTAGAGTTATATGTGGTTGCTTGGTCACGTGATTACTATTTTTATCGCCAAAATTTTATGTGACACCAATTTTGGCTTTTAGAATGTGGCAGCTCGCCACTCCCGTGCAAATGCAGATTAATTCCACGTAAATGGAAAACAAAAATAAAGCAAATACTCAATATTCGGCAGCACTTTTTTAGCAACGTGATACACTTTTCCTTGTCAGTCTTTACTTTCCCTTGTTAAGTTTGTTATCGCTGGTCTTCAGGTCTTCTTATCAAGCCACCTAGCGCAAATGTGCAATGCAATGGTGGTTGCAAGTTAATACTAACAACAACAAGTGCTATATTTGATCGGTTCAGAGGGAATTGAACCCGAGGCAGACGTAAGATGGCCATTACATGTACTGTCGACAGGGGTTACTTTGGACAATTTTGAGATTGTTTTTGTAATCATTCAATACTGCCAACTACATAATTATATTTTTTTGTAACAAAGTGTCACCAGTGAACTCGGGTATGCATTCACCATAGTGTTTCCTAATCACTTTCTACTAAACCAGAATTTTTAAAAAAATTGTCGGTGTCCAAAGTTGTCCCTTGCCTGAGGCAAGTTAGGACAGTTTCAAAAATCAATACTATTCCTAGCTTATGTGCTAAATTGTTTGAAATTACCCAGTTAGAGGAACAACATTGGACTACAAGTATTCAAAAAAAAGCTAAAGAAACTCAAAGTATGGTGGTTTCATTGTTAAAAGTAAGCAATAACACCCTGGAAACATAACTTATCAAAATGCCACATTTAGAACAAGTAATTGAGATTAGCTAATTTGTGCTTTCTATGTTTTTTCAAGTACACATAAACAACACATTGTTTGTTTGGTTTTCAGTATTTATGCTTCTGTAGTGACTGTGAAAATTCACACGTTTGAATAACCTGATTAAAGGTTTCCAATGCTTAAATTGTCCTATTGATTTTTTGAGATTTTGACATGTGCTTTCAGTGCTTGTTAGATTTCACCTACCAAAGGTAAATTATTGTAAAGCATTTTGGTTTAAGCATTAGCAAAGGTAAATTATCGTAAAGCATTTGACTTTCAAATTCAGAGTGTTGTGAACCATCAGTATTATACAAAAAGATAAAATTTTTGCAACAAAATCAAAGGCATTGGTTTTGGGTAAAAAAGTCTCCAAACAAGTTGATTTTTTGAATTGGCTCCTGAAATGATAGGCTATGCTACTTTATACATCCACATGCACAACAATGCACAAGAGTCAAGTGAAAATGTTTGAAAACTAGAACAAAATAGCGTAACAAAACAACTTTCTAAAGTTTTCACCAACTGCTCATAACTTGTCTCAATGTCTAATGTAGAGTTTGTCACTTCACAATATACCAATAAACTAAATTTAAGTCCCCGACAATTTTTTAAAACTATAAAAATGAACAAAGTCACCCTTCAGATGAGTTTGCTTTGATAAAACAATAGTTTTATATGAGTGATTAAAGTCTCCCCTGGCACGGGGTGACTTCGATCAAGCATTAGGTGGCAGTATGCTCACATCATGTGACACTAATCAAAAAAAGCATTGTATCATAAGAAAGATCAGCCACAGAGTGTTACGACCAGTCGATAGAGAAAGATGGAGGGGCAGTGTGGAAGAAGATCAAAGCACTTGAAATTTAATGGGTGATCAGAGTTACCTTCGTTGAAGGTAGGTGTCCCTCATCAAGATTTGAGGGCTTGATGATCAGACGAAAAATATCTAATTCTTCACTTTATTTTGGTGAATAACCACTTCAATTTCCGGCAAAGACCTTTTTCTTGATCTTCACCTAATTTTGGCAAAAAAAAACACTCCAATTTCCGGCAAAGACTTTTTTTTTGGTGTTCATTCAATTTCGGCAACAGAATTATGTAATCTTCTCTAAAGTACTTTCGCATGCCAAAAGTGTCCCCCCATGCAAAATTTTACAATTTAAGTACTGGTTTTAGCCTATCTCGCTCTTCTGCATGTTGCAAAATTATTAAAACATTTTGGCATATTCTGACTATTATGTTCCACTTTGGTGGTAAACTCCGTTGCAATAAAAACAAAACAAAAACCGATTACCGTATTTACTTGCGGATAGGTCGCAACTTTTTTCACATATTTTTTAACAAAAAACACGGGTGCGACCTATCCGCGCGACATACCTTGAAAGTTTTCGGCTATTGCAAGTATCGTATTTTCCGGCTAATAAGCCGTTATAGACATGAATTGCGCTTGCGCTGGTGCTCGCACATACCAATGCGAGACAGTTTCATGCGACCGCTCAGCATGCGTTGGATTTTCCCGCTTTGTTAAGAAAAAATGGTTTTGCGATTTTAATGTTCGATTTCGAAGTTATTTGTTTTTAATTTACTTTAATTTTTGAAGTTTATTTTAATTTTCGCTCAGATAACTTTGAAAATTTATCTTAATTTTCGAAGTTATCTGTGCAAAAAAGATAGTGCGACTTATGTGCGAGTCAACGCTAAATTCAACTTTTTTAACACAAAACTAATTGTGCGACCTATAGGCGAGTATATACGGTAGCTTGGACTTTTCGATGTTTTGGTGATTGTTGGGTTTTGGGGGGATTTTGGATTTTCTTCTTTCAATCAATCTAGCAAACAAAGTTTATACAAGTAAATGTATTGATTTTAATTTTCTGATTCTGTATTAAATTCTGCTTCCATCAACACCAACACTGCGAAATTTTACTTAGAAATTTTTGAGATATTGTCGTTTAAAAATGGTCAATTTTTCATGATGTTTATTCATACAGTATGCAAACTTTTGCAGACTTTAGATCTTCTTGTTTGAATGAAATTTACGATAAAACTTGGCAATTGGGTGTGCTTTAGTTAAGATTTTGTGATTCTGCAAGAAATTCTGCTTTGATCAACACCAAAACTCTGAAATTTTACCTTGAATTTTTCGAGATATCGTTGTTTGAAAAGAACCAATTTTTATGATTTTTTCATCATGTGTAAACCATTAAAAGCTTTAGATCTTACTATTTTAAAGGATCATGCAATCAAACTAGGTCTTTAAACGTGTTAAGGTTGTAAATTTTTGCTTACTGTATGTGATAAATTTCGATCATCAATAAACAATTGTGATTTTACTGTCATATCTTAAACATTTTTTTCATGCTGAGAGGTCTCTAGCGCTAATCAAGTATAAAAATAGCTTACTTCAAAAATATAATTAGCTAAGCTTAATCTTGAATGTTCTGGAGTGGGGTTAAGTTTCGACCAAGTTGTAAATAATTCTAAAAATTTCTTTTAAAAGTTGTCTTCTAAAAATTTCGCTTGTAATTTTTTGTTTTGAACTTAGAAAAGTTTCAGGGACTACATGCTTGATGGCAAAGCGGTGCCTTGCAATAACATCACGTTTATTATTTTCTTACTTTCTTTTGCTTTTCTCTTGAGTATGTTTGTTTATTGCTTTGTTGTCATGTATAAGTGATTATTTGCTTCATTTTTTAAATACATGCAGTTAATTTTATTTTATGCTCATACAGGGTGACCCCAAAAAAACGGGCCCCAACTTTAATTAGGCCCCATTTCTTAGTGTTTAGTCCAAATGAAATGAAACTTTGGTCATAACTAGTTTATTATACTCAAAACATCACATCAAAACACTAGGGTCTTTGGCCTTTTTTCTCTCCGTTCTACAGCATGTGTTCTAGATGGCCTCCATTTAGCTCCGTGCATTTCTTGAGGCACAGCACGAAGTTGTCCATGACGTTCTTACAGACTGAATTGGTAATGGCTCTCATCTCCTCTCTGATGGCTTCCTTGAGTTCCGTGATCGTTCTGGGTTTCCCTGCGTACACTCTGTTTTTAAGATAGCCCCAAAGAAAAAAATCTGGGGGGCTTAGGTCCGGGCTATAGGGTGCCCACCCCATATCAGTCTTGAGACTGATCACTCGGCCTCCAAAGTTTTCTTTCAGCCAATCTCGGGACAGGTTTGAGGTGTGAGAACTTGGTCCGTCTTGCTTGAACCAGAACTTGCTCATGAGCGACGGGAAGAAGGTCTGGAGCTCACTCTTGAAGGTTTTGAGGACCTCCACATATCGCTTCTTGGTGATTGTCACTGCTGCGCCAGATTCTTTGATGAAGATTGGTCTGATGATGCCTCTGGCCGAGACTGCAGCCCACACCGTGCACTTAGGAGAGTGCAAGCAACCAATCCCCTGCACTCTCCTAAGTGCACGGTGTGGGCTGCAGTTTTAACTTTGTTGGTTCTGATGAAATGAAAATGTGTTAGTATGATATTAATTACTGTAATTGCAAGTTATCTGGATGTTTTTTGTCTTGGTTTGAAGTTTTTCATGTCGTCAGTAATAGATCTGAGGTGTCATTTCAACTTGACCTCAAAGTAGAAGCGTTTACTATTTGATATTTGTGCAGGTCTTGCCACCACTCGATCAAGACGAGTGCGGAAAGATAAAACTGGTAGACTTGCTACCCTTCAAAAACTTAAAGAATCAAAATCAACTGGGAAGCGAATAAAGTATGAGGTAGGATTTGAAAAGAATGAAGCATGCAGAATTATTCTGAATCTGTAAACTTGAGTCATAAATTTTTGTAATAAAAAACAAACTTTCCAAATAGTTTTCTGTACAGTGCAATTGCTTCACAGTGCAAACAGTTTAAGCAAAATAGTTGAATAAACTAGAGAATATAATTTCCAATTTAAACATAAAAAAAAATCAGATCCAATGTTAATGCTACGGATAGGCATTTCAGAATATCGAATCCAGAAGGATCCGAATCCCAAACTATCCGGAATCCAAATTAAAATATAAATTGGATAATTGGAACCAGTTTTAAGTTAATGCAATTACGTTGGTAAAGATTGTTCGCAGTTAATTTTCACATAAAAGTGGAGTAAGACATTTGCTCTGTGATTGAAATTCGGCGTGAACACGGAGTGTCTTTGTTTTTGTTTACGAATTTAGGCAGATAAGGATTGATTTGCTTATAAGTAGCAAACAGTAAAACCTAGAAAATTGAACTTTAGACTCAACATAAGAATTAATAAAAGCGTTGTGTTTGCCAATTTTAGGGATTCAAGGTCACGTGGTCGTAACTTAGGACACATAAAAAAAACAACAAAAAAACGGCGATTTTTAACTTGAAAATTTATTAATTTGCCAATTGCTTAAAAATCACTTGACTTGCAATGCTGAAATTCGAACACAATGTGGGTGCTTATGAATCCTTTAAGCAAACCAAGTTTGGGGGCGCCTGATCATGTGACCAAAATTTTACACGCCGAATATGGGCAAAAAAGTTGACGAGTTTAAACTGATATATCTCAGTAATTACTGGTAGCCTATTGATAGAAAATGTACCGGTACCTTTATTTTGGTTATGTTCGTTTACCCCAACTTGAATACTATTTTTCTTGGTTTGCGTCTTTTTTCTTGCTTTTTCTCTTCTGCTATCTACTATTAAGCCGCAAAGCGCACTGTATTCAAAATTTGAGCAATTGAAGATATCAGGGAGGACTTTTGTGCGGCAGAAATCTAGGGTGCCAGGTTGGGAGACCCCCCTCAATCAGGTCTTCAAAATTTTGAACGTTTAAGTCGTTGGAGCTAGATGGATCAAATTTTCGGAACGAGTAGATATTCAAAATAAACTAAACATAACAAAAATTGGGAGTGCCATGATGGGCGGTTCTCCCCAAACAAGCCCCTCCAACATTCAAACTTTTTAACGTTTTAAGCTGGACACATGAAATGCAGGTCAGCAAATTCTCAACTTCCCCATTTGAAGCAACTTGTTTCAAAATGCCTTTGCATTCCTGCAACATCATCTTCTTCTGAAAGGGGTTTCTCCAGCGCAGGCTTGACTGTGAGCAAATTAAGAACGCAACCAAGTGGTGAAGAGTTAGAAGCACTCAATGTCGTGCACTGCAATAAAGTGCTGCTTTGATTATGTACATTGTTGAATACATGTTTTCTGCATATCGGTAGTGATTGACTGGTTGTTTGCTTTTTTGGCAAATTAAGTCAATTTAAACCAAAATAGGATTCGGTATTCTGGATTCGATTGTAGCTATTTGGAATAATTCTGGAATTGCTATCTATTCTTAAATGCCCATTCCTAGTTAACACAGAATGGTACTAAGTAAAAAAAATGGAAATGTTTTCATTGTTTGATCAAGCTAAATCTTTAAAGATTTGCAAATTGATATCTTTAGGTTAAAGATGTGCAAAATGTGTATGATGAAGTCAACGAAGATGATTACTCTGATCGAGTACAAAAGCGATTAGAAGATGATTGGATTATTGATGATGGTGCGTACCAAATTTTAAAATTCTAACTAAATTCAGATTTTTGATTTACATCAGTGTTGTAAAAAGTACTCAAAAATTGCAATCAAGTAAAAGTTTAGTTACAGATGAAAAAAGAAAAAAGCTACTTCAATTGAAGTACAAAATACTGACTCAAATAATACTTGAGTAGAAGTAAAAAAGTAGTTATTTTGAAAGTACTTGAGTACAAGTATTTCTGAAAGTATTCAAGCAAAACAAGCAAACTATTCAATTGACATATGACAACTGGTCGACTACTTTCACATCACTGCATCTTAGCGCTTGGTCTTCTAACCCCTCATCCTCTCAAGAAGTCATAAATTATTTTTGCAATATTTTTGTTGTTATATTCAAGACAATAAAAAAAAACAACAACTGCAAAACTTTGAGATTTGAAAATCATGCCTTGCCAAATTTACAGTACCGTTACGTAGAATTATTTTAGAAGCTTGTTGCTCATATTGTGATTCACTGTCATTGTTAAATTATGCAAAAATTGAAAAAACTGTGGACATCTCTTATCAGTGTATAATAATCTACTGCATGGCTACTCAACTGGCGGGCTGCGGTCCACACCTGGACCTTGAGTGCTGAATCTGGACCTGCACACTTTCTAGAATTTTTACTCTGGGTTTGCAAGAAGGGACTTTAGATGGGAGTTCAATTTATCAAGTGTGGGGAGTTAGCCTGGTCCAGTTTGGGGTGACAACCTTTTTTTTGGTCTTCAATCGATTCTGGGGACTAGACCCGTTCTAAAATGCGGATTGGACCCAACAAGTTTTCATCTTTTGTATCTGGATCTTAACTAAAAGTAGTTGAGTACCCCCGATCTACTGTACGTACAGGGTGGGCCAAAAGTTTGCATCAAAGCTATTTCAGTATATTCTGCAATAACCTTTTTTGGATTAATTAATTAAAATTATTCTAAAATATGTTGAATTTAATTTATTTTGCAACATGTGAAGGCAGGCATAAACCTGACAAACAATATGTCTCTAAATCTCACAAAATTATTGTAGATAGCCCATTTAGTTAATCTGGGTTTTTACTGGGACAAAATTGATCATCATATTGAAAACATTTTGTGATTACATTTCACAATATTTTACAGTACCGTACTATATTGTTTATTGCATATGGTGGGCCATGTGTGATTTTTGGCTCACTCTGTAGAATTCAGCAATAGAAACGTTATCTTATGACGCATTTTTGCAAATTTATATCTTTGATTATGTCTTTCATGATTTACTTTAAATAGAGTAAGCATCTATGCCAGTATGTGATGAAAGGCAGACACCAAACAACAAACGTGAAACTAAAACCATCTTGAACTGCTTTTCGCCAGACTGGATTTGTTACGTACGCACACACGTAGAAAAAAGACACGGCTACAGTCGCTGTGGTGGTCTGACCACTGACACAATAGTTGCCAGCCAAAAAGGAGCAAGAAACGGCCAACTTAACTGAATTGAACAATTGCCAGTAGAAAAGTAAACTGTCCTGACGAATTTGTGGTTCAAATTTAAAATTAGAGTACTTTGTACTTTTATGAATCAAAATACTACTTAATAGGGCAGACCCTTTTGGGGCCATTTTTGAATTTCACTTTGCCTGGGTCATAAAATTTTATCTTTGACTCAAATAATGGGAAATCCAAATTTTTTTGAAATCGAACCTTGTTTAGATTCTGCCCTCTGCATTTTTATTTTTTGCACCCCCTATTATATGCTTTTTCTTGTGTACCTGGTTATACCTGAGGTAAATACTTGTTGTTGGTATTCTTTTTTTTTCTGAGACGAAGCCAATTATGTTATTAAAAAAGGCTTTAGACCAACTTTTAATCTTTGTAATTTTTGCATTTTAGTTGATTAGATATGTGGTCAAATTTGCATCTTAGCAGTGTAACTTTTCCAATCAAAATGCATACCATAGTTTCTGAAGTAAGAATATTATTTTGCAATAAGGTTTTACAGTATTATCAAAGAAAAACACAAGCACTGCATAATACTGATCAGAGAGTTATGCCAATATTGCTATTACTGCAATGATTGGTTTGCAGCCTTTCTGGTAACATAATAATTTTTTACAACCCATCGTTTTTGCCCTGCTATTCATCCACTTGCTGCAGTTGTCAGCTGCCCTGCCCGTTCAAGAGCTTGTGTATGGTTTGGATAATTCAGCCGCAGAGGATGTTCAATAAATTGTTTTATGTTTGCATAATCCTTAACCAATGGTGGCTCATGCAAAATCAAATGTCTTTTGTTGGACAAAAACGTGATTGCATTGCGGCTCTTTTCTTGTATTGTAACTATCTCTGTAGAAGAGTGGGTGGAAAAGTTACATTGAGGAAGACGGAATTTTCTCACTATTACATTTTCAGATTGTCCTTCATGTGCTTCTTGAGTGTGCCTGGTTTTTACAATCATTCTTACAGCTTTAGCTCGAATGTTGACATCTTCATCACCTAGCATTGCCAAAAGCAAGTTTTCAGGATGAGCAAAAAAGCAATTTTGCTGCACACTTTGTAGTACGATTGAAAGCAAATTGGTCCCTTCAAACAACTCTCTTTGGGAACATATTTCTTCAAAGAATGGACTATCCATGATTGTGTTTTTGCGCTTAATTTGAATGTGTGTCTTCCAGTACTCACCCACAATGTATTTGGCAAGCAGCTGAACTTTGCTGTTATGGAGGCAATTTTGAATCGATCACTTATGAATGGTCCAAAGATTCTCTGAAGAAATATGTTCCCAAAGAGAGTTGTTTGAAGGGACCAATTTGCTTTCAATCGTACTACAAAGTGTGCAGCAAAATTGCTTTTTTGCTCATCCTGAAAACTTGCTTTTGGCAATGTTAGGTGATGAAGATGTCAACATTCGAGCTAAAGCTGTAAGAATGATTATAAAAACCAGGCACACTCAAGAAGCACATGAAGGACAATCTGAAAATGTAATAGTGAGAAAATTCCGTCTTCCTCAATGTAACTTTTCCACCCACTCTTCTACAGAGATAGTTACAATACAAGAAAAGAGCCGCAATCAATCACGTTTTTGTCGAACAAGAAAGAACATTTGATTTTGCATGAGCCACCATTGGTTAAGGATTATGCAAACATAAAACAATTTATTGAACATCTTCTGCGGCTGAATTATCCAAACCATACACAAGCTCTTGAATGGGCAGCGCAGCTGACAACTGCAGCAAATGGACGAATAGCAGGGCAAAAACGACATACGGGAGAGGCCTTGTGTACTATTGCCGGACAGAAAAAACGATAGATTAGAAGAAATTATTATGTTTCCAGAAAGGCTGCAAACCAATCATTGCAGTAATAGCAATATTGGCATAACTCTCTGATGCAGTGTTGTGCAGTGCTTGTATTTTTCTTTGATAATACTGCAAAACCTTATTGTTACTGATTCGATTTGTCTACCGTCTGCCTCGAGAATTCGTAACACGCTTTTCTTGTTAGAAAATTCGTCCTTTATTTGTTGGTGTATAGGTAAGCGGAAGCGAAAACGGAAAGCGGTTTCTGAGAAAAAATAAACATTTAGACACTCAAAAAACACATGAAATATTTTACGGAATAATTTAGAGCTTAAATTCGAACCAAAAGCAAAACAAATTGGAATTAATGCTTCAACAAAAACAAAATATGACCTTCAGCACACAACTCGTTTATCTCATTAACTTATTCAAATTTAGAATCTATTTTCACAATTAACAAACAATGTAACAAAATAGTACATTGTACTTACTGATGAATTTTTCATTGCAGACGGAGAATTCCAAATGCGATCAAATCAAATGTTTAATATTTAAACTGAAGCCTGGCGGATGTCAAACTCGCTGCAGTTAATGCTCACAAAAAAGGGAAAACGTTGACAAATAATATTTGTCAGGATTGAGTCAGCGAACTATCTGAATTGGAGACCAAGGCAATTGGCACTCAAAATAGATCGTACAGAAGATCAGCTTGACATCGCAAGTCTTCAGCTAGCAAAGTTTACAATTTGCACTCAATTAGGTCAACTCGAGAATTAGTACCTTACGTTATATAAAAAGAAACAAGAGCATCTTCACGGCAACCGGATTTAACAGATTTCAACGATTCAACGGATTAAATACTTGGCTTGAAGAACGAGTCGTGGCTTCCAAATGCAAATTAACGAAAATAATAAAACCAGGTTTGAAACTCACACAAAGTAAATATATAAATAAGAAAAACAACAAAACGGCGCTACACTTATTGCAAAATAGTATTCTTACTTCAGAAACTATAGTGTGCATTTTGATTGGAAAAGTTACATAATTGGCTTCGTCTCAGAAAAAAAAAAAAGAATACCAACAACATATATCTAGCTCAAGTATAACCAGAGATACAAGAAAAAGCATATTTTAGGGGGTGCAAAAAATAAAAATGGAGGAGGCAGGATCTAAGCGAGGTTCGATTTAAAAAATGATTGGATTTCCATTATTTGAGTCAAAGACAAAAGTTTATGACCTAAGCAAAGTGAAATTCAAAAATGACCCCAAAAAGGTCTGCTCTACTACTTAAGTAGCGTTACTTCACTCTAAAAGTAATCGAGTAAAAGTTGCCTCAACAAAAAATACTGATACTCAAAAAGTACTCGTTACTGGAAAAAGCTACTTAAATAATCTACTCAAGTAAAAGTATTTCGTTACTTTACACCATTGATTTACATCAAATTGAAGCACATCACAGATAAATACGAAAGGTTGGGAGACAATGAAAAGATTGTATGGTCATCAGAGTCAGTTGCCTCCCTACCTATGGTTAATAATTTAATAAAAATACTACTAATTCCAATTAAGTTTGGAGACTTTTTAAACAAAAATATGTTTTAGCGCACATTAAATAGTGCGGAACACAAAAAGCAAGCATAGCTTATCAAATAATTGACAGGTATAAACAATCGCAAGAAAAAAAGAGAACAAACTAAACAAAATAAATTGGAAAAGCAAAGCAGAAGACCGTGTGCTAATGTCAAGCCGAATCGATTTTTCCACCGATGATTGATCAATATAGTATTTAAGCAATCATCTTTTATACTAACATTTAAAGGATTTGGCAGAAAGATTTTTTAGATCACTGGTATCTAGGGTTGTACAAAGTAGAATTTCGAATCCTTGAGATTCGAATCTCCGGAGAAACGAATCTCAAAAGGCATTTTTTATCGGGTAATTGGATTCGAAAAAAATTTTTTAAAGGGCTGCCAAACCGCAAAGAGTGGTGCGTATTACACAATTTTAAGCAACCTAATTGTCTAGTCGCATTTCAATATTTCATTGATAGTGCATTGCACTCAAACAAGCGGGCACGTACTCAAGTGGCAGTTTTCTAACTTAGTCAGGATTGTGTTTTTTTAATTTTTGCAATAAAACTGTATTGTCACAGTTTGCCATGAGTTATTCTAGAATAGGATTCGAAATTCTAGATTCGAAATATCCATTCTAGAATTATTCTAGAATACTGCATTATTCTACTTTGTACAACCCTACTGGTATCTCACGCCATATTTTTGGACCTGATAAAGAAATGGTTGATTTGCCTGTTTCAGTTCTTGCAGAAGTTTGCACGTAGTTTGACTTAGTAGAATTTCGAGTGTGATAATGATGAAAATTTTCAATGCTGCAGAAACCAAAATACAAATTTAAAATTTTTATTATTGTAAACAGAATGCTACTTCACAATATCAATAAATTTTAACAGCTACAATGTTTAGTTTAGAAGGGAAGCAGATTGATGCCAACGGGTATTGGTCATGATTTTTGGATCTTATATTTTGAGAAAATTATTAAATTAGACAACTGAGTAATTTTGCAGACATGAAATATGAGGAATATAGTTTTGTAAATCTACCGTATCTTGTACAGAATAATTTCAAGATTTTTAAATTATGCCATCAGTGATAAAGTTGAACGGTAGCTACTTGCTTTTTTTCTGTTTCTCAAAACAAATCTCTGCAGGTGGTACTTCAGCATCTTGTAATTTTGATTCAGGTGCTGGAGATTATGTTGAAGATGGAAGGGAAATTTTTGATGAAGAAACAGACAAAATAACCAAAAATGTAGGGCGTGTTCATTTTTAGATTTGATCTCTTGTGTTGTAATAGATAAAAGAAACTGATAAGTGGATAGAGAATCTGCTACAAAAATGGTAGGCGGTGGTTTGATTCTTTATCTGATTGTCTGGCAGTGTTCCCTCTTTTGGTTTTGTATAGTGGGCGTGTGCCAAAAAAATCGGCAATTTTCCTATGGCAAACAATGGAAAATCCAAAAATTTGTTGGCGTGCGCCCTATAAAAATTCTATTTCGCTGATAAAAACTGCTTTATGGTTACATAGGTGTCTGGTCAAACCAAAGTCTATAAAAACTGATATTTACAACCTTCGTATTAAATTTATCATTGAGGAGGACAGTGTGAAGCCCTTGCCGTGTGTGCTGGTGGTTGCTTGGCTCGAAGACCACAGTTTCGTAACTGTTTCCTGTTGCGGGCAACATAGTCATTACAATGATATAATTTCATTTAAACAAGTTTGATGCCGGTTGCAGTTAGTATAATTCTTTGTTGTCATAAAATTTCTTCAAAAGTAAAACTTGTTTAACCAGTATAAAAAGTGAGCATTATTCGGTATTATGGTATAAGGCATTTTTGTGATTGAGGTATAAGCAAGTCGACTGAATTTTTGGTCAAAAATTTCAACTGGTACCAATTTTTTCTCCAATGATTTTACCGATGAGTGAGTAGTCGAGTGGATAGAGTGTCTGCTACTGAAACGATTGATGGTCGAGTTCGATTGACGGTCGGGTCAAACCAAAGACTATGAAATAGGTATTCACAGCTTTCTTGCTTAACATTCAGCATTTAAAGGGACAGTGTGAAGCCTCCACCGTGTGTAGTACACAGTTGGACAGGTGGCGACTTCACTGGGAGACCAAAAGGTCCTCTTCGCTGTCTCCTGACCAATGTAACGTGGTGAATATAATGCAATTATAATTACAATGAATGTTTTCAAGGCAAACGCGGTTTAACTTGAAACAAAACAAAAAAGACCTGACTTACTGCACAAAATTTTGTATTTTTTATCTGACTTTTTCATTTTATGATAAATGAAATATTAATATTTTCCGGACTAGATGGCTCACCAAAAACTTTTTTATTGTTAGGTTTAATAAGTGCGGCTTATACCAGTACTCAGGTGCATCTTATGTATGGAAAAAAACAATGATGTGACATAAATTATTTAGTTTCCTCTCTTGTTTTACTTGTTTTTTACAGCAATTTAGCCCGTAATTAAAGCATAAGCGCATTGTAATCCGGTGCGCCGCCGCTGCCGCCTTAGGTATGGAAAAAAGTCAAAATTTAAAAAATTTTTAGGGTGTGCACCGTATTGTCCGAAAAATACAGTAAATGATTTTCACAGACCAAAAGTAATACGACTTCTAAAAGAAAGAACAACACGGGTGCCAAGCCGAAGATCAAAGTTGTGAAGTCGAGCGACATCAAGCAGATGTTAATGGGGGGAATGGCGAAAAAGAGAACTGATGTAAGTTTGGCAGTGACTTCACTTAATTACTGCAAATTATTGTGTTATACCGGTATCTGGGTTTAATAGGTCAGCAATTACTGCGCAATAGTTTTGCTCATGTTTTTTCTTCAGGCTTTCAAAGGATCTTTGATACGCTATCCACAAAACTGTGCTAATGCTGTGCCATTTAATGACAGAAAGATGACGTTTTGGATCTTTTGGACAACTACATCCATTCTAACCATTTACGATTTTAGCTATTCCACTCATGCTTGATTAAAAAAGTACCGGTACATTTTTTTCAAAAGCTTAATTTCTTGTATTACTTGCTAACAATGAGCTATTAGTATATCTGACTATCTGTGACATGTAACCATAACATTGAGAGAGGTAGTTCTATGTAGTTTATGCAAGCCCCTTATTACTACAGTTTGAAGGTCATGAGAATTCAAGGAAAAAAATCTTTCTCAGCTCAAACGTCAAAAATATTTTCTAGAATAAATAAAATGTTCACCTATTTTGCATAATTAGAAGAGCGTCGATTTGTCTCGTGACGAGCTTCTTGGCGACATCCTCCAGGAGATCAACTCTGAGTCGCTGTCGAAACCGAGACCCTGTGTTGCTATGAAGAAGAAAAAGACTCTCCACACTCCATGTACGTTATCGCAAGTTTTTAAATTCGGATTTAGGATCCATTTATCTAAACTTCATAAATTATGAAAGCTTTAAATCATTGTTCATTTTCGAATTGGAGGAACACTTTTTGTTTATGAGAACCAGGGAATTTTGAGTTGAAGCTAGCTATTAATTTTTTGCCCATTTTCTGTCTCAATTGTTTTTAAATTTGAGAGCATCGATGTCAATTTCAGAGACCATAATTGTAAAACTGTTAAGTTTCAAATGCTTTGTCAGTTTGAGTAAATGCTTTTTTTGCTACTTTTGCCGCATCGTAAAATAGTGAAAACAAACAAGTAGGTTTTTTTTTAAATTTAGGAAAAGGCAAAAATTTTCTCAGTTACTTGGTTCCAAGTGAGCTTGCGAATGCTGGAAAATCACTAAAGTTGTGTCATTTTGAATCAGTATTTGGTATATAAAGAAGTTAGTTCCTTGTTAGATATGAAATTTATTAATTTAGTTTTTCTTGGATTTTTTTAGTGCTGAAGTTAGGGGCATTGTTCTTAATTTTGAGGAAAAAATGAGCGTCGCTTTTGTTGAAAAAAGAGTGTAATTACCGATCAGTAGTAGCTAATCTTGGAAAATGTTGAAGTTGAATTAGCAATTTTCATGCTCTTTTTAATTTCCATCATCACCTGATTGCCGTAGTTTCACAGTAATCGTATCAATTTTTTTCAATTTCAATCGTCTTCAGCTGTTCACATCTCGTCACCGTCCGTCACCTCTGACATCATGATGTCACCACCGTCGTCACTGCCCGGGAAGAAAATGAAGCCAAGAAAGATAGTGGTGAGTGCTCTCCATCCTTGTCATTTTAAATCGACACGACCCGTTTAAACAGATTTTGGTGTGTGGTTGGTATCAGGGCTTCAGAATGTGTCCAATAAACGAAGACTAAAATAGATTTACTCCTGATGATTCCATTTGTGCGTGTGACAGACTGCTTGGTTTTATAGAATTTTGTTAAGTTGGTTGATTGCTGCATTTGTATCACCCTTGATGTTTTTAAATGCCTTTAATCTTCTTGTTTCCCCGCCTAACAGAACTGGTATTTTAAATGTGATGTTTTTAGCGGGCCAGAGTTTTCATTGCTTAATCGTTTGCGTGCTTCTGGCCTAAAGGCTATCGGGGAGAAAGCCTAGGGGAGGATAACTTTTTTGCGTTGCTTGTTTTAAGTAGTCTCTGTTTTGGTGGCTCTTCTCTAGGCTTCCGCGCTGGTAGTCTTTGGGCCAGAAGCACGCTAAACAATTAAGCAAAACTGATATTGGTGTCGTCACTCAGCTTGTAGTGGCGCATGTCCATTCAAATGTCGAATGCACCATTTCTAAGCTTTTTGTGATTCGAGGCAGGCCACTGCATTATCAAGTGAAGGGAATTGGGTTCTGCAGCAATTTTTAAACTTTTGTAGGCTCCTGCTCCACTTTTGTATGAACCTAAAAGTGAACCTCCTCCGTTTTGTGATGACATAATCACCCCTCCTTCGAAACGCCCAAAAACATCCGATAGAGTTTCAAATCCTGCTGTTCAACCCAGCGAAAAGAAACCGGCTGAAGAGGTGGATGAAAACCAGTGGCTGATGGGTGAGCGAGCAGTTGTCAGAAATGATTAGCGCCCTTATAGTCCCCAGCCCCTGCTCTTTGTTTGGGAATATTAAAAGTTAAAATAATTGTTTTGGTTTTGATCATGGGTTACCAGTATTGTGGTTTTCGCCAGCCCTGCTGATGAGCATTGGAATTATGCGAAACTCTTCGAGTCCGGGGCAGTGATTTGGAAAAAAATTGCCCCCAGTATGCTGGTATGGTTCTAATTTTCCTGATCCACGGTCGGTTGGTTGGAGTACCTGCTTGATGTGTTTTATTGCATGTTGAAGAGTTAGTTAGATTTCTGCCTCCCTTTTCACATGGGGGATATTATTTTGGAAGACCAGCAAGGTATACAAGAGCCATCGTATAGCACTTCTTGTCTATCAACGTGAATGCGCATGCAATAGAACATGAGATTGTCGGTTCGCAGCGTTTAGAGAAACTTACTGCCGTTGGCAAACCGCTATGCTCATGAGGTTAAATCTGCGATCCAAGGTCGATTCTGACCATCTGCTTCATGATGCCATCACTTGATTTTTTTATTTTACCAAAAATTTGCGAAGGTGTCTTTCGTCCAAACTTAATTTTTGCCGAAAATTTTCCATCAAATCTTAAAATTCGCTCTAGAAATTTTGACCACGGAACTACGTTAACTTTTGCTGGTTGTAAACGAAAATAAGCTTGTTTGGTCATTCTTCTAAAATAATCCTGCCCAACATATAGCAGTTATTAACCTTTTACGGGGTGGATGAAAAAGGTTTGGACTCCCGAGTTTAGGATTTTTGACTTGCTTTGATACCGAGACTATGTCAGCGGTGCTGACTATTTTCCTTGATTGTTGGCAGATGTGACCATGGATGATTTCAACGATGACCTCGAACATTTGTCGCCGAAGAAGCCTGCGGAGAAACTTGAGGAAAAGGTAAGTTTTCCTTTTGCGGTCCAACTAATAATGGGTTAAGGGTTTCAATACTTACATCGGGCGAGCTAGTTATTGGTTTGCAATCCACCAAATTATTTTCAAAAGAAACTAGAAGATGTCACTGAGAATTCAAGAGCCACCCTGCGGTTCCGACGCCCGCTGTGCTAGTAACGAGCGCGTGAGATTGTTGACTTGACATCAACTCAACGCCAAAAATAAATAATTTGGACAATGTCCCTAGCTAGTATTTCCCAATACAAGTAGTTGATCACTTAATATTTTCATTAAAGTAGTTCATCGTTTTTTGTAGGTTCATGTTCAGTCGTCCAATTTCATGGATCAACTGACGTCATTAGGTTGGCAAACCAACAAGGAAACTGGAGCTAAAACCGTTGACGCTGAAGTTGTCCTCGACGCGGCCAACATTCCTCTCACCAAAACCGAAGATGGAGAAGAAGTAGGCCATGTAGTGACGTCATGCGCTTCCTATAATTAATGTTATGTCTTTTTTTGGCGTGATGATATGAAACGCCGAAAGTCACAAGCAACTCATTTTGGCTGTTGATTTCAGGAGTTGTGTTGGTTTCTTTCCAGAACTCGACTACAACCTTGGTTGCTTGTTGGCGACTTTTTGCCTTTTCATAACCGTCTACTCGAACCGCAATTCTACTCCCTGAGTGTTAGGCAGTTTAAACAGACTTTTTTCTTCAATACATTGGGGCACCTTACCAAGGCCTCCAGCCCTAAGTAGTGACTGAGGTTTACTGAAAAACCGTCCCACAAAAGTTTTGGAGCAATTGCTCTAGATTGGATCAAACCAACTACCTATTTCTTTTTGGAATAGCTTGTTAGCAGTTAGGGTTTCCTGGTACTTGGCTCTTAAAGTTGGAATATTTTCAGGTTTTCCGCTTTTTCTGGCTGGATGCTTACGAGGACGGCTACAAGCAGCCTGGCACAGTCTACCTGTTCGGAAAAAGTTTTGCGGAGTCAGCCAAGCAGTATGTCAGCTGCTGTCTCGTGGTCAAGAACATAGACAGAAAAATCTACCTTTTGCCGAGAGAAAAGGTAATTTTGTGTCGCAACCGCATTCGCAAAAAGAGTGACTCTTTCACCAAAAATTTTCGAAATTAAAAGAGTAAAACGAAAATGAGGAATATTCATCTGCGCATTTTTCGTATGCTTTTTAAAAGTTTAAAGATTATGGTTTGCGTTAGGGTTAGGTTTGGGGTTAGATTAAAAATAGGAATTTGAGTTTGGTTTAATGAAGAGGTTGAAAATTTCCGGTGAGACAGTATTTTTCTTCGCCAAGACTTGCTTTATGCGAATTGAAAGAGGAAAAGAAGTTAGGGTGATGAAGTAATATGGGGAATTGATCATCATTATGGGCCTTTGATTTAAGAGCTTTTGGCTGCCAGTTGGGTCAAAGCTATCTAAGGTCAAGCAATCATGACCGATCAGTGGTCGAGTAGATAGAGCGTTTGCTACTAAAACGGTAGACTCGGGTTCGATTCTCGTTCGGGTCAAACCAGAGACTATAAAATTTGGTATTAACAGCTTTCCTGCTCAGCGTTCAGCAATTAAAGGGGCAGTGTGAAGCCTCCACCGTGTGCGGTGGACAGGTGGCAGCTTGACTCGAAGATCGAAAGGTCTATTTGCTATCTCGGATGAAGCCGACTTGGTGAATAGAATGTAATTGCAATCAGCAAATGAAAAAGGATTTCTAAGATTTGGTTCTCCTTACCTTTAACCTAGCTTCATCGTGAATCACCAGCATATTTGATCTTCGCTTCGTTTCAGCATCGTTCAACTGGCGAAGAAGTTTCACCGCAAGATGTCTACCAAGAGTTCAACACTGAAGTGGCCGACAAGAACAAGATCATGAAGTTTAAAACGAAGGTGAGGACTTGCGGATGACGTAGCGGTAAAGAATCGGGTTAAATTTACAAGGTTGGGGGTTCGGTTCCCCACCGTTGCAAATTCCGCGAGTGTGTTTATTAGGATGTTTCATTTTTTCATTAATTTCGAGAAAAGCTTAGTTTGGGCGATTTTATGACGGGGTTTTAAGTACAAGTAACGAATCGAGCGTTTTTTTTCGATTATGACGTCATTCACCGGTGGCACCGGCCGTTTGAAGTTTATGACGTCATATGAGGCGCCGAAATTAGCATATCTCGCGAACGGATCGGGTTAGGAACCTCATATTGGTGTCAAACGACGCAGAATAGCCGGTTTCCTATCTGCTCTTAATACATTTCATACGTCTATCTGCTACTACAAACCGATAAATCAAGAAAAACCGTTTTTTAGCAAAATATTGGTCTTTTTATCGCAATTGGCAGCTCTGAAACTTGTTCAATTAGCAGAGGTGGAGTCGAGGACACAAGGCTTGAGGCCAAGGCCAAGGACACAAAAAAAATCCGAGGCCAAGGCCAAGGACAGACACTCTCGAGGCCAAGGACAGGAATGCTCGAGGCCAAGGACCAAGGACACAAAGCGCAAGTGCTCTCCAAAAAAAAAAAAAAAAGGTCTTCACAAAAATTTTTCAGGCGATCTCCAAAAAAAAAAAAAAAAAAAAAAAAAAAGGTCAAGGTCTTCACAAAAATTTTTCAAGCGATCTCCACTAAAAAACGTTTTCCAAAAAATTTTTCAAGCGCTCCGCAAAATTTTAACATTTCAAAAAATCGTGCTGTCCTCGAGCCGAGGACAGGCCAATTTTCGAGGACTTGAGGCCAAGGCCAAGGGCTTGACCTTTGAGGCCAAGGCCAAGGACTTCAAAATCTGTCCTCGAGGACTCCACCTCTGTCAATTAGCTTGCCCATTAAGTTTTGTTAGCGGACAATATGTTAGTTACTACGACATAATAAAATTATAGAACATTTCATTATTTCGGTCGCAATCAATTGCTAAATCAGTTTTCGAGTCACATATAATATGAGCTAAAGTTTCCAAAATGCCAGTTACTAGGCACGAAGCAGCCAGTACCCAAAAATTAGACGAGGATTTGAAAGGTGACCGTTTGCCGTTAGCAGCAGAAGTCTTAGGTTATTATAACTTTTTGAGGAGATCTGAATCCGAAAGCAATCCAAAATTTTTGCTGCAATTACCAAACTTTACTGACGTCAAGAATCAACTGATCAGTGATGTGATTGGGTTGTGGGGGAAAGCCAGTCTTCCAATTATTTCCACAAAAAGAGTTGAAACTAAACTAAAGGAACTCATTAAAAGGTATACCCTTGCTCTAAAAAGAGTTAGAAAGACTAAAGAAAAGGATTTATCAGGTGAAAAATGGTTATTTGAGTTGTTTGATTTGAGCAGGTGCAAATGTAAAATTAGCGATCATCCAAAGATCCATCAAACAAAAGTGCTGTGCCCTTGCCCATTCGAAAATCGTGTACCTGAAAAGGAAGCATCTTTCTTGAAGGATCAATGAGGTGAACGTAGAATGATGATTTCTGCCAGTAAAGACTTAACTCACACAAAGCAGTTTCTAAAACGGTTAGCTCATAAACCCAAGAACAGCTCGGAGGATGATGAACCTTGCACTTCCTCATCTTTGGCTACAACATTTAATATTACAGTTGATCCCGATGATGCTGATCCAACTGAAGATAAGGGCGATGCTAAAGAGTATTCGCCAGACTAGATATACCGGTTGGTGAAAAAAAATCCATAAAACGAAAATCGTTGCACTTAAAGGATGAGAGTTGCGTGCGTGCAGACAAGCGCATGTTATCTGTTCGTCAACAGTTCGGATGCTAAAGATGCTGTTGCTGCTTCAGCTTCTACTGTATTTCGCAAGCGCCAGAAATTCAGATTAACTGCCCTTGAAGAGTGTGAAGCTGCCTTGAACAGAGCTGAAGCTCTACAGCTTTGCTATGATGGTCGAGTAGTCAATAAAGTTGATAGGTACGTTTTTCTAGGTCAAGGTGTAGGTTCCAGTCAAACCATCAAGTCGGAGCATGTTATGGGTGTTAAATCTTTTCCAAAAACATCGTCTGTTACTGGAGAAGCTATATTTGCAACCATTGTAGATCAAATTTGTGGCGGTTACATAAACAAGATTGTATCGGTAATGGCAGATACTACAGCTGTTAATACTGGCAAGAAGTCAGGGGTAAATGTCCGTTTAGAAAAGTACTTTCAAGAAAAGGTAGGACATGGCATTCACACACTCGAGTGTTTGTTCCATGTGAACGAGATATATTTGTCGCATGTCATTCAATCTCTTGAGGGAATTACAAAGGGTCCATCTTCGCTAGAAGGTGATGCACTTATGAATCTGATACATAATATTGGCAAGCCAAACATGAAAGATCTTCTTTCAAGACAAAGACTTGACATCCGAACCACTCAAATTGCTTCTCTTCATATAAAGTCAAAAGTGGAATGGTTTAGCCAATTAAAATCCGATCATAAAACAGATGACAAGTTTCGCAGTGACCAAATGGTGATGCTGACTCTGGCAAGCTATTTAATTATGGATGTGCCGGAAAATCTTGTCAATTTTCTTGCTTATCGGCAAGAATCTATTAGTCGTTCAAGGTGGATAACAACCGCAAATGGCTATTTGCGACTTCTGCTGTTTTACTATGATAAACTAAACCGCCACCAGTAAACGACTCTGAAACGATTGGTTTCTTACATTGTTTCTGTGTATGTTCCATCTTTCATAATGATGCATTTGAAACCACAAGCTGCTGAAGGACCACAGTTAACTTTCTTTCAGAGAGATTTGTTGAATTCCTACCAAGAAATTGATAGAGAAATTGCTGATGTTGTTTTCAAGTATTTTTTGGATCATGCTGTTCATTGGCTTTCACCTAAAAACGTTTCCCTCAGTGTGTTCTCTGAAGTGCCACCATACTGCATGGAAGCTGTAAAAACTGCTTCGTTTCCAGATGTGGTCAATACTCGAGCTCTTTTGCAAGATCGGACCTCCCGTCTTCGTCATTTTTTCACTTCCGCAAGTAAAAATGCACCCTGCATCACCATGACTTCAGTTAGTCCCAATTTTTGGAAAACAATTGATAACAACAACCGTTCCACTGAACGAAGAATTGGTAAATTGAGATCAATTGTACAGAGTAAAATTAGTGACAATGCTGCAAGTGGTTTAGTCGATGTGAAGATTAGAGCATATTTATGTGCAATGGAATATTTGCAAAAATAATGCGGTTTTAAAAATCACATTGCCGTCTTTGTTTGATGTGTTATGCTTTATGTTTTAATGTTATCTACTATTAAAAATTGTTCTCTAACGAATTGTTTGTTATAAGATTTGGAAGAGGTACGCTAGTCAGCCATCATCTCTTAGGTGAATTAGAACTTCGGTAATAAAAAATGTTAACAATACCGGTATCTTAAGCATGAAAGAGCTGGATACTTGAGCTAAATAAAATCTGGTGTAAGTAAAGAAGTCTGCAAAACAAGATCGGAAACATAACTCAAAAACTAAGATTCTGAGCCATATAAAAAAAAACTTCTAGATCCTTACAACTAACCAAAAACTGTAGCAATTGCTGTGTAGTGTTAAAAATTTTAAATTTTTCTAAAAAACACGGTTTTTCTTGATTTATCGGTTTGTAGTAGCAGATAGACGTATGAAATGTATTAAGAGCAGATAGGAAACCGGCTATTCTGCGTCGTTTGACACCAATATGAGGTTCCTAACCCGATCCGTTCGCGAGATATGCTAATTTCGGCGCCTCATATGACGTCATAAACTTCAAACGGCCGGTGCCACCGGTGAATGACGTCATAATCGAAAAAAAACGCTCGATTCGTTACTTGTACCCAAAACCCCGTCATAAAATCGCCCAAACTAAGCTTTTCTCGAAATTGATGAAAAAATGAAACATCCTAGTGTTTATGTATCTGTGTTGAAAAAATTGTCCGGTGTCCTTTCGGATTTTACGTTCGTGCTGTTTTTTTTAAACGAAGGTGGGGGTCTGGGGGTGGATCGCCCATGGAACCTGAATATTCTGGAGTTGGCAGCTATTTTAGTGGAGAACCATTTATTTTGAGTTTCGCTTTTTTGTAAAATCTGGAACGCATGGATAGTTGAATATACCTGATCAATTTCTTTTTTTTTAAACTTTAACCTAAGTGCTGTAATCGTGAAATGGGTAAAGTTTTAGATGATATTGCTTATAGAAAAAAACTAATTCGACTGGCCAGTTTCAAAATTTAAAACTTAATTTGATCTTAGGGTATTTTCTGGGTCTTATGTTTCAGTTTATTTTTTAGATTGTAGAAAAGAAGTTTGTGTTTGGCGGCCCAGACATTCCCCATTCGAGCCAGTATTTGGAGATCAGTTACCCTGCCGTGTACGGCCAACTAGCTAGTGAGCTAGAGGGCGACACCTTTCGGTGCATGTTTGGAACCAACCAATCGCCACTAGAAGCGTTCTTGTTAGAGAGAAGAATAAAAGGGCCTTGCTGGATTGATGTGAAAAATGCACGTAAGGAATATTATTTTCAAAAATCGCACTTTTAATTTGTAGACTAACAACTTTTGATATCTTGATGTTGAATTTTTCCTTGAAACTTAAGTTCGATGGAATGTTAAGTATAGTCGCTGATGTTTGGAAGACCGTGCTTAGTACGGTCGGCGGAAGATCGATGGGCATGTTTAGGTAACATCGCTCATTCAGCAATCAGTACTCAGTAGCGACTATTTTATTTAAAAACTTGTTTTTTCAGAAAGCAGTCCCGCGCCGCTAAGCTGGGCTAAGCTCGAATTGATTGTGACGTCACCAAGCGATGTGGTTCCAATCGAGAAGGACGGGACTCCTCCACTAGTAGTGATGTCACTCAGCATGAAAACCCTTCCCAACCTCAAGACCCATCAAAATGAGGTGACGTCACATTACTGGGTTTTTCAATTTGACGTCTAGTGTTGTTTTAGATGTACTGCTCTATGTCACAAAGAGTTGCTTGTTAGTCTGTGGTTGATATCAGGGTTTCAAAAAGTGCTTCATAAACGAAGAGGTCAGGCGAATATCACCGCAGATTACCTACCAGTTGAGCTCTTTTATCAAAAGTTTTAACTTCACCACTTAATCGAGACGTGGTAACGTGCTAGTACTTGCTTATTTTCGACTGTATCGTTCTTTGTCTCAAGTCAGTCATTATGATGCAGCCAAGCTCGCTAACACAGACCCGGCATCGTTGTTTGGGGCTCATTTTGTTCCCGGCAGCAACTCCCCGGGATAGTGAGACGATCTGTGCTGCAGTGATACCGGCATTCGACTGGAGTCGGCAACCAGTTGGGCATTCCCCCTCAACCTTCATTTGCAGTCATTTTTCAGGTTATCGGGATTGCCGGTTTAGTCCACGATTCGTTCCCAATCGACAAATCTGCCCCGAAGCCGGCTTTCAGAAAGAGTTTTTACTGTAAGTATTTTTTTGATTATCTTGACCGCGCTTTCGCTTTTAGACGTTCACAAAGAAATGTTCAGGCGTTATCCGAAGGGTTTTAGTTTCATATGTGAAAGAGAAATATGACGTAACCAACGTAAAGGATGGAGGGTGTCAACGTACTACGTAGTTTTGCGGTAATTCGTGGCAGTTTGGGGTACTCAGATTTGACGGTGAACTTGACAATGGTAGCGTTGCGTTCGATTCAGTAACTAATACGTAAGAAGAGGAAGGTGCTTCTGCTCAAAACAAATTTTAACAAATTTAATTTGGAGATTTTCATCGTCTTGGTTCCGCCCGCTGTATCTCCGCACCACATGCAGTACCTTTCTTGTGCAAGAGTCCGCACCACACTATTGCACAATGGAATGAGTACTCAATGTGCTGTGATATTTCTTCAAGCGGGGTCCCGGTTTTCATATTCAGCTTCAAAGCTAATTTAGCCGGGAGACATCGAAGGAGGAGCTTCTAAGGTACTTTCGCTCTAAGCAAAAAGTCTTCTTATTTTGTAAATAGAAAAGGGTTGGAAAGGGACAGTTTGTTAGGGTATTTGTCTAAGTATTTGTGATTTCGTGCGGTTGTTTTAAATCATTTTTTTCGTGGGTTTGTTTTTATTTCTTCGCATTTGTTCGAACTGTGGTAAGCATCGAGTTTATTCTCGAGTTAAAAACGTTTTTTTGTGGCGACTTAATTGTGCTAGGCAAGTTACCGATTGAAATTTGCCACCTCTAAGGTGCATCATGGATGCAATAGCTGGTTTGTTTTCGCTATTGCACTGTTTTGTACCCAAGATGTGGGCAACAAATCAGCGAAATGTCGATAGGATACGGCTGTGCGGTGCTTTTCCTGGAAAATCATGTAGGTGTCTTTCGTAGTGAATTCTCAATCATGCAGGAACATCGAGAGAGGTAAATCGGAAGTGTTCTATGGCTCTTTGAGTGTGCTGGCAGTGACATTGTCTTATCGTTTGATACGAATGGGGAAGGGGGTGGGGGTTCTTGGGAATTTCCTGAACACTGCTGCGTTGAAAAAACCGATTGTTGAAGTGGGCTGCCTTCATTCCATTCGCCGCTTACGACCTCGCAGTTCTGTTGGTTGAGCGGTTGGTGCGGTCGCTTTTAAACGGGAGGCCTATGGTTTAATTCCCTGTCCGGTCAAGTCGGACTCATTATTGCAGGGATTGGTCAACACTGTGGAGTTTGTGGCAGCGGCCGGTCAACACTGCGGAATTTCTTTATTCGCAGTTGTTGCCGCTGCACAATGACGCCGGTGGCCCCGTAAAGTCGTCACACGCCCCGGCGTAGCACTGCTGGTTATGAACGATATTGGTTTCGCTTTGCCATGATCGCCTTCACCTCATTGATAAACTTAACAATTGTGCAACTAATCTGTAGTGTTGTCCAAGCCTCCGGATTGTGTTTTCCCCTTCGACATCCGGGATGCTGTGAAAAAGCGCGGTTATGACGTCGAGATTTTGGGGACGGAGCGATCCCTACTCTGCTCATTCCTTGTTAAACTAGTCAAGGTACGTCCTCATTGCAACTCTCATAATAAATCACTGAGCGGGTAGGTCGGTCCATTTGAACATAAATTGCCTAAAAAATGTTAAGACGTGTGTGTTCGGTTCGTAGAATGAATCGCACCCGTGCTTTATATTGTGAAAAGGGGAGTTTTGGCAGCAACCGGGGTTGGTGGTTGCCCGCCCTTAGGCTAACCATCTCGAGTGCTCTGCTGCTGGACTTTTGATAAACCAGTCTTTAACTTCATCTTGACAGTTTTGGTTCTTGGTCTTGAGGCGTAATTTAACTGTTATTGCGAGAAGGGGTTTGGTGACGTTAACTAATAACCATAATAACCGACTCTTGTCCTTTATGCTCTTTACATTAAATTGTGCTTTCATTGAGGTGGGGGGAGTCGGAGAAAATGTTGATGACTGCATGATGTTTTGTCGTAATCGAACGATTGTTGCAAAATATTTACATTTTAGGTCGATCCTGACGTCATAATCGGTCATGACGTAATGAGCTTTGACCTTGACGTGTTGCTGCATCGGTTTGCGGCGTGCAAGGTGCCACACTGGTCCAGGGTTGGAAGGTTGAAGAAAATGAACTTGCCAAAGCTACTGGTAAGAGCATGGCTTAGAATGAATTTGATAAAATCTTTACTAGCAAATAGCAATGACTACTTCCAAATATCGGTGTTTTCAAGTCAGTAATTTGTTCCGAATGAGAAGCAAACGCAGCTTTCAACGTTGGCAAGCTTTTGTTACTGAATCACAGACTGTGGTTCGATTTTCAGTTGGGTCAACTGAAGACTACAAAAAGATGCACAGCTTTCCTGGTTAAAGGGACCGTGTGAAGCCTCCATTGCGTATGGAAGACAGGTGGCAGCTGGACTCGGAAGACCGAAAGGTCCCGTTGCTGTCTCCCTGTCAAGGCATTGCAACTTCTTCTTCTTCTTTCTTCATTGCCCGCTTTTCCGTGAGGGTTGCGGGGGCAGTAGCTCAAGATTGAGCCGCCACACCTCACGGTCTTCCATCACCTCCATCATTTCGCTTGGGCGAAGTCCCAAGCGATTCCATCCAAGATCCTCAATGTAATCGGTCCATCTAGTTCTAGGTCGTCCGACTGGTCTTCTCCCATTTGCTTTGGCATGTAAAGCTTGTTTGGGGAGTCTTTCCTGAGGCATTCTGCTTACATGGCCAAACCATCTAAGCTGTGATCTTTCAATTCGGAGAAGTAACGGCTCGATGTTAAGAGATTTTCGAATTTCAGAGCTACGCACCTTGTTAAACAGTGTAACTCCTTCGATTCTTCGTAAAAACCTCATTTCGGACGCTTGCACTTGTGATCGCATTCTTTCGGTCATTACCCAAGATTCATGACCATAAGTGAGAATGGGGACAAAAACTGCTTTAAAAATTGAGAGTTTTGCCTTTTTCGACAATTCTCGTTTCATGACAACCGAGTAGTGCAAAGCTCGCATTACTGCACTAGCCTTGCCTATTCGGGTATCCAGTTCTTCGTCTTGCCTTCCGTCACTCGTAAATGCAACCCCAAGATACTTGAACTTCTCTACCTGCTTCAGTGTCGCTCCATTCACTTGTAATACGCACTGATCAGGGTTTCTTGAAAGATGAAGTACCTCAGTTTTGGCCGTGCTTATTTTCATTCCGGCGGTGTTACATGCATCTGCAAAGCTATTTAATGCGCGCTGGAGGCCAGATTCTGTGGAAGAAAGCAGAACCAAATCATCTGCGAATAGCAGACGACTAATTTTGCAATTTCCAATCGTGGCACACTCATCAGCTTGGCTGCATTTGTCGATCCAATTCATGTAAACAATGAAAAGGAGAGGTGACAAAACGCACCCTTGCCGGAGTCCAACGCCCACATGGAACGGCTTTGATTGCTTGCCATTTACCCGAACACAAACCTCCGGTCTGCAGTAGAATGACTTAATAGCGCGTAACAATTGACCAATTTGATTTGCATTGCAACTTAATAACGATTTTAATTACTGCTCTGTTGTAGGGCGGGGGCCGATTTAGCGATCGCTCTGTGACATGCGGCCGGCTATTATGCGATGTGAAGACGTCATCAAAGGAGCTAATTCGATGCAAAAGTTACGACCTTCCCGCGCTCGCTGATCACGTGCTAAAAAAGCAGAGGAAGGAACTACCCACTGAGCAAATCAAAAATATGTTCATGTGAGGTCGTGTTGTTTTGTTCAACTGTTAGATCACCAAACTCAAATAAGTTCGCCTTTCTAGTAATCGATTTTGTGCCAGGTTGCCCTCCTAGTGGATTACAGCGGTAAATGGTCACATCGTAGATCAGACAATTACCTAAATTTGTCATCGTCGCAGATCGTGCTTTGATTCAGGGTGTTGGAGCAGGGCAAATTTGGAGATGCTCCTTTTCCGGAGCTTTATGCTATCCTATCATTGCTGCGGCTCCAGGATTATTCAGACTGGTACAGAGTTTTACGTTGTCATTATATCCCGCCCGCCTACAGTTTTCTCAAAATAAATTTCAAAATAAACTTTGCTCGAAAATACAACCACCAAAATACTGCACAGAATTTAATGACATGTAGGCCGTAGGAACTAAGCAGGAGCTAACACTGGAATAAGCAGTAAAGTAAATGCGGCCATTTTAAACATTAAGGCAAAGTTGTTTTTTTTACACATGACCCATCCATTAAGGTTATGACAAAAAAACGTTTTGACCGCAATAGCTTTTGATGAGAGAACAAAAATCAATCTTATTAGATGTAGCACAAATGGTTACGATTAGAATGGTTAATTTTGGTTTTATCTAAAAGCTCCTTTTACTCTAAGCTTTTTACTCGGCCATTTTATAATTTCGCATTTTGTAGTTACACTCAAATTAAGAACAATGATAAAGAAAAGCGATAGGCAACTGAGAAGATATGGAGCTGGGAGCTACTCTATAGTAACGTTGCTTCGGCTCCACCTGTAAGCTCCAGCTCGGGCAAAAATGAACTGCTTCGGGGCTCTGGCTCCAGCACCCTGCTTTGATTGACCGGACCTTATGTCCAATGTCCTTGAACTTTGGACCGTCTAATTCAGGCCTCACTCCAACAACGTAAAAGACCGCAGCTTTTCGTTCGCCGTGTGGACACTGGGAAGCAGTTTGAGTCAGCGAAACTCCGTATTTTTATCAAAATCTTGTTTAAAATACAACAGATGTTGCTTTTCTTGTCATTTTTTGATCTTGGGGGTTTGTGAAGAAATCAATATTTCGTGTTCGCTTCCCAGCCTCGAAAGTCAGATCAGTGTCTAACTACGCCTTGCTTCCACAGGAGTTCCGACACCTTATTGTGGATGGTGGATCACACGTTCATGGACGCCAGCCTCATACTGGATATTGCATGCGAGTTGAACGCTCTCCCACTGGCCCTACAGATCACCAACATAGCAGGTGCGGACACAGGCAGATAGTCGATTTTCTCTTCAACTAAACTGAACTTCTCTGTGAGCTATTAAAGAATATGTTAAATTAATTAGTTGTGGTTAAGTTAAGTGGTTGAATTCGTAGGCCGATTAGATCACACTGCTGCCTCCGCTGCGGCGCTTTGAGAAGATTTTGCGTGGTTATGACGTAGTACAATAGACAAATTAGACATGATATACTCGTTAGCATAGATTTTGATTTTTACGCTGTAATTTGGTATACATTTGTACGCGGTGCTATTACGTTCATAAAAACATCAATGCTGGGATAGTGATCGAAACTGGAACCCCGTCGTTACAATCGTTTATTCGACTATCGAACTAAAATTTTCAGTGGATTTTTGAAAGTTGATTGCGTGCAGTTTTTATCCGTTCCTATTAATAACAAAAGATACTTTAGTTAGGTGTATTGGTATGATCCTGGTAATGACATAACGGTGGTTCGGAATGATCTCGGTCTTTGTTTGAAACGAGATTTTCCTCGCTGTTGCAAGAAACTGCCTTGCGACCCTGCAGTTTGTGTTTGACTCCTGGTAATTGCTTGCTTCATCAAACTCTGTTAATCGCTGATAAATTGCAGGCAATGTTTTATCTCGAACTCTGCTTGGGGGGAGGTCGGAGCGGAATGAGTTTTTGCTTCTCCACGCATTCCACGAGAAAGGATACATTCCGCCGGATAAAGGTAGGTTTTTCCATGTTGTTCTTTGCCTAGGCGATACTTTTTTACTTGTCTGGAGTTTTTTAAGTTTCAGAAAATGAAAAAATAAATAGTCAATTGGTCATACAAACTACGAAGTGACTAGCCTTTTTATCCCTTTTGTGGTAGAAATTGTGATGAAACAGAACTTGCAGTTTTTGGTGTTGGCGTTACTTTTAGAGTTCAATTCTAGCTGTTTTTGCATGCACTGATTTTCACAAAAAACGTCTAATTTTACATCGTGTGCATTTTGTAATATTAAAGTATGTTTTCGACGGCATGTAGTTGATTTGTTTCGTCATATTTTTAGTTTTCAAAAAGAAAGAGAAAGATGATCACGTGAATACTGACGCCGATGGAGAAGGTAAGTGAAGGATTCTGCTTCCTCTACTTGGTTCTGTGCCTATCGCACTAGACCTGAGGCATTAATTCTTGGGTTGGTTGGTGTCCTAACCCCTTCCGAGAGATCGGGGATGCAGAGATGGTGGCACACCCTAAGGTCTGAATTAAAAATTCAGGATGGAAAGGGTTGGACCAGAGATGGTTTTTGTTTTAAAGACTTCAGCTCTTTGAAGGCTCAGCCTACACTGTGTGTGAAATCGTGGACGTACGTGCGTAATCTTGAAATCGTAATTTTGGTTGAAATAACAAGTACCCACGCTTTTATTACACGCGTAGTCCGAGCTTAGAAAGTACCTCGTGCACATGAACTGAGTTGCCAGATCATCTGACTTGGCCTTATTCGTTTTCAGGACAGCCTGGGAGATCGCGCAAGAAGGCGGCCTATGCCGGGGGGCTGGTTTTAGACCCCAAGCGAGGATTTTATGACAAATACATTCTCCTACTCGACTTCAACAGTCTTTACCCCTCTATTATTCAAGAATACAACATCTGTTTCACAACAATTAACCGGCACCCAGATGTAGACTCAAATGTAAGTGTGTAAAGTTTGCGATTTCAAATTGGCTCTGTCGTGTTTTCAATATTCCAAAATGTAGCAGGGCGCTCAAGTGGGAGAGGGTGCAATGGGGGGAGGGGAGGGACACTAGACATTAACATGCAGGGCTGGTCACCAGTGAGTTTGTAGCACGGGTTTTTAAATGTGCTTTTTTTCGTTGTACCTTTGTCTGGCGCACTGCAGTGTTCCAACGACCCCATCGATTTCACCGATTTAAGAAAGGTTGGTGAGACTGAAATGTTGCGCTTTATCTTCAATTTGAGGTTGTTAAATATTCTAGCTTAAAGTATCAACCATTAATCTAGATTGTTGGTGGACAATTAAGAAGTTAAACCACCTTACGTTTACAATTATTTGACATAAACGCTTTACAAGTATGGGTAATATTGGGTGTCGATGCAACCTCACGAAACCTGCCTACAATATTATTACAAGGTCAAACATTTTAAACTAACTGCGAAAATATTCTAAATGAGAAAACTTGACGGAAATAAACCCAACCCGTATTTCCACTTGATTTTTGATAAAATGGTGGCACTCGGTGAAATAATCCTGCATTTACCGGAACCAATTTTGGTTAAAAACTTGTCTTTGGACTTGAGAGTTTTTAAAGCTTGACGTCATTCAGTCGGATTCATAAACTAGGTTCCTCCGTAACTTCGTAGAAGCTGGTAGCATTTTCAGGATCAATCGTAAAATAATCGCTATATGATGTTTAACTCCGTTTCAGGTCGACATGGATACGTATATTCCCGAAATCCCTGACTCCGGTTTGGAGTTGGGAGTGTTGCCAACTGAAATTCGCAAATTGGTACAGAGGCGCAGACAAGTGAAACAATTGATGAAAACCCCGGGGATTTCAAAAGAACAACACACACAGGTGGGCATCTCAACTGCACTTGCAAAGCAGCTAAAAATTTCGAAGCTTTTTCACTGGCCAGTAAGAAAATATAAATACGGAACAAGTGAACATTATTAATTCAAAAGTAAAGCTTAGGTATAAGTCCAATGGTAAAAATACTTTTATGAGAAAGAAACTACAGTATTACGTTTTATGGGTGTAACACTGACGATATAAAGAAAAGATTAGTAAGTTTTAAAGGACCTATCGTGAATAAGAAAACAGTAGCAGGCAAAATAGCTGGGTTTCTAAGTGCAATATAGTGCTATTAAAAACCCTTAACTTCATTTTTCTTAGCTTAAACTACAATGCTGGAGCAGTGATCAGTATTACTGCTGCTTAAATTGTCAATATATCGTTATAGCTGCAATCATTTCTTGGAAACATCATTTTAATCTCCGTTGTTGCAACATACTCGCCAACTTAACGCTCATGTTTAGTACGACATTCGCCAGAAAGCGTTGAAGCTGACAGCAAACAGCATGTACGGCTGCCTGGGCTTCACCAACTCACGTTTCTATGCAAAACCAATAGCCGCTCTAGTGACCAGACAAGGGAGAGAGGTGAGGCTTTGTGACCTAACAGTTCGACCGTTTGCTTTGTTGCTATGTGAAATGCTGCACGTAGTGACTCTGCCTGATGAAATATCTGCAAAAATTCGTTATATTGTTGATTGGATCTAACGCGTTGCGCCTGTTCAAAATACACAACTGGTGGTTCCACCCTGTTTCTCGATTTTGAAATACATCAAATTGGATGGTATGTCCAGACGCAGTTTTGCATGAACACCTCGCACGTTACATTTGGATAAGTTTACTCATGTACTTTAGGGGTGCCTAAAAATACCGCTTAGGTAGAACAATGTGTAGGTAGGTTTCGTATTTTCCCGTAGTGCTTCAGTTAAATCTATCTTGAACAATTTGCATTCACACGGAACACCGAAACTGCTGTAGAATCGCTTAAACTTTTTTTTCCAAAACCCAACCATTTCGAATCGTTTAGATCCTGATGCATACGAAGGAGCTCGCGCAGAAGATGGGGCTGGAGGTGATCTATGGCGACACCGACTCCATTATGATCAACACAAACAGTACTGACATGGAGCACGCATTCCGCCTCGGACACCAGGTGGAGTAAAGTTATGATATTGAAACAATAGACTCAGGTTTGACTGCCGGTCGATCAAACCAAAATCTTTAAGTAATATTCACAGCTTCCCTACTTCCCTAAAGCCTTCACCTTTTGTTGTACGCAGGTGACAGCTTGACTCAAAAATCGAAAGGTTCCTTCGCTGTTCACAACTTTCAATTAAATAGGTCAGCCTAGTTACGGCTGGAAGTCTTCGGTTATTTGCATGGGACATCATACAATTGGGTTGAATCCTTGCCGCACTCATCAATACCCCGGCACATCAGCTGGGAGTTTGTGTTTTAATGCAGATGCTCCAGGAATTGCGTGTAAGCTTGCACTTGCGCATTTGCACGTAAGGCTACGTTATTTGCGCACCCGTCTTTCCAATATAAGGTTAAAATGAAACGTGGCAAAAGATAAGCAATTAAAAGTGCTCGGGAGTCATTTACTGATTTGTAAAAAGTTACACAAATGCATCTGCAGTATCAGCCCTTGAGTGAGAAAGAGCCGTTTGTTAAAAAAAGCGGCTAAGTATTTAAAATGACTCCACTAGGAATCGAACCTCAACGTTTGTTTTTTGCAGGTGAAAGCCGAAGTGAACAAGTTGTACAAGCTGCTTGAGATTGACATCGATGGGGTCTACAAGTCGCTGCTGCTGCTGAAGAAGAAGAAATACGCCGCGCTAAGTGTGCAGAAGTAAGTGCGGCTAAACTTCTGTAGGTGTGAAGTTCTAAACTGTGTGTGCGAGTTGATTGACACTTACTTGCTGAGTCTTTGGAACAAATGCGGTTCCGATAATGGCTAATATCTATTGTGCCTCTGATCGGTGTCGATCCCGGCCCAGTGAAATTTGTTATTTAATCGTTTTGCGTACTTCTGGCCTAAAGGCTACCAGCGCGGAAGCATAGGGAAGAGCCATCAGAACGGCGACTGCTTAAAACAAGCAATGCGAAAAGCTGTCTTCCCTCAGGATTCAAACCTGCAGCGTTTGGATTACCGGCCACTACTCTTAGCACTTGAGCTAGAGAGGTGTCTTATCGTTTATATCAAATTAAAAAGTGGCAAAAATCCAGCTCCTCATCGACGATTATGCTGCAGTAATTATATTGTTGAAGGTGTGGTTACCAATTGAAACTGATGCAGCGCAAGTTTGCGGTTGGCGAAGGCTGTCAGACTGCAGTTCTCAAGGTGAACATTTCGGTTCACTCTGCGATTGTTTCTTTCGATGGCCTATAACGCACTTTAAATACTGTTATTTTGAAAATTTATATTCTGTGTATTTAATTTGTTTTGCATTATTTCAGTTTTGCTGTTTTTTTTTTAACTCGGTAATTTTAAATAATTTTGTAATATTGTTTGTTACCATGTGATTGTAACGTCACAGGAACCCGGACGGGAGTTATTCAACGTCACAGGAGTTGAAAGGGTTGGATATTGTGCGGAGAGATTGGTGCGACCTGGCCAAGTCGGCAGGGAAGTAGGTGCACTTTTAAATGATATTGCTCCACCGAACTAGGCTGACTGCCAAACCTCTTAGCCGTTGGTGCCGTTACCGCCGCGGTTGGACAAATCACTGAAACTTTTGTTGTGACCCAACGTTTGTTCGTTAACAATGGCGTTGCATGAACATTGAACAAATGAATCCACTGGCCATACTACTGAGTGCTATCCTGAAACGAAACCAGACAATCGTAAACTTCTACCGAACGGTTTGGATGCAGCTTGAATATATCACGTTCATCTTTGTTGGCACTGCACGGCTTTTTCTTGAATGAGGTAGGGGAACCTCACTGAGGCCCTTACATGATCCACCCGCCCAGGACTTGGACCAGAGTCTTAGAAATGCAAGAAAAGACTTAAAAAAGAATATTGCTTACTGGGCTGCTAAAACCATTTGTTGGTCCTGCTGTGTCTTTTTATGTTGTTTAAACGAAGTTAAAGCAGTTTGACCGATACTAACGTTCGTTTCGATGCTTCCAGCTTCGCCGTCAATCAGATTCTGTCTGAACTTTCCCGGGAGGAAATTGTGGAAAAAATTCACGAAAATTTGCAAGAAATCGGGGCTAAGGTTAAAGACGGAAAGTTCCCGGTTGAGATGTTCCTAATCAGAAAAGTAAGTAGGATTCTGGAGTAGAGTTTATTGTCACAATGAGTTGTTCTGGCCAAAGAGTTCATTAGTTAGTTCTCATTACTTAAACTGCACTCTTTGGGCCAGAACCTTTCGATTTTTTTTGAGTTTTGGGCCAATAAATTACAAAAAAGTGTAAGCGAAATGCTGTTGCGAAAAAACAACTATTAACTAGATGTTGCCCCGAGCTACGGTAAAAAAGATTTTTTTTCTGGTTACCAAACATGGCTTTTCTCCTTACCAGGTTTTTGATACTTAATAGGAGCTAACTCGTGATCCAAACATGTACCCCGGCAAAGATACCTTGCCCCATGTGAGAGTGGCCCTCCGCGTCAACTCGTCCATGAAGAAAAGATTAAAAGCTGGAGACATAGTTTCGTACGTCATTTGTGAGGTAAGATGGCAGGAGTGTGTGAGGAATTTCAGTGATTTTGTCATTTGATGTTAAATTTTTTGTTAAATGTTTGTTTTTAAACGCGAGATTTAAGTTCGATTCCCGGACGGATTTGGCCCAACTACTGTTTCCACAGCTTCCCTGCTTGATGTTCAGCTTTAAAAGAACTGTGAAGCCTCCGCCGTGTATGGTGGCCAGTTGGCCACTTGACAGGTGGAAGCTTGACTTGGGAGATCGAAGGGTTCCTTTGTTGTCTCTAGGGCAGGGCAACTTGGTGAATAAATAAATTAAGTGCAATTCTAGTAGCTTTAGCGGTCGGTCAACTCGTTGTTTTCAGGACAACACAAGCAACCCGGCCACCCAACGAGCCTACACAGCCGACGAGTTGAGTAGCAATTCAAACTTAAAGGTAGGCTACGACTTGCTCTTGTGGAGGGTAAAGTCGTTATTTTTGCTGCATTCTTTAATGCGCGTCCAGCTCCAGTCCTGATGTTGCGCAACATCTTGTGTAAGTTGCTCTATGACAGCATTCATTTGCAGAGAGGTAGGTAGTTCGGTGTACTCTCCTTGGGAGGAACCCACTATCCCATCGAAGTGTGATTGAAAACCATCTTCGAAGTTTTCTTTCCCCCTCCGCACCAACTTCCGTGCGTGTTAAAAAGACCTTAATCTTCCACAGATTTACTTCCGTTTACTTTGTAATCACAACCCAACCCCGGCTTTCCACAGCTGGTTTCGATCACAGATTTGATGCTACTGGCGGCACGGTGCATCAAACCAGCCAATTGCACGTCACCCCTAGATTATTGGACATTGCGTGTTGTAAATGCCCAGTTTTCAATATTTTTTTTCGATTTCACTTCCGCCCTTCCATTGAGTTGCGCCAAATTTTCCAGGGCTAAGGGGGAGTGACCAAGAAAATGTTATCGGTTCGCTGATTCCAAAGTCTATGCTGAAAATTGGTTGATACCATAGAACAGGGCACCGTTTCAATTTAAGGGTTGGTCACAACCAAAGGGGGGCATGGCCCAGTGCCTCTCTAAATACGTTATTGCTTGCGCTTCCAGATCGACAGCAGCTACTACCTCTCCCAACAAGTTCATCCCGTTGTTACTCGGCTCTGCGACCCCATCGATGGAACGGACGCCGCTAATATCGCACAATGCTTAGGTTTGTCGCTTAGTTAGTTGTTACCAATCGATAAATATTTTTATGTTCATTGAATTGAGATTTTCCAGTCAAAAGAGGCTCCGTTACTACGAAAAAATGGATTTTTTTGTTTCCGCTATGGTTATTTCTCAGCAGCGTGTAGCGAGTCGGTATACCCGCCTTCGCTTTATTGCGGTTAGACTACACGCCTATTTGGCTATTACGAAAAAAATACCCCTGCGTTGAAAATTGGCTGGCAACACTGTCCCTTGATTCGACCTGCCTGGGAAGCGAACCTTCGACATCTCACTTCAAAACATTTCTAGGTCTGGATCCCTCCGGCTTCAAGCAGTCTTCCCACCAAAAGGACAACGAAGAGGAAAGACTGATGAGTGTGCTCGCCACGGAAGGGGAGAGGTTTGCGTCGTGTCGGAAGTTTGAGTTCCTTTGTCCCGGGTCGGGGACGCGGGTGGCCCTGGACCGAGGCGTGTTTGTTGAAACGGTGAGTGGAAAGCGGAATAGTCATGCTTGTTGATACCATAGCTGAGAATATAGAAAATAAATCCGGGGACGTGAACATGTTAAGTAATTTTTATCTTTAACACTGTAAGTTTACATAAGATGACACTGCGTTTAAGAAAAGTTTTTCCTGAGTGATCAAGTCTTGAGATCGCCTCGTTGTGTGGTTGCTCGCTTCACTGGCTGCACTGACGTTTCAACAGTCCCACTCCGGTTGCAGTTCTCGTGCTGTGCGGGTGACGAGCGCGTGAGATTGTTGATCTACATTCCACTCGATGCGTAAAGACATTGCATGGGAGAAAATTATTTCATAGCAGAATTAAAAAGGTGATATGAAGGAACTAGAAGTCTTCGAGTCTGGCGGCTCTCTGTGGAGCTCTCTTGCCACCCGCCAAGGAAAACAGCCAGCACCGGCTGGTATCAAAGAAAGACAATTTTTTCGCGCTGTAGCCACAAAAAGTAAATAAATTCGACGGTCGGGTTGACGTAACAACAGAAAAGTTCGAAGGACTTAGCGGCCATCAGTTTCAGCAACCGCCGTCACTGTCCGAAAAAATACGAAATACAAATAATGAAAGCTAGTCCATGCTAAGCTGCAAAGGCAGCCACACTTTTCAGAGCAATTTAAGGGTGTCGAGAACAAATTTTTAACGAATAGCTCTGTTTAGGGACCGCAGTGGAGTTGCTCCTTGGAGACACCCAGTGGTGATGGTCCATTAGTGAAGTACCTTCCTCAGATCGAAAACCAACTTGTGAAATCTATTCGGGAAGATATCAACCGGTATTACCAGGTAAATTGCCGCTAGTTAACCCTATATGGACGGAATTATTTTTTCTTAAAAAAAAATTGTTGACTTTTTTGTGTGTCGTTGTGCACCAAATAATGAAAAATCATCTGTTTGCAAAAAATTTTTAAGTACTTCCGTTTTTTTTCAAACGTTATAAATCTGTTACATTCGTCCATTTCATAAAACTACCTGCCTTTTTTCACGTTTAGAGAAACCAAACAAAATGCAATTCTACAGATATATGTTAGAGTCCATGTATTTCAGAATAGAAGTAATAAAACTAGACTCATTTTGAGCAAGTTTAATCGCCATATTTTTTCTACAAAACAGGGTTAGTTAAAAAATGTCTTATTCACATTTCAATTGACTTATAGGAGAGCCAAAGCAATTGGAAGACTCGGGCTCCTAGTCTGGTAAAGCCAAACATACTTAAAACGTGCTTCGTGCACCCTCCTTGCTTAACTATCAGAGTTAAAAGCATCAGTGTAGATCTTCCCTACCAGCTGGAATTGAAGTAAATTTTTTTTGGCCTTAAACCATCTTACATTCGTTATCAGAAAAATGTCTACTAATCCTTTGCAACTGTAGAATATAATGTTAAACTAGCGAAACATAATGCCTGCATATCAAACCTGATCTTGCTAGGCTAATCTAAAAAAACGTCAAGCATGGATGAAGTCGACAGATCTGTAACTTTTAAACAATCCAGCATAAAACGTAGTTCTGTATCAATTCGATGAATTTCAAAAATAATTTCAATGCATTGTATAAAATACAAAAAATTAAATTCTTAGAAAAATTTTCTGTACTTCCACAGCAAACCGAAACTCACTCAGTACTGATAAAGTTTGACCTGATCTGCTAAACTTCCAAACTAGCTCAACCTGCCTATTGATTTGTTAGTTTTTGAAAAACGGTCTGTGTGGTAATGCTGCCAATATATATTTTTTTCCTAAACTATAACAAAACTGCCGCAACCGGCTTTTATGAGAAAAACCAGATTACTACCAAGTAACATGACGTTCCATTAAACGTGACAAATTTGATACAAGTGTCGATATAGGGTTAAATCACGAGCTAGATCGCTAAAGCATGACCCAAGCGAAGTGTTGGAGGTAGTGAAAGACCGGGAAGTGTGCCGGCTTACTCTCGAGCTGCTATGTGCGCTGATCTGCTAACACTCTTGTACAAAAATCAGAATTGGTTGATGCTCTTAGGGTCATATGCGCCAATGTAGATTAACTTCAATCTGCGCTTGAATTTTCCTATTTTTTCCGCGGATATGCAAAACCTAACTGGATTTGATTGTATGTAATGGATGTGGCCGTTTTATCGCTTGAAAAGACGTGATTTGAAAAGAGACACTTATAAATCCAGCTTTTCCACTATGAGTTTATGAGTGATTATTTTTCAACTCAGAAAATGTTACTTCTGTAATTTTTCATTCAGGGTTGGGTACAGTGCGACGATCCGGCCTGTGCCTACAGAACCAGAATTGTCTCAACGATTAGAGACAAACATGGAGCGATTTGCACTGTGTGTTTCAAAGGAATTCTAAAACCAGAGGTGGGCTTGCTTGGAATTTTTTTATACCATAGCGGTAAAGAATCGGAAAGTTAGGGTTTAAGTCTCCGTTGTTATTGCGCAATGCGCATGCGTATTGTGCCGGAATAACTGGAATAATCAAAAAGGAAGTAATTATTTCGCCGAAAAACTTAATTAGGAAAAAAACAAAATTCAAACACACATAAAAATATTTGCATTCAAAAGAGGTTTTTTTTTTGATTTTCAAATTACTTTTTTACAGGTCACCGCGAAATCGCTTTACCAGCAACTGTCTTACTACAAGATGCAGTTTGATGTTGACTACGCGTTGCGAAAATACAAGCAGGACGGAAACAGTGAGTGGAATTTTCATGAAAGCAGTCAAACTTTGTACTGAATGTTTTAGAAATGCTGAAATTTGACTGGTTGAGTCTTACCTGTTGAGGGGTGAAATCGTTTTCGATTAAGCAAAATATGTGACTGCTTCATCCTGTGCATACAGGTGCTCTTTGATGTACTAAGTTTGTTGAAAAATGTTCGGTAGAAAAAATAATGTTAATTGTAGCGTATTTATGGCATATTTGTTCCACCCGCCCACAGATTTCACCCATCGCGTGGAGGTGCTCCACTTTCGCTGGGAGTTCGCCAGCTTGGGCTTCAAAATTTAAAGACTAACAAACTCTCCTCCTGCTTGGGTGGCGCATATTTTTATGTTGCGGGAATCCAGCGGTTGAATCAGTGTAGTGATCCAATGGAAAATCGTAACTCTCCGTGGATCAATGACAAACCTGTTACGTTCAAATTCTTTCAGATTCAAAAGGTTCTATTCGTGTCGGGGATTATCGCAAACACTACAAGGCTCTCTATGACGTAGTGGACTTGTACATGAACCAGAGCGCTTACAACGACGTCTCGATGCCCACCCTTTTTGGATGGATGCAATTAGAACGGAAATGACGTCAATCTTGACTGCCTTTAAAAGTTGTTTTACGAAAAATTGATATTTCTGTTTGTGAAAAATAATGTTCATAATAAATACTTTCTCATCTCGAGTGTTTACTTCCAATCCAGCCTTTTTCTCGTCTCTTTATCCCCCTCGTATTTTTTTTATCTAAGTCGCTCTAAAATGTTTAGTTCTATGCCTCCTTCCTATCCGAAGTGGCATGGTGCTACTGTCAACTTTCAGCTATTTTTTGCACCATTGCATTTGAATTTGTTTTGATACCGTACTGATACTCTGTGCTGCGCTGCATTTCGTGCAGTGAAAATTTTCACTCCAGTTTGTGAGAATCCATTCCGAGGCGACTCCTGATCCGCATTTCGGTCACGTTGATGGCTGAGGTAATGGTTAAACGCAATGTGGCTAATGTTTGCCGTTTCTGGCAAAAAAGCAGCGAAAATAGCCAAAAGTTTAATCGAAAGACAATGCCACCGTGAAAAAACAGCAACATAACATCAGCTTTTCAGCTCTTAGGGGCTGTTCATAAAAGACGTCCGCACTCAGGGGGGGGTAATAGATTTGCGGACAAGGGGGGGTTTCTGGAATGCGGACGTCCATATTTCAACTTTTTTCGCGACGGAAAATCGCAGATTGTTTTATTCTGTTTTCGGTTTTCCGGGCCAGTGTGAACCACGCATAAAACGTACAGTCATGTGATTTAAAGGCGCGAAGGGCACACAAAACAAATCACATGACTGTACATTTTACGTCACCTTGGGCTGTGCTTGCTCTGTGTAAACTTTGTATTAAAACTTAGTATATAATTAAACTTTGTAATTAAACTTATATAATTAAACTTCGTATTAAAACTTAGTATATAATTAAACCGTGCAAACTTTGTATTAAAACTTTGTGTGTGTCAGTGTCTAATTAACGCATTTTTGTGTCCGCATGGACAAGGGGGAGGGGGGGGTTAGTCATTGCGGATATGGGGGGAGGGGGGGTCAATTTTGTGCGGACGTCTTTTATGAACAGCCCCTTACATATTGATGAAATAAAGCTCTGGCAATGTCTGGTAGCAGTTCAAGTCAGAATATTGGGATGGGTTTTGAAAAGTAAAGTTATACCGTAGTCAACAACACAAAAGTCGGAAAGAAGGCTAGCCTATTTCTGATTTCGAGGCAAAGTTAGCCTAAAAATTGCAATCGTAGGTATAGGCCTAAAGGTTTGGTGTTCATCTGGCATAAGTAAAATAACTAATTCTTGCGTTCTTACGATTCATATTGATGCTACAAAGCTTCAGTCGTAGTTCTTTATCGTTGCTCGTATTCTGATTATGTTGGTCGTTATGACCAACGAAACGTCTATAAAAACAAGGCTTTTAAGATCAAGCTTGCGGTGACTGACTCACCGGAAGAACGCCAGAATTAGAGTTATTTTAGTCAACCTAGTTAAATTAGAAATTGGCCTGGAAAGAATTTGGGGGCTGACTAACTTGTACCGATAGGCTAGCACTTACAAAATCGGTGTTAAGCAAGTTTACTGGTAGGCCTACCAATCTTGATACCTCGGTCGTAATATTTATTCACACCTATTGGATTTTAACTACTGGTATCAGTAACTGACCAATGACCATCAGATGTGGAGTCGAGGACACAACCCTCAAAGCCAAGGACAAAAAATGCAAGAACCGACTTTTCAAGACCAAAGACAAAAAATCCAAGGACCGACTTCCCGCGGCCAAGGACAGGAATGCTTGTTGCTTGAGACCAAGGGCACAAGTGTTTTCCAAGGAAAAAAAGATCTTCGCAAATTTTTGGCAAGGTTTCTGCTGTTTTCCAAGGTAAAGTGAAAAGAAGGTTATCGCCTGTTTAACAAATCAAAAATAGTGCTGTCGTCGAGATGAGGACAGGACATTTTCGAGTATGAGAGGGCTTTGAGACAGCAGGCTACTTAAATTGTAAAATTTTGCATGGGGGGACGCGTTTGCAGCCTTGACCAAACGCATTTGGCATGCGAAAGTACTTTAGTGAAGATTACGTACTTTGTTGCCGAAATTGAATGAACTCCAAAACAAAAAGGTCTTCGCCGTAAATTGAAGTGGTTTTTCGCCAAATTTACGTGAAGACCAAAAAAAAGAGGTCTTCGGCGGAGATTGAAGTGGTTTTTCTCCGAAATTAGGTGAAGAATTAGGGCTTTTTTGTCTGACCATCCAGCGCTCAAATCTCGATGGGGGGACATCTAAATCTCGATGGGGGATGCTAAATCCCGATGGGGGGATGCTAACTCTCGATAAGGGGATGTGTCCCCCCTACAATTTAAGTACTGCTTGGAGACCAAGGCGAAGTACTTGATCTTCAAGGTCATGGACTTCAAAATGTGTCCTATGCTGACTAGAAAAAAAAAACGTTCTACAGTTGTTGTAATTGGCAAAGGTTGCTTTTACACTGTGAAGAGAAAAATCATTATTTAAGCCTTAACCCAAAATTGAATCTTAATCCTAAAGGAAACCAAACCTTAGGTAAAATAAACAGTAAAAGAGTAAATGTTTAAAGGGTGGGTGGGTAATATAAAATTTTCAAAAAGTATCCAGTAGCCTACCAGTACCGAATTGTATTGGTAGTTAATCTAGTTATAGGCCTAGTCAAACAGGGTTTCACAATAATAGTTGCATCGTCACAACATTTGTTTATTCAAAAGCATTGCAATAACAATTTTGAAAGTCGTTGGTGGTAAAGATTGCGCGCAGGATAAAAATTTACCCTTATGGGAGCCTGGGGGCAAAGACCCTAGCGCTGGGCAATTCATGCGATTTTTCAGAAAAAAAAGCCATTTAAACGCCATTTGGATGACTTTTTGAACATTTGTAGAGCAATTAGAAACTAGCTAAATTACTAATATTTAGAAGAGTTTGAAAGAATTTATTTTGCTCAGTCCAATCAGCCCCACGCACTTACTGGTCAAGTCCAAAATATGTTTAAATGCTAAAAGATCGCAAATTTGGCTAAAATTTTTAAAATCAATACATTTTTAACCTCAAAAAGCTTGTTAGTGAAACAGAATTTCAAAATAGCTTTTAATAGCGAAGAAGCTATAGCCTAATTTCCACTGTTTGAGTAATGGGTATATTATAGTTGTAAAACAGGCTGTTTTAGATTGAACATTTTCATCCAGCTTTCTTCATTAATCTATGTATATAGGCTACTATGAAATGAAAAAAAACTAAAATGCGATGATATATATAGATGTTGCTGGTTGAGTACCCTGAAATACACAATGGATTGTTATTATAACGTACCGATATGGTGCTGCAAAATCACCTAAAATACTATAAGGTTAATGCAAAAATATAGAAAAAATTAAAACAAATGCAAAAACGTTGATTGCTTAGTAAATATCTTGCGGGTTAAATTACAGCCCTAAAACAACATTTTAAGTGACTAACAACAACTTAAGTGATTATTAAGTGAAAAGTAAATATGGCAAAGTGTTATAAACTGAGTTATATCAACAAAATTATGTTTGTTTTTTTGAGTTCCCAAAGGGGGGTTATGACCCTCGAAACCCCCTCCCCTTGGGTGCGCCACTGTATCATGATATGAAAATTTAATGTACAGTAACCTAGGATTACATCATAAGCCATTTTCTTTAAAATAGGCGTATCGTAATACTAATAGGCTAGGCTATAAATAGCTTGCCATAGTCATAAACAATTGATGATGAATAACATTAGTAGCCTAGTCTATAGTAGCCTATCTTCTTATTAGACTAAGTATAAGATTAAAATTTAGTCTAAACATTTGGCCTTACCTGATTAATATGTCAATACAAAATTAACTACCATTTCTGATTTCAAAATTAATAGTCTAGCCTACAGTACTGAGTAGACTACCTTTTTTACCAGACTAAGTAGAACTATAATAATACAGCCTAAAGATTTGATCTTACCTGATTAAATTATATTTTTATTACCAGTGATCTCGTCACAAACTGGTTTTGCCACAAAGTTAAGGGTTTTGGCACAAAGTTTTACTCTGAACTTTAAGGTTTAAAGTTTAAGATGTTGCCACAAACCACAAAGTTTGCTTAAGGGTTAGGGCTAGATAGCTCTGGAAATAAGTTGAATTGTTTAATGACTGCTGTACCAGTCAATGCTTTAATTTTAATAGGTTAATGCAATAGTACAGTATAATTGGCAGATACCTCTATTCTGCCTGTAGAATGTTGTGTGTTATGTAATCACTTGGTGATGAAATCGTTGCCAATCAATATTTTATTTCAAAATCAATTACTGCTAACCTATTAATTTTCATGAAAAAGATGTTAAAAACTGTCCATATTACAAAGAATACTACCAGTAGCTTACTGTAGTTGATAGGAATCGATGCTAATGATATGATTCAGAAATGAGTTGTATTACAAATATTGATCAACTAAAAGTGATTTTAAGCAAATTGGAAATTGAAACCAACCTTGTTGAGCATGAAGAAGTGTTTACTGTGGATGCGATGATGGAACATTTAAAAGGCATTAATGGACTTGTCTGTAAAAATTTGTTTGTGAAAGACAAGAAGAAAAAGAAACTATGGCTCATTGTTGCATGTCATGACAAATCAATTAAACTGAATGAAATTGCAAAGAAAGTTGGTGCATCGGGGGGATTCCGATTTGCAGATGAAAGCATATTATTTGAAAAGCTGCATGTCAAACAAGGGTGTGTAACACCCCTTGCACTGTACAATGACAAGAACTGTGATGTCACCGTGATATTAGATTCGTCATTAACTGCCAATCCCAATGAAATGATTTATTCACATCCAATGACAAATGCAGCCTCCATAGGAATGTCCAGCGCAAACCTGATAAAATTTTTAAAGCATTCCAATCATGATCCCATTATTGTAGAAATATCTGATTAAATGAAGGACAAATATGTATATATACTGTATATCTACATGGTGTAAGAAAATCTGTTTTATCTCAGATTTCTATTCATATGCTGCCAATGTAACCATTATGCTAATTTTTATCAGCAAATCAGCATTTTTTATTGGGTGGTGGAAAAATCCTTTTAGATATCCCATTATTTAGTAATGGTATTAGAAAATCATTCATTTCTATGTGCAAGCTGACTCACTGAAACCTAAGTAGAAATAGTGTTCTCTCTGCTCAGCAATGAGACAGTTCTTAGCACTCTAGTATCATGGTTTTTCTATCACGGTGTATTTTTTATTTGCATCACGCCTTGTCATTAAATCAATATTAAATGCTCTATGCAGTCACATGCAATTATGTTTGTCATGTTTTTACGTCAATGGCAGACTCAGTACATACTGCTTTGTATGTAAGAATCATCGGTTTACACAAACTGGTTGCTTAATTTTGAGAACCAGTTGTTAAAAATTGCTTGCATTGGTATCCACCACTTTTGGCGAGAATAAACTGGAGGCTAAGTTTGAAGAACTTGTTACAAATCCTGTTCCCACAAAATATGAATATCTCCACAGAGCAATGGTATATAGTTTTGCACTTGTTTGAAGTGTACAGTATTATTGATTACTTTGCGACATCATATCATCTTTAGTGTTCTGAAAAAAACGGGTAGCCTATAAGGCATTAGAATTTGTAAACTCATTGAAATTATGTGGAGGAAGTGGTATACTGGTATGAGATATAGCCTTAGTAGAATTGTGTTTGGCTGACCAGCACATGGATAATCAATGTGGTTTTGATAACTTTTCATTTTGCTAATCTTTCGAGTGTATTGATCACAGGGTTGAAAAGTAACAAGGAGTTAATTTAGTTACTGGATTGTGCATAGGAGTGTACCATAATCTTTTGACATAATTTTCTTAGGATTTTTTTTTCTATATACAAAAATGGCTTAATGTAATATTACAACGTAATACCCTACTACATAAAATAAGATTTTCCTTGAAGCACAAACAATAATTATATTGATGCCATTTTATAGTTTAAATAAATTGCTGTAATGTAGCTATACAAAAAAATCACATGTTGTGTTTGATAGAAGAAATGAGGATTTAATGTACTTTTCAATATCTCTGGCTGAATGTCATTCTGATCGAGTTGTTAATTTTGCATGAAATTTGAAATGATGCAAAAATGGTCACCGATTGTGCAAGACTATGACCCCTTAAAATGTGGCTCGATTGATGGCACTGATACCCAGGTTCATGATCGTGCTTTACATCGAGCAATGCTTTCTACATACCACCCTCCCAAAAAGGCTACTGGCAATCCTCACAAAACTATTTTTGTTGGTCGATTGAACCACAAAACCTCTGAAGCAACATTAAAGCAAATATTTTCAACATTTGGCGAAATTGAAAAGGTTTCCTTGGTCCGTGATATTGTGACTGGCTTTTCAAAAGGCTATGCTTTTGTTGAGTATAAAGATACAAGGAGCATGAACCGCGCTTACGACGATGGAGATAAACTGAACATTGATGGAAATTGTATTTTAGTTGACTACGAATTTGGCAGAACAATGAAAGGCTGGAAACCTCGTAGATTAGGAGGTGGTTTCGGAGGTAAAAAGGAATCGGGACAGCTTCGGTTCGGTTGTCGTGACCGACCTTTCAAACGTCCGATTGTACTGAGAAAAGATTCAAATAAATTGTCAATGGACACTAATTATTCAAAGCATTCTTCCAAACGATTTAATCCTAGCAAGGACAAATACAAATGATTATTGCTGTTTCTTTGTTTTATTGGGCAAAGTGTATCACAGAGCTGTGACTTTGTTTGGCATGCTTCTAATCTTTCAGTTGATAACCAAGTACTGTACAAGCCTACTTGATTAAGTGTTGCTTCTTAGTCTGTTGTATAATATTGACCATTTTCGCGGTTGATCAGTGGTCTAATTACTCGAATTGGTTTATTGTCTGCTGTTAAAATGATAGACTCCAGTTTAATTTCCAGTCGGGTCCAACGTAATATGAAAATCGTGATGTCACAGCTTTCCGGCGTGGTAGCTTGACAGGAAGACCGAAAGTTCCATTTGTTGTCTTCTGGCCAATTGCAATGATACCTAAAAGTGAAATTACAATTTCTGTGGTTGCAATTGTACTTAATTTCAACTGTAGGAAGGAATGTCTGGCATGTCACTTGTTAAATTTTTACTGTAGCTATTATATTTAGTAGCCATTGCCACTATCTGCTTTTTAGAAACTGCTGCCTCAACCCACACATTTGATCTCAAAGCGATTCTTGCTTTGCTGAGCCAGGCTTCGTTTCTTGTTTGTTTCCAGTGACAAAATGAAGATATGCCAATGAAATGTAAGGAAGGGTTGGCCAGCTCTTCAATTTTTTATGCTGCTGAAGTTCCATCCCTTTCCCCTTGAAACTTCATCACAACTTCTTTGCTGACAGATCAAGTAATAGTGGCTGCAGACATTTCTATTAAAAGTTTTGCTTTCGACATTTTTTAAGCATTTGATTGCATTGATTTTCGAAATTGTTGCTTCTATACTTATTGTTATAGGGTTGCCAAACGTCCTGTTTTTGAGGCCTTATCCCGCCCGGTTGACCATTATTTCCCAGAATTCTTAATTGGTCCTGGAATTTCGAGGCGAAGACGTTTTTTTGGTCTTTAACGTGAATCTGCGAAAAATTGCTGATTACTAATCCTGTCCCAATTTTCCGCAAACATGTGGCAGTCCCACCTAGTGACCAGTGCTGTTTAGTTTCGCAAAAGTCAACCCTCGGTCGTAATGTGTAACAACTTTTATGGGAAATATTTGCAGGTTTAATTTAATATGATTATGACATGACAGCTGCAGCAAAAGTGTTTGTGACGAAACAATGGGTCTCAATCAGTCGCTTCCCGTGGAGGAGGTCCACGGCGCACCAAAAACACTTTCTGAATTGATGGAAAAAAAGTTGTTTAAAAGCAATTACAAAGATGAGTAAGTATTTTCCTTTCAAAAGCTGATTCCGAAACGTATTGGAACCTTCTTAAAAACCTGCACAGTGCATCCTAGATAGTGACCCGAGGAAGGACCCCAAAAACTCGTTACACGTTGTTGAAATAATCTTCTTTATGAGAACACTAGTTTTTTTGGCGATAATTTTAGAACAGTGGCAATATTAGCTAAAAAAAAGTTAAGAACATGGGCCAAATGCAACATATTTGTGAGCAATTACCTGAGTTTTATTTTATATTGACATTGTCCGTTTGTCTAACCGCATTGTAATCTTAATCTGTAACGAAAGACCACGTGTATTCAGGTGAGAATGTCATTTTATTCTCTAACAATGTTACGAACAAGGAGGCTGAAAATTTAAGAACAGCCAGCGTCGTTTCAAAATTTAATAGCTCTAAAGAAAAGGTTATATTGTCCGCGGGCTAAAAGCAAAGATGTAGACGCTCCTGTGACTGACGCATGATGTTCTGTAGAAAATGGTTCACTCACGTTTCCATGGCCTTGGCATCACTCAGCGGAATTTCGGCGATGGTGATTAACTCCGCTGTCCGGCGGCAATTGATGATTTACGAGGTCGCATTCCCAGCCGCCTTCGCCACTGGCGTGATAGGCTCATTGTTCAATCTTGGCGCTCGACAATTTTATATTGAAATGTCTCTACTGGAAGGTAGCGTGTGTTTTTACTTTTATTTAAAATTCCCAATTTTCATAATTATTGAAACAGTTTGTCAAAAACACTAAGCTAAGATCAGATCAAAAGTTTGCTCTTTTAACGCAGCCCAATCATGATTGTCGAAACGTTTAGTGCTCGAACGATGATGGTGATGTTTTGAAATAGTGCTCTCCTTTTGGAAGTGGCTGGTGGCCGAGCGGAAAGAGTGTCTGCTACTGAAAGTAGATTTGGTTCTTCAATTCAGTCTGGTCAAACCAACGAATTAAAGATTTATTCTGGTATTCGCAGCTTCGTTGCTTGACGTTAAGCATGAAAAGGGACAGTGCAAAGCCCCCATGGTGTGTGGCAAACAGATAGCAGTCATTTTCATTCCTCCAACAAAGCTTTTTGGTAACCAATGATGTCATTTCCTTTTAAGGGCATTTATCCTGTGGGTCGTGCGCCATCATCCGGGGAGGCTTCATTCAGGGGTTGACGTCATCGTTCATTCCCGCCGTCATGTCATTTATCATTTGCGGAATTGTAGCCGATAAGTAAGTTGCCTGTATGACGTAAGAAAAGCTTGTTGAGCCAATATGCAAGTTAACATTATACGAACGTTTCGATTTAATTCTACATCATCATCAGCGTACATTCTTTGTTAGTATTGTACAGAAACTCCTGCTCTGGAGTACAGCGCCGTATACAATTGTACAGCGTGTTGGTTGTTGGGTTACATCGAACACTACTGGGGCATTTTTGCCCTTATCGTTTTTTTTTTGGAATAAATTCCTTCAGAAAAAAACTTTTTTCAAACCAACGTGAGTTTTCAGTCAAATTTGTTCAAAAGTAACTAAGTAGCTAAGGCAGGAGAAAGTTCCCCAAGTTTGAGGTTTTCCGAAATCAGTTTACGAAATCTGAGCAATTTTACTTAAATGACGTCGTTAGACATTTTTGTGACGCAACTACTATGACTTAGGCATTATATGATTCAGTTTCATAAAACAAATCTGTGTACAAAAGTTAAACCGCTTATAACGTCATTAAAAAATAATGTAATTAAAAAAATATGGTTCTGACATCACTATGATGACGTCATCACCTTAAAAACGTAAAACTAGTTTTTTAAATTTTTGGTAAACACCAACCAGCATGCCAAATTTGGGGTTTGAAAGAGAGGGAGGGGGACAAAAATCTAAATTTTTCCCTCGTATTTAATGCGTTGGTCAAATATCCCGTGTAAAACAAGGTTTAACCCAACGGTTTGCTTCACCCATGAAAGGAGTTTTTAGCTGTTTGCAGTATTCGTTGTAACGTTGAGCGAACTTTGATGTCACGGTAATTTAAGTTTATTCTTTTCTAAAATTGCTTTGAACTTGCTGACAGCAAGATGGGGTGATCTACGACATAAGGGCGCAGACAAAGGGTGCAAAGACATAAAGGCCCAGGGACTTAAGGAAGCAAGGCTCAAGATCATAAGGGCGCAGAGACGTAAATCTGGAATCTGCGCTAACATTTTCTTGCTTCGGAAAATAATTATGTAATCAAAGAAACGAACTTGATTAATGAGTATTTTATTTAATTTTTGAAAGTCAAATTTTCAAACAAGTTTTTTAAATTCGTTTCCTTTTTTCAGTTCTTAATCATCGCACAAAGCACTACTCTTAAACTGTTTTTAAGTCGCCGTACACTAATCTTGAACAAACCTTGAAAAAGAAATGTTAATTTTTAATAAGTTTATTTGCTTTACGTAACCACTTCAGCGGTTGTTTCCAAACGCAATCATTTAATGGTTGTATTTAATCCGTTAAGCAAACCATTAGTCTTCTGCCCCCGCACGAAACCAAATCAAATCACTCATTTTCTCGCTTTATTCCGCCGAATTCGTGAGAGGATTTTGCCGAGCCCATGAGGCAGGAAGCGAATTCAAAAAACTTTCAAAAATTAAATAAAATACTTATTAATAAAGTTGGTTTCTTTGATTACATAATTGTTTTCCGAAGCACGAAAATGTTAGCGCAGATAGCAGATTTACGTCTCGTTGCCCTTATGTCCCTGCGCCCTTATGTCTTGCGCTCTTTTGTCTGCGCCTTTTCGGGTTTCGAGATGGGGTAACCTGGCTGCGTTACCTTACGTTAGGTTTACTTTGAAGGTGGCTTCCATTTTTTGATTTTCCTGGCTAAGCTTGGTGACAAGTTACCCGAGTTACTGCCATAGTAGGGTTTCGAATTAATTTGATGATTCTCTCCACAACATCTAAAAGGCCAGGTTGCTGGTTGGGTTGCCACCGCATCCCTCTCAAGAAAGGAAACACCACGTTGACCCAGAAATCTGGTCACGCGTCAAGGCATGGACTCGAGGTTGAAAGATGAGTGGAAAGATTCAAACCAGGCCATTTGAGAAATGGTAACCGATATCATGCAATAGGGTCCCCTGGCGGTGCGAGAATGTGCAGGCTGGAATCGAATATACTGGGACATGGCCGGTGGCGTAACTACAGTGTCGAGTTTGGGTGGGTGCAAGCTTTGCCGAATTTAATTTTAGGTGAAGACCGAAATAGAGCATTTCTTGACAAGTTCATTTTATGGGGGATTCCATTTCCAGCAAGGGGATTCATATTTGAGCTGCGAAAGGAGCTTTAGGTCCCCCATACCCCGTCAGCTACGCTAATGGACGTCGCCACGGTCTTACTGTTTTATGCGCATCTGTAGCGCCATGCCATACACTGTAAAATATTTTTTGGTTCAGATACAACACATTAAACATGCCGCCGCTCGAAATGCCTCCTTCGAAGGAATTCCGCAGCTTTCTGAGGCGTCAGTTGCCGCAATTGCTCCGTCCTTTGCGATACTTGGGACCGGCCAATGTTGTTTTGGGTGGATTAGTTGCGTACAAACAATACCTGGTCGTGCAGGACCTCCGTTCTTCGATAACAAAGGAGGAAATGCGGTCTTTGTGGAACGAAGCCTCGCGAAGTGTTAGGGATTTGTCCATTAACTAGCGCTTGTTGCTGCTCTGCTTTGGAAACCAGTCGTCAAAGCCGTCTTTTAGCTGGCGCTGTAATTTTGGCCATCTTTTCTGAATTTTACAAAGAAAAGGCAAAAGAGTTTTCTCGATAAACTTCGCATGAGTTGAACCAACAGTTGGCTAAACGTTTCTCGTTCTTGGGCATCCAAAAACGTTTACCCAACTATTGGTCTTCCAATTCGTCTTGTCAACTCTTGGAATCAATAGTGCATTTGGTGCTACTGGGGCTGAACTGACTGCGATGTTGTCTCGATCGCTGCTTAAACCGTGTGTTGTCTTTACCTGAAATCATCGATTTCCAAGTGTGTTTTGTGTTTCTACTTTCTAATAAACTTCAAAAACTTCGCATCGTAGTGGCAATGGGTTGCGTTTGTCATCTTGAAGTTGCGATCAGCGCTTTTGTTGAAGTTGAGTGAAGCTGAAGAATTGCAGTTACGCGTCAGCAAATCGCCTTGGCCAGAAAACAGCGAAGGGCCTTTTTGGTCTTCGAGTCGAGCTGCCCATCTTTCTACCACACACGGCGGAGACTTCACACTGTCTCTTTTACTGCTGAACGTCAAGCAGGTGATGGTATTTGATTTGACCTGACCAAAAATCGAATCTTTTAAGTTTAGTTTTATTGGTAGTTTTAGCGTGAAGTTAATAAGCAGTAATACACGTAAGAAATTGTTCAATGAGTAAGAGACAACAACGCTATGGATGCAGCGAAAGAGCGACGCTCATTTAGTCTGCTACCACCATTGAGTTATGAAACTTTTGACACATTTTTTGAAGCAAAAAAGAATAAAATAAAAATTTGAAGAAAAATGTTGCTATTTTAATTAGAGCGCATGAAATAACTACCACGTGGTTAAAAAAATTGTAAAGGTTAAAAAAATTGTTAAGGTTAAAAAAAAAAGGTAAATGTTAAAAAAAATGTCAAAAGGTGGCGCTAGAACCCAAAATGCATACCACTCATACAAATGTGTTTTACTTCAAAATTTACTCGATAATACAAAAAACACTTCTTTTGGTAAAAAAGACTCAGGCAATTATTTTGGCTGGCTGATGGTGCTATATTTTACGTAGTGATTTCAAGAGGAGCACCAGGGTGGAATACGTCGCTGGTAAGGAGAAAGTGGCGGTGGAAAATTTTTACGATACGAATCTATGCTTTACGCTAACTCACTGGGATATTTGATTTTTGCTTCCAAATGTTGAATGGATAGGTTTGCCTTCCCATATTTTATTTACCTCCCTAAATGGAAAGTTACGGAAGCGCCAAATTTGGCAGGTTTATTGGTTTGACTTTGTCTCGAATTTTCTCGAAAAATTTGCTTCTGTAGAAGACGACATTGTTACTGGTTTATGAATAACGTCATGGGCATCGCGGATAAAAACTTCTATGTTGAACCAAATTTTTTTATTTTTGTTTAAAAGCAATTTTTAATCTAATAAAGCCTCTAGTCTTCTGATGAGAGGCGGCAAAAACAACCTTTAGTCTAGTTTTATGGGAATTGTCGCAGTCGTTGAATCATTAGCTTCTCTCAGCTCTGAACTCTCTATTAAGTTGCACTTTAAAGGTATGTTTACACTGGACGCGAAATAACCAAAATTTGACGACATCGACAACTGGGAGAAAGGTTTTTCATCCGACCGCAAGCTTCGCGAGCGGTTGCTTTGACGAAGACTGAAGGCAAAATCAATGATGATATCTATGGTGACGCTAGTTGTATTAGACTAGATTGGCGTTGATTCCATTCTTCTTGACATATCCGTTCCAGAGTTATTCTACTTCAAACACGGCGTGGGCCCTCCCTAATCCTAATTTTTATTGGCAAGTGGCAACTCTGACGTTGATGACGTCTACAGCGCCATCCCAGTTCTATCCTAAGGTAACGCCGCCATAGGCTAAGCCTTTGAAGCCTTTCAACCTCAAGTTAATATAGATCTCAGTACGCTTGACAACTGCTTTGAGACGTCAGGGTTGCCGATAAAAATTGTAATTTGAAGCCCCCTATTTGGGCCCTAGGTTGCCAACATTCGCTTTGCGTTGTTTGCATCGAGTATAAACGCTCCTTGAATTGTCATTTAGTTAATACAAAAGAATTGCGCTGACATAAAACCAATCCGCATGATTAATGGCACAAGCAAGAATGAAAGACGTACCATGAACAGAATTGGTAACAAAAATATTGCATAAACAAAAATGTGTCTATTGGGATTTTGACCAACGATAGTAAATTTACAACCTTTAAAATCAAGTGCCTAGATAAATTTGCTAGTTTTGTTTTTAGTACTATGTCAAAAAAAATTAATCAGAAGCAACCTTTAGAGGCTTATTGTGGTTAAAAAGTCGTTTTGGCTTGCGAAAACTCAAAGTTGCGATTTTTGTCTGTTGCGAAAATGACGTCATCAATGAACTACTCGACCAAACCGTGGCCTTACCGCAATTAGCACGTAAGGTTTCAGTCAGCTTTTGCATCTCGAAATGCTGTCACTATACGCTTTTTCGCTACTAAATATTACAAATTTCGCTACTACATATTACAAATTGTATTTAACATTCATGTGAAGTAAGAAATCTTGTTAGATTATGTTTTACAAGTGAAGAAGTTGTAACAATACCTGGTAATTCTGTAATCTGCTGCAATAAATAAAAACTATTTGAAGGAAGTTACATTATAACCTTAATGTTATCGAAGTAAGGTAATGTAATAAAAAGGATAATTTGTTGTTCTTGTCATGACTACTGACGAGTAGTAATAGTTAAAAGAATGCCAATTACTCTTAGCCAACAATGTGCTAGACAAGACAGTTTCAGCAGTTTTCATGAGACTGCTATAGGACATGTGTTGCTACACTAATTTTAAATTGCTTCTGGAATTAAACTTATCCGACTTGTAAATTATGGGACGGTAGAGTTTTTTGTTACTTCGACGGACTTACGTACACTTCCCAGTCAAATACCAAACAAGCAAAAAATTACGCTGAAGAAAACCTAAGTCTTAGTCAGTCACAGCTTGAAGCAGTAGCGTAGCCAGGGGGGGCTATAGCCTCCCCCCATTGGCATATCGAACAAAATGCAGAATGAGAAAAACACTACGTTTCTAGCACTTTTGAGACTATTTTATGCACTGAGTGGACTAAATAGTGAATTAAAACATCTTTTAAAGCAAATATTTCGGGGGGGTGATTTGTTAAAAAAAACTAACAAATCAACGAAAAATTTAAAAAATGGTAAAAAATAAGCTATCAAATTTGATCGCAAGTGTAAAAATGCTAAACATAGGTGTCATTAACAAATATACTATAAACTAAGGAATAGGGGGGGGGGGGGGGGGGCTATTCATTATTAGTTAATTATCATTTCTCTCAAATATCTTTTCATTATCTTCCCCCTATTATTTTTCGCTATAAACTGTATACAAAATAGACTACTCCGTGTGAGTTTTATTGAACTATTCGATTTTATAATTTACCAGCATCTAAACAACAGAACTAACATTTTATCATTAGCCACCTCCCAAATAGCCCATTTATGCCACCAGCTTAATCATGTTTGCACTGCCAATTTCTAAGCCACGTTTTAAAAGCATTATTTTTTGTTAAAATAGCCCTAAAATTAAGTTATTTTTGCAAAAAAAATGCAAAATTTTTGAGCACTGAAGACTCCGCCCCCAGACCCCCATTGGCATCCAGCGGCTGACCCCCAAACACAACCCCCCATTGCGAATTTCTGGCTAAGCGCCTGGCTTGAAGCAATACCACAGCAGCGGAATTGAATATAAAAGACTTAATTATTTTTTTTAAGTTAACGTAATGAATTTAATTTAAATTGAAAGCGGAATGTTGCGGAGGCAATAGCTCAGTAGTAGAACGTCGGGTTGGTGATCGAACGGTTGTTGACTTCGGGTTCAATTCCCGCATTGGCTATGCGTCGTCGTGTCTTTGGGAAAGACATGTTACGCCTAATTCCCACTCCGTCGAGCAGTCTATCCGTTGCGGTGGTCCAGCCTGACAAAAGACTTGCAAAAAAAAACCAAAAAAGTCTGCGTTGAAGTGATTAGACAGACGCAGAGTGCCTGGTTCATACGAACGAACGAGTGAAATTTTAAAAAAATTCGACACTCGTCACGTCATGTCAATATAATTTCAAACACTGAAATTTTCTGTTAAAGTGAAGCAATCAGCGTTGCGTCATAACCTTACACTGTTGCAGCGTTATTATGCACTTCGCTAATAGCTCCTCTGGTTTATTAGCGCTGAAGTTCTTAGGGTGTTCTTTACTACTTTTTGACCAAAGTAATTTGCTACTACAGTACATAGTTTATTCTATGATCGTAATATCGCGGAGCTGATAGATCAGTAATACACTGTCTAGTAAGTAGTAACAAACTTTGATTAACAAAACTTGACCAGAAATTTAATTTATATCACTACTGCTAAGGTTATCTGTAATTTTCTATAACATCAGCAATTGGACAAGGCGCTGGTTACACAGGATCTGCTTCTGAGTAGCTGACTGTTAGTGCACAGATGACGTCATTCCACGGTCAGCAAGTTTTTACGCAGAGCGTATTTCAAACCTTAATATCTTCGCCGATTTAGTATAAATTAAAACAAAATTTTCAAAATTTCTTTGTTTACCCGCGTACTATTTAATGATAATCAGAAAATTTGTGTCGCATTTTTCTCGTCGCTTGATATTCATGTCTCTAAAAAAGTTCGCTTGATATCCAATGGCGAGCTGTGTTGGCGCCCAAAACCAAAATCTTTGTAGGGCATCTGAAGCAAGAAGGAAATACAAAAACGTTCCGTAATAAACTAAATTAATCTCAGATTTGGAAAATACCGTAAATGGGATTCGAGCCTTAACCGGTCAGTTAGTCGAGCGGTAACGTGTTTGTCTCTGGAGCAGGAGGTCCGAGGTTCAAATCTCGGACCGGTCAAATCGGACACAGTGTTGCCAACGGCTCGCCACCGCTGCGACGTTTTTTTCAAAAGGAGCTGTATTGCCTGGGCACAATGACGCAGAGGTGGGCCCCGCAAACTCGTTACACGCTTCGGCGTAATACAGCAAGTATAATGAAAGATTTGATTAGATTTGGGATTTGAACCATCGTCTGTAAAAACCCGAGGCACACGTGGAATTGAAGTCGTGGCAGTTCCTTGACTCAAAGCTGGGACCGGACGACAAGTAGCTCTCCGTTGATTCGAAACCGCATGTCGGCTGGTGTTGTAATTCCAGTTCAGATGAAGCTTTTGTGGTATCAAAAAAAGGAGCGACCAAAATGTTGTACGACACTTGGATGGAGAGGGGAAGAGGAGGATTTGAACGACACTTTTAGCAAATCATCAAGGTTGCGTAAAAAATTAATTTTTATGATCGAACATCAGTTTGAAGCAGTGACTAATGTTTTGCTTTTTTTCTACATTTTGACTGTTTCGAAAAATGTTGGTTGTTTGTTCGTCTCTGGAGCAGAAGGTCTGAGGTTCAAATCCCAGGTTGGTTAAATAAGATACAGTTTTTCCAACGGCTCACCACCGCTGCGACATTTTTTCGAAAGAAGCCGTGTTGCCCGCAAGCGCATATGACACAGAGATGGCTCCGCAAACACGTTACATGCTTTGGCGTAATACGGCGAGTATAATGATAGATTTGTTTTGAATACCAATGCAAGGAAAAAATTGATTTGTCAAATATTTCTAAACAAATGTTGCTTGTTACCATAGATACGTTGACTGTGCAGGGACTGAGCGGGCCACTGGATTCGGGTCAAAAGTTGGTCAAAAGAAAACGTCATTTGACATCTGAAAGTTCCAAAATTTTACTTCATAAACTGCGACCAATATCATTAATTACTTCATGGAAGTGGTTGTTACAAAATAGAATGTTGTATAATAAAATTATGTAATCATAGTCCACAAGGGCCGAATTTTTAAAGCAGAAACATTGGGCATGGGCCAATGAATTTATTAAAATTTAAGGAGCCATCGACAAAAGCTTCAATTCAACAAAATATGTCATTAATTTTTCACTATTTGACTAATAGTGCTGCATCTAGAAGCACAAAAAAAGTTGAAAGAATAATCAGCGTATTATCACGTCACTATGGTGACGTAATAAAACGCTGATTAAGTTACTAAGTTGCGGCGGCAATAGGTGGGTGGTAGAGCTGGTAATCGCAAGATTGCTGACCCCTGGTTCGATTCTCGAACTGGCAATGCGTTGTTGTGCACTCGGTATAGACACTTCACGTTTATTTCCCATTGGGACCTAGCAGTCTACCCGCGGTGGTGGCCCAGCCTAACCAAAGGCTCGCAACTAGAACCAAAAATGCGTTGGTATGATGGGACTGGGGCAGAGTGTCTGGTTCACGCGAACGAACGCCACTGAGTGCTTTAAGTCATTCTGCAAATTAGAGTGATCTATTATCGCATTCGTATCTGGGACGGGAGGATTGGGTTCAATTTACAGGTCGACTAAGTTTGAAGCAATGCCGCAAACGGCATGCCACTGCTGCGATATTTGTGCGCAATATCGCAAAGATAGGCCCTGCAAACTCGTTACACGCTTTGGCATGTTTTAGCGAGTGTAAGAATACAATATGCATTTGTTGTGCTTTTTGAAAAACAATTTACTGGTGTATAACAAAGCTATGATATATGTTTACTTAGTATATTCGCCTTCATCGGATGGGCATCCTAAAATCAATATCTTGTCCATCCTAAAACTTGTCCATCCTAAAATATCTTGTTCATCCTAAAACTTGTTTCTAAAAAATGCCTTTTCGTGCTTTAGAAGCTTTAATGAAGCGATACGATTCCCGAGCACAAATTGAAATCCGCCCTGCTGGAATGAAAAAAATTGTGTCAACTTTGACTCTATTAATTTGCAATAAATGCTTTAAACTGAATCGTAAATTTTATTTGGAAATTATTATTCGTAAAGTTTACTCGAAAATTATTGTTTCAGCTTAATTATTTGTTTTGTTTAAACTCATAAGCCAACAAAGTTTCTAGTTATTCATTACCTGGTTCCCAAATCGACTGGTACAGGGCGCCTTTAATTCGCACCGCTAAAAAAATTATAAATAAGCCATTGTCTGTCAACAATTGTAACGCAAACGATTGTTCATCTTTGGGACAAACCAGTTCGAAGAGCATTGCAAATTTTTTTGCGAGATTTAAAAAGTTATTATATTTCATTTAACGTTTTGATTCAATTATGTAAAAAGTTTCTAAACTTTAGATGTGATGAGAGAGAAGAAAAAGATTTTTTTGAGAAAAACTGCGGACAAAATTGCCAAAATTAATTGTATTTTTTTTTCTTAATGTGTTGAAAAATTTAGGATTGTATTCAAAAAAATTTTGAATTCATATTGACTTGCTTTTGATTACGTTTTGAATATAAAATTAGCCCCCCTCCGCTGTTTTTGCTTTTTCTCAGTTTATTTTTCATTCTTGGCATCTTTCATAGCCTTCACGTAATTATTAAAAGCTCAGAGCCTGCTGATCTAGAACAACCCGGGTCGAGAGATCTTGGCTTCTCATTTTTTTCACAATAGAACTTTGCAATTCTCTATCAAATTGAATTATGATTGTGATGCACTTATAGGAACTCCTGCCGCGTTTTTATTTTTGCGTTAATATGCTGTAAGATAGAAATATTAATTATGAAATATTTATTGCTATTTGCACTTTTAGCGTTGTTTAAAGGTAAGACTAAATAACAAAGATTTAAGAATTGTCCTAGTCATAATTGCAACTAATGGTTATTGTGTTTGTTTCAAAATTTGGTAATTTTAGTCCAAATTACAGTAATTATGTAACTAATCAAATTTTTGCCTGATCAAATCATACTGCAGCTCTTATTAAACTATAGTATCAGTAACAGACCACCTCATCATACTGCTAACCGACTAACTTACACCCAACTAGCAAAACAAGTCATAGTAAGCCTCCTTTAAAACAGTGGGTAAAATGATTGTGTCAAAAGACCGCTGTTGAATTAGATTGTGGTAAAAGACACGAAACTCAAATACAAGGCTTGAGAAAGTGTGAAGTGGAATGGTTTGTAGAGGTGGATGCCTCTCATTGAACAATAAAGCAAAAATGTTTGAATTACTAAGAAAAAATGCAAAACATCCGCAGCTTTCACGGAAAATGCGAACGAAATACTCTACTCAATGTTGGCTCCCGCACGTGGAGAGATCTGATTCCCGATTTTCGTCAAAGGGGTGGGCAGCGAAAAAAGAAAAATTTTCTAATAGGCCCCTATCTTTTAGTGCCACCAAACTGTGAACCACAAACTTGATCCTACCCAGGTTAATTACGCTTTGGTTCGTACCGCAGGTTATGGGTACAACCTCGAGGAGTGAAGCGTTCGTCTTTGGAGCGTGAAGTCTGAGTTTTAAATCTCGGACCGGTCAAGTCGGAAATATAGTTGCCAACGGCTCGCCACCACTGCAATATTTCTTCCGAAGAAGCTGAGTTGCCCAGGCGCAATGGCGCGGAGAAGGGCGCCGCAAACTCGTTACCCGCTTCGACGTAATACAACGAGTATAATGAAAGATTTGATTTTGATTTGGCTTGGTTGTTGTCGATGAGTCGGCCCCCATTGTTCGTAGTTCCTACCGGCAATTGTTTAGTATCTGAGTTATTGCTAAGTAAATTTACAGTACCACAAAATGTGATAAATATTTTGATTGAATTTCCGACGCGTCAGGACAGATTCGGCACAGCATATTTAAATTTAGACCCAAAGCGAAAAGCCCGATTTAATGACCTTTGACCCCTTTATCTTTTGCACATGAAAATCTTGAATAACAATTGAATGTTTTTTTGAGCAAAACAAAAACGCAGGCAATACAAAAACAATGGCAAAAATAATTTATCTTGATTACTGAATAAGATGCAAATGACCTGAGATTTACCCTAAATATCGAGAATGGTTGGATGAAAACGCCACGTCAATTATCGGCTATGTGTTTTTGTAACTGACCTCTCTTTGATTCCAGGTTCATTGTCACAATGCCCCAGCGACTGGGTTCAGTACCAGCAAAAATGTTATTATTTCTCCAACGTGGGGTCAATACCCCTCTCGTGGCACGAAGCGCAGTCGAAGTGCGAGTCGTGGCGCGCCAGCCTCGTTGTCATAGAAACAGAAGATGAGAATGTAAGTGTTCACGCACTTTGTGATGTCATAATGTGTTCGCGCTTTGAGGAATGCATTTTGAAATTGTGTTAGTAAATGCTTATTAAGCGGTTTTGATGATGTAGAACAAGAAGTTGTGGCAGATGTAAAAACAGCTGTCTTCTCTAGAAAATCCCATCCAAAAAAGATTAACTCAAATCTTGAATTCAGACAAAAACCCGCTCGTTTATATACTGAAGGTTAGATTCCAAAATAAGCGGTAAGATATTTTACGTATTTTGATATCCTTATCTTTTTTGCACTTCTAATTTTGCGTCACAATTTCGGAATCAGATTATGAGAATCCAGTCACTCACACGGCTTGACGTCATCTTCACCGGGTCTTGATTGAGTTGCGGATCGAATTTCCTGGATTGCTAATTCTGAGTAACTGCTTGTGCCAAAAAAGCTGTGAGGAGCTCCGCCGTGTGTGAAAGACCAGTAGTAGCTAAAGTTGAAGACTAAAAAGACCACTCGGCTGTTTTTTAGAGCAACAAGTTAGTAAAGTACCAGTAACTACGAAGGCCCTGTTAATGAGTAAGCTTCAGCTGTTCTGCTACCTTTGCTTGCTAATGTTATTGTTACTGACTGGTCTTGGTTTGCATTCCAGACTTTCTTGTACAACCAGCTTCCTGAGGTGTCCTACTACTACATCGGTCTGCACGACTTGAACGGGGAGAACCAGTGGCAGTGGGTGGACGGGTCCTCCCTGCAATTTATGTAAGATGCTTTCAGAATGTTAATGGTGCGATTATGACTTTGATCAGCTATGGAAATCGCCTGTTGGTAGCCATTGCTCGATTCAACTAATAATTAGGAAAAAAGCGTCTGCTACTAAATCTACAAGCGAGGGTTCGATTCTCAGTCGGCTCATACTAAAAAACTGGTATTTAAAGTTTTCCTGTTTGACGCTCAACATCGAAAGAAAGTGTGAAGGTTCCCCGGTGTGCTAGACAAACGGGCAGGTGGCAGTTCTACTATAAGACCGCGAAGGTCCATTCGATTGCTGCCTCCTGGCCAATTTAATTTTTGCTTAAAGAAAAAGTTTTTTCCAAGAGAGCAGGACATTTGTTAATTTTTACTTTAAAAGAAGATTTATTTGACATGGACCTATTGCCAAAGTTAGACTCCAATTTATACCTGTTGCAGACTTTGGGGGCAGGGCCAGCCAGACAACTGGCAGGGCGCAATTGGCAGCCAGGAGGACTGTGTGGAGATGGTCCAGGACCAAGGCGGAGCCTGGAATGACTTAGCCTGTTCGCTCCGCCACGACTTCATTTGCGAGCGCGACTTGAACATCGGTAGGTACAGAGTAGGTTAATCGTTAAAAACGTGGGTGTATTTACAAGACTCGTCCACTCTGTGTGTGTAGTGTGTTCATTGAATACACAAACGTCAGCCAAAAGGCACAGAATATTTTATTAATCTAACTGCAACTAAATATCTAAAGTTATTTTTGTCAAAAAAGTAATTACGGCCCAAAATTTCGGGAAAAATCCGAAGAAAGTCATCATATGTCTTCAAATACTACTTCTGGGGACGGGGTACTAAATCGTCCCAAAATTTTGTTTGCAAAGCACATTATTTCCAACATTCTCGATTTTGTTCTTAGAATTTGTTGGACTACAGTATATCATGTATTGCGCATTTTGCCGGACTGCGCTTTTGGATGGTGAGTTTTTTTTCGAGTTCTGGGGGTTGTTATGCAATACATTGGAATAGAGTTACGATGCTTTAAACCCTTTTAAACAAACAAACCTTACGATGACGTAACTGTTACGAAACGTTGCATAATGTGGTCTTTGAGGAGCTGTGGCTTTTTTCTTTTGCAAGAATCAAAAATAGGATTTTTAAAACCTAGTGCAATTTTAGCATAATTTATAAAACTAGTTCCGGTAGCTGGCGCTGGTAAGCAAAAGATATTTGTTGTCAGAGCCTTTCCCTAATTGTCGGGAGGAAGAAGGATGGGAGGAATTCGACCAGCGTTGTTACAAGGTGTTCTCCAACCCCCTCCCGTGGTCTGGGGCAGAAGCATCCTGCGTTAGTGAGGGTGGCAATCTGGTGGCGATTACTGGAGACACGGAGCAACTTTACGTTGCTGGGAAAGTGAATGAGTGGGCGACCTACATGTGGATTGGATTGTCTAGCGTGGTGAGTGACTCCGTACGTGATGAGTGACTCCGTATTATTGAAGCGGATTAGTTTTGTTTATATTTTTGTAGTTTTGAGTTGGGCGGAGCCAATTAATCGGCATCGGCAAGATCTGAAATTTTTTGGAAATCTTCATTGGCATCGGTAAAGTTTGGCCGATACTTACCAAATCTTTAAACATAACAATCTTGCTAATTTTTCCCGTTAAATAGTTTTATATTTGATTTTTTTTTACCAGCCAAAAACGATTTTCTTTTTACGATTTCTAGCGTTGACACTCAATGAATGTTGAAAAAAAAACAAAAAAAACAAGAAAAACAAATCGTTAGAGAAAGGAACTAAGAAGATTATTCTTTGCAAGATACCAGCATATAGTTTTGCTCAGAAGCTTACCGCGCTCACGATGCTTTGATTGTAAAACAGTTGCAGTGCTCTGAATGCAGCGAACGGCGATCTGTGTTAACACCAGCTCGTTCTTTGCGAAGCATCGTCACTAATGTGAACATGGCTATACTTATAATAACTTTGTCCTAGGTATGTTATTGCTTAATCACGAATCGGAATCGTCATGGGTGTTGGAATTGGCATTTTAACAAGAATCGGTATCTGCAAAAATTTTGGTATCGGTACATCCGTAGCTTTGATTTCGTTGCCTTAAATTAGTGAAACTTGGTTTATCGAACAATGTCGTTACAAAGTTCGCTGGTTTGGGTTCGACTATGGACCATTTTTGCACACAAAGTTTGTCGAATTTTAGATAAAAACAAACTTACAAAATTATTTTATCAGACATAGCACAGGTTTCGAAAGTCTCGGTAGTCCTTCAACAAGGAGCAGATGTTAGACCTCTCCATAGCTGTTTCATACGAACATGTTGGTCATAAACATGTTCGAAATACTGTGGGCAGTGTATTTGAATCGCCATTACTGCACCATTTTAATCAAAATGAAAAAAAAAATATAACATGTTCAAAATACTGTGGGCAGTGTATTTGAATCGCCATTACTGCACCATCTTAATCAAAATGAAAAAAAACAACAATGTAAAACCTTAGCTGAGATAACCAAAACCATTACTGCATCAGCAATTAAGTGTGATTTTGTTTTGGGTTAGAAATGCTGAAGTCTAAAACTAAACAAAAATATTTTGAAGGAGCTGGGTTGTGGTACTGTAAGTTTGTACCTGATTATTTGTTAATAAACAAGGCGTTTGGTGCCCAAATCCGTAGTAAACGCCGAATTCCACACTGGTCGTGCTTTGACCTTGCTGCGCACCTGTTAATTATAAACCAAATGCAGCCATTGACCTAATGATGTTGATTGTTACGAAACCATGCTTGCATAACGGGCACACTGGACAGTTGCATAACAATCAAGAATCTCGTTAAACGGTTTTATTTTTTATTTCAGTTTTTATTAAAATTTTGCGTTTGCTTTTTTAGGATTCGTCATCGTCAACCAACCTCCACTGGAGTAATGGGGCGGACCCAGACCCAGGGTTCTCCAACTGGGGGGCTAACGAACCAAACTACAACCAAAGCCCCACAGCAACCAACTGCGCAGGGATAGACCCCAGCATTGCAACAAGTGAGGCTCGTTACCGGTGATTTGGTTTCGCGAATTAAGCGTCTGCTACTAAAACGGTAGACTCGGATTCGATTCCCAGTCGGGTGACGAGAAAGATTTTAAAAATTATTATTTACAACTTTCCTGCTTAAACGAATGACAGGATATCACTGCCATATTTCAATTAGAACGTTTCGGTTCTCATCTGGTGCCTAGTAAGTAGTAGCGCAGCTACATAGCGATGTTCAGAGATGTTCATTAAATTAAGCACGTTACTGGGAGAAACCGAAAACTTTTGGGTCTACGATATTCGGAGCAGACTTCGATAAACTTTGTTGTTTTCCAGACGGGCCGTGGAGCATCAAGCGGTGCGGGGACGCCCACGCTTACATGTGCGAGACCGGTCTCACAGGTACAAGGATTATCATTTAGGTCAATGGGCACTTATCGGTAATCGTATGTGACAATAAACGCTTGGTCCGATCAAAATGCTTGTAGTTTCTTCTCAATTTTGATGTTTGCAGTGTATGTTTTAGTCGAAAAATGCGATTTCTACAAGTTTTTTCTGTTTTCTCTCTGTACAGTATATACAGCACAGAATCATAGCAACTATTACGTGCTTTATAAACTGTTTAGAAACACCAATTTTGAATAATTCAAACTATGAAAATAAGGACTGTTTAAAGGATACTGAAAAGTGCTTACAATTGTGGAGTACCATCAATACATTAGTTCCAGCTCTTGATTGAATTCTTTGCAAAATTGCATTGCAAAGACCAGATTGCAAATCCCCAGTTTCGGGAATTATCAATTTAGTTTTATTCTGTATGACTTTGCAGGATCATGCGCCCCGGGGTGGTATTACTACAAGGACAACTGCTACTTCCAGGCCTCCACCCAACAGCTATGGACAAGTTGGGTTGGGGCGAAAGCCTACTGTGAGGTGGTCGGCGCTTCCCTGGTCAAGGTTGACAAGTGAGTGGATGCGTTTCTGGCCTCTTTCGGTGAATGGGGCTTTAGATGAAAGAGAAGATTGGAAGATTGGTCTTCTGAAAAGCTCTGTTGTAGGGAGGTCCAAAATGATATAAATCGGGCCCTGCTCGGAAAAGGCGCTGCTTAAAGGTCACCTCTAATGCCTGCTGCATTATCGTTAAGGGGCAGCCCACACTATCTTTTCAATGGTAAAGTCTAATTACCAGGGCAGTATTTCCTAAGGACATATAAGCAAGCAGATCTACTTGTTTAACCCGATTTAAGAAACCAGTTTCCGCATTTTTTGTCGCATTAGAATGGTTTTGGTAACCATCACTGACTTGAAAGTGATCACGGAACCAGAGTTCAAACCTTGGCCTAATTATTTGGTGCGGCTAGCATAAATAGCCCTCGACTGTAGTTGCAGTTTATTCCTGCACCTTTATTTCATAACTGTAGTTTTTTGCCTTACAATTGCACCATTTTGACGTGTGAATCTTGCAGTCCTGACAAACAAGAATACATCAACTCGCGACTGCCCGACATTGCGGACGGCGGATCGCTGGATGTGTGGATTGGAGCATCCGATTCGGAGTCTGACGGAGTGTTTGTGTGGACGGACGGTACGACCGCAACGGAGGCCTCCTACACCTACTGGCAATCCAATCAACCGCGAAACAGACCAGTAAATAATAATGGATGATTTGTCGCATCTATACATTATCTTCCGATTACGAGAAAACGACGGCGGCATCTATGAAATATCCTGAGAACGAATTTCCTTCCGCTTAATAAAAGTTGCTATGGTCTAAGTTCACAGTTTAATTTTTGTCTTCTTTCAGTGAAATTTGCTGCTCGCTCGAAGCCACCAAGCAGAGATAATTTTCGTAGAGTGCTTTATTCAAGATTACAACAACGTGACCAGGGCGGGAAGTGAACCAAGAACATGCGATCAGAGTCATGATAAAACGACGATTTAACTTTTTCTTTTTTCACGCTGATTCGAACAAAATATTGATCTTTTGATTGCGAAGTTTAAAGTTTCAAACAAAATCGATCCCATAGCTCTGGAAACCTTCCGTGGTGTGACATTCTGAACATTTTATTTCAATACTATTATTTGCAATTTTTTTTATTCGCTTTTTGATTTTTTTGTGAAATGTTTTTATTGGCCGACTCGCAAGTCGTGGTCAATCATCCGTAATGTCAAATCATGCGTTGCATGGAAGTTTGTAGCTACTAGCTATAAGTTGTGATTGTGTTTTAGGACGCCTGGGACTGCGCTCAGATCTTCACCGGATCCTCCTGGGGAGGTTGGGAGGTAGACGATTGCTACAAACAGCAGGCATTCATCTGCGAAATCCCTCCAGGGATGGACGTCAAGCCAAACAACCCCATCGGACGTAAGCTGGCTTCTGTTTGAGTTTATTAACAACAAATTTTCATCAACGTGGAGAAGCTTGACATCTCTTTTTAACTCCACGCAATGAAAGATTAATGACAGTTTTTCAACGGAGGTCAGGCTCCGATTAAGAAAAAATTTGCCAGCCATTTTTCTATGGACACAATGGCGCACCTTAATATTTATTCTCCGGTGGGCACAATAATGCACCTTCAAAGTTTCTTTTGTTTATTTACCGTAACTATTTGAGGGGCTGCTGTAAATTTGCTTCTTTCCATCTGCTAAAAATTCACGCTGAAATAGGCAGGTAAAATTTTTCAACATAGTCTTATCTGATTTAACCGAAGAAATCTGTCTCCATCAGTCGTAAGTGAATTATTGGTCCTAATTTCCGAAGTACGTAAAACATCTATCAACACAAGTATAGTAGAAACAACTTACAACATTAAAAAATAATGTGCTGAGAAATTTAACGATAAGCTGCAAATAGCTAGTAACACAAAATAAGAACCAAAGTCTTAAGCTGTTTGAATCTAAAATCAGCATCATTTGCAGTTTTGAGAAAGGGTTTTCAGAATGCTTATAATCAAGACAATGGTAAACTCACATAATATCGATCATAATACCGAACCGTCCTACAAGCCGACGACAATGACGCAACAGTTCAGCGGATTCGCATTATTTTTCAGCTGGCCCCACTGGGTGCGACCCGGGGTGGCTATACTACGGCGGGCACTGCTACTACTTCGAATATTTGAAGGAGATCACGTGGCAGCAGGCGGAGGATGATTGCATCAGGTATGGAGCTCATCTCGTCAGCATCATCAGTGGGGAGGAGAACGCCTTCGTTACTGGTGAGTTCTGCTGGTTTATTACAACAAGAGTCTGACTAGAAATGTGTTTAACACACGGCACTAATTTTGCCCATTTGACATTATTAGATTGAATCCGATCTTCTTGCATGGCAGGTCCTTATAACCTCGAAGTCTTGGTATCACATTTTGTCTTACGTCCCTCTTCAATGCAATCCTGGCACTTGAACCTCCCCACCTGCTGCATTGGTGCCCCGTTCATATGCAACAAGCACTGATCAATTTCTCGAAAGAAAAAGTCAGGGAAGGTTAAATAAATCAATTGTTATTTTACAGGTCACATGTCCGGGAGTTCATGGCTGGGCGCCCATGACAACCAAGGGGAAGGGAGGTTTGAATGGACGGACAGGATGCCTTTTGTGAGTGCAATATTTATTTTTGTTTGGTTATCTATATAATGCAAATTGCTGTAATCTACAGATAAGAAGCCTTTATACAGCCTGCTTCATTTTCACGGGATCCTCGGAAGGTAATCTTAGAATAAGATTACTAAGGTTACCCCTGGAGGATCCTCTGGTGGTGAAACAGGTTGTAGGGGTTTCCTATCTCATAGTTTACTGGAATTTGTATTTTTCTGCTTTGAATTTTTCATTGAGCTTTCTTTTGACGGTAACGTCAAATCCGCCATAATTGAATCTTTTACAAACTAAACCAATATTTTTCATTATGCTAGAGTTTAAATGTTCCGACATCCCATACTTCGGTGTAGCAGAAAAAACGATACTGCTTTCAAAAATCGTATTCATTTTATTTTTCGATTAGAACTTTACGAACTGGTACCCGGGGGAGCCGAACAACAACGACGGGACCGGAGACTGCGTCCAACTGTGGATGGATGCGGGGTACATGTGGGACGACGTTGGATGTGACCAGAAGAAGGGGTACGCGTGCAAAGCAGTGCCGCATGGTGAGTCGCATGACGTGTCAATAGTGACGTATTTAGCATTATAAGAAGATGTAAGCAATACTTTGCCTGGAAAATTCTGTGTCCTTACTCAAAATCATAATTCTCATAAAAAGAAATTAAAAACCATATAGATCACCCCATAAGAAGTGCTACAGGCTTTTCGTGATACTGCATATAGCTTACCCTTAAAAACTTACTGCTCAAAATTGGTTTTATTGAAGAAGTGAGAACTACTTGAGGTAATAAAGCAGTGCCCCAAATATTTTTCCACAATTCCCTTTATTCGCTAAAATACGATTTAAATGCGTCTGACTCTATACCATTGGCAACTCTGCATTTCGCAATTTTGTGGTTTTACAAAAGGCAGGTTTTGAACTCGCAGACTAGGAAAGGGGATGTTCGATGAGAAAGGTAATAGCCTACTGTACGATTCTGCTTTAGCCAGCGATTCCAATTCAAACTAAGTTAATTAGTGACATTATATGTGTGATATAATCAACTTATTTGAAATTAGAATCCGTTTTGATGACGTTTTTAGCCTATGAAAGACAGGAAAATTTGAAGCTAAAAGCCATCATACTGTGTAGATCAGTACTGGTAGCCTAGGTCTACAGGTACCAGCAACAGTAGTCAAGTTTTCAATATGGTTAGGCTACTCACTGCTACCAGTTGGTGAACACGTTTCTTAGTTTGCGAGAAATTTTGCAAAATCTGCTTTTTGTAATGTCACGATATTGTGAAACGCAGATTTGCCATGGTATGGAGTCAAACGGATTAAATCGTATTTTAGCGAATAAGGGTAATTGTGAAAATAGGTTTGGGGCACCTCTTTCTTACCTCATGTAGTTTTTATTTCTTCAATAAAACCGATTTTGAGCTGTATCGCTTTGAAAACATTAACTAACAAAACAGCTCTTTTTGACTTCTCTTTGTGAATAAATTTTCTGATCGAATGGAATGGATTATGAGAATGTCAGTAATGGAAATTGTATTCAATGTCATTGGTTTAAATTTTACGCTGCTACGAGCACAACTGCCAATCAGGCACACCACGGCATCTGTCTAGCCTTGGGTTTCATGAGCGTTTATTGTTGTAATTTTGACAATGCTTTTGAAGACTTTTTGTTCAAAACGAAGCAACTTCTTGTCGTATTTAACTAAAAAAGTCCAACTTGTTTTAAATATTAACTTACCGTGAAACTCTATCCCACATTGATCACCCAACAGACTTTGTGCCGTTGTGTTGTTTTGAAATATCTGTTTTTATTTGAAAAAAATTTCAGAATGCGATCAGGCTTTGGGAATGGAAAAACGAGTTATTCCCGATTATGACATCACTGCATCATCACAGTGGAATGAAAACCACGCCCCTTATCATGGCAGGCTAAACAACCACAAATCAGGGGATATGATTGGGGCTTGGGTCCCAGAAAAACAAGGAGGTAAGAGTATGCTGTAAGTGTGTGACTTATTTTGAGAAAAAATAGTGTGAAACTGAACGTGAACCAATTTTAGCTAGTTTGTTGCTGCCGCGTTGCAGGCCATCGATATTTAAGCAATGAGTCGTTACGTTTTTTTGGAGCGATGCTCTTCAGCGGCAGAATTTTTACTAGCGGTAACTGATGGGTAAGGAAGATGATGATTTTATGACGCTATAAAATTCCTTTATACTTTCTCAGTCAAATCAGCTCTGACAATGAGATAAGTTAATTTGCAAAACAGCGTCAACATCGAACAGAATCGTCAGCAGTTTCTCATTTTTGTTCTATGCAAAAATCATTTTGCAGTGAAGTTTGCTTTTGAAAATTTTTATTGCAGCTGACAACTGCTTTGTTTTCAGACAATTTTGCTCCAGGAGGCACAGATTGGATTCAAGTCCATTTGGTCCCGGAGCGCACAGTGACCGGGATCACCACCCAAGGCCGCCCTGCCGACTTCAACCAGTACGTCAAATCCTACATCATCAAATACTCGAACGATGGAGTAAACTTCCAACAAATTGGAGGGGTGGGGCTTTGCTTGATTTGTTGCTGCTTTTGTATTTTCACTTTTTTGGCGACTACTGTATTGAACAAAAACTGCGCAAAAATGTGTATAATACATTGTATGATATGAAATAAGGCAAATTTATACACTAATTTTCATAGAAAAAAATACTTCGGGTTTGCAGAAAAAAATTGTTTGCGATTTTAGCTCTCTAAGTAATTTGTCGAAAAAATGCACAAGGAAAACCGTATTTAATCTTTCCAGACTTTTTTTGGAAATACTGACACTTACACACCTGTCACCAATCGCCTCCCCCAGTCGATCGTGACGTCATACATTCGATTGTACCCGATGTCCTGGCAAGAATCCCCCACGCTTCGAATGGAGATTTTGGGATGCAACAGCGAAGGAGCGGATCTGGCCACTCCATCGCCAGATGGAGGTAACGGATCGTGCTTGATCTTGAAATATGAACTTGAAATTGGTTAATGCTTTTTTCTGACGACCTCTCAGATTCAATTTATGATATATATATCCTTTATTTTGTCAGAATGCACATCTGTAGCTGTGAACGAGCGTCTGGACTGCGGCTACCCTGGTATAAACGGGCAGGAATGCCTGAACAAAGGGTGCTGCTGGGACAAAACCCAACCCGCAATCTGGTGCTTCTACAAGAAAGGTGCGTGTTTGGCTTGAAATTGCTACTGAGGTTATATTTAGGGACGAAAAATAAAAAAATAAGATAGGCCTACAAAACTACGTAAATCTTTGAAAAAATTACCTTGCTTGTTTCCCCCCCCCCCAGAAACATAAAAATTAAAAATCCTATCAAGACTCAACAGCCTGTTTCACCTATACAATTGGATCACCAAGTGTAGCCTCTAATTTTATGGCTTTTCATTTTTGTGATAATCCCTGATTCTCACTTGAACCCAGCGTCATTGATTTTTTTTTTTTGAATCCTGATAACAATTGCGATTAATTGTTGCGATAGTGACAGTAGTGATACTCTTTTGCGTAATTATATTGGGGCTACAAAAGTGCAATAGCCAGATTTGAATCCTATATACTGACGTAATTGAGTTTTTTTTATATTTGTTCTGCCATTTTATATCCTCCCAGGCGACTACGACACCCGGTGTGGTAAGGACTGGTCATTCGATCCCGGCGGCCAGTTTCTGTGCTACCACTTCAACGACTTGAAGAAGCGAACTTGGAGCCAGGCCAGAGAATACTGCATCTCAATGGGGGGAGACCTGCTCAGTATTAACTCACAGTAAGCAATATATTGAAAAGACTGATTTTGAACAAATGTTCCACTTCGTCTGTTTATTACTGAAAGCACGTGAATTACAAAGTAAATAAATAAATACAAAAAACAAGAAAAATACTTATGGAGGTGATTTTGAACAACTTATAAACATGACTTTGCAAAATCGACGGCGGCATAGGGAATTGAACTATATCGCTCTAGAAAGTTAAAGTTAAAGTCTGATTTCATTAGTATCAGCCCTATTAGCTATTGATTAGTGAGATTGGGCTTTGATTATGAGTCTGGGTTCGATTCCAGCCAAAAACACCATTTGCTTTCGATTGGAAAGGACGTTTGAAATTTGAAGTCCAGTGCAGATATGCGTTTGAATGGTTGGACATACCGAGTTCCAGCAGCATTCAATCTCGGTTCGAGCCTCAGCTGAAGAATCAAATAAACATCGGGTGGAAAAATGTTATTCCTTATTACAGACACGAGCAAGCTTACGTTACTGCTCACGTGTCCAGCCTCGTTCTCACCAATTCGCTGTGGATAGGCGTGAACAATTTAGACGCCGAGAGTGGTTGGAAGTGGTCAAACGGCGCGGCGTACAACTTTGTTAACTGGAATACCGGTGAGAGTTATGGAAGTTATGCGTGGAGTTGGAGAAGATGGGTTCGAATCTCGCATGCAATTAACATTCATCGATATAATACTTAATTTTCTAAACTTAATTCAACCTAAAAAAATCATCTTTATCGATACTGTGGCGCCATAACTAAAAGTTTTTTTTCAATTCACTTTTCTTTTGCATCTTGCGTGTGGCAATCACACGCGGAAGGTCATCGTGCATCAACCAGAATGTTGTCTGTTTGTCAATATTGATCGTATTCTTTCAGCTCCATTTGGAGGTTGATGTTTGGTGCAGTGGTTGATCGGATGGTCTTCAGTTTTTTTTCCTGCACAACTGGGGGCACACCACGGACTGGTAAAAAAACAAAAAAAAAAAACAACACAATAACACCGAGACATAAGCGCAATGGATTAGCACACTACGCAAGTATTTTAGGCGATTGAAGATTGTAGCTCTTCGGGACAGAGCTGATACAGGAAGAAAGTTTTGAAGGGGTAATAACAACTTTTGAGAGGTGGTAACCGGTGTTGCGCCGACTTAGTTTTATGTAATGTAACAAAAAAACGTTTTGTTTTAAATTTCTATCCATCTTCAGGCGAGCCGAACGGCTACGATAACGATGAGAACTGCGTGGAGATGTACACGTCCAACGGGAAGTGGAATGACGTGGCATGCAACCAGGAGTTTGGGATCGCCTGCAAGAAGATTGCCGACACCGCCCCACCTGATGTGTCAGGAAATGGTAAAGTTTGTTGCTTTCAAACCATTATGATTGTTGTAATAATGTTTGTTGTTGCTAGTTTAGTTAAACGTTCTTAATGTGTGGCATCATCAGGAACATAATGCGACTACAAAAGTCACAACATCACCAGAAAGGATTATTCAGTAATTTTATATTTCGGACTTACTTAAACGATGGCAAACCAATTAATTCTTCGCACTTCCTGCTGCTTGTAGGATACTTACTATCTGAGTAAAAACTTTTTTTTACTACTCGCTAATAACTGTTTCATCACTATCTTCTTCAGGCAACATCGCACTAAACATCTGCGAAGGGGAAACCGCTACGTTAGCGTGCACCGGGAACACCGTCATCGTCGTGCACCACGCCATATATGGAAGGACGGACGATTTCACGTGAGGCCGATTTGCATTGTGACGTTCCAGTCAATTACAATCAATGCTCTTTACTTGCAGTACAACTGGTTACAACCATTGTACTGAAGATGATACACAGTCAAAGTTTTGGGCATTTAAAAAAAAAAATTTTACCGCTGTTGCTGACACTTTTGTATATTGTAGAACTGTAATTACCGGCTAGTTGGTCGAGCGGTAAGGCGTTCGCCTCTGGCACGGGAGATCTGAGGTTCGAATCTAGGGCCGGCCAAAGCAAACACAATGTTGCCCACGGCTCGCCTCGGTTGCGACATTTTTTCGAAAGAAGCTGTGTTGCGCGGGTGCAATGTCGAGGAAATGAATTTTGCAAACTTGTTACGTGCTTCTGCGTAATACAGCGAGTATATAATGAAACATTGATCGTACAGCTGTAATGTCAATTAGTATGCTATATGAATAATGCACTTTTCCGTAGCGCTTGAAAGCAACTTTGAAGCATTGGCGCGGCAGCTTTGAAAGATTTGTTAAGCAAATAATAGCCTAAGCAATTTTCAAGATATTTTGTTTGCTTTAAAGACGTTTCGGTTGGTGACGCTAAACATTAACAATTTTAATCAAGTAGTAGATTGATAATACTTAGAGATGCTAGCTGAAACGTCTCTGAAATAAATAAAATATGTAGAAGCATCTTGTCTGGACTGTTAGTTTCTCCTGCTATAGTTTGTCCAAAAAGCTGAAAGTTTTTAAAAGGAACAACATAGGAATATAGAATCTGAACAGCGGAAAAGGGAATCGAAATGAGCTAATGGGCACTGGGCAGAGACAAAAAATAAACTGGGATCAATTGAATTAAGCGGACAAACTAAAAACTTTTTTTAGGGGTAGGGCTAGCGGTTTTCTATTTTTCTTTACATTTTGCATTAGACTCCTTCAATACCTGCACCGTATTGTTTCACAAATTGGCTTTGATTATTACCGATTCGACTTGTTTACAACAGATGTGGGGAAGGCAATTTGATTCCTGAAGGTGGTTGCGTCGCTGAGAACTCGCTCGACATCGTGTCCGCGAAGTGTAACAATCTGGACAGGTGCGACATCGCGGCGACCAATGAAATCTTTGGTGACCCCTGCCACGAAACTTACAAATACCTGAACGTCATTTATTCGTGCGAAAGCAAAAGTAAGAAGAAGCGTACTTCCAAGCGTTTTTACAGTTGTACAGTTATATCACAAGGAAACGTTGTTTACAGCAGTGGTCGGCTACCACCGGTCCGCGGACTGGTGCGTGGACTGGTGCCAGTCCGTGGAGAGTTGGTTACCGGGCCGTATACTTTTCCCGGATAAATACTTTGGAATGCGTTTGGACATATTATGGAAAAAAGATTTGATTACACGAGTTTTAACTAGTTATGATGATTGATGAAATAATTCCAGTTTACAGAAAGTGGTATATTGCTAAACATTTGTGTTTATTTTTGAAAGCCGGTCCGCTAGAATTTTTCGGTTTTTAACCGGTCCGCATTATAAAAAAGGTTGCCGACCCCTGGTTTACAGGGATTAACTAGCTCGGCTAGAAAAAAATTTAAACCGATGTTTTTCTGAAAAATAAAACAAAGTAAGTGAAACGCTTACTTTTTTGACGTTTCCTGGCTATTTCATCAGGCTTTTTCTCAACCTTTTTTCTCAACCTTCCCCTTCCTCATTCTCACCCTGGGGAAATTTTTCTCAACCCAATAAAGCGCAGCAACCATAAACACACTATTTTTTCAACAGTTAAATAGATGTTACTAACTTTTTCACGAGCCTCCGGAGCCATCAGGTTCAAAACTTGCAGCCCTTGCATTTCTTTATGCAATTCTAAGTTAGTAAAAAAAGCCGTAAATATTCCTGGGATCTAAAATTTCCATCGAAAGGAGATATGTATACATAATGGCTAACAGTAGTTGTTGACCTCAGACAACGTGAAATGCTATTATTAGCACTATAAGACTACCCAATATTAAAATATGTTGCCTTTTGCCCGTGCCATTTCAGTTTTCGCATGTTTATTCATATTGAATTGACTTTGCAAAATGGCGCTTACTTAAATCATTTTCGTAAATGCTTAAAAAGGCCTAAGTTCTTCAAAAATTTGGGTTATTTTGATTCAAATTACCTTCTGCTGTAACGTGGCTCTTTATCGATGTTGAAGCGTTTTGGCCGACGCAGTAGCAGATGTGAGTTTGGTTTGATTTGTGCTAATGCTTTTTAACTTCTTGTCTCAGGTTGTTATGACCAGCTGGGAGTCGAAAACGGAACCGTGACTGACGCTCAGATGTCCGCTTCCTCATCTACGGACAACAGCCACAAAGCCACGGACGGGAGATTGAACGGACAGAGTGGGTGGAAGTCCAATGAAAACTCTGGTACGTTTTTTTTTCACAAATGTTGTGATTTTTTTTCACAAATACGTTACGATTTTGACCTCAAATCGAAAAATTTTAATCATAAAAAAAAGTTATTCATTTATTGAAAAAAACTGAGCATGTATTCCATACACATCACTATGATGTCATTATGGACTTTGTGTATAGGCGCGTGGATCCAGGTGACCTTCCCCCAGAAGATCCGCATCAGCGGAGTCATCACACAGGGCATCAAGGACTCGTCAATGTACGTGACCAAGTTCAAGATCGCCTTCGCGAACGACGACACCTTCACACAATGGACCGACTACACGGACTTCGACAAGAACGTGGTAGGTCAGATTTTGAAACGGGGCGGTCAAGTTTTAGTGTTGGTCAAGCTTGAGTTTCACAGCTGCTTGGTGACTGCGGCGTAGCCTCAGTTGTTAGAGCATCAAGTAGGTGATCATAAGATCCTGGTTCCATTCCTGAACTGGGTAGTCATTAAGGTGTACGCTTAACGATTTTTCTAGCGACTACCGAGGCTAATAAATCTACGAAAACGGTTATATCAAGGCTATGAGTAGGCTTTCACTACGTCCCCAAGCTCTGCGGAACCAGCATTAGGTTTTTCACTTTTCCAGGTCATGTTTGATGGCAACACAGACTCGAACACAGCGAAGCGATCAGTACTCGCTGAACACGTATTCACATCCGGAATACGAATCTATCCACTGGAGTGGGAGGGAGAAATGGTCGGAATGAGAATCGAACTCACTGGATGCAATCCTTTACGTAAGTGGCCGACTGATTTCGGAATGTCTTTTTTTTACTTTTCTATTAGAACAACCATTCAACTGATGCTCGCATGCTTTTTTAACATTTTGATTTAGTTGGTTACGAAACTAATTTTTTGTACTTTTCTGCTGCATCATCCTCTTGTTTGTGTGAAAAAATTTTTGTATGAAGCAATTTCTTGTGGAGTTGCGAATATTCTATCATGGTTTGTTGTAACTGCTCCAATCTTGAGCTTTGGCAATGGTAGTTTTTAACCCATAAATTAATACAACCGTCCCAAAAATTATAGTAACGTCATTCCATACGCTGTTATTCTAGCCACTCCAGAGTCATCATTAAAACCCACATTACGTTTGCTGTTTTTTTCGTTACGTTTGCATGACGTCATAATAATGCTAATGTCACGTATCTTCTCAGGTGCTCTTGGTTGTGGCGAGATTGGTGACGTAATATTGACGGTTGATGAAGGAGAAATCGTCCAAGCGGAGTGCCCCGGATTTTGTCCCTTCCTCGTGGACAACGTAGAGGTTTACGGGACCAACATCTATGCAGGGGTGAGCCTTGATTGAGTTTTGTTGGCGCCTTTTGGCGCCTTTACGTTGTTTTTGATATAAGTGAAACGGATCGATAAAAGAGCGCTATCCGAAAACTAAGAATTGCAGCAATGTTACAATTGTTACGTAACCTTAATGCGTTCTATTTTCCACTTAATTACTGTTTAAGTTTTGTTTTACTTTTATAGGACGTGAGTTTAATAAATAACCAAAAGTTTGATCTTGTAAACGTCTTAAGGCCTGGAGCATGGAAACTGGGTATTATGTGCAACATTTTTGTGAAATTTGGAAAGTTTTTTTGCAAAAATTACACCATTTTCAAAACTGAAAACAGATCAGCATGCTCAAAAAACTCCCCATCTTTGCAACCTCTTCCCTATGATTTTGACACTTAATTGTCGATTTATAACTAACTTAATCTTACTTCACAGAACTCTCAAATATGCAACGCTGCCGTACACGCCGGTGTGATAATTGATCGCTTTGGGGGTCCGGTTACGATGATCAGGAAGCCTTCCCAGAGCGCCTACCAGGGTTCGGTCAAGAACGCCCTGACCTCGTTCGATCAGAAGCAAGTGAAGCAGCGAATCGCTTTAGGAGCTGCATTTTATAGCAAATGCTGCAAATGTTATTTAGATTCCATTCGAATGAGATAACTGAGGATGGCCCACTTGAGTCGAATTCAATTTTTTTGTCTCAAAAAATAAAAATTTAGTTTCTAATCTGTAAATTAATGCTGGTTGATTTGAAACCTTGTACAAGAGGGGTCCTATTTATTAAGTTGATACTGAAAAGTTTTACGTGCTGTCCTGGTTCTGTATTTCGTTAATCATTTTACCTTTGAAATGGTTTAGTTCATTTTTTTCACACCGATTCACATTTGATCAGTGTAAAGTGTGAAAGAGTAAAAAAGTGTGTAAAGTACGTGTTATTAGTACACAAAGTTCGCAAGAACTCAATTTGCGTCACGCATTACGTTGCAAATTATGACTGCAGGCAATGATTGTGTTGGCCATCACCATTTATCTTTTGAACTACTTAGCAGCTAAACCTTTTCGAAGACCCATTTTTTGTTTTTTTATTGATTTAGATTTGGATCTAAATTTTGCCCTGACTTTGGACCACCATAAAATTTCACTGGAAGTAGAAGCCAAATTTAACCCCCGGTGTTTAAGATAGTGTAGCGTACTTTAGTTGCACTGAAGGCAACATAAATTTACATCAACTTTTTTTTACCAGTTACTACCCGGTCGCTTTTGCGTTCACGAGCAACGAGAAGAATTGTCAAGCGGGGTGGGTTCCCTACCTAAGCCACTGCTATTATTTGTCAGGTTGGTGACTGTGTGCTGCTCTATTTTTATTCACCAAGTTGGCTTCGCCAAAAGACAGCGAAGAGACTTTTTTTTATCTCTAAGTCAGGGTGCCTCCTGCCCACCTGACTGCTATATACTGTAGAGGTTTCAAACCGTTTTTCAAAAATTTTATCAGGTTTCGATCATTTACTGGTAGGTAAACACTAACGACAGGCACAAGATGCAAGTATCGTATATTTCAAGTTAGTTTCTTTTCTTTTTTACTCAAAATCTTTTTGAATAATTTTTTTTGTTTAAATCTTTTTTTTTTCATTGAATAACTTTTGAACTGTTAAAATTTCTCCAGATTATTCGCTAACATGGACTGAGAGCGAGGCTGTATGTGTGGCGGAAGGGGGCCACCTAGCGTCCATCTACGACGAGGTGGAGCAGGACTTCATTCTGCAACTGGTCCACCGGTACCAGTTCCGCAACGTGTGGATCGGTCTCAATGAGCTGAGGACTGTGAACACGTACGAGTGGACTGACGGGGAGCCGGTAGGAGGCGCTAGGCGTTAAGTCTGAGTCTAAATTAAAAATTGATTTAGAAAGCGCCAGATGTGTGCACTGTACAGTGAATTGTGTTATGATTATGTTTTGTCACTGAAGATCATTTTTTCATTCTTTGACTGGCCGTATTTTGCAGTCCATAGCTTGTCGTTTTATTTGATATATTTGGATTTTGTTTCCTAGTAAAGCTAGCTTTCATCTAACCACCTACGTCATAGGTGACGTACACGAACTGGAATAGGCAAGAACCAAACAACTGGGAAGGCAGAGCGGAGCCCTGCGTCACAATGTACCAGGATGACTCGGAGGGTTATCGCATCCCTGGGAGGTGGAATGACGACCTTTGTGACAACGTTTACGTAAGTGGAATATCTGTGACGTTTCCCTTCTGCGTTTAAGGATTTGTTGTTCCAGACATTTTAGATGCATGGGGAATTCGACCAACCACTGGAACGTCGAGAGGCCTACTCCAACAACCTCGGGTTGCTCAGGGAACGGGACTCGAGTTTACGACGAATATGAGCTGTGATTTCTTTACATTCAAAAATGAAAAGCAAAGTCCTTTATAAAAACAGAAAAAATAATGATCAGTGGTCGAGCGCACAGAGCATCTGTCACTGAAGCGGTAGACTCGGGTTTGATTCCCGGTCGGGTCAAACCAAAGACTGGAAAGTTTGGTACTCACAGCTTCCCTGCTTGGCGTTCAGAATGAGAAAAGGACAGTGTGAAGCCACCGCCGCGTGTGGTATACAGGTGGGCAGGTGGCAGCTTGACTCGAAGACCGAAAGGTTCCTTCGCTGTCTCCTGGCCAAGGCAACTTGGTGAATAAAAACGTAATTTCAATAATTAGATATAACTGCGCGGTAGCAATGCTCATTATTTGATCATAATATCATAACAAAGTAGATGCAACGGAAGAAAAAGCTTTATATAAATTCAGGTGTATACTTTGTCTTACACATACAATCCCCCTACCAACTTATTCCAAATCAGAATGATCATCAAGTGTAAATTTGTTTTATTACAGCAAAAAAATTGATTAACCGTAATCACAACAGTTATGACGTCAAACAACAATCATAGTGAAGTGATCTCTTCTGTAGAAAAGTTATTGTTTGTGAACAGGTCTACAAAATTTTGCTGTATAACGTTCTTAATAGAACAGATGTACGTTTTGTAGATTTTGCTTCGGTTCCAAAAAAGATTTATTTGATAAACAACGTGTCTAGTTGTTAAATATTTGAAAAATAATTTTTGTAAACTAAGTCTAATAATTTTGGAGCATAACGGTCGGAGTTTCTGCTTAATCTAAGAACAAAAACGATTGCCAATATAGAACTAAGCATAACAATTTATTAGACGCGTTTCGCTTTAACTTAAAGCATCATCAGTAGAATGAATTTGCAAAGTAAGAAGCACGAATTTATATACAATAGCCACCCATCAATTCAGGTGGCCACGGCACGGCTTAAGATTTGTCATAATTGAATAAAAGAGCGACTGGTCATAGGTTTAAACACACAAGAAAACACAGCGGAATAGCGACGTCACTTTATATATAAATTCGTGCTTCTTACTTTGCAAATTCATTCTACTGATGATGCTTTAAGTTAAAGCGAAACTCGTCTAATAAATTGTTATGCTTAGTTCTATATTGGCAATCGTTTTTGTTCTTAGATTAAGTCTAATAAATTCGAGAATTTTTTAGGGATTTATTTGCAAAAAGTTCAAATCCTACTACACGGAAAGCGAGGCTGCGCATCCCACCCCTGCCCCTGGGTGTCAGGAAGGTACGAAGCTAGTTTATGTAATGTACCAGTTAAATAAGTAAAGCCTAATCAAATAGGTTAGCCGCTGAAAATTCAGTTTAAGGTGGAATTTTAACCTTGTACAGTATGATTATTATAAATTGCAGCTACAAACACTATTTAACATGATTTTTCTTTCCTACATCGCTCGCTTTTCTTTGAGGTTTTGCTGGGCAGCAGCTCGAGATTAAGCCGCCACACTTCACACCCTTTACTTTCTTCATTTCGCTTGGGTCCTAAACTTTCAACATCTTCTGCATGTTTTAGGGTTTAATGTTTTGCCGCTAGTCTTTCCCTGACTCTACATACAAACTATGTGCGCTTTTATTCATTCGCCATTATTTTGTTAGTTACGAATAAAAATTAATGAAAGATCTTTAATGTTATTGTTGCATTTGGTTTGGGGTCTCCAACAGATCTGTCTTTTTTTACTTTTTCGAATAAAGCTTGTTTCGTAGGTTTTGCTTGGGGCAATTCCATTATTTCAATCAAAAATTTTACGTGAATATGACTGACGCGCTCATAAGCGCTCATAAGGAGAACTTTAACTTCCAGCATTTACAGCAGCTACATCCAACCCTATATTTGGTGCCAAACTCGATTTAGTTTTATTTCATTTCACTTAGGCTGGTTATTAGACGTTTAATAAATTGTTTTCTAAAAGCAAACCAAAGGTTGTGTCCGAAACACCGATAGTGAGAAAAAAGTAGATAAAGTTAACGCTGATATCATTTATTTGAATTCATCAAGACATTTGATTTGTAGGCTGGCAGCCGTACGACTACATGTGCTACCATTTCAACCGTGACCTGATGGTGGAGGAGGATGCGGAAGCTTACTGCGAGGCACAGGGCGGAGTCACAGTGCACGTCCAGAACAAGTGAGATCCGGTTTCACTCCGTTTCAGCTTGGCTACAAATCAAATCCACAAAATAAACCTATTGCTCAATCATGCTACACCAGTTCGATTCCTGTCAACGGAAGCTTGGCATGCACTGACATGTTTAAAAAGAAGTGGAGGCTCGAATCACATTTTTCATCGGCTTTAATTTGAAATACGAGCGTCGAATTGATTTAAAAACCAATCTTTGCTGCTGGGTTCGATTCCATCCTTGGATATTTTTATGGCAAACACTTGAGGTAGCTTGAGTGTAACGTAATCATTTTTGTATTTCGCAAGATACGTTCAGAGCTTCATCCACACTGTGGTTGGGGCTGAAGATTTCCGGTGGTGGATTGGACTCCACGCCGTAGTATCGGAGGACACCGGGATTGCTTGGCAGTGGGAAAGCGGAGATCCTGTGGTGTACGACAACTGGGCGCCCAACAACCCCAGTAAGTTGTAGTGTGTTAAGGCCAGAACACAGAAACTGTTTTGTAATATTGTGCACTTCTTGGATCATAATGCTCGCAATTGTCATTTGAAGAAAACCATTTCTTTCTAGTTTGCTGAAATAAAGTTAAATAAATTTAATACCAAATATATTAAAAGAACACTGTCTTGCAATATACGCATAGTTTACAAAAGTATATGATTAAGAAAAGGATTGCAAAAAAAAAAAAAACTGCAAAATTTGTCCAGCAGAGAGCTTCCCAGTTTGTCGATGCCATTTATCTACTGCTTTGTTTCGCTTCGCCTCCGGTAAAAACCTGCCTTCTACGTGGAATAATTTTTGATTTTTTTTCCAGCTGTGAACGCGGGCGAATGCGTGGTGATTTATGGAGGAGCGTTCGGATTTGGGTTCTGGTACAGCCAGCGATGTGACGAGAAAGCATTCGTGATCTGTGAGGCCCCCAGAGAAGGATTCACCCCACCCCCTCCTAGTAAGTGACCGTTGCCCAAACTGATGTTTTTCTTGAAGCGGGTTAATTTATTTCCTTGTCATTTAAAAACATTGTCGCTGGCCCCAAATTAACTTGTCAAAAAATATAATTATCGTGTTTTGATATTTCCAGTTGCCATCTGCCGTAACTTGGCTGTATCGTTCCGTCTGATTAAACCAAGTTCGGCCATTACCGACTTTCTGTCCGCAGTCATCAGCCCGTCGCCATTTTGTTTTCTTTTAAAGCTCGGTCATGTTGTTTGTTCATTGCTGATTGCTTGTCGGCTAGCAGCTGGTCTGAGGTCTAAAAAAGCACACCTTAAAAATACTTTTGTATCGTTTTTTGGAAAATGTGCCTTTCGAGTAATAGAGAACTGTAAATAATTCCATTGTAACGGCGCAATTGATGACCATTTTACATTTTCTTTGCACGCAGCTACCCCGCCGCCAGTAGATGGTTGTTACTACGACTGGAGCAACCCTGGCTCGGACGCAAACTCCTGCTACAAGGTCTACTCACCAGCCAACACCGACCAGAACACACAGAAACAGTCGTGGAACAACGCCTTCCACCAGGTTCGGGGATGGAAAGATAGGCTCTATTTGTAACGATTTAGGTTGTAACGGTTAAACCTGGTAGTCTACAATTGGCGTAAAATTGAAGCTTACAAGCATAATCTTCGTTTGAGCAGAAATTCGGTATAATGTTTGCCGACTTCCAAGCGTAAAATTTGTTGAAATAAACAAGGAATGCGTTCGTGCGCTCACAGTTGCGCATAAAGAGTAGATCCAAAACTATAAGCGCTGATTCTTGCGTCAGGTATCACCTCAAATAACGGGCTTTATTAGGACAAAATATAAACCAATACAATTAAAAATTATTGATGATGCTTTCCACGCTTGGAAAGTCATAAGCATCCTTTCAATGACAACGCAATTTTAAAGAGCCTGAATTTTCATGGTGAATTTTTTAAACTTTTACATTTAAGTTAATATGACCTTCCATTCCAGTGCACAGCCCATAACGCAGATTTGGTTTCGATCCACAGTAAAGAGGAAGAGGAATACCTGATTCGGGAAATCGGAAAGCTTGAGCTGGTTACCGATTACGTTTGGATTGGACTCAACAACAAGTGAACGTTTTAATTGAATGACGAAATGTTGTTGCAATATTTCTATTCATCAAGTTGCCTTGGCCAGGAGACAGCGAAGGGACCTTTGGGTCTTCAAGTTCAGTTGCCACTCTTTCATCTGTCTACCAAACACGGTGGAGACTTCACACTATCCCTTTTAATGCTGAACGTCAAGCAGTGAAGCTGTGAATACCACTGTTTATGGTTTTTAGTTTAACTCGACCGGAAATCGAAACCTAGTCTACCAAACTGATTAAAAGCAAAATAAGCATTAGAAATTCATTATTTGTATTAGCATAGAAAGCTCTGTTTTTACACTCTTTAATATGCTCATGATTATGCTGTCAAAAATGAAACTGCTGTTCGGGAAGAAGTTGAAATATCATTTTATGTTTAGTGTCGTTTTCAGTAGAGTTTATTTTCAATGCAGAGCCTATGAACTTCTGAAGTTAAAAAGTTCTGCTATTCATGAATAAAACACGCGGGTCAAAAACTAATCAAGTCTTTATTATACTCGCTGTATTACGCCGAAGCGTGTCACGAATTAGCGGGGCCATCTCCGCGTCATTGCGCCAGAGGAACACAGCTCTTTTCGAAGAAATGCTAAGTGATGATGGGCCGTTTGCAACACTGTGTCAATTTGACCGACCGAAAAATGGCATTGATCCGTTTGCTTGACCGGCGGATTGGGAAGATTTATTTATCGTCTTTGAAAAGGGGCGACGGGGAGTGGAAGTGGTCGGATGGATCGTCCATCCAATACTTGAACTGGAATCCAGGGTTTCCGTCGCAAAATATTGAACACAATTGCGTGATGATGAAATACGAAAAGGCCACCGGGAGAGGATTCTGGGAGAACTACGACTGCCAGCAGGTGGGAATCATGACTGTGAAAAAATATTTTCGATGTCAGAAGCAAACGTAATAAAGAAACAAAGTAAGCTAGAAGCAAACTTTCTTTTGGAGTATAAAAATTGACTACAGTATTGAGGAAATATCAGCTTCACCCCTTTAAAATGCCGTTAGTAATCTACTCGTCTGCAGTTAATCTTTTTGACTCTTAAGAACTTAGCTGTCGTTGCCCGGTTCCAGCGTTCACTTGTCTAATTGTTTTTGAAAATATTGAAAGGGCGCAAAAAAAAAAAAAAATTTATGATGCAGCATTGCTAACCAGCCAGTGTCACTACGCAACCTTTTTCGAAAGTGTCCGCGATTTTGCTTTATGAAATTTCAATGAGCAACACCAGCCCATAGTACCAGCAAATTTGGAAATTTCATGTTTTTAGCATTTGGATTGGATTTGCAAAATTCCTAAAGGAATCGAAGTTGTGGAGCCAACGGAGCCGCCAACCGGATTCCCTGATTTAAGTTGTGGAAGCCCGGAAGACGGATTGTGGATCCGCTTTGATAGCATCTGCTACTTGTTCGATAACTCCACCACCGCCGACATCTACACAGCGGAGAGGGTAAAAAGTTCATTCAAGCGTGTCCGTTATGCATGGCGAGTTGCGTCTGTCCAATCACATCAACGCAAAACATACTTGTTTGGGTTCTGTTTTCAAGTCTTTCGTCATTCTGCGCCACCAAAACGGATAAACTGCTTGTTCTCAATCGGAATAAGCGTTGTTTTACCAAGGACATAACCACGCGTCGTTATGTTCAAAAATCGAACCTTGAACCTTTCGATCACCTACCGGCTTTTAATTATTTTATTGTTTGCGTCGTGTTTTGCGGGTTGTTACTAATTACATGATAAAAATTTGATATTTTTTTTATTACGAAATCTCCAGTTTGATTCCAGTCGAAAGAACCATTGACATTTGCCTTTCAAAGCACCCTGAATTTCAAGTACTGCAATGCTATAAAAAAGTCCAGTAGCGATGCAGAGTTAAATGAATAAATTTAACCGTGGTGCAGATGCATTAACATTTAGAGTTTGAAACCTCGGCTAAACAAGCGCGTGTTTCATGGAAGCTTTGCTGAAATTGAGCAGAAGTTTAAAATTTTATGGTTTGTGACTAACTGTTTTCTTACAGAAATGCCAACAAACCGGCAGTAATTTGGCTTCGATCCACAGCAACAGGGAGCAGGCGTTCATCACCAACGTACTTCAAGTAAGAATGGTTGAAACCAGAGTTTGTGTTTCTTGGATAATAAATGGTGTTGCAATTAGTTTTAAGCATATTCAACTATACTGTAGGTGCTTTTACAAAATGCTCTGCGATTTCATAGGAAGTTATCGCTTTGATTTATTCATTTGATGCATACTTTATTCGCGAACGTTTTTAGTTCCAGATAAATGTAAATTCAAAATATTGGAATTCAAAATTGCCATATTGTCATTTAATCTTAATTCGTTTTTGTGAAAAATGTCCCAAGTGCTCTTGTCCTGAACCAGAGTTGTAAGTCGGCCCGGGCTTTTTGGGCCGGGTTCTGGCTTAATGTTGACACAATTTTGGGCTTAATTCGGGCCTGAGACGTGCTTTTGTGATAGGTGCACAAAAAGCTTAGCTGAAATTGTGTTAGGTGCACAAAAAGCTTTGTGTTAGGTGCACAAAAATACAATCAAAACAACTTGGCAACATTGATGAATGAAGACTTAAGAATAATTGGTGTACAATATTTGGTGTACATTTGTGCAATGATTATTTGATGCGTGTGTGCAAATAATTCCACAGTCACAGCTAGCAGACAAAGTTACTTAGGAAGGGAGCAATTAACCGCTTACGTTTTTCAGACCTAACTTAACTTTCGGGTTTTTTCGGGCATGATTTGGACTTCAAATTAATTTTCAGGTTCGGACCGGGTTTGGGCTTATGTTTTCGGGTTGGGTTTGGGCCTGAACTAGTTGGCCCGTTTACAATTTCCCCTTAACTGAATTTGATTTACGCTCATCAAGTGGTTTGAGAACTCTTGGTTTGAGAATATATTGACTATGACCGTTGCCTTATCCTCTCCCAAATTTGGAATTTGGTAAACAATATTTCAATACTTTTGCGAGAACTGTTGTAATACTTTGAAAAAATCGGACACCGTTTTAATATAGAAAATGTTTGCTTCTTAAATGAATTTTGTTTTCATCATCTTTCGGCACTGTTGGATCGCTAATATCGTTGCCAGTGGCAACCCTAAATTAACCAATCAGCTTAATATTTCAGTCAATCAGCAGCATCTCGCGCTTCTGGATCGGGCTGAGGGAGATCGGAGGAATTAACGGGGAGTACATGTGGAGCGACGGAACCCCCTTGGACTTTGTCTACTGGAACCAAGGTAGGAAAGCTACAATATGTGGATGATATTTGAAAACAATAAGCAAAAATTCTAAACAGTAGTGAGGTAAAAAGCAAGCTTGGTTTTGATGCTTTTTGTTTTCTTTATTATCCGTGTTCTCTTTCTCGTTGAACTTCATCAAACTACAGCGAGTTGAAAATGTGATTTTACTTGAAATTGTATCGTTTTTGCCATGACAGTATTGATTGAGAATATCAAAGCTACTGCACCTGTTAAAGTAAAAAATTCAAGTCCATTGGTATCTGATTGAAGCAACATAATTTTAAATCTAACCGGCTACTGACCATACGCAACAAAAAGTGGCTCAGTTTTCCATTTTCGGAGTTCATTTCTCAATCCCTACGTTCTTTTCCAGGCGAGCCGAACGATGGTGGCGGTATGGAGCAATGTGTGGCCATGTACAAGTCAGACGGCCGATGGAACGACGCCAACTGTGGCATGAAGTACGCCGGGTTTATTTGCAAGAACGGCCCCACCGTTGTTACTCCTCCCACCTCCCCAGCCAGTGGTAAGATTTTTATTCATGTTTTTGAACTTATGTTGAAGTTTTCTGAGACACCCATAACGATGCGGTTTTCGAGAATGTTGTGATGCCCTTTTTTCGGCAAAAGTTGGTGAAAACATAAAAGTTCTTATTCGATATTCTGTAGCGGATTATAATATTTGAAATGTAGTGTTACAGTCTAGGAGGTAGACTAGAGGGACATTGAGAATTTATAAAACCTAAATGTTGAAAATATTGTTCGGATTTTTGATTTTGCTTGGTGTTCTGACTTCGGCATGATTTTGCTTGACCCTGTTTAATGTTTATGCTTCACAAAACTTTATTTTCTAACAAACCCGATTTTTGCAAGTTTGGTTTTTATATCGATTCCTATTTAGCACTTTTGCTTGCATGTTGCTGAAAATCGTTTCTAATTTCATTGTTCCGGGTTTGATCCATTTGCAAGACACACAGAACTTAATCAGCGTAAATGTTTGTCTCGCTTTTTGTATCGCAGGTGGTTGCGAGAATGGCTGGTACTTGTACGGGAATTATTGTTACCGAATAATGGGGGATGCGAGTGTGTGTGACCCCCAGATTACCGACGATCCGTTATGCTCCGCTGATTTCGGCTCTGCTCAGCTTCAGTGCAACGAGATGGACGCCGACCTCGTGTCGATTCACAACAAATATGAGAACGGTGATTGTTTTATAACAATAAATAATAATTGAGGGCAGTTTTCATCTAATGCTTTTCCAGTTAAAGGAGTCGACCGATTTATCTCATTCATTTCTTAATTTTAATTTTCAAGGATTCACAGGATTGTTCAAAAGACGAATCTAATTTTTAAAGTTTGGCACCAAAAAGCTGGTTTGTGATGCAGTGGATCGGACTGCGACGCACAAGATCGGACTGCGACGCACAAGAAATCTGGTTCGATTCTGGGCTGTTGCAAATTTATAAAAGCGCATGAACTATACTGTAAGCTGTACTTAAATTGTAGGGGGACGCGTCCCTCCATCGAGAGTTAGCGTCACCTCACCGAGAATTAGCGACCACTATGGAAAAATCAGCGCCCCCTCCCCAGTACTAAAGAAGTGTCCTAGACGATTAGACTAAAAAGGAACTGATAAATCTGATAAAATGCCAAATTTTGACAGAAAATTCCACCAAATTACGGTGAAGACCTTTTCTGTATTTTTCTTTTTTCTGGTCTTCACTCGAATTTGGGGGCAAAAATCACACCAGACCTGAATTTGGGGCATAATTTTCACCTAATTGCTGCCACATTTCTAATTTGTTTGGTCGCGTCTGCAAAAGCGTCCCCATGCACTATTTTGCAGTTTAAATGCTGACTATAAGTGCCAGAAGTTGTCTTGCGCTGAGATTGTGTTCGTCCAAATCCCAGCCTAAAGAATGTCCAAAATCAAATTTATTGTTTCAGCCTTCCTGACCGCCCAGTCGTACCGCGCCATCAACAATCTCTGGATCGGTTTGAGCTCCTACCAATGGAACGGCAAGCCTTTTGTCTGGGCCAACGGGGATGAGGTTACATACGTCAACTGGAATAACGGTAGGCCTGCCTGGGAAATATGTGGTTTTGTAACCGTGCTTTGTAGCGCTATGCTCGCTCAGATTTTGAAAGAATCTGCTGTGCAAATACTTTCAAAACCACACCATTGGTGAAAAATAAAGATCTGGGTTGTTTGTGGTGACACGATGTACAAAAACACTTTGGGTAATTAAATTAACTACAAAGTAAGTCTTAACAAGCGTCATAATAATCTTCTTGGCTCTCCGACCGGCCTTCGTTTTCCGTGCTTTTCCGGAGTCGTGCGCCGAACCATTTCCTCACGAAGGATAGAAAATGTTCATCCCGTTTCACAGCGCTACCATACCATCAGTTCCAATCAGCCTGCGGGTGCTGGACTCTTAGATGTTTAGACACAATTTAAACACAAAACATACACAATTTAAACATAAGAAATTTCACTCCATTTAGGGGAACCAAATTCTGTGGACGGATCAGAGCACTGTGTGGAGATGTACAGAGTGGAGCCGATTGCTGGACGGTGGAATGACAACCAGTGCGACCTCAACGTGCCGTACATTTGCATGAAAGAGAGAGACCCGAATATCCCGGATGGCCAAGAAATAAACAACAATCGAAAATGCAAGTCCGGGTGGATGCAGGTAGGGGTGTTGAAATAGTTTGAAGCTTGTGTAGAAAGACAAACACGACACAAACACAGTAGCACTCACATATCGCAGGCAAACCAAAATAAAAACAAAACAATTAAGTTATATTCAGGAAAGCGCCAGGTTTTACAGGGGGGAGGTTGCGAAAAGACCATGGTTCGCGTCTATAGAGTCCATGGCCATGGGTCCACCGAAGAAGCCTGGTTTGTTGTGGGTCTGTGGAATAAGTAAGGACTGTTTAATTTTTTAAAGCATCCAAAAAACTCTGTTAGTTTAGTACAACACGCTGTGTTAAACTTTGGTTCATTAGAATGGTTAATATGGGGCTTTTTGTTATGGCGTCTTCCACTGGCAGTTCTAAGTGGCCTTATAGTCACCGATCTTGTAGCCACCGATCCGGCAGCCGCAGGCCGATTAAGACAACGTTTTCAAGCACCTGGGAGTAGCCTGAAACATTTTGTGAAGGTAAAAGGTTTTGCCTTTAATAGCAGGCGTTTAATCCTGTTTTAGCTTCAAATTGTGACTTTATTTACATTTGCAAAGTAAATTTTGGTGTTTTGGGTTATGCTGTCACATGTCTACCACACACGGTGGAGGAATTACATTGGTTCTTGTAATGCTGAACGTTACGCAGGAAAGTTGTAAATAATATTTTTCATTGCCTTTAGTTTGTCCCAACAGGAAATCGAACCCGGGTCTATCATTTCCGTGGCTGATGCTCTATCAACTCGAGCAACTGACCTGCAGCCCTGGTAAATTTTGTTCAACAAATTTTTTAACTTTTCTTTCAGTACGACACAGTGAACGGTCATTATGTTTGCCTCTTTTTGGACACAACACCGCGATCTTTCGACGTCGCCCAGGAGAACTGCATGAATATGGGGGCGAACCTGGCCAGCGTGCAAACCAACTGGGAGCTGGCTTTCCTCACCAGCTACATAAAGGATCAACCTGCGTGGCTCGGAATGAAGCTGAACCCGGTGAGTCAAAGTTTTAAACGGGAAATGAGTTTAACCTCGAACCCGGAAATATTAATCCGAAATCCGGCCCGAACCCGAAGATGCTTTGAATTCCAAACCAAGCTCAAAAAAGCCCAAAAATCAATGATTAAATGAAGCTACTTATTGATAAATTGTGATGCGCTGCTTAAATGCAGCCTTTATTTAGTAATGCGAAGTTATTTTGATTGTGTTGACAAAAGGTACGTATCAGACCTGTATTAAGCCCTAAATTTTGTCAATCTGAAGCCCGAACCCGACCCGAAAAGCCCGGCTCTAGCCCGCCTAACTTACTACTCTACGGTGAGTTGGAGATTGTTCAACCTGATAATTTTTGTTACAAAAAGGATCGTACTAGTTCCCCAGAATCGTCGCATTACCTCATTGTATGGTTCACACCAGTGTTGTTTCATCTGCCTCCAATTTATGTTAAATGGCTTCAAGGACCAAAAAATATAATGCAAGCTACAGTATACAAAGTGGTCCAATCGCGGCTTCTTTTTGACTTCAATTTTATCATATGAGCTGCGCAAACCTCACTTTGCAATAAAAAAAGTTGAGTTTCAATAAATAGTCAATTTAGATGTTTTTGACGTTTGCTGGCCAGAGTTTTAATGTTAAATCGTTTTGCGTGCTTCTGGCCTAAAGGCTACCAGCGCGGAAGCCTAGGGAAGAGCCATCAGAATGGCGACTACTTAAAACAAGCAATGCGAAAAAAATTGTCTTCCCACAGGAATCGAACCTGCAGCCTTTGGATTACCGGTCCACTGCTCTACGTCTTCTCTCGCTCAAGTGGTAGAGCAGTGGACCGGTAGTCCAAAGGCTGCAGGTTCGATTCCTGTGGGAAGACAATTTTTTCACATTGCTTGTTTTAAGTAGTCATCGTTCTGGTGGCTCTTCCCTAGGCTTCCGCGCTGGTAGCCGTTACGATTAAAAAAAAGTCGAGTTGTTATTTAACCGGGAGCCGAAGTCAAAACTTTCAACTGGAAATCTTGCAGCGTCAGACTGTGCACAAAAAGCTAGTGGATGCGATTTCAGCTTCATCAATTACTGTGTTTACAAAAAAAGGTGGTGCTAGCATTCAATGAGTCTGTTACTGTAAATAGTTATATACGTGCTTGGTTTTCAAGGACACTTACGAATGGGTTTGGATTGACCAGTGGCCGCTGTGGATCACCAACTGGGGGGAGGCCCAGCCAGGATCGGATTATTCAAAGGACTGCGTCCTTAGCAAAGACTCCGTGCTCGGTACGGAATGGATTACTGCAAGTTGTTTGGAGCAGCACATGTCCGTCTGCAAATATTCAACTGGTAAGTCCGTCCGACTGTCCGCTGAAAGCGTGAAATTTCAAGGCTAAAGTACAACTCCGAAAATAAGACTTGTACCCGAAAACTGTTGAGTTTGTACCTGAGACAGCAGAATTTTAATCTGTGACGAACCGGCAAACGCTAATGAGCCCAAGTATATACTATAAGAAACACAGAACCGCATTTCGCTGTGTCCACACTCCCAAGTGCCAACACTCTCGTTGATCCACAACTGAAGACCTTGATCAAAACCAGTACAAAATTTTTTCTTGCACGCGAGGGAAAAGGGCGCCGTTAAAGACAATAGATTTCTAGTTTTACCTGAGAGCCTTAGAAAAATTAGTTTTTTGAGGTCGCCTATGGTATTTTGACGCGCATGCATTGACTACTGCAAAGTGCAAAGCTGTGTTAGTAAACGCAAAGTTTCATTGAAATTTTTTTTTCAGAAACGCTCCCCACCACACCGGGCTACGTGGAAGGATACTGCCAGGATCCGTCCTGGGTAGAGTACGGCGGATACTGCTTCTTTGTTAACGTCATAGAAGGAAACGAACTGTTTGAGTAAGCTACAAAATAATTTCTAAAGATTGAACCTCTCTGTAGTGCGGCCATATTTTTCCCAAAAAGGAGGACACAGTTTTATAAAACTGATTATCAACGCAACGTTCCAATCCAGCTTGAGTAAGCCGAAGCCGTTAAATTAAGGTAAAGACGAAAAAAGGCGTTACCAAAATTTTCGAAATTTTGTTGCTGAATTCCGACTAGCTTAGATGAACATCAAAACAAATTCAGTATTGGCTTGAAATGCAAAAAGAATTATATTAAACATTTTTTTAATGTTCTCGCTGGAATAATCAGTTTTTGTTAAAAGAGAGGACTTGTCCTCCAAAAAGAGAACATATGGTGTTGGTCACCCTAACCATCTCCAAAATGAAAGCTCCCAGCTTAGCTGGTCCGCCATGTACGCAAAATCTTTTTTCAATTAATTTGTTTTAAGTGATGGCGAAGAGCAGCGGCTCCTCAAGTTGTGAGCCAACACAAGCGACTCAGTTCAGTCACGTTTATGTTTTTGCCTGTTTAGTTGGTAAGAAGTTTGAATGAATTCTATGCAACATCGTCAAAAATGGCGTTCCAACTTTTCATCAACTGAACAAAACTTTTATCGACGTGAACACTTAAAACGTTACTGAATTTAAGTGCCTTGGATGCCTTTATACGGTTTCAAGACAACTCACTCAGTTGCCAAAAAAAAAAGCCAACAAAAACAAAAAAAAGAAGGGAATAGGTGTTTAGGGTGCCACGAACAAAGTGGGCCACTTAGATTAAGAATCGTATGACTTTATACAAGGAAAGTTAAGACGATGATGGGAGACCGTGAAATGTGGCGACTTAATCTTTATAGCTCAGCTGATGCCCTTTCCTATATCAGTGCTAAATGAGAAATGAAAAAATTTATCAAACATCAATTTTTGTAATAATTGTGATAATTGCTGAATTTCATCACTTCTTTCATAACTTATGAGAGGTAAAAAGCAAATAGCTCAAATGATGTTTTAAGTTAATAAGCAGTATAATTTTGTTTGTGTTTACTATGCATTAAAAAAATACGTTTGTAATTACCGCTTTTTTTTTGTTTGACTCAACTGTAATTTTTTGTTGTCCAATATTATAACAATTTTAAAGCCTTCATTTTAATTTCTTTTACAGAGGAGCAACCTGGGCAGATGCGGAGTTATCATGTAACAACTACAACGGTCACCTTGTTAGCTTCACATCAAGGGCGGAGCAGGAGTGGGCGCTCGGGTGGTACAACTACTCCGAGTCCCTGTGGATTGGGTTGAAAGATAACGGACAAGGTTTGTTTGGGGGAGGAGGTTTTAGCTGTGAAGTTTTACAGCAAAGTAGAGCTTTATGATTTCAAGTATTGCGCTATATGTAAAAACACTGGTTTTAAAAATGCTTTATGATCGGAACAATGTACAGAACAATAAAATAAAAGCTGTTGGCAGTATCAGAGACTGAGAGGCACAACCAAAAATCAGATTAACAGCCTAATATACTTCGATAGGAATCGACTGTCAGCTTTTCCGTTACTGTTTCTCATCTTATTGTAATTGCATTTACAACACCTTTATTCATCATTGTGTCGTGACTAAGAGACAGCGAAGGGACGTTTCGGTCTTCGAGTCAAAGCTGCCATCTGCCCTCCCAAAGTTGTAAATGGGTCGACTAGTTTAGGCCCGAACCCGAAAATATAAGCCCGGACCCAAAAACTAATTTGAAGCCCACAAAACTAATTGAAGCACGTTTTGGCTAAAGCTGATAATTCGCATTTCGCTGTTTCGATTTAATCGCGTTTAAGTTTTTATTTTTCATTTAGCCTTGTTGTCAAGTACAGAAAATTGAGCTGTTCGTTACCAAAAATGATTAAAAATTAAAATAATTGTTTTCTCAGGGAAACTACTGTAAGTAAATAACTTGAAATCTTTAAAAAAATTATTTTTTGAAAAGTGTCACTTATCAACTTTTGCTACAGCGTGCTTCAATTCATGCAGAAAAAATTCGAAAATGAAGTTTGGTCTAAAAAGCGTTAGCGTTATTGCCAAGTTTATTTTGATTATATTTTTGTGCACCTAAGATAAAAAGCTCGTCTCAGGCCTGAATTAAGCTCAAAATTTTGTCAACTTTAGGCCCGAACCCAACGCTAAAAGCGCGGCCCGACTTACAACTCTGTACCTTTCTGTCTCCCACCCACGGTGGAGTCTTTACTCTGTCCTTTTTACTTGCTGAAATTCATGCAGAAAAGCTGTGAATTACTGTATCAATTTTATAGACTTTGATTTGACCCAACCGAGAATTAAACCTGAGTTGTCTATTTCAGTAGCAGACGCTCTATCCAGTCGTCGCTCAACCAGTGATCGGTTTTCGTCTTAGTTCACGTTTATTTTATTTTTGTTTTCCTCAGGCGGGTGGTCGTGGACCGACTTTCGACCGGTGAGCTTCACCTACTGGGCAACAGGGGAGCCCAACAATGCTGGGGAGGAAGGAGAAGATTGCGTGGAAATGTTGGGCAGCGGAGAGTGGAACGATTTGTCTTGCATGAACCTAAAGGGGTACATGTGCCGCATTCCCAAAGGTTAATCAATTGTTGGATCTGAAAAATACTACTGTTACGTCAACGAATAATGCTAAGAAATTTTCTCAGTACATTGTTCTTAATAAATTTTAATCTCATTATCGTTATCAGTTAATTATTACAAATTTAGTTCAGATCCGTTTAAACTACAGTTTTTTTCTGGATTGTTATGCAAAAACGCAAGTACAGTATAACCAAGTCGTCCGGATTGACTTAGTTTTGCTGTAAATTTGGTTACTTAATCAGATAAGCTATGAATTTTGCGTTGTATCAATACAAGCAAAAATCTTTTAGTCTAGTTAGGCGACTACTGACTGACTCGAAGTGACTCGATAATTATTTTTTAGTTATTGGAACTGACGAGGACGGCAACATTATCCACTACACTACACCAGCTCCACCGGAAGACATAAGTAAGTTAAAGGATGTATCAGTTTCGAGAGTAACGGTATATTCTCTTTCACACCGGTGATCCATAGCAGCTGCTGCTGCTTTCATCAATCCACCTTATCAATCCAGTACATGCTAGTGGGACATCCGCTACATTGTTTCCTCAAAAGCTTCCTCTCCCATCAACACTCAGCTTATCACTTCCAGCATTTTTCGGCTTTGCGTTCTTGGATCATCGCTGTATTTCGCCGAAGCTTGTAACGAGTTTGCGAGATTGTGACTGCAGGCAACAGAGCTCCTTTCAAAGAAATGTCGCAGAGGTGGCGAGCTGTTGGGAACACTGCGTCTGATTTAACCGGCCTGAGATTCGAACATCAAACTTCCAGCTTTAGAAACAAACGCATTACCGCTTGGCCAACTGACCGGTGTGAACTGATTAACTACCAAGTGGCTGTTTTATAATCATTGAAATATTGAAAGCAGCAGAGAATAGTAGTCAATTGCCTAATAAAATGTAATTACCATTACGATTGAAAAGATTTATTTTAGTAGTAAAATGAATCAAATCAGTTCTGCATTGACAAAAAAAAAAATGTACAATAGATAAGTTTGAAATGATTTTTTGCTGCAGGTTTATAACTTTTGTTAACAATAATCATTGCTATTTTGTTCTATAGAGCCAAATAACGCCGGCATTATTGCTGGTGCAGTGATCGGAGCCCTTTTAGCTTTGGCGCTTGTTGTTGGGATCGCCGTTTATTGCACTAGAAGCTCCACCAACGTTTCTAAACTTGGTAAGTTTTTGGTCGAAAATCTACTTTTTACTAAATTAAAATACTGTAATGAAATAAAACAACACAACGGAAGGAAAATGCTGTTATTGTTATCTTTCTTTTGTGGATATCGCTCGCGACGAGCGGAGTCGTTAAACTTGAGAGAATCTGTATGAGCTTAGGACGTTCAACGTTTTAAAGTTTCTGCTCATTTTTCAAATTATTTTTAAAAACTTTTTGTTTGTTTGAAGTTATTGTTTTGATTTAAGCATTTTTTTAAAGTTTTGAGCACAAAATCAAACTTTTTATTATAATGCTCACTAAATTACTGTATTTCTTTGAATATAAACTGCACTTGATAAGTAGCCGCTCTTGATGAGAAGCCGCACTAAAAGGGAAAATAAAAAAATAAAGCCACCCTTGTTTAGAAGCCGCATAAAGAGCAGGTGCCAGTCGGTAGGCGTAGAAACTAATAGTTATCTTGTTAAATAACGATCTTAAAAGCGCCATGTGCATACGCATCTGTTAATGAGTACGGAATTCACACAGCAGAATACCAATTACAGTGTTTTAAGTCGCTACATTAGCGTATTTACAAGCAGTTGCAAACTTTAAATATTTTTGTCTGGAAAAAGTTTGTTCAGCTTTTTTAATAGTATGACGGCAAAAAATAATAAAAGCCGCTATTGAATAGAAACCGCTCAAAATGACCACAAAAATAAATAGAAGCCGCGGTTTATATTCAGAGAAATACGGTACTTTAGTTCTTATATCGAGTTCTTTCAGCCAGCCTCCACGTCATTGCACTTGGGGTGTTTATAAACTATAAGCGCTTCGTTTGAAGAAAACGTCGCATTGGGGGCGGGCCGTTTGGTAAAACTGCCCGGTGTGACCGGCACGAGATTTGAATCTCAGGTCTTTTGTTCCAAAGACAAAATCGCTGACCGTTGAAAATCCTGATTTTGTTTTTGGTCCTCGAAAGTTGAGTTTAGTGTGAAATATCCTCTGAATGACGTAACTGAGCTTGGAATCAAACCTATTGTTTTTTTTCAGTTGAAGATGCCTCTGAGTTGCCCTCCGGATTTGTGAACAAACTTTATTCCGTGGCATCAAACGTTACCGGATCACCCGGATCCAGTTCTACCGATACAGAAGTAAAATTCGACAAGGAAAGTGGAGCGACGTTTGAAGAGAACATGAGCAGCGCTTGATATTGTTTCTGTTGCATCTTCGCATTTGCTTTTTTGTTTTTATTGTCTGCATTTTCGCTACAAGTTTGGAAAAGTAAAACCGCTAACTTATGTGTTTACAAAAATCAACTATCATTTAGGACAAGCATTTTTTCGTTTGAAGCTAATAGAATGCATCATTAAAGGTTAAATTCTTTGTAAAGTTTTTCCCTCTAGGCTATCGAACTTACCGTACTCTTTTATCCAGCTTACACTATTACTGCTGTGACTGTCACGTGTCAGAACTGATACAGTGTTGTGGTTTTAGCGACATGTAAAAGAACAGCCACGTTGATGTGCCATGAATTTGCAATTAAAGAGGTTTATTATGTGAATTCGGCTGTAATTGTAATCAGTAGCGTAGCCAGGGGGGAGGGCTACAGCCCCCCTATTGGCCTGAAAAGTGTGCAAAATACCACGTATTTAGTGCTTTTGAGGCCGATTTTTGCTCCGAAAATGAAAATAGCCCCCCCCCTAGTGTGATTGGCGAGCAGAAGTTGTGAAGGACTTGCTGTTATTTGGACCAGAAAAGTGGTTTTTTTTTTTTTCTGGACCTCACGTAAAGATGGTCAGGAAAACCAACTAAGTTTTGGTGAAGACCTTTTTCTTTTTTTTGTAGATCACCTAATTTCGGCCGGAAAAACCGTTTCAATTTTGGTGAAGACTTCTTTTTTTTTTTGAGATCACCTGATTTTGACCAAAAAACCGTCCTAATCTCATTCAAGACTGATGAAAATTTTGGTCAAGTTCGTTTACTGTTGTTTCCAGCTTCCAAAAAAGCTCTCCCCCTTTGCAAATTCCTGGCTACGCGCTTGATTGTAATTGCTGCATGTATTGCACAAATATGAAATACTCTATTTTCTAATGTTAAAGTGCTCTTACAAATGGCAGCAAAATGATCAGGCGACTTAAGTGACATCATTTATAACTCGTGTTGCCATTTTATTTTTAATAATAATGTATGATTTCGTTACTACTTTTTAACTTGAATAAAATTATTCTTTTTCGTATTGCATTCTGTTATTAACTAGTTAGTCATCCTCAGTTATAGCGTACACTGTAATATATATAGCCTACAGCCTTGAATGGTCAATAACAGTTGGCTAATCTGCTGACCTAGTTTGGTTACTTCACTTGCGCAAAATTTGGAATGACAAAAATAGCCAAACGAAGGGGAACGACTTCAATAAAGTGATAATTCGAAATATACAGTAAAATCACGAATTTTTACGAAGTTTTCACAGAACGGTTTCGTTTTTGTTGTCAGCGCAGTAAAATCACTATCAACTAATGAGTTATTGGCAGTGCTGCCGTCTTAAGCCAATAAGTGGGACCGCTAACCCTGGCTCAACTAATAAGGGACTAGATTGGGCTTAACACGTTGACTGCCAACAACAAGTATGCTTGTAGAGAGGTGTTTGTTCCCTGGCGCCAAGTACAAGGATACTCGTTTTTTTTTTCTAAACGCCTGAAATCTATACCCTTCGGCATATGTAGCAAAAATGCATGAAATCTACCCTTCGGCATATGTAGCACAACACGAAAATTACTTTGGCACTTCTAACATGAACAAAAACGAAAAAATGCTTCAAACGAAAAAAACTCGAACTCGACCACAAGATTAAAAGGCGCATGCGTTAATTACTAGACTACGCCAGTCACAATGTTGACTGATCAAAATGTATTTAAACTAAGTGTATGAGAAAAAAAGCAATAGAAGGTTACGCTTGATTGCGATTGCTTGAGTGACTTTTGAAAAACTTGCTTCTACTCTCCTTTTCTCAATTTCTTTGTTATCACATCTTAAGGATTTCTATTACTTCACTAAGTACCACAAACATATGAGAAGTAGCGTAGCCAGGATGGGGGGGGGGGGCGGGGGGGGGCTATAGCCCCCCCCCATTGGCCTGCCGACCAAAATGCAGAATAAGGAAAATACCACGTTTTTAGCACTTCCAAGACTCTCTTTTGCACTGGATTAGACTAAAAAATGATTTAAAGCATAGTTTGAAACGTTTATTTGGGGGGGGGGGGGGGGGGGGGGGCTAATGGACTGCCGACCAAAATGCAGAATCAGGAAAATACCACGTTTTTAGCATTTCCTAAGACTCTCTTTTGCACTGGATTAGACTAAAAAATGATTTAAAGCATAGTTTGAAACGTTTATTTAGGGGGGGGGGGGGCTAATGAATTGACGACCAAAATGCAGAATCAGGAAAATACCACGTTTTTAGCCAGTAGCGTAGCCAGGGGGGCCGGGGGGGCTATAGCCCCCCCCCATTGACATGTCGACCAAAACGCAGAATGGGAAAAACACTACATTTTTAGCACTTTGAGACTGTTTTGTGAGTAGAAGCTAGTCATGCAAAAGTCACGTAGGCAGCCGCATTGAAGCGTAACCCTGTATTGCCTTTTTCTCATACATTTGGTTTAAATACGACATTTTGTCTCTGCAATGCTGCAAACTAGGCGGTCTAGTGGTTAGTACGCTTAGCTCTAGATCCGCGGTAACTGGGTTCGATTCGCGGAAGGGTAGTGCATATGTGATACAGTATGCAGGAACCGCGAAGGTGAAGCATGTAGTATTCTATTTTTGCTTCTAAACCTTGCACAACAGTTAGGGTTAGGGCAGCAATGCCAGTCTGAGGGGATAGCAATTACGTAGCAGCAGCTTTTTAGCATACGAAAGCGACGTACCGTTACGCTTGAGTGCGGCTCCCTGCGTAAGTTTTGCACGACTAGCTCCTCGTCTGTTTTGTGCACTGGAGTGGACTAAATAGTGATTTAAAACATCTTTTGAAACTTATGTCCAGGGGGGGGCTAATTTGTCAAAAATAAAACCAACAAATAAATGGAACCTTTCATAAATGGTAAGAAATAAGCAATCAAATTTGATCGCAAGTGTAAAAATGCTGAACATAGGTATCATCAACAAATACACTATAAGACTAAGGAATAGGGGGGGGGGGGGGCTGTTCAGTATTAGTTAATTACCAATCATTTCTCTCAAATCTTTTTTCATTAGCCCCCCCCCAATTATTTTTCTCTAGAAATAGTATACCAAATAGATTACTCCGTGTGAGTTTTATTTAACTATTCGATTTTATAATTTACCAGCATCTAAACAAGAGAACTACATTTTACCATTAGCCACCTCCCAAATAGCCCATTTATGCTACCAGTTTAATCTTGTTTGCACTGCCAATTTCTAAGCCACGTTTTAAAATCATTATTTTTTAATCAAAATAGCCCTAAAATGAAGTTATTTTTGCAAAAAAATGCAAAATTTTCGAGCGCTGGGGGCTCCGCCCCCAGACCCCCGTGCCTCCGGCGGCTGGGGGCTTTGCCCCCAAATCCCCAGCCTCCGGCAGCTGGAGGCTTCGCCCCCAGACCCCTATTGGCCTCCGGCGGCTGGGGGCTCCGCCCTCAGACCCCCAAACAGCCCCCCATAGCGAATTTCTGGCTACGCGCCTGCACATGAGGTCTTGATAAGAGGTACGGAATAGTAAAGGTTATTCATAAACAATACATATCCTTTGTCTAGAAAATCTTCAGCCAAAGGCAGTCTTATATTGTGGTACTAGGATAATGTAGAAATCGGAAAAAAAATTTTCAATAACTATACAAAATGATACTGCAAGTTATTTTGATAAATTTGTGAAGCAATAGTTGGTCATGCGTAAAAAAGATCATTTTTGGCTACAAGTTACGGTATCTCGTAGAGTGACATTTTTTGACAAACTAGTTGATTCAAGTGCCAACTACAAATATACTCGTGGGTATGAAGCTTATTTTCGCGTGATATATGACAAATAAGTTTAACCGTTGCCAAAAATCAACTTTATAGCTTTGTGGCAATCTTGCTTTAGCTTCAATGCGTTTGGTATTTTTTAGCAGTTTTGGCAAAAACTTGTTGGCAGTCAACGCGTTAAGTGTGCCAGGGGCTCAAATTTAATATCAACACTTTAAGTCCACTAAGAATTTAGTGCGTTTTCCAGCAAAGTAAGGTAAAAACCCATGAAAGAAACAAAGGTTTTCACCAAAATTATGTAGCTGTCGATCTGTTGAAACCAACGGTTATTAATCACAAGTTAGCGTAGTCTGGTCAAAAAAAGTTGGTAGGCCTATCTTGCACTCGGCAACCGCACCGAATACTGGTAATCAACAATTATACAAAGCAGAAAAATAAACATAAACTACAGCAACGCGCCGCTGCGAAAGGACTTTTGGTTTTTCGAGTCAAGCAGCTGCCATCAAGCTCAGTCAAAAGTATCCACATCAGGGTTGGAAAAATTACTTCTTTTTGCTTTAATTACAATACTACAATGTAAAATTTTCTATTACAATTACAATTACAATTACAATTGTTCAAGTTCAAGTAATTGCAATTTAATTGCAATTTCAATGCCAATTACAATGAAAAGATTCTTAAAACATTGCGACCAATTCACTTACATACGAAGCCTCGAGTTTTGCTTATGTCAATGTGGATTTGTTTTGTACCAGACCTATTAAAGCCCCATTTCTCCCTATCCTTGTTCTTCCACCAATCTTTGTTTAGCTTTAATTTTTGCAATACATAATTTCGTTTGAAAGCAAATTTTCAAGTATGCTATTGATTTCATATCGCTTCCAGCAACATTATGGTTTTAGCTAAACCATGGTATCATACCGCAATTATTTGCGCAAAAGAAAATAATTTTAGCACAATTAAAAATTGTAAAAAAAGTTGTGTTCGTTAAATTGCGTACGTTACAACCAGGGGTGCCGAAACCCGGGGGGGATATATCCCCCCAATAACTTGACTGTATCCCTCCAACAGTTTGAGTATGGTCTACATCTGCATCCCCCCCAATAATTTGACTCTGGTGTGCATCTGAGGGTAGGTGTCCACTTGAATTCGGGGAAAAAAAGTGTTCCATTTTTGGTGAAGACCTTTTTTTTTTGGTCTTTACCTGAATTTAGGGAAAAAAGTGTTCCATTTTTGGCAAAAACCTTTTTTTTGGTCTTCACTTAATTTGCTCACTTGAACAAAATCGTGGTCGAGGTTCATCCCCCCCAATGTTGAAAATAGGGCAAAATTGGGGTAAAATCGCAAATTATCCCCCCCATCTTCAACAAAGATCGGCACCCCTGGTTACAACTGTGGAAAATAAAATAAAAATTGTGTACGTTACAACTTTCAAGTAACAACTACTATTTAACACAATTTTAACTTTTACCAATAATATCACACATTTAGTATGATCATACAAAATAGAACCATTAGTGTCGCTTTGACGTACAGACAAGGGTAAACAAGCAAAAAAGCACGCAAAATTTTAAGGATACAAATGCTACCAAACATAAAAATGCGACAAAAAAAAGTCTTGTTTCTTCATTATCAGTTTCGTTTAGCAGCTTCGCGGTTAACAGTAGCCTACACGCGTACTTAACACTAATTACTAGGGCAAGTTTTTGTTGCACTAAAAAGTTGAAAAAATTGTATTTATTTTTAACGAAAGTTGCAAAAAGTTGCATTTATGCACAAACATTAAAAACGACAGTGATTTACTCAAACGATTTGTTTACATATAACGCCAAATATTTGCAAAGATTATTGAGGGAGAGATGGCGATCTTTTGCCAACAGTTTGCGTAGCATGCTAAAACTTCGCTTTACAGTGCACGAAGTTGTAAGCGAACTGTTGCGTCATAGATAACATTGAGACTCAGTAATCTGTCACGTAGCTATTTGTTATGCAAATCAAAGACAATACAACTGCGCTGAAATAGTTTTATAGCATATTTTTTATATCACACTAACATTTTGCGCCATTTTTAATGAAACTTGCTGTAAAAGTAGCACGTAAAAAAGAAAAAAGTAGCACGTAAAAACGAAAAAAGTTGCAATATTTTTTTCCAAAAAATAGCTTAGAGCTATGTACTGCAAAACTTCTAAGTATTAAGGAAGCTGTAAAAAAAAGTTGCAAAAGTTGCAAAAACTTCTAAGTTACAAAACTCTCCAGGAGGCCCGGGCACCATTGATTCGATTTTGCCAACCAATTGCAATGTATAACCTGGGTAAAATAAATAAGGGGTTTTGTCCCAAAAGTTGTTACTTCAGGCCATTATTTACCTTTTCATGAACGTAATGCAATAACCAGAGCCGGATTTACCATCAGTGGCGTAGGATGAAGATTTTACAGGGTGTTCAATATTGTTCATTCATCAGCATCAGCTATTTTCAGCCCTTCGTAACAATAAGTAAAAACTCAAATGCACTTAGTTAAGTCAGCTATATTTTTATTACTCAAAAACTACCCCTGTAAAATACGAGTGGTGAAATAGAATTCCGATTTATGAAAACAATCGAAAGCTTTTATTTCACCAAAAATGATTTAATTGAAATCTAAATTTTCAATGAAAACTAAACTCGAATCATAATCATTTTAGCTTTACTTAAATGGAGTCTATGCCCAAATGTTTTTGTGCCTTTGTCGTGCTTAAGTATGAGTGTGTGTTCAAAGTGTTTGAACTATACCGCATGCCACGGCATTTTCGCCAAAATTCAATTTGATGCTAGATCGCAGCAAATTGCTCCAGAGAAAAAAATATCCAGCTCAAACTACTACACGGCCAAGACCAGGGATCACGCCTGACCGAATTTTGCGAAACCGAAATTTCCATCAAACCAACAAAAAGTAGTTTGTAAGCCAGCGCCAACTCAAAACTGAAGCATAAACTTAAAAGTTATTCCCCAATATTGCGATAAATAATAATTCGAATAAACTGAGACATTTCGAAAGTAATTATAGCACTATTAACCCAAAAATAAAAATTTTTATGGTCAAAGTTGCTGTATTTTGTATTGTAAAGAGTATAAAATGTTTAGAAAATTAACGAAAATGGCGTGAAAGCAGCAATTTTATGAAAAACAGCAAACGAGTAATAATGACGTAAATTATCTTGCGATTTTGTTATCTGAATGTAGTAATAACAAACATGTTATAAAACGGTTAAAGCCGCATACGAAACGATCCGAATAGCGACTGCTAAAAGCGCGACTTCTTAGGTTAATGTCAGAGTTAGCCTAGTTAGGGTAAGTATAGAATTAAGATTGGAGTTGCAGAATTAGCTGATCCAACAAAGTCGCTGTAGTATAAAAGTAGCTGTTTTGACAGTCGCTTTTCGGAATGCGAAGCAATAAAACGAACAACACTGAAAAGGTCAATAAAAACACAGTACGTTGAGGTCAAAAGCAAAAAAGTAACTTTAGTTCTAAAAATAAACATTTTAAAGTCTAAGCAATACATCAGAAAACAATCACAACTTTGATCATCCCCACGTGCAATAGCTCAGATTCTATTCTCTGCCGTAGCAAATTCTGCAAGTGCTTGTAAAAACTAAAAACCTACGTTTAAGAATTTGCCCTACGTTCTTTTTAAATTTATGTTTGTAGTGTTTTGAACAAAAAAATCAAAAAAATGCAAAACTCAACACAAGACGCGAGTTGTGTTCAAATATCAGTGCATTTTTCATATTTAATTTTTATTGTGCTACCGCGAAGTTTAGGTTAGTGCTATGCCTTCAAAAGGATTCTTAATGCGAGCTCATCTTCAAAATTGTAGCAATTATTAAAACGCAACTTGCACTCTTAAGCTGTAAGTTGCAAAAAAGAACAAACAATTCATCTGAGCACAGTTCAATTCTTCGTTTTTGAGCGATGAACTTTTCAGTAACAGCATCATAAAAAGACTGCTTTTGTAGCAGCTGGAGCAAAAGTCTATTTGCAATTGAAAGCAACTACATAACGAATTTATTTTAAAAATTCCGAGGCTGTTGGTGATTCGCCCTTGGTGTCTCACTTTGCTCAAGTAAAAATTTATACTTTACAGCCGATGCGATTAAAACATTACTATCCCGACTCCCGGGCCCTTGAAAATTCATCCCTAGACACCAATAAAAAATTGCCCTTTTTTTTAAAATTTTCCAATAAACGGTCGGAAAAATTATAGTATTACCTAAACACTATGACAATGCATTTGTACGTTTCACTTTTGGGCCGCTCCCAATTCGAATTTCTGGCTAAGCCTAAATGCTTAATGCTCAGACCCTTGCAATGTCAACCTATTACATATTTTGTGTCATATTATGATAGAATTAAACGTTTAATTTTGACATGATGATAGAATTAAAGAGATGATGATAGAATTAAACGTTTAATTTTGACATATCTGAAAAAAGCTTTGTCAAAAATTTTCAAGATAAACAATTTAGAGCGAAAATTATGTAAAGTATTTGAAGTGTAAGCGATCTAGCTGGAAGCGGAAGCAATTCAAAAATTGCCGCTTCCACATCCCTGATTTAAGTTTTGGTTCGTCAATTTTCGGGTTTGGTGTTTCGTTGATTTGCAGTTTGTGCATTTGCATTGATGCATGGTTGTTTTAATCCAAAAACTCAAGTAACAGATTTCCATTTTATTTGCACGAATTTATTACAATGTAAAAAAATAAAAAATAATACTGCGAATTTGCATAGGTGGGCACAAGTCCGTTAATCCGTTAATAACGAAGCTAACTTTTTCATTAACTCGTTAATCCGTTAAAAAGTTTTTTCATGCTAACGGACTAAATTCACTTCCGTTAAGTTCTCTTAACGGACTAAAGTAACTTCCGTTAAGTTCTGTTAACTTCCGTTAAGGTTTTTATTGTTACTATCTTGCACCATTTATTCATCGGACCGGTACAAACCAGTTTGCAATGGTAGCACTTGTTGCGTATTAGCACGAGTTTTATAGAAGAAAGCGAAGAAAGGAGCTCTTTTTTGGGCAAATAATAACCTGCACCCTTATAGCCTCATAGGTCTATTAATTATCGCTGTTCACAATTTCCAAAGATTTTCCGATCAGAGCTTCGTTAGTGCATTTGAATATATTTTTATCTAGAAATTAGATTAGACTGCAAAATGTAACTTCCAAAACGCAAAAAGACCACCATAGCAATAAATATTTCCTTACAATCAGCTCAACACGGTCAATACGTGTTATAGAAGCGAGTGAATAAAAAGAAATGTAAATTACACATAAAATGTTAACGGATTAACGGACTTTATTAACTTCCGTTAATTAAAGCTGAAAATAACGGATTAACGTTAACGGAGGTGTGAAGTTTGTTAACGGACTAGTGGTTAACGAAGCTAACGTTTTGCATTAACTTGCCCACCTATATGCGAATTTGCGATCAATATACAGCATTGTGTAGTGACGAAAAGCTGGTAAGGGCTTCTAAGCGTTCTTCCAGTCAAACAAAATGATATTTCGGTAGGTTAATTGATTTAGTTAACTTTGTGAGATCAATCAAGGCATAATCTTTTGATTTTAAGACAATTTTATTTAGATTTTGAATTAATAAATTTTGTACTAACAATAACCTTGCTGCGTGACAGCTGGATTTGCTTTTAAATGTTTTGAGCTGTAAGGGTGTTCAACATGCTAGTGTGAACACCTTGGTCGCATCTTTTACATGCGATTCTCAGCGCACTCCTATTTTTTTCATTTTAGTCTCTTTATATCAACAAGGGTGTTCAAATTCAACATTGAACACCTTCGCGATACGAAAAAGGCAAACAGGCAGTTTACGATAAGTAAAAAGTCACTCAACCGAAACTGCGCAGCGAATCAATTTATTTTGGTAGTGACTATTTCACCGAAAATTTTCAACTTAAAGAGAAAAAAACGAGAATGAGAAATATTCATCCGCGCTTTTTTCATTTGCTTTTTTAGGGGTTAAGATTAGGGTTTAGGTTAGGGTTTGGGTTAGGGTTCGATTTGGGAATAGTTTTAGAGTAAGCATTTGAGTTTGTGTTAGATTTGAGTCATAATTAATGAAAAACTAGATAAAAATTTCCGGTGAAATAAAGTCTTCCATTTATTTATTTTAAAAGAGCGAGGAAAATAAAACAGAGACAATGTGCCAAATAAAAATAACGTAGAACAAAACCCATATTGGTCAATAATTACATCGATGCTTTGCAGCGAGTGCTGGGTGTTCACTGAACACCTTGAACACCCAGAGAATACGCCCATGTTTACCATATGGCACAGTGCCAGGGCCCCGCGCTCAGATGGTAAGACTTTTTTGATCTTCACCTGTATTTGACAGGAAGATGTTGCAAAAATTCTCAAAGTACCAGGAACCCCGTGCAATGTAAATCCAGCCCTGGAATAACAAAGTTAGTAAACGTAACGATCTAATTTACCATTTCTCAATAACAATTCATCTCCATCTCGCCAATTTTTACGCACAAGATACTTAAAAAAAAAATTAGCTAGGGGAAATGCTCATTGAACAAAATGTTAAATTTGAATTGATGGGCCCAGGGCCCCATGGCCCATACATGTAGTCCTATAACTGGCTAATTTCACGACAAAACAAAAAATCTCTGAAGAAAATCTTTGAGTGGATTATTATTTACTACTAAAATATTGCAGAGGTAATGCTTCTTACTTCCCCCTATCTGGGCCAAATATATCATTTACAATTAAAATTATGCTTTTAAATGTTAAAAATCTAATTCTTTCAAATGGCTCTGAACACGTGCGAAATGTGATCCAATAGCATTAAAATAGCTTTTTATTTCAAAAAAATTACAAAAAATTGCCTTGGGGCTGGGGACTTCATCCCCAGACCCCTAAAGCCTCCGGCGGCTGGAAGCTTCGCCCAAAGGCTCTCGTCTGCAATACATTTGAGTTACATTATCTTACTCAACACGTCTCCCAAGTTAGACAATTGCACTTTTTAGCGGTTAGTTTACCTCTACCTTTAGCAAAATCCTGGGTAATTGCTCACAACAGGCAAGGCTTGGGGTCTACCATTCTACGATATCTTTGCTTCACAAAAAGCTCCTATTTTGAAAATTTATGATGACGTTATTGCATGTAATTTGTGGTTTGGGCCACCCCCACCCCCAATCAAAAATCTTGTCTACAACTATGGTTACAAAGATTAGTTACCACTAGGATTACCATATTTTTCAGACAGAGAACCAGAACAGTCCTAGTTTTGCATGATTTTTCAGGTATTCTCAAAAAAAAAAGGTCTTCACTTCTGCGACCCACGGTTTTTGCGTGATTTTCAAGGTGATTTCCAGAAAAAAAAAGGTCTTTGCTCCAGCGATCCAAGTGTTTTTGCGAATTTTCGAGTGATCTTCACAAACGAAAAAAAACCGGGACATTTCAACCAACCGGCCGGGACCCCGGGACATGGCCTTAAAACCGGGACTGTCCCGGTTAAACCGAGACGTATGGTAAATCTAGTTACTACCGGCTACAGTCACATGTGACGTCATAGGCCAATTCTATGTTAGGCTATTTTTTGGTGTAGAGTTACTGAGTTAGTGCTAGTTATGATTACAGTAGGTGCTAAGTTTAGGTTATGAATATGTTTAACTCTGTCTCTAAAACTAACTCTAGTTATCCCTAACCTACTTTGATGTTTGGTTTGTGACGTAAGATGTTATTGCAACCGGTAGAAAATATCGATATCGATTTGCAACCGCAGAAAAATTGATATTATTCAAACACATTTTGTTGTTATTTATCTTAGTGAATAATAGAGTAATTGTAATTGAAAATCAGCAGAAAACTTTTCAATTACAATTACAATTATCAGAGGTGGAGTCCTCGAGGACAGATTTTGAAGTCCTTGGCCTTGGCCTTGGCCTCGAAGGTCAAGTCCTTGGCCTTGGCCTCGAGGCCTCAAGTCCTCGAAAATTGGCCTGTCCTCGGCTCGAGGACAGCACTATTTTTTGGAAAGTTAAAATTTTGTGGAGCGGTTGAAAAATTTTTTGGAAAGCGTTTTTTCGGTTTTTTCGTGGAGATTGCTTGAAAAATTTTTGTGAAGACCTTTTTTTTTTTTTTTTGGAGATCGCCTGAAAAATTTTTGTGAAGACCTTTTTTTTTTTTTTTTTTGGAGAGCACTTGCGCTTTGTGTCCTTGGTCCTTGGCCTTGGCCTCGAGCATTCCTGTCCTTGGCCTCGAGAGTGTCTGTCCTCGGAAAGGCTGTCCTTGGCCTTGGCCTTGGCCTCGGATTTTTTTTGTGTCCTTGGCCTTGACCTTGGCCTCGAGCCTTGTGTCCTCGACTCCACCTCTGACAATTATCAAATTTTGAAAATATTCAATTACAATTACAATCACAGCAAATCAAAATCAAATCAAATCTTTCATTATACTCGCTGTAATACGCCGAAGCGTGTAACGAGTCGGCGGGGTCCATCTCAATGTCATTGCGCGCTGGCAACACAGCTCCTTTCGAAAAAATGTCGCAGCGGTGGCGAGCAGTAGGCAAAACTGTGTCCGATTTGACCGGCCCGAGATTTGAGCCTCAGACCTCCCGCTTCAGAGACGAACGCGTTACCGCTCGACCAACTGGCCGGTAAAACGTGTAATTAATTACATTTTTAACAATTACAATTTTTCCTAGCCTAATCCACATCAGCTCTCCCGACCCCCCAACAAAAACAAAAAAAATGGTAGTAGAAGCAAAAAAAACATAAACTGCACTTACTGCAGAAAGCAGAAAAAAGTAACCATAAGTAAATAAAACCAAAAATTAAAAAAAAGTCGGTTTTTTAGGTTTACTTATTGATCTTCGTGGCACAAAATCATACAACTGGCGACAAAGTTCCCAGTTTTGGGTAAATAATAAACATCCGGCGCAATGTATTTAAATTTTCTGTCTATCCGTTCCAAACTGGCCAGTGAACAGTGGAACTGATGTGATTTGTATTTACTCTGACATTGGCACTTGCAGATTTGCCGTGGTGATTGAATTTGCAATTAAAACTCTGCAAGCAGAAGTACTGTAAATGCTATGGAAGGCAACAGTCAAGACTTCCAGTTTTTGATCAGTGATAGGTGGCACTCACAAGCACATCTTAGATCTACCGAATAGCCTCAGAGTGTAAAGTAGGATACTATACAGACAGTAGACAAGCCATTATTAATTATTGAGTGTAACAGCAAGTAGAACAAGTGAGGTGTTATCATTTTATTGATATTGAGATTCAGAATAATTTTGATGTCCACAGATGTTAGAGAAGTTCTCCCAAAATGCGACTATTCAATATTTATTGATTTCATTTGGTACCGGTAGTTAGTAAATAGTAAGGCCTAGTAAGCTAATGCTGGTAGCGGTAGGGCAAGTGTCGTTAAGTGCAAGCCGTATGATTTTTTCATGAAACACTGCGACCCATGTATGATCGCGCATGTGCTCTTTTTATCTCCGATCTGCGATTTAAGGTACGGTATTCCCTAAATAGCCTATAGCCCTAATTAGTGCAAGTATGAGAGGAGCAAGAGCACGCGCATGTCAGATGTTTATACACAGGTTGCAGAGGTTCCAAAAAAAAAAAGCAGACAGCTTATAGCCTACCTAATGACATTTGATAGGCCTAGCCTATAGTATCGTACAGCCGTATGTTAGATTTAATTCACTTGCTTAGTACAGAGTACTGTACTGTTCGATCTGTCACTGTACCAGTGTACATAGAACCTGTACTGGTACTGTATTAGGTATAATCATAAGCATGAAAATTTCATAGAAAGATTACCCTTACTGGCATCAGTGTTCCCTCTAACTTCATGGCTAATCGACGAGTGCCCAAATTTTTTTGAAACAATTGTGACAAAAACGTTTAAGTGCCCTAAATTTGGTGACCAATCCAGTGCCGGTATATAACTGTAAAGTACACAAAATGTCATATTTCCACAAATTAGCTGATTTTCTAAAGCTAACTTTACTACATTGCCCAAAATTATTTGCCCTTGCTCTAACAAATCGCTGATTTGCTGAAAAAAATCAGCTTAGTGGGAACACTGACTGGCATACCGGTATGTTATACCGTAGGCTATTAATTAACGAAGTGACTTGGCGCACGGAACGGGCGCCAAGACCCAGTACCTCGCGCACGCAACGTGCGCTAGGTACTAGGTCTTGGCGCCCGTTCCGTGCGCCAAGTCACTTCATAAAAAAATTGCTATTCTAGCCCTAACCCCAACCCTAAACCTAACCCAAACTCTAACCCTAGGTCTAACCCAAATGTTAATCCTAACCCAAACTCAAAATCTAACCCAAAAGCTAATGATAATTAAAAAAAAACAAAAAAATGAGCACTCACTCTTTGCTCTCTTATTTTCTTTATGGGCGTTACGTAACATAATACTAGCCACTTCATTGTTAATTATCATAGCCTCTTGTAATTGTATTTGCTTCAAATAGCTCTAACAGCTATGCAAGGATGGCAGGAGGGTATGTTCAGAATTTGCTACCTCACACCTCAGACCTTGAACTGTATTGTACCAGCGCATCTTACTTCAGTTCAATTTTTGAAGCATACTGTATCAATGTACTGTACTCTTACCCAGTGTTCCCTGTGAGCGCAAAAAAGTGCAATAAGTGCAAAATTGTTTTCGGCATTTTCGCACCAAGTTCTTGCAAAGTCAGGCGTTTTTTCTCGTGCCAAAAATCGGCATTTTTATTTTACACCAAAAACCACAGACACAGCTGCGGTTCACGACTTGACGTCCTTATTTACTGGACGACACCCGTAGATCACTAGAATACTTCGGGATCTCTCAGATCGATGACCTTTTTTTTTTTTTTTTTTATCTGGAGAACAACATAAAAAGGGAGAATAAGATGCCTCTGCCAGCACAAAGCCTTTTTTTTGGGGGGTAGGAGTGGGGAAAGCCAAAATTTGAACAGAAAATTGTTGCCACAGATCGAGAACGCCTCAAGAGCTGCGGCATTTTCACATTGAGTTCTAAACGTTCGCACTATTTCCGGCATTTACGCAGGAGATGAAAAGTTAAAAGGAACACTGCTCTTACCATTAAAAAAGGCATACCATACCAGTATATCATACTTTTTAGCAAAAATTGTGGCGTACCGTACTGCCATCCTTGCTTTTAACTGCGAGCAACTTTAACTGACTTTGAAATCACTAGCCTATAAATCAGTGATCTCAATTCATACATTTAGCATTGGCTTCAGCTGTCTCTGGCCTCTGCATACAAAAAGCCGGCCAATGTGTGAAAAGTCTGGGATTTTTAAACTACTGCAAGTTCAGCTAAAGTGTCGCATTGCACAGTTGTTTTTGTTCAAATTAATCTTCAATAGTTCTAGTATATGACATGCCACCATAGTCCTTGGTTCCTAGCATCTATAGACAATAGTTATGACATCACAATTGGCCTTACTTGTGACACCATAATACAATAATTGTAACGACAAATTCAGAGGCTATAATGAGTACTTGAGAATAGCCTAGACGATGTGCATGCCAGGCACGGTCGCACAAGTCTTTACTGATGGCCGCATGTTGCACATAAAACATTTAGTTGGCAAATTCATACAGCGTACCAATGTACAATACCCATACCATTACGAAAAAGCATGACGTACTTCTTAGCAAAAATTGAGGCATACTGTACCTACGTACTGTACCGTACTACCATCCTTGGCTCTAAGCATGAATTACTGAATGAAGAAAACCAAAGAGTAATAAGAAGGTCAAGTTAGAGTTGACGAAAACTAGCAAAAAATTAGAGTTGATCTTAACTCAATATTGGTAGTCCGGTACAGTGGTAGGTCTGAGGTAAGACTCTGATGTTTCTAGTGGTAGTCCGGTACAGGGTACAGTGGTAGGTCTGAGGTAAGACTCTGATGTTTCTGTAAAATCAGAAACATCAGAGTCTTACCTCAGACCTACCACCGTACCCTGTACCGGACTACCAATATTGAGTTAAGATCAGACTCAGACAGAGATTACCGATTTAGCAGTAACTGTCAAACAGGCTTCTGTAGTTCTTGTATGAAACATTTTTCCTTCACCGTTAAAATTTTTATAGCTATCCCCTTGAAAGCCTGGCAGGGAAGTAAGTCACCATCTTCATAGCAGCCTTTTTGCTCAGTGCTTGGTGGTTAGTTTCAATACTACACTGCAGACTGTAAACCTGTTGGCCTGTACAGTACCATTATTCCATTAGTACCCTATGATTGTTTGATGCATCAATGATGATCTACAGCCTGACAGTAGTCTATCTCATCTAAAATCTAATCTGTCTAGTCTAGTCTGTAGTGCCTACTACATACTAGTGCAGAGTTCGATACTAGGTGAAATTCATTGAAATGAAATGATATCACAGTCTGCTTTACTACTCGGTATTGATTAAGCTAATAAATAGCCCTGAGCCAGTGATAACATACTCTCAGTGGCAGACTATCATTGCCCATTTTAAGAATCGATGATCATGATCAGCTTTACTATGTATGTTAGATTTGTTGAGCTGCTTTCAGCTTTAGTTTGAGAAATTTATAGTACAATTTTTTGTTCTAGATTCAGAAGGCCTAGGCTGGTGGAAAGTGGTAACATAGAGTACGTAATCAGATCAGTGGTGGTGTTGTTTGATCAAAATGTCTGGCTCAACACAGCTGGACAGAAACAAAAAAGATATTAGAACTGATTATGAAATTAAAACTGTCTTGGGAACGTGAGTATTTTTTTATTACTTGCACTAATGTCTTAAACTGATGCTGGTCTTAAGTGGTTGCATTCCTTTAAATGCAGGACAGTTGTTATACCTCTCTGCCAATGTAGCTTGGAGCTCAATGGTGATATGAGCAATAAGGCATGCTAGCATCTGGCATGTTTCAAAGTTAAGCTGTTCATCACCAAATAGCTAAGGGATAGCTAACATCTTTTTTTCTTTTGATGCCTGTAGGCTTCCAAGTGACTGGGTCTGTCAAGGCAAATAATAGTTACACATTGAGTAGAATTAAATTGTGGTCAACAAGCCCGTGAGCTTGTCACTAGCATCAGAACCACAGTGGCATTGTTAAATCAAATTGTTTACTGATGCATGTGTGATGTTTTTAGGTAAATTCTATAGCATATCATATGTAGTCATTTTGTTTTATTGATTCACTACTGACTTTTGTATTTTAATGTAAGCATTTAATGTATTATTTTGCAGTGGAGCATTCTCTAAAGTATGTTTGGCAAAGCATCGTAAGACCGAGCAGCTGGTGGCAGTGAAATGCATACAGAGGAAACTGATTAAAGGAAAAGAAGAAAGCATTAACAATGAAATTGATGTTCTGAGAAGGTAGATTTTATTTATCATCCCAGCCAGGTCGATTCAAAGACGATTAAAATCGTTATTCACATTTTCCCTGCTTGATGTTCGGCATCAAAATGGACAGTGTATGGTAGGCAGGTGGCAACTTGACAAGACTGAAAGGTCCCTTTGCTGTCTCCTGGCCAAGGCAACCTGCTGATCAAAGATGCAATTACAATTATGTATTCACTTCAATTTCACAATTGGGTTTCAAGTTCCACTTTAAGCCAACAGGGAATTTGTCAGCAGTTTATATCCTGCTTTACTTAACTTTGGTAGTTGATGTGCTCTTTTAAAGAACATTCCATGTTTTATTTTTTTTATAAAAGATAATTAATACTAATTTGTGGATAGATGCGATTATGGCTTAATGCAGAATTTAACTGTTGAGTGAATAACACCAAATTTGATTATACTGAGATGCCGAATGTATTTATGAGCTGGAGTGTTTAACTGTACCTTGTACTAATTTTTTTTTTGTAAAACTGCTGTAGTTATCTTTGATCTTAACATAGTGGTCTTGCAATAACTTGTCTACCTCGTTTGATAATATATTTATTTCAGTTTAAAACACCCAAACGTTGTCGCACTACTTGATGTTTATGATAATCCAAGTCACTTGTATCTTGTCATGGAATTGTAAGTAGTGTGAACTTTCTCACTTAAATCTTTAATTTTGAAATGTTAGATCCACCAGGAGATGTTAATTGTCATCTTTTGATTTTTGAGATTGAAGTGGACATGTTGGTAGAGCTTCTGCCACTGAAACTGTAGACTCTGGTTTGATTCTTGGTCAGGTCAAACTACGTACTATAAACTTGGTGTTTACAGTTTTCTTGTTTTATTAACATTAATACCAAAAGGGTTAGTGTTAAGCCTTTACCATATATGGTACAAAGGCCAAAAAGCTTCTTTAGTTGTTCTTGGATGAATCAATTTAGTGGATGAAGATGGAAGTGAAATTACAATTTGCATCTCAGAAGTTGAAATCCTTTTGAAATACTGTATCTGTAGGAAGAGGCTAACAGTGGTTGAAAATTGCAAGTTCTTGCCAGATTAATACTGCTATGCAGTGGATTGGTCTTTTAAGATTTTGGTAAAAATGCAAACTGTCTGAGCCTATCATATGCTATAAATTTTGAAAATCAGCCCACAATTTTCTGATGCACATATGCTTGGGCAACATAAAACCACTAGCCTAGCAGAAAAGTTTTCAATTTCAAAGCCATATGTTAATGTGCTAACCAATTGCCATCAAAAACTGTCAGAAAGATGCGTTTTTCCTGACAAGCCAGGATACTGCTAGAGCAACTAGCTTTGAACTGTAATCTATTGCTTTAAAGGGATTGTTGATCAACGTGGATTTAATAACACGTAGCAAATGTGATTGCAGTTACATTCTGACTGCAGGACATATTTTTTTCCAACCCAGTGCCCCTACTAACAATTTTTTTTTGCAGAGTGTCGGGAGGCGAGTTATTCGATCGCATTGTGGAGAAAGGAAGTTACACAGAGAAGGATGCCAGCCATCTCATATACCAAGTCCTCGATGCGGTTTCATACTTACATTCCAAAGGTATCGTTCATCGAGATTTAAAAGTAAGTGAAGTGAAACAATGTGGTAAACTAAACATTTGAGCCAATTTTTGTCAGTTAATAATCACCGCTATCATTTTTGGAGGGTTGCATACGAACTCACCAACTGCTCAGAAGAAGCATTGGACTGGTGTGAGTCAGATATGATGTCTGCGTGGTCTGCAAAGTTCTGAAAGAAAGTGATCTAGGTTATCTTGTTTATTTTCCAGTTGTCTGCCTTGCCCAGAAGAAAGCTGCTTGCAGCGACCTTGCTGGCTTTGAATCATGCTGCCACTTGTCTTACGCAGTCAAAACGTTACACTGTTTCTTCTGATGTTGAACGTCAAGCAGCTTTAAATGTTAATTTCAACATGCTTGGTTTTACCCAGTTAAGAATCAGATCCTTGATCCATCATTTCCGTTTGCAGATGATCTTTCTGCAAGTCTTGAGTTGCCTGCTTTCTCTAAATAGGTGGCTGATTTTATCATTTTACGTCACCGTTTGCAGACGGCCAGATATCATTGAAAGTTGTTAGCAAATAGATATGTTAATTGGCGTTTGTGCAGGGACGGTTTTGAGCTTTTCCTTCACAGAATCATAATTGCTGAATAAGCGATGACCCCTTATTTTTCTGACGTTTGCAATGTATCCCTTAAATCAGTAATTTTTATAAGTTGGCCAAAAAAAGTTAAAAATGACTCAGGAGAAACCATCTTCACTGTAAAAATCAATTAATGAGTCATTTTAGTTTCTAAACTGTGCAGTTTCTCTTTGATTTTTGGTCTCAGTTTTTGCCGGAAAATCAAAGTAAACAATCGAGCAAAGTTAGCCCGAATAAAATTGCGAATTTGCTGATAAAAGATCAGTTTTGGTTGCGTAAATCAATGGCAGGTACAAAATACTAACCAACAAATTTGTCGTGTTTTTATGGAGCAAATGGCTGCATTATAATACAATGCCACGTGTTCGTTAAATATTAATGGCTGCGTGTTTTAGATCATGTTTTGAAATTGGTACTGTGATTAACGCTCCTAAATACGATATAAATTGCTGCTGAATTATGTATGCAGAGCAATAGAAAAGGTTGTAAATGTCAGTGGTAGTAAATCATAGTTAAAACAGTCAAAAAAAAAAAAAAAATGCACTTGTTTTTTCCCTGGTTGCTTTTTTTGTCAGTCTTTAGCAGCGATATGATGATCACGTAATCAGCAAAAAATTTAGACTGCTTAATTTTTTAGGAATGTTATACAAATTGGTCAAATTATTAGTTGTAAGTTTGCTCCGTTCATAAAGAAACATATTTATAGGGTAACCTCGACTGTCAACAAAAGTGATCCGCTTCGATTCGATGCCCGAGGTGATCATGTGGCACCGATACCCATTTGCAATAGCAGTTCCTTAAATCAAAGGCCACAGGCAAAGTTTTTCATTCGAGAATTTCGTAGTCGTTTTGATAGAAGTGAAATCTTCTGCAATAGGTTATCGATTACATTGCGATTGCTTGCTTTGGTCCCTTCGCTGTCTCCTGGCCAAGGCGACTTGGTGAATAAAATGTAATTACAATTTGGCCTGTAGCCTAGGTAGCTTCGTTCTGTCACCTTGCATTTTAGATGTAACTTTAGTTGATACCGCACATTTTAAGTATACTAGGCTAATTAACACGATTAAACAAACGTAGTTGCTACAAGGTGCAAAACGATCTGCAAAACCAAACTCTATCACGTTTACGTCATTACTTAACAAGTTTCGTTCAATCGCAAAACATTAAACTTTAAATGTCTTGCAAAGGACTACCTGCTGCAATGTATCACGGTTTCTGTTCTTTCAGGCTTTAGTCTCTGTTGATGGCTAAAAAAATTTGTATTCAAACGTACCTAATGTTTAGTGCGCTTCTAAAATAATAGGCCATAGCTCAATTCCTAGTTTGTTCAACTTATGAACAGGATTGCTTACAAGTTGCCACCGCTACCACATGTCTTCGTAGTAAGACGTTGTGCTGCCCAGACGCAATAACGCGGATTTGACCCTGGCAAACTCGTTACACGCTTCGGCGTAATACAGCGAGTATAATAGAACTAAATGATTACTAAAGATTCCATGAAGATTTCAATACAAAAACCACATACTGTTTTACACAAATAATGGATCACTAGGTGTATCAGTTTGAAAACATTACCCGATAATTTTGCTTCCAGCCTGAAAACCTCCTCTACCACACCAACGCCGATGATTCAAAGATAATGATCAGCGACTTCGGGCTGTCGAAGGTCGAATCCGATGGGCAGATGCTGAAGACAGCCTGTGGAACGCCAGGTTATGTAGGTGAGCAAAGTTTTAGTTTTGGCTTTGATTGTTTTAGGGATTCTTGGCATTTTCTGGCTTGATCTTGACGCAAACTTTGCACGGTTTTGCGATTGGGCAGAATTCGGGATTACCGCGAGAGCAAGACGTTCATATAATGAAACTGGATTCATCAAAAACTTTTCGGTCCCTGAACCATCTACTTCTTCGAAGACTCGGCAAACCGTAACGTAGCAATTATGTGATAGGACTTTAAATAGTACTGATAGCGAGACCAGGTTCGATTCCAGCCGAGAACACTATTGATATTTGTCAGAAGGTTACGGGATTTCAAGTGCGGTGATCCTTCAAAGAAGTGCAGTGGCGATTTGAGGTTGAGCGTTTATGACGTATTCGAACTTTCGTCCGAACACTGGTGTAGACCCAATCTACACTGCGCGTAAACTCGTGAGCGCATGAGCGTATGCTTAGCAACTGGCAAGGCGGTACGCCTGGCATACCGGTACCGAATTTCTGTTTAAAATAAATCAAAACTACGCTTGTACGGCGCTTAATTTACGCACAGTGTAGACCCGGCCTTAATTAACTTGCAACCATTGTACGTGTAGTTGCTTGGCGTTCTACGAGGTCAGCCATGATGTCATAAATTTTAAAGATAGGCGTTTTCAAAGTTGTTGGAACTCTTGAAATTTATTGGAATTTCTCAAATCTCGTAAATTTGGTGTTACTGTATTATCCCATAAAAGTTGTTGCTCTGTCTATTTAATCATCTTTCAACGCCACAACTAGTGTAATTTTGAAGTTGCTTTGCGGTTGACGACGATTTTTGTTTTCCTTTCAAAACCAAATATGAGCGAAGCGAGATTGAATTGAAGACTGGCCTGAAGTCGGCCAGTTTTTGAAACAACATTGAAAAGCTCGGTAATAGTAAAAACTTAAATTTGCTTCAAGTAGCGTGGGAGTTATCATTGCTTACTATCAAAAATGAGTAGTCTTGTGTCTATACAAACTTGTCATTGTATATGATGGGCTGATCGGACTGGATTAAAATGTAACCAGCTGGCTGCAGGAACCTGCCCGGACATTTGCGAAAAAGCTCAGGGACCGAACGAAGTACAAACTGGTCGTTATATGATAATCAACACAAATGATTCATAAACGACAGCGTTTGCTTCGCAATTTAGCAATTAACCGTCTTGTCGTAACTGAAAAAACTGTAAGAAAGTTTATAGAGCTGGACAGTGCTGGTTCTAACTGCTAGTTCGCATCAGCAACCCTCAGAGCTGTAATGTTGAGCATTTTTCGGTTGGAGAGTTGCTATAGTTTCGCTTCAGGCTTTTCGTAATAACATCACAGTTTAGTCGCACACCTGTAAGTACTGAAAGAAAGCGGTTTTATTGTTCCCACGTAGTTCTTGAAAGATCTTGAAAACCACCCATCCGCGTGATCCACTCGAGTTTGTTGGTTTTAGACATTGTGTTTGGTTAATACTCAATAAGAAACGCTATAATTTGAGTCAATATAATGTAGGCCTATAGCTGTGTTTCCTCCCATATTTGCCTTTGATCTATCTACAAAATGGTCACCATGCTTCTGCTGATTTGTTTAAACATCGAGTGGTTTTTAAATACATGTTTTTACGAGATGCATAGTTATTCGCGGTTACCAAATCCTCTGATTGAAAAATTTGACAGTTTTAAAACAGTACTTAAAATTCAGATTGGTTCAAAGAAGCATGCTCACATAAACGTTGCTTTGACGTGGCTACAGTGACCGGTTTGTAGTTTGGTTAGCTTTTGACATTAGATTTGGCACTGATAAACATAAAATGTGAGCTGGCAATCGATTGTTGTTTCTACATCGTAACGCTAATCCAAGACCGAGTGGAAAGAAAAACGCGATCGAAAAAACAATGATTAAACACAGTTTATACTAAATTTACAAAATTATAACAATTCTTCGGCTACTGCTTGAGTGTTATGTTAAGATCGCTTATATAAAGATGATGTATTGCAAAATAACGTTTTTGAGATGTTTTGAGTTCTACTTTATTGTGATAGACGTGCATAAACTCGTGCGAGAACGATTGAACAACATGTTCGATTTCAAATGCCACGCCATGCACTGACTGCTACTGGATTGTCATTTAGCAGCTAGCGATCACAATTAGAGGCTTTTGCTTCGTTTATTAATATGCTATGAACAGAAATAACGCAAATGTGTTTGAGTTGTTTTTGGAATTTGGTTATGGCTCATATTCTTGTTTCATTTAAAGACGGGTCTACCTACACTGCGTGTAAAATCGTGATCCTACGAGCGTAGTCTTTTACAAACTTTCAAGCCGAAATTCGACGCGCCTGGCGAACCACTTTGTCAACCCAATACCACAATTGGAGACGTCACATCTCCCACTCCCACCTGACCTTCCAAGTCCCCGAAGTCTCTTCGGAGGAACTGCTCCTTTCTCGCCCTATTCGCTGTGAGCTTTCCCGTCTTCGCTGCCATGGCCACAGTCTTCTTTTATCCTCATATCTTCACAGGATCAGGCGGAAGGAGAATTCTGCTTGTAGTGCCTGTGGAGTGTGGACACCCTCTACAGGACCTCAATCATCTATTCCTCGACTGTCCTGCCTCTGAACCCCTTCGTAAATCTATCTTTGGCTCCTCTCTCTCTATTCTTGACCTATGGTCCAGACCTTGGGGTATGGCTCGACTGCTGGATCTCCGCGGAGTTCCTTCGCGCCCCCATCCCTCGGAAGGAATCGGGTAGTACCACCACCACCAACCACCTTGTCAACGTGCAAGCTGCAGTTGCTTAAAAATTAAAACGAAGTAAGAATGCCCTCGTGCGCTGTCGATTGTACGCTTGCAGAGTAGACCGTGTCTTCAGGAGCGCGCTATTTCAGTGGGATTTTCTGTCTCATACGTGTTCAGACATATTCAGTTACTTCCCGTTTCGCTTGTCGGCGTATCCTACCCTTAGTCTTAGCGGGTGCTAATTATGTTGTTTGCTTCTAATACGGTGAAAAATCTTGGGCTTCAATCTTTGTGATATCACTAAGCGTAAGCTATGAGCGAATAATCTTGTTTTTATGAGTTTTGTGTTGGATGAGATTTCGTTTCAAGTGACTCGATTATTTCAGTAAGTGCGGACCATGTTGTAGCATTTAGGTTTAAATTTCCATTTTAGTTTTTAACGATTTGTCTAAAGCTTCTTTTTGAATGTGTCTGGAGCTGCTAGTGCCTTTTGATCTGCTAATCTTGACAATTTCACAGTCGGGATTTGTGGATTAATTTCTGCTGCTGCATTGTTTACTGCTTAGTGGCATTCACTCATGGATACAAATCATACAAATCCTTTCTGACGTCATAACAGCTGGGAATCACGATTGCAGTTTGCTCAGCGCAAGTATTTTGAATCGACGATTTGAAGACGACTAATTACGGCGCGCGATTTCGCCCTTCCGAGCTTGCTTGTTTTGAAATGATATTGATGGAGTTTTTTTCTTTTTTTAGAGAAGGGGATTGCTCTGTATCCATTCAAAAACGATGTTCTGTATAATGCATTGATGAATTTGCGAAAGAAATAGCGTTGCAAATAAAAACCGGGTACTGAATTCTCTAATTGAATTTCCTCTGGGATACGTCTTGGTACTCATACACGGCAGTTTTTTGTGGTCTACTTTCACGAGCAAATTGAAGCCGCTGATGTAGTAAAGAAATCTCTTTTGAGCATGGTTTGCTAGGAGCAGTTAGATATGTGACGTGATAGTTATGACATTGCACCGACTAATATATGCAGGAAACATGCCAGGTGTCACTGCGCAAAATCGTATAATGGCGTCGTAGTATTACTCAATAGAAACATCAATCACGCTCTTCAATATTTCTAACGGCTTAAATAATGGGATTGAGGCCTGTTGGTGCTTTAGACTGTTTTTTTTCTCTGCTTTTAATCTTAACCACGGTGTCCCACGACTGAATTTCAAACAGCGACTTGATGCTGCTAATAAATCGCACTATGTGTCCAACACCGCACCACCTGTACGGTCTACGATTTTTATGCGTGGGACGTTTAGTCGCCGATTACGCGCAAGGACTTTTAGCGCCGAAGGTAAAACAATTTTTTTCCCAAAATTTCTTCAAAAAAATTTTTTTTCCAAAAAAGTATTTTTTTTTTCAAAAAAATTTTGGTTTGAAAAAAAAATTTTGTTTCCAAAAAAATTTTTCATGGAAAAAAACTTTTTTGGAAGAAATACTTTGAAAAAAAACTTTTTTTTACATTATTTTTGAAAAACATTTCCTCAGAAAAAGCTTTTTTTGAAAGAGCAATATGTTTTAGAAAACAAAAATATGTTTTTGAAAAAAAAAAAATCAAAAAAAACTTTTTTTTGGAAAAAACACTTGTTTTTGAAAAAAAAATTTTTTTTGAAAACTACTTTTTTTGAAAATTAAATTTTTTTGAAAACAAATTTTTTGAAAAATAAAAATTAAAAAAAAAATTTATTTCACCCCTGGCGCATTAAAGTTCCGGCGACTAAAGTCAGACGCATAAAAGTCCCGATGCATAATCGGCGGAACTTAAACGTCCCACACTAAACGTCCGCGCTTAAAAGTCATGGTCCGCACCAGTCACCACAACGCTTCCGGATGATCTTGCTTGTGATTAGTAACAATGCTTTTGGCTGGAATCGAAGCTGGTATTACAATCAGTGTGGCTCCAATCTCGTAATCAATAAACCACGACAGATGCCGCAATCTGGGCTTCAACCCAATGTTTGTTTCAGAATATTGAATCGAAGCTAAATAGGTTTAGGATGTGACGTTCGTACTTGCGGTGTGTTTAAAATAGACCCTTAAACTAATAATGTGCGCTTACCGTATCGCGCTATATAGATTAATGATTACGCGTTTGTTTTGGAGATGGCCTAATATCAATATTATGCTGTTGAATATTATAAAATCTATTTCTGGTTCATGAGCCGCCCTCGGCCTTCTCAGTTACAACTAAGTACAATACTGGTTGTGCTTCATAATAACGTAAACACTTATTACGAAGACTTCTTCGAATTGCCCAGTATCATCGGTTGGAAACGGGCTGATTGTGGTGGAGCGGCTGGTCCACTCGACCCAAGAGCAGGAAGTGTCAAATGGGGTTCAGCTTTCCGGGCGGTTAAATCGAGAAGGGCCTCAAAAGTGTAGCTCTTTTCGCCACTTGGTAATATTGAGTTGGGTCCTTTGCACAGTTCCATTTAATACATTGAGTAAATGAAGAGTTTTTTTTTGGTTAATCCTATTTATATGCACTTTGCCCGCGTTAAGTTTATTCTATTGCTTGACCGAACAGCTTAAATTTGTTTATGCTTTTAAATAAGAATCCGGAAACTTTTTGCTTCTTGGTCAAAGCACAATTGTTATTCGTCAAAAAGGGTTCGCTAATGCCGGGCTGCAAGGTTTCACGGAGCGGCAACTGAAGATTGGGTTGTCAGACATGCCGTGCTGTTAGCAATCTCTCTTCGTAACTCAGCCGTGGAAACGGGAGTTGAATTGAGATCAGATAGAAAAAAAAAATTCAACAAAATTTAATCGTCGTTCACCTGCTTCAGCTCCTGAGGTGTTGAAACAGAAGCCGTACGGGAAGGAGGTCGACGTCTGGTCAATCGGAGTTATCGCCTATATTTTGTGAGTATTTTCTCTTTTCAACTCACAATTTTCCATTTTGGGGCTAGCTGCGTAACCCCATGAGCAGTCGCAATAAACTGGGACCCTGTTCAATTCGAACCAATGACTGCGGTATTTTAGCAACGTTATGAAAACGTTTGTTGAAAGCTGGGATTTGCCACCGTGCGCTATTGTTAAAAAAAGCTTTGGTTAATTAAAGTGAAGATCATTAGACACTGAATAAATATAAAACCTATGTCTCAGACTATGCGGCTACCCTCCTTTCTACGACGAAAACGATCAGAAGCTTTTCGAGCAAATCATCGCCGCAGATTTCGAGTTCGATTCGCCGTACTGGGACGACATCTCCGACGCAGGTCAGTCCACAAACTACTTTTGTATTTCCCACTCGGATACAAAAGCAGTCGCGTTTATCTTTGAATTCTCCAATACTTGATTTTTTCCAACATTTTTCAAAACCAGCTGTCAGTTATTATGACAGGGCATTATTTCTGTTCCCTTTTTGTGCGGGAATCTGGAAACTGCAGTTTTTGGTCATGGGAAAATTTTGAACTTGTCCAAAATCGTATTCACTTCTACTTAATTCTTTACACATCAACTAAAAACAATTAACTCTTGAACAGGTTAAGGTATCGCAATTTTTGTGGCTGATTTTATCAAGTTCCAACGAAATTTTCTTTCACAAGGATGATGAAAAACCTTATCGTATACGTCAACTTTTTAGTTCCGCGGCGATGTTGGACTTAGACTTTTTTGTTTATGGAGCAGAGATACGAACTGACCCAGCATGAGAGGGATAAAAATGATCTCAAAGCCAGCTACAAGGGAAGGCTGATAAGAAAGAGGCAACTATCAGTCTAGCTAGAAATAGGACCGCCGTATGTGGCTACTAGTAATGCGGTAAATCATGGCCATGGTTTAATTTGAACTCCGTTTCATCTGGGTCCTGCGTTTTGCGGAACATCTTTGCCGTTCTGCTGCTATATCAGTTACCTCTTCGCAACCAACATTCGCTCCCATTTACCATATTTTGTGTTATTGAGTTGGAATTAAATTTTTCTTTTTTTACAGCCAAGAGTTTCATCAGCAGTTTAATGAAAAAGCAACCTTCCGAGCGGTATTCCTGTAAGCAAGCCTTAAATGACCCTTGGTATGTTCTGGCTGTAACGCTTATTCATTCTTGTTTTATTCTATTCACTTGCACGAGCCAAGCACTCTAATCTGTCCTCATCTGCATAGAGCACCCTTTTTTAGTTCAGTTTGCTGGACTTTTATGTCAAGCTGGGTCCTTGGCCGGTTGAATTGAAAGCCAAATTGTTTCTTCGCACCAAAATTTTTGAAATGCAAAAAGTGAGGAGTGAAAAAACTTTTTCAAACAGCTTTTTCGGGAGGATTTGTAACGATGCCGACAAGCAGTTGGCGCCCACAAACCTTGGGTTTTAATCCACGTTGCAATATTCGACTGAGTGTTGTTTAATATATGCATTGTTATCTCACATTATCGCTAAACTTTATTGAACTAAATCGCCAAACTTGATCTCGTTGTCGAGCTGCATTTTTGTTGGAAAAACAGTTCAGTGTTTGCAAAGGTTGAGCGTTTGCGATGTCCTACGGGACTGTTAAATTACCTCCGGCTTGATTCGATTAGATATTGATTGTAATTTGCTTTGATATTCATCAATGTAATCACTCAATAAAATTAGGGATGTTTTTGCCTCCTACCTCAGAAGCAGTTAATTTGCTCTGTTAAAAGTCAATGCCGATTAATGGCTCCATGGAAACGTATAAACGAAACATACATTGTTAGTTTGACTGCTTTTTCATAGTGGAAGCTGTCTAGCATAACATCACAGCGCAAAACCTTTCGGACCCTAACAGACGTTAACTATCGGTTACGCATTGCCACTGCAGTAGACGCGGAATGTATTGAGAAACCAAACTTCAAGGTCGCGAGAAGCGTAATGCAGATTAAGCCGCCTGTAAAATCCTCATTGGCACGAAAAGATTTCGATTTTTGGGGATTAGAATAAATCTTTTATTAGCTCTACTCTAAAGTATTGATTCAAAGCTGAGAGTTTCGAATTGACCTTTGTCAGTTTCTTGGCAGGTCTGCGCTGATATTTTGAAAAACTTTTTAAAAACTGAATGCAAATTTTCGGTAATTCAAGTAGAAACATTTGTTTCAAAGATTACAACTATTTTAGCGAAGCCTGGTTTTAAGGAAAAAATGAACTCAGAGGTCTACACTGTTAGATGGTTTAAAACCGAACTAAAAGCCACTTAGCTGGTATTCTTTTCACAAACTCAGGTTGAAAACAAATTAAAGCGAAAACAAGATCATTTTTGAAACACAGGCGGTCATAAGCGTATGCGGATTGCGGAATCAATAACGGCATTGAGGATCGAACCCTAGCCTTTCGAGCCAGAAACCGATATTTCACCAACGCATAATTTGTAAATGCCAATAATGCCACGTGTCGCTCCCCACCAATCGACCCCCGAAATAGCTGTGTCGAAACGGTCTTAGGAGACGATGGATTGTTGCGCTTCTTGTTGAACACTTTATCATTGTTCAGTACAAGTATGATGATGTAAGTGTTGCTCTGGCCTTTAAATCTGTAACAGCAATGGTTAAAGTTTGCATCTCTTCAACCTACGGGTTTTGATGATAAGTAAATGATTAAGTGATTAAATGCGCAAATTTATTTCGCACTATCATTGACGTCACGATCATGGCCGAGCCAGACTGCGTCTTCCGAAAAAATGTTACAGTCGTCGGCAACTGTGTCCGACTTGACCGGCCCGAGAATTAAACCCTGGTCCTGCTCATGGTTTGATTGCCAGGCTGGGCTCCAAAATCAACTCACTCCGGCCCGTATTTAAAACTGACACCTACAGACCTTAATTGGGACTTTGCGTGAGCACGTAGTACCTTTATTTTTGTTTGCGAATTTTGGCAGATGAGTATTGATTTGCTCATAACTAGCAAACGATAACACGTAGAAAGTTGAAATTTAAACTCAACATGGGAATTAATGAATGCGTCATGAGTGCCGATTTCGGGGATCTTAGGTCTTGTGATCGTGAATTGAGACACAAAAAAACATAAAAAAATGCGATTTTGGCTTGAAAATTTATTAATTTGCCTATAGTTCGAAAACCTCTTGGCGTGCACCGCTGAAGTTTGTACACAATGTGGGTAATTATAAATGGTTTATGCAAACCGAATTTGGGGGCACCTGGTCACGTGACCAAAATGTTACAGGCCGAAAATGGGCAGAAAGTAGACGACTTAGAACCGATATATCTCGGTAAGTACCGATTTTGATCGAAAATGATTTGTGGTTTTTGAGCACTCTATCAACCGTGTTTTTGTTATTTTCGTTTACCCCAACTTGAATACTATTTTCTTTTTTGTCTTTTTCTTACTTTTTTTCTTTTTAATTCTTCTTCTCCGGCTCTATACTTTTAAACCGCTAAACGCACTGTATTCAAAGTTCGAGCGATTGAAGATATCAGGGGGGACTAGTGCGGGAATGAAATCGGAGATGCCAGGTTGGGGGATTCCTCTCAATCGGTCCCGCCAAAATTTTGAACTTTTACGCCGTTAGAGCTAGATGGATTAAAACTTGGGAATAGGTAGACATTAAAAATTAACTTGACCTAACAAAAATTGGGGTTTCAGCAATGGGGTTTCCCAACAAACGGGACCTCCGAAATTCAAACTTTTTAATCTTTTAAGTTAGGCCCACAAAAATTTTAAGGTAAGTAAACATAAGGAAAGATAAAATTTGGCAATATTTAGAAGTACCAAAATGGGAGGTTTCCCCAAATGCGACCACCAAAATTGTAACTTTTTAGCCATTCACGCTAGACATGAAATTTTCAGGGTAGGCAAACATAAAAAAAGATAAAATTTGATAAAATTTGGAGGTACCAAAATTGGGATCCCGCTGGAACTAGGCCGCCAAAATTGTGAACTTTTGAACCGTTGGAGCAGATGGATCAAATTTTCGGAATGATTAGATATTTAAGAATAAACTAAACCTAACAAAAATTGTAGATTTCAAAATGGAGGATTTTTCCCAAACCGAGGCCCTTCAAAATTCAAACTTTTTAATCTTTTAAGCTAGACACATGAAATTTTTAAGGTAACTAAACATAAAGAAAAGATAATATTTGGGAAAATCTGGGGGTACCAAGATGGGGGGTGCCCCTCAAACGAGGCCACCAAAATTTTTAACTTTTAAACCGTTAGGGCTAGATGGATCAAATTTGCGGTATAGGTAGATATGAAAAATAAACTAAAGCTAACAAAATTTTAGGTTCCAAAATGAGGGTTTCCCCCAAACAAGGGCTCTCCAAAATTCAAACTTTTTAACCTTTTAAGCTGGAGACATGAAATTTTTTAAGTAACTAAATATAAAAAAAAGGATAGAATTTGACCAAATTTGAGAGTTTCAAAATCAGTGGTCCCCCCAAACAAGGCCGCCGAAATTCAAAACTTTTTAACCATACATGTTAGACAAATGAAATTTTTAGGGTAAACAATTACGAAGATAAGATAATTTTTGGTAAAATTTGGGGGTACCAAAATAAGAGTATCTCAAAACGGGGCCACCAAAATTCAAACTTTTTAGCCACTCACGCTAGACAGATGAAATTTTCAGAATAGATAAATATATGGTAAAGATAAAATATGACAAAATTTGGGGATACCACAATGAATGTGTCCCTCTCAAAAGAGGCTATCAAAATTCAAACTTTTTTACCAATCACTTTAGACGCACGAAATTTTCAGGATAGGCATGTACGAGGAAAAGATAAAATTTGACGAAATTTGGGGGTACTAAAATGAAGAGGTCCTTCTCAAACAAGAACACTAAAATTCAACTTGAATTATTTACACTAGACTGATGAAATTTTCAGAAGAGGTAAATATGAAAAAAACATGAAATTTGAGGGTACCACAATGGGGTCCCCCTCAAACCAGGATGCCAAAACTGTAACTTTTTAATTGCTTAAGCTTGACACATCAAATTTTTAGGATAGGTTAATATCAAGAAAAGACAAAATTGATTTGAGGCACCAAAATCGCGGGTCCCTCAATTGGATTCTTCAAAATTGAAACTTTTTAACCATTCAAGCTAAACAGATGAAGCTTTCAGAATAGGTAAATATAAAAGAAAAATAAAACAGAGTAGGTAAATAAAATATGACTAGGTGCCTGAATTGGAGAGTCCTCCTCCAACTTGTTCTTCAAAATTTTTAACCATTCAAGGTAGACCAATAAAAATTTTAAGAAAGGTAAAAATATGAAAAAATATTGAGGATCTCATGCTATTTGGGTCCTCCAATTATGTTGACACCTCCCATTAACTACAAAATCTAAACGAATTAAATCTATTGGATAGGTCAATATAAATCAAAGATAGATAACAAAATTTGGTGGACCGCGTCGAGGAGACCATGCAAAATGGGTCTTTTAAAATTTTTAAATCTTAAATACGAGTACTACAGCAAGATATATCAAATTTTAAGAATACCGGTAGGCTAATATTACAAAAAGATAAAACATGCCAAACTTGGTGATGCCATATTGGACAATAATTAGCCTGAAAGATCGTGTTAATTAAAGGGCGTGTAGAAAACTGCGATGGTTCACAAAATTATTCTCATCGACCTGTGACAACTTGTGAGTGAAGCATTAACTAGGGAAAATAAATTTTGATTCTTCTCCTTTTTTGCGATTTGTCAAATTATACCATTCGAGAATGAAGTCTACGATTTAGTAGAAAACTCAAATGAGGGTTAAAAAAAACTAAATGCCTGTTTTAAATTTGCATAATTTATGATTTTACTGTTTTAGTTTATGCTGTTGAGGATGGGGCTTTAATTTCCAAACAAGCAGTATACCAATACTATAATATGTTGAATTGCAATGCGAAAGAGCGTTTTCGCAATCATACATGGCTGTAAGTTTCGTTGATGTAACGAAATTTGCTTGTGAGTCACTGGAATTTTAAGACCGCTTTATGTTATTTCAAATATAGTGAAAAAACTGTCAAGAACTCGTAAAAAGTGCTGAGATTTGACGTTGTATTGTAAACTGTTATGCGAGCTTTTTGAATGACGTTACTCGATTATTGTTGATAACTTCGAGAGATTTAAATTTTGAACTCGAATAATCACAAAGCGATTTAAGTTAGTGAAACAAAATTTGAAAGGGGCGCATCTTAATTATTGATCGACTATCAACGACTACATTTACAAATTCATTCAAAGCAATCGGCTTGCTATCTTAAAGCTTGATAAAGTTCAGTAAAAGTTGGATGATGTCGCGAAGTCCCCAGATATCGTTTGCGATGTCACGTTCTTGTTTTGTTCCATGTTGAACATATCATCCAAACCGGTCGCTTTCCAGCTGCTGTGAATTCCACCCTCGACTCAGCAAGTAAAAAATTACGACTCTAACTCTGGCCATCAAAACGAACTATTAACCTTCAACTCGCGTCAACTTGTCGCGATTTTTAAGCTTTGTGTCGTCACCGAGATGAGGAATAATCCCTGCAGAAGCTTTCCATTGGCTTTTGTCAAATAATGTTTTAGAAAACTCGAAAAAACAAAAAAATTAAAAGTCATAATGGATTATTATGACGGCGTACATTTTTGTGACCTCATAGTTCGATAATTCTTGCTTGTGCCACCAGAAATATCCTTGAGCGATGCTGCTTCTTGCGAAAGCCGATCGATATCGCCATTTAAATTGTTTTACCTTAACTGACGTTTAAGATCGTATCTAACGCCAAAGTTGCTGATATCTCGTGCTATTTTCTTCGTCGAACTTTCTGCTTCAGTGCACAAACTTGCACGCTTGCATTGTGTAAAAGCAACACAATTCTTTTGTCATAAAATCGTGAACTTGTCACAATCTATTAGCTGATGTGTTGCGAAATAATACGTTTTGAGCGGATAGTAGGCTGTTAACGATCAAGTCTTTCCACACGCACAGTATTGTCACATAATAATGTGGAATTGTTGCAGGATCGCGGGCGGAAAGGCGAGCGAACGAAACATCCATGAACACGTGAGCCAGAATATCCAGAAGCGCTTCGCCAGGGCAAAATGGAAGGTGGGTGGATTACATCACAACTGTGCAATCGAGGGTGGGGACTTGTACGAAACCGAACCGAAAAGTGTCAGAAAGCCGATCAGCGTTCGATTGGATATAGCGTTTGCTACTAAAACGGTCGACTTTGGTTCGATTTCCGGTCGGATCAACCCAAAGTCTATAAAAATTGATATTCACAGCTTCCCTGCTTGACGTTCAGCATTAAAGAGACAGTGTGGAGTCTTCACCGTGTGTGGTAGACAGGTGGCAACTTGACTCAAATACCAAAAGGTCCCTTCGCTGTCTCCTGGCCAAGGCCAACTTGGTGAATAAAATGTAATTACAATTACAATTGTAAAAAGGATACATTTACGGTAGTCAAAAACAATACAGCCTAAATAGTGGGTATGACTGTAGAGAATATTTATTGAGACGTTTCAGTTAATTTCTTTAAACGATTGTCAATGTTCTATAAATAGAATTTTGGTAAATAGAATTTCAAGACAAAAAAAAAGAATTTCCCTTTTTCAAGCCGCTCCATTGTGTTTCCTTCATACTCAGAGCCGGATTAAGCAATAAGCAAACTGGGCAGTTCCCTCTGGCCCCGCACTTTGGTTGTGGGGGGGGATGGGCGCGCTTTTACTAATTATTAGCGCTATTAACTATTGAATTGAATTGAAATGAATTTACAGTCATATAACCTACATTATTTGCAAACTTGAACTGAAAATTCAAAATATTTACGTTCCGGTACAGTAATAACCTGTGCCAAAAAAAAAAGAATTTAGAACAGACTTTCAATGACAAATTAACTGTAGCATCACAGTACGGACTAGTATAACAGTATTTAAATTAATGGGTACAAACAACTGTCAAATGTTTAAAAAGTTTCAGGCCTTCTGGCATATCTCTAGCAGCTTGCAGACTGCAGACAAATTTGAGTTTGTGGAAGTTTACAAGCTATGTCATTTCAAAAGTGTTTAATAAATTTATAAGCTACTTCATTACAAGCTATATCTAGAGTCGCTGGAAACTTAATAAGCTATGGGCAATAAAGTATAAATTAACAAGTAGGAGATTAGGAAATTTGTCTGTCAACTTCAAAGTATTCGAAGTGTCGGATTTTCGCTTTTAGCTCAAAATTAGCCAAATTTTCGGAATTAAAGAAACTTACCGTGATTTATACTTAGAGCAATACTTAAAACTAATTTGAAGAGATTAAGATAGTTCAGTTTCCGTGACCACTGAAGAGTGTTTCACATTAAAAAGTGCTCATGACTGGAAGAATTCGTGACTTAGGCCGAAAATGTGGGAGTGGAAGTCAAAAACGTAAAAGAAAAGAGGAAAGAGAGACAAAATCAAACGAAGTTGGAAGCAAATGTAAGAAAATAAGTCAGTTCTTTTAGTTAGTCAGTTCTTTTAGTAAACTACAGTTCTTTTAGTAAACTGACAGTTAGATGATCCTTCAGCAGAGCAAACTTTTGACGCTGCTTTACGTACTGAGCCTGAAAATAAAAGGGTGAATGATGTAAATGAAAGCATGCAAACATCTGCCAATGCAACTGGAAACAATAGCAATGGATCCAGCTTTGTGAGAAAATATTGATGATGACTTCCGCCTACACATCCTTGAAAACGGGACTAAACCAGAAAACAAATATCAGTTTTACTCAGAGGTGAAGTCCTCGAGGACACATTTTGAAGTCCTTGGCCTCGAAGCCTCAAGCCTCGAAAATTGCCCTGTCCTCGGCTCGAGGACAGCACTATTTTTGAACCGTTGAAATTTCGTTGGAAAACGCCAGAAACCTTGCTGAAAATCTGCAAAGATCTTTTTTTTGGTTTCCTCAAGTACAGATCGCCTGAAAAAAAATTTTTAAAGACCTTTTTCGCCTGAAAAAAAATTTTGAAGACCTTTTTTTGAGATCGCCGGAAAAAAATTTTTGAAGACCTTTTTTTTATTTTTGGAGAACACTTGCGTCTGTGTCCTTGGTCCTTGGCCTTGGCCTCGAATTTTTTTGTATCCTTGGCCTTGGCCTCGAGCCTTGTGTCCTTGACTCCACCTCTGGTTTTACTAATTCCAAAAGAACGTATAATTGATGGCGTTAACCGTTGCCTTAAAATAGAACATTTCTACGAAGTTTTAGCAAATGGTGAAACTATCAAACGTAACTGGATGCTGTACTCGGAAACCACTGCAATAGCATATTGTTCGGTCTGTATGCTATTTGCTAATCGTGAAACACATTTTACCAGTAGATTTAATGACTGGAAGCATATTAATCGGCTGCATGAACATGAAAACAGCGAGTCGCACAGGAATGCTAGTCTATCTACTGCTTCTTTCAAGACTAAGAATGCACGAGTGGATCATAGCTTGTTGATGCAGATTAATAAAGAAAAAGTGTACTGGAGAGCAGTGTTGAAAAGAGTTGTGGCCGTTGTCAAGGTCCTGTGTGAAAGAGGTTTGCCGCTGCATGGGGGAAATGAAGTATTTGGATCTTCTTAAAACGGAAATGTTTTGGGATTACTTATATATGTAACGTGAGTTAGCGATTTTCTAGCCGATCACATTCGCCGATTTGGTAATTCTGGTAAAGGTGTGCTTTCCTATCTTTCTTCTACTATATGCAACGAATTTGTGCAACTTGTGGCAAAGGAAGTTGCAACCCAAATTGCGAATGAGGTTAAGAAAGCCAAGTATTGTTGTGTAACTGTGGGTTCTACTCTTGATGTGACCCCTGTAGACCAATTGACTTTTATCATCAGGTATATGCAGGACGACGGCACTGTTGTGGAAAGGTTTTTGAAATTTATTGATAGCGATGGACAACATGATGCTGAGTCGATAAGTAACCACATTTTACGCACTCTTACGGAATACGAAATTAAGTTGGATAATTGTCGTGGTCAAAGTTACGATAATGCGAGCAATTTATCTGAAAAATACACTGGAGTGCAAGCCAGACTCAAAGCATTAAATCCACAAATTCATTGTATTTCTTGCTCCGCACATTTATTAAATATCATTGGATCGCATACAGCAGAATGCTGTTTCATTTTTTGGATTTCTTCAGAATTTTTATAAATTTTTCTCTGCATCCACGAAGCGTTGGGCTAGAATGAAATCAGCCATCAAAGGAAAAACACTGAAATCTTCGTCCAACACAAGATAGTCAGCAAAATCAGACGCTGCCACAACCCTCAAGGAAAATTTTGTTGAGTTGAGACAACTGTTGCTAGATTTACCGTTGGACGTCAATGAAACAAATGAGACCAAGTCAGTTTCATTGTATTTGAAAAAGAGTATCGAAATCGATGCCTTAGAAACAGCCACATTACGTGTTTTATGGCACAAAATCCTTCAAAGGTTTCACAGTACAAGCAAAAGTCTACAGCGTGCTGACATATCTTTGGGATGTTGCGTCAGAGTTGTAAGTCGGGCCGGCTTTTCGGGTTGGGTTCGGGCCTTAGGTTGACAAAAATTTCGGGCTTAAATCGGGCCTGAGAAATATAATCAATATAAGATGCACAAAAATATAATCAATACAACTTGGCAACATTGCTAGGTTTTTCAGACTTAACTTAAGTTTCGTTTTTTTCGGGCATGATATGGGCTTCAAATTAGTTTTCGGGTTCGGGCTTAGATTTTCGGGTACGAGCCGGGTTCGGGCCTAAACTAGTCGGCCCGTTTACAACTCTGTGTTGCGGAGCGCTTTACAATAGAATGGAGGGTTTTTGCCAGCATTTACGGGATGAATTTGATGCAATTGAAAAGGATGGTTTAAAACTCATTACCGGTATGCAGAAAACCTACGCCTCTCAAAACAAACGCAACCGATTAACAAAAAAGACTTTTGATTATGAAGGATCGAACACTGAATGCACTAGATCTTTGGAAGATGCTCGTGAATCTTTTTGTTTTGGAACTTACCTTCCAATCATTGATACCTTAATTGCAGAAGTAAGAAGAAGAAAAACAGTGTACTGCGTATTGCTACAGAATTTTAATTTTTTGCTGAATCTGAATACTTGGGCTATCAGTGATATAGAAAACGCTGCTTGTAGGATGTTGAAAGTATATGCAAGCAATTTGGATGGCGACTTTCCTTCAGAAGTTGTGCACTTCGCTTTTCATTAACGTTCATCTCTTTGGTTCGAAGGTAAATACTTTGCAGGCACAGCTGTCATATTTGAAAAAGGACTGATAAATTGAAACTTTTCCAAATGTGGCTATTATTCTTCGTATATATCCGACCTTGCCTGTTGCAAATACGGAAGGTGAACGTTCTATTCCGGCATTGTAAAGAGTGAAAAATTACCTGCGCTCATCTTTGACGCAGGATCTAGGATCCTGTCTGTAATTTCTGCTGTATGGCCATCGCAAAGAGTTTCACAAAATCTATGAGCTTTGAGGATACTATTGATAAATTTTGCTGCAGCGAAATGCCGAAAACACCCGTTGTAAAATACATTATTTGCCTTAGCTTTTTTTGTGTTGCTCTCTTTGTGTTGTTTATTATATTTTCTGCGTTGGTTATACTTACCCTTTAATGAGACAGAGCGAAAATTTTATTCTATGTTTGACCTTTTGATTTTAATTTCAAAGTAAATTTTAAACAAAATTAATTCATTTTACTCTCTTTAATGAATCAAAATAACAAATTCGACTCAACCTCTTTGATCTAAATTAATGATAATATTAAAATAACAATTTGTTGTCTACATTAATATCGTTTTGAGCGCGACCCAAATGTAAGTGTGATAAATTTTTATAAAATTTCCGGTTGATATTGTGATGTCAATAAAATTTAATAACCAAAAGGAAATTTGTTGTTTTCGCCTTCCATAATTTAAGGGCCCCGCACTCTTATCTGTCCCGGGCCCTGCGATCTTTTAATCCGCCCTTGTTCATACTTACAGTGGATCTGCTTGTATCCAATCAAAGCTCTGATAAAATCGGCTTTTGACTACTCGTGACTGTTGGATACGTTGCTGTTGAAACAGCCGTTTTCCTTGCCTGTATTTAAGATTGGAGTTGGTAGACAATAACTTCTCAATATCCTATCTGTAGTAATGGAACAAGCTAGATACGGGCGAGAGGCACTCGTTTCCGGGTCGGATTAGTGGTTCAGATTTCTACCACAAATCGGGCCAAAGTAAAGACCTTGAGTTTTGTTTTTTACAGTATTCTCAAAAAGAGAACCAAGCTGTAAAAACTTGGCTATATTTTGGTGGAAAAAGGTTCATTGTCAATTTGTTTTAAGCCTCCTGATCCTTGATTTACACTACCCATATCCTGGTCTACTTTGCACCTGGACCACGTTTAAGAGTATAATGTTTCTATTGTCCATGACCAGTGCAAAGTAAGTATTTAATACAACCAATTTTTTGATGAATGTATCGATATTGCTCTCGGCTGAGATCCAATTTGGTATCACTATCATACGATTTGAATCCCCCTATAACCGTAATAATTGATGTCATTGGCGGCAACGAAATATTTACATTTAAATATTTTCCAGCAAGCGATCAACGTCGCCACCGCCACAGCGAGGATGCGTCATCTGAAACTGACGTCGAATAAAAACTCGTCTTGAAAGGTAAGGTCTTTGCTGGATGCTTTCTCCTGCGGAATCATTTCTGTAAAAGGTTCGAGTTTGTCCGAAGCACTTGCAATTGTGCTTGATGAAGACTAATGTTGCCAGCCTTTCGACTGCAGGAACACAATTTTTACTAATGACGTTGTTTAGTTTTTTTTTCCCCTTGGCTATCTTGTTTCTATAAACGCATGGGCAATTGAGCTTCATAAGCTTGAATCGTCAACTTTTTTCCAGTTTAGGGAAACATGTAGAAAAAATGTCAATTTTTTTAGACGAGTCGTAAGAACATCTGACTTTATCTTAAATTCGAAACCTTTCGAAAGAACGTGAAAACTCCCGATCTGTCAACTCCCAACTTCGGTGAACCATGTTTTTTGATCAAGTTTTGTGATGTGCATTGAAATGATAAGAAAATTTCAGTTCCAGGAAAGTCGTTGGTACAAAAGCAGTTGTTTTGAGTTCTACGTTACTTCCAAATTTTATATCATTTAAAAGATTTTTATTGATGTTTTTTGCGCCTGGTGTGAATGTAAGCGTATCGTTTTTGAATTTTATCTCGTTAAATTTTTTGATATGATTTTGTTGCACATTTCTATCGCTTTTATCATATGTAATGATTTTACTCATTAAAACGTCTACAAGTAAGACGGAAGATTTTAGTTAGGATGAATTTACTCAAAAATTAACGTTGTAGCTTTTTGTTAACATTGAAATCGCTTAGCTTGTTCTGAAATTCATTCCCTAATCAACTCCGTTTCCAAAGTCAATCTTAGGCTGTTATATGAGAGTGTTTAACGTTTTCAATCATAATTAGAAAACCTTTCCTGGCTGGGAAAAATTTAGTTCACAGACACCCTCATGGGTTAGCTTTTCAGTACATGCAATGTTTCGTTCAAATATTTGAAGCTACTGGCTTCGTAGAATCTGAAGTTTATCACCCAAGACATGTGGTTTAACTCATATGGTTTGCTTCATATATATATATTACCGTGTGTTTTGGTGATGGAACCATTCACTGCCGCACTTGCTCTTCGTACGGTTACTTTGTCTACTTGAAGTACAGTAGGTCCTGCCGTTGCAGCCTGAGATTTTATTGCTTCTGACAGATGAACTTAAACCTCGTTAGCAGCCCGTTTTATACTAAACTAGTGATGACGTCACAGAAGAGTGATTAAGCCAATTAAGCACTTGCATTTTGTATCGTGTTTTCAGATTTTTCGTGTTTTATTCGTGAAATTATTTTCCAATTGCAGAACAAATGAAATTGTTTATTTTTCTTCATTTGTCAACAAGGCGTTTGTTTGTCGAAGCTGACCCCCAGCTGCGTTGTTTTTGCTTACAGAATTTCACCAATTCGTGTAGTTTGGCACTAGGTGTCGGTAGTGATACGAAATCGTCTCATTTTTTGCAAGTTTTTGAATTTCACTTTTAGCCAAAAAATTTTATTTAAAATAAATTGATTTGTTCCCATTTTGGTAAAAAAATCAAGGTTGTGAAACATGTGCGAATAATTAAATTTTGACAAAAAAGAAAAAAAATTAACAATCGAGTGCCGGCAATTTACAAATTTTGCAAAAAATTTTGTGTGAGCGATTTTCTATGTATTGGCTTGTTCTATTAAAACGGAAATTGTCACGTTGACGTAACCTGTTCTTTCAGAATCGACAACAACAGTTACTTTTACCATAGGTGGGCAAGTTAACGCAAAACGTTAGCTTCGTTAACCACTAGTCCTTTAACAACCTTCACACCTCCGTTAAAGTTAATCCGTTATTTTTAGTTTTAATTAACGTAAGTTAATAAACTCCGTTAATCCGTTAATATTTTGCCTGTAATCTACATTTCTTTTTATTCTCTCGCTTCTAGAACACGTATTGACGCTGTTGAGCTGATTGTAAGGAAATATTTATTGCTCTGGTGGTCTTTTTGTGTTTTGGAAGTTACATTTTACAGTCTAATCTAATTTCAAGATAAAATGAATTCGGATATACTAACAAAGCTGCGATCGGCAAATCTTTGGAAATTGTCAACAGCGATAAGTAATAGGCTGCAGCTTATTATTTGCCACAAAAAAGAGCTCCTTTCTTCGCTTTCTTCTATGAAACTGGTGCTAATATGCAAGAAGTATTACCAGTGCAAATTGGTTTGTACCGGTACGATGAATAATGAATGGTGCAAGATATTAACGATAAAAATCTTAACGGAAGTTAACAAAACTTAACGGAAGTTAATTTAGTCCGTTAACATGAAAAAACTTTTTAACGGATTAACGAGTTAATGAAAAAGTTAGTTTCGTTAATGACGGATTAACGGACTTGTGCCCACCTATGACTTTTACTTTTGTTTAATCTTGGCAAACGTTGGTGAAAATGAACAAACCCAAACCGAAAAACTGTTGGATGCCGTTTGGTCGAATGCTTCACGTCCTGCTGCTTGACTCGTCTGGGTTTCGAACCTTGACCTACCGGGTTTGTAGTAGGGCGCGCGTACCGCTGGGCTACTAATTCGGTCCACTTTAAAAGTATTTCTAGGTGACTTTTACTGATCTCGCTTGAAATGCGAGTGTCATTTGTATTCAGTGGTTTAGCATTGATATCAAACAACAACATGAGATTGACTGACAAGTTTGACGTCCTTCGTGGTGCCAGTTCGGCCAAGAGTCTAGTCCAGCTGGGGAATAACTTGTTAGAGAAGCTGAGGGCTGCCGATGAGAGCTAAAAGCTCGAAACAGCGCTGTCCAGCTCTGTGCATGAGATTGACTTTCGCGCATAAATACGCGTAGTCGTTGAACGCGGGCTTAGTTTGTTACTTCAGGAAAATGTACAGCATCGTAAGTCGCTGATGCGCTATGCAAATGTAGTAGCATGTTATTGCTGCACCTAGCTCAGATATAGGCCTTCGTGGTTGTGAAAAGAAAGTATGTGCAACTTCGTTACGTCATCAAATTTGCAGCCAGGTCAGACAGAAATTGAAAAAGTTCAACAGCAGAATGAAAGTAAGAAATCAATTTTAGACTCATAGGCGAAAAGTAGTGACTTGCAAATTACGGTTCCGGCACCAACAACAATTAGATCAAAAAATGTTGGTGAAATTTTGCTTGTAATTCATTAAATTATCCTGTCACCGGACCGCGCCAAACGGTAACTATCATATGAACTTTTTGAAATTTTGGCAATGTTAACCAGAGGCAAATTATGGTAAAAAAAATCAAAATCGAGTGGAGTGGATTTTTTGTCAATTCTTGAGATTTTGGGAAGATTAACCTTGGGCAAACTTCTTCGATTTTTGGTAAAAAATGCAAAATTGAGTCAAGCCAATTTTTTGTCAATTTTTGAAATTTCAGCAAGGTAAACCAAAAGCAAAATTTGGGAAAAAACTTAAAATCTAGTAAAGTCAATTTTTGAAACTTTGGAAAGGTTATGGGCAGATGTTGGTAAAAAATTCAAATCAAGTTAAGTCGATTGTCAGTTTGTGAAATTAACCATGGGCTAATTTTGGTGAAAAAATCAAAAATCGAGTGAAGTTGATTATGTGAATTCGAGAGGGGCACGGGGGCACGAGAAATTTATTCCTGTGTGGATCAATCGAGCAAGGTGAAGACCAAAAAAAAGTTCTTCAGTTCAAAAATTTCCACAAATTTTGCGATTTTTTACGAATTCTTAAGTGAAGACAAAAAAAGGTATACGTCCCAAAAGTTTATGAAATCCGGTGTGAGTCCACTAAAATACGGGCGGAAAACACCAGTTTGGGAGCTTAGGCCTCCATTTGCACTTCAGTAGCCCCGAGTCTGTTAATTTCTTCGGGGCACAGTCCTCGCCTGTTGGGGGGGGACACAATTTTTGTTTGGAGGGGCACAAGCAGTCATTCGCGGGGGCACGGCCCCGGAATTCCCCCCCGTGGCGCCGGGCCTGGCAAATTTCGGCAAAGTCAACAACCATTGCAAATCTTCAAGTTTTGAAAAAAAATCAAAATCGATTTAGGTCGATTTTTTGCCAGTTCCAGAAAATTCAACAAGGTTACAACCATGGAAAAATTTTGGAAAAAAATTCAAAATTGAGGTAAATTGATTTTTTGTCAATTTTCGAAGTTTTGACAATGTTAACATCCATGGGCCATTTTTTAAATTTCAATAAAAAATTCAAATCGAAGTTAAGTCAATCTTTTGTCAATTTTTGAAATTTTGCTAAGGTTACTAAAGGCATTAGGCAGTTTTTTATACTAAAATTCAAAATCGAGTTAGCCTTGTCAAAACTTCGAAAATAGTGAAAAAATCGACTTAATTCGATTTTGGATTTCTTGCTAAATTTTGCAAATTTGCGAATGATTAACGTAGCCGAAATTTCAAAAATTGACAAAAAATCGACTTGACCCGATTTTGATTTTTTTGCCAAAGTTTAAAAATTCCCCCGATTTTTTGTCAATTTCTAAAGTTAACCGTGGGCAAATTTTCAATGTCTGGTACAACAATTCAAAATCTATTAAACTCGAATTTTTGTCAATTTTTGAAATTTTACAAAGCTTACTATTATTGGCAATTTTTCTAATTTTAGCCAGAAATTCAAAATCAAATAGGCCTATTTTTGTCAATTTTGAAATTTTTGGAAAGTTAGCTATGGGTAAGTTCTCAAATTTTGGTAAAAAATTTAAAATTTGATTAAAGTTTTTTTTCAATTTTTGAAGTTTTGGCAAGGTTAATGATCATGGACAATTTTTCAAATTTCGGCAAAAAATTTAAAATCGATACCAGGTGATTTTTTGTCACTTTTTTAATTTTAGCAAAGTTAAACACGGGCAAATTTTCATATTCACGTATTAAATTCATCATCAAAAAACGATATTTTGTCAAGTTTTAAAATTTCGGAAAAAGGCTATTCCATTATATTTCAAAAAAATTTGAGCATTTTTAAACCCAACCTCTGGAAAAAAGTCAATTCACTAATTTATAGATAGAGGCTGGCGTACTGATCAACCTGCAAAAAATTTTTTCTATTCGGCCCAGTGGTTGCTAAGATATTGAAAGTCACCACTAGATGGCAGATGCGTGTATGAAAAATTTTAAATTTAAATTTTACGAGTTTTACCAAAGACATCGATTTGGTTTTGGTGTCTAAATACATGTTTTTGGGGCAAGGAATCATAATTTCAAGTTATTTTGATGATAATATCTCAGGAAAATTTGTTGTTTGAAGTTTTTCTTAATTTTGGGGGCTAAGTTGAGGCCCGAAAAGGGGAATGAAGGATTTCACAAAAAAAAAAAAAAAATACGCCTTAAAGTCTTGCCTGCAAACATTTTTTATTGCTTTTTTGTTTTTCCATGACAATTGTACTCTTCATCACCTATGCTGTGTTTTTTGAAACAAGCTACCAAAAATTCATACTTTGTTTTTCAAATTTTGAATTTATTGCTTGCTCTGTATGAATACAAATATTGATTGTTTCAAAACAATTACAGTTGTTTCATAGTTATGCAACAAAAATATGGCTGGTTTATGTATCAGAATCAAGAAATTTATCGTATTGAGCAATAATCAAAGATCATTTTCTCCGGCGCTTTATTATGAGTTAGTTGCCATAGATGATTTTCATTTGATTATGTTTTACCAAATGATATCAATTAGTGATTGTTTGTGCAAATTAGGTTATATAAAATGCTAACTACAATTAATCATAGTTATTTTGATCATTCTCACCAATTTCGCATGCATTATTTTAGAGCTTGCATAAAAATATTTTAATTTTTTGGTGAATTTTAGAGCAAAATGTTCAATTTTTTGGCCATTCATTTAAAATTTACGCAATAATTATCAAATAACTGAAAAAAATTAACAAACCTAGACTGCTAGTGGTATTGATTTAAATAAAAAAGGTCAGTTAAAGTTTGCATCTCAATGTTATAAGGATTAACTTTTTTAAGTGTGCTCATTATGAAAAAGATGTAGGCTACAACAAAGAAATTATTAAAAAATGCCGTAGTATCAAACATCTGAATTGCTTACGTAGGTCAATACTCATGTATTAAGTAAGTTTGAGTGTGCTTAGTTGTGCAGTTTTCTCCCTGGACCATGATATTCTTTTGTGTATGTGATTTCAATTGTAATTTAACTTTATCAAATCAAAATCAAATTTTTCTTTATACTGGTGTAATACGCTGAAGCATGTAATGAGTTTGCGGGGGCCCATCTCCGCGTCATTGCGCCCAAGCAACACTGCTCCTTTCGAAGAAATGTCGCAGCAGTAGCGAGCCGTTTGCAACACTGTCTGATTTGACTGGCCCGAGATTTGCAATGCTAGTTTCTTATTCTTTCAAATGACATGCAGTAGCAGTGATTTGGAGATGAACCCACATGTATAATATTTTATTATTTGCATCAACATATTTGCTCGTTTTTGTTTAATCGTTTTGCGTGCTTCTTGCCCAAACGCTACCAACGCGAAAGCCTAAGGAAAGAGCCATCAACACGGCGACTACATAAAACAAGCAATACAAAAAAGTTGTCTTCCCACAGGATTTGAACCTGTAGTCTTTGGATTACCGGTCCACTGCTCTACCACTTGAGCTAATCATAGAACAAGCAAGTTGCTGGGTTTAAATAGCCAAAATTAAGCATGCGAGGATACGTCTTCTTTAGCTCAAGTGGTAGAGCAGTGGACCGGTAATCCAAAGACTGCAGGTTCAAATCCTGTGGGAAGACAACTTTTTCGTATTGCTCGTTTAAAGTAGTCGCCGTTTTGGTAGCTCTTCCCTAGGCTTCCGCGCTGGTATCCTGTAGGCCAGAAGCACGCAAAATGATTAAACATTAAAACTCTGGCCTACAAACATCATAATTGACTTGTAATTAAAATATTTGCTCATGATATTTTTGAGCTAAATTAGTTAAAACGTATACACAGGATGTTCCAAAAAAACATACCGGTATATTATAAAAATAATGCCACTATATTGGTTTGCAACTTTTGAAGCACCCTGTATAAAGATTTTGCAATGATTAAAATTGTATTTTATAACAAAAATGCACTAAACACCGTTGCGACAATCTCACCAATCTTGTGATTGACTTACATTTATTACATGAGTCGGCAAGACCAACTTATTGGTGGGTACAATATGTGACCAAAACGTCTACTAATGTTCGACACATGTTACATGCAGTTGTATTTTTATTTGCTCAGCTGCATTGTATGAAAACTAAAATACTCAAAGTTTGTCTCTTTTCGTATCCATACTTTCATTTCAATTAAATGAAGAAATTTTTATGCGCTGTTTTTATTGCATCATCTTGGTAGCTGAATAGTCAGGTTGTGAAATAACACCAAAACAAAATGTTCTGTTTACACACATTGCTAATCAATTGTCATCGTAAATTCTGCATGAAAAAGAAAGAACAACTTTTATGCTACCCCAAAATATTTTTGTTTCAAAATTTTACTCAATCCTTCATCCCAATTTTCGACCCCAATTTACCCCCCATAATCTAAAAAACTACCAAAACACAATTTTATTGCAACCTTAGTCTCAATTAAACCCCAAATTTAGATTCCCCACTCCCAAAAACATAATTTTGACTCAAAAACGTACTTTCTGCCATCAGTAAGGGCCTCAAAATTGATTATTGTATTTTTACGTACTTTCACCTGACATCTAGTAATTTTCTATATCTCATTAAGGGACAGTCCGATTTCCAATTTTTTTTTTATATGGCTTGCATCATTCTTATAGATAATCTCGAAGCATTTTATATAAATTTTCCGACCTAGGATATTTGGCATTTGTTGAAATATAATGGAACAGCCCAAAAGTTAACCATGAGCATTTTTTCAATTTGGTACAAAAATTCAAAATCGATTAAAGTAAATTTTTTGTCTATTTTTGAAGTTTTGGCAAGGTTAACCAATAACCATAAGCAATTTTAAAAATTTTATTAAGAAATTGAAAATCAAATGAAGTCGATTTTTTGTCGCTTTGTGAAATTTTGGGAAGGTTTAACCATAGGCGATTTTTTAAATTTAGGGATAAAATTCAACATCAAAAATTGATTGTAAATTTTGAAAATTTTGGCAAGGTGGTTATTAACCTTTGTTATTAACCTTGCCGAAATTAAAAAATTTGACAAAAAGTCGACTTGACTTTTTACTGATATTTGAAAATTTGCTTATGGTTAATTTCAAAAACTGACACAAATTGCGTAAACTCGTTTTCGAACTTTTTTCCAAAATTTGAAATTTTGCCCATAGTTAGTTAACATTGGCAACACTTCAAAAATTGAAAAAATCGATTTAATTAGATTTTCAATGTTAAACTTAAATTTGAAAGTTTGCCCATGTCAAAACCTTGACAAATTTTCAAAAATTGACAAAAAATCGGCTTAACTCGATTTTGATTTTTTACCAAAATTTGCCAATGGCTAACCTTTCAAAAATTAAAAAAATCGACTTAATTTGGAATTTTTTTGCCCATGGTAACCTTTCCAGAATCTTAAAACTTGACAAAAAACGATTTAACTCGATTTTCAATTTCTTACCAAAATTTAAAAAATTGCCTATGATTTAATCTTGCCAAAACTTCAAAAAATGACAAAAAATCGATTTAACTGAATTTTGAATTTTTGTACCAAAATTTGAAAATTTGTCTATTTTTCAGCAGGATTTTACTCTCAAAGTTTTGTAACACCAAATATACAGTATGGTGTATACTTTTTCTTTACAACAGTCATGAGCAGCTAGGAGGGGAAGTGGGTCTAAAAATGTCAAAAATAATATAGTTTTTGCGGATTTAGCTACATGTTTCAAAACATTAATCACCAATGACAAAAAACGTAGTTGTTGCATTGTAAGGTCAGATATGAACTCAAACTCGAAAATTAAATCAAACACTCAAGTAATTCATTAACTTATGAGGCGAAAAAATTTACTTGTTTCTAATAATGCATCCGTATCTGTTTAATGGCATGTAACACTTTTATCACTTTTTTTGAAAACTGATAATGGCTAGTAATTGTGGTTTGTAATTTGGCCTAACTAGATAACTAAAATTTTTTTTTGAAAAAAACTTTGTTTGAGCATGCCACAAACACCATTTTTATATCGACACCCCCCAAATCACAGATTTCTCGTTCTAGTGGCCATAAAGACACAATTTTGATGTCAAAAGCTGCGAAATACCCAAGTTTATATCTAAATCTAACTTTTTAACTTACTATTACTCTAAAGTGTTTATTTTCGTCATTAAATGAGATAAACCGTTTTCGACACCAAAATCTCGCTATTTCTGATTTGGTGATAACTATCAATTTTGTAGCCTTTTAACAAAGGTGACATGTTTGCTGTGAGGTGGAGTACCATCAGCAATCAATCATTTAATTAAATCATACATTTCTGTTGCAGACAACTCCAGTTCAATAGAGTGATAATAAAACATACAATACAGGAGCACAAGAACTGCTGAAAAAGCGTAAAAACTGCACGAGAACTAAGAGGACCGCAGGAATCTCAATCCTTGCGCTCCTTTTGGTTCTGTATGTTTTTGTAGAACCTGTTTAATAAAATGCAATTTAGCTCCTTGCAATGTTAAAAGTTGTTTTTCGCAAAAAGGTACTTGAGTTGTTTGCAGTTATGTTGAATGGTTCTTGTTTAGATCAGTCACCGATGAACATGCAAAACAAAGGCCTATTATAGGACTTCTAGGTACAAGCTGGCGCAGTTGTTTTACGGAATAACATCTAAAATACTTCCTGCTCATTTATGCGAATTTTTGAAGGCTATACGATGTTTATCTCATGCACTATTTTTTGGATTTAAAAAATTGCAATGTCTCGCCGAAGATTCTAATCAAGGTGTGCATTATGGAGCTAACTAAGTTTCGAAAGTCGTAAAAATCTTAAACTGCAACGCGGTCTCGCAAGTCTAGTAGTAGTAAGCTTCTCCATAACGCACACCTTGGTTAGAATATTCTAGCGGGACATTGCAACTTTTAATTGAAAAATTTTAGACGAAACAGACTATTGGGGCAGGATAAATTGAGGTGGTCAGTAATTACTTATCATTTCGCTTTGATTCGTCATCAAGCACTTTACCTGGTTTGCCCATCCCAGTGCAAGCATAGTACTTAAGACAAATATTGTAGCCTTCAAAAATCTACAAAAATGAACAAAAAGTATTTTAGATGTTACCCCATAAACAACTAGGCCAGCCAAACTGTCTTACCTAAGAAATTTCAGAGAAAGCAGTAGTGTTATACGTCACTTGTTCTAGAGGTCTCATGATAGGCCTTTGTTTTGTATGTTTGTCTATGACTGATCTAAACAAGAACCATACAACATAACTGCAGACAACTCAAGTACCTTTCTGGAAAAATAACTTTCAACATTGCAGTGAGCTAAATTTCCGTTTATTAAACTGGAACGACGAAAACATACAGAACCAAAAGGATCGCAAGGATTGAGATTCTTGTGGTCCTTTCGGTTCTCGTGCAGTCTTAATGGTTTTTCAGAAGTTCTTGTGCTAGTACTGTATGTTTTAGAATAACTCTATTGAACTGGTGTTGTCTGCAACAAAAATGTATGATTTAATTAAATGATTGATTGCTGGTGGTACTTCACCTCGCAGCAAACATGCCAACCTTTGTTAAAAGGCTACAAAATTGATAATTATCACTAAATCAGAAATAGCAAAATTTTGGTGTCGAAAACGGTTTTTCTCATTTAATGACGAAAATAAACACTTTAGAGTAATAGTGTGTAAGAAAATTATATATAAACGTGGGTATTTCGCAACTTTTGACACCAAAATTATGTCTTTATGACCACTAGAACATGAGATAAGAGAAATCTGTGATTCGGGAGGGGGTGTCGATATAAAAATGGGGTGTGTGGCCTGCTCAAACATAGTTTTTTTCAAAAAAAAAAATTTATTCATCAAGTTAGGCCAAATTACGAACCACAATTACTAGCCAGTAAGCAAGTTGGTTGTAGTGTTACACCCTACTGTTTAATGTTTTGAGTAATTGTGTTTCAAATTATTTACTGTTTGAAGCCACAAAGCAGAGATTACTGTATTATTGAATAGTCTAAAAGCAAAACAACAACAAAAAACAAAGTTTTCGGAACAGTCAGCCGATGTAATACCGTGCAATGAAGCAATATATCGATATAATGTCATGTATTGAAGCACCATTGTTCTGTTTAACTTTTCTGCTTAAAACAAATCAAAAAAACAATCAAGTCACGAATTGATTGACTTTTTATTAAGGTTGGCAAACGCACGATGCTACATAAAAACAAGTTTCGATATGTATGATCTTTATTAGATGGGTCTGCCCACAGAAAAAACTTAATCGTGTTATCACTTGTTCCTTATATTCAACATCCAACTATCACCCTAATTCAACCTTATCTAGCCTTTTAAAAATATTTGAAAAAAATTATTTTAAAAGACTATATTTTTTTCATAAATATCAATAATGGTGTCAGGCTCGTAGGCAGGAATTTGCATTGGGTAGGGGGGGGGGGCTGTTTTAGAGGCTGGAAACACCATCAAACAATCTTGACTGAGATTTTGATTGATCTTTGATCAGATTGAGTCGGTTTTTCCTTCCAAATTAAGAATACATATTTGATCTTTGATCAGCTTGAGTCGGTTTTCCGTCCAAATTAAGGTGATCTCCCCCCTCCTCCCCCCAAAAAAGGTCTTCTCCCAAATTGAGACTGTTTTTCCGTCCAATATGAAGTGATCTTCAAAAAAAGGTCCTCAAGAAACCCACTTTTTCTGCTCAAAATCTCGTCAGGTCCTTCACCAATTCTTATTGCCACTACCTTTGGGGGGGGGCTATTTTTGTTTTTAAAACAAAAATCGGCTTCAAAAGTGCTAAAAACGGGGTATTTTGCATACTCTTCAGGCCAATGAGGTCACTATAGTCCCCGTTTCCCCTGGCTACGCTGCTGAATGGTGTATCCCAGTGTCAAGGCTTGGACCATTCTTTTTTAAGATGATTTTAATGATTCAAAAAATTACTAATCCTCGTCTGCTAGCGGTTGAAACACACATCTGCGTGAATGCAGATTCTGTAATTGCAAATTTAGGGAATTCATTCAATTCAAAGTTAAAAAGCTTTATTTACCGGGTACATGCCAACAAAGTAATCTTTAAATACTTTAAAATCTTGCTTATTATTAATACCTCCGAAAACCAGACAAAAAACTCTAAACTTCAAAATAACCATTGATTGTTGTAAAAATTCTGTACAAGATTCTGTAAAACATTTAAGTTTATATCACGATAATAAACTAACTTTCGGTGCCCATATACAGTAACTTATCTACAATCAAAAAAACTTTCTTGGTCAGTTGGAATAATATTTAAAATCAAATACCAATTTGTAGTATTTCGCAGCCAAATTTTGCAACTCTTAACGGCCTATTCTATCCTTACGGGATCATCAGAAGGTAACTTCTAAATAATGTACATAAGAAGAAAATTGATTAGTTACACTAAAAATATGCGTTTGCAAGCGGTTACCAACAAAATAATGCGTCTGCTTTGCCTGGAAAATTAATCAAATTAAGCCACAAAACAGCTGTAATTGAAGCTTTAGAAAGAAGGACATTGCGTTTACAAGATACTACCTTAGCTGGGTTTGTCGGCAGTAACGTTTCGAATCTGAGTGATTCATAGCTTGGTAACTTCCAATTGACTAATTTGGAAGGTATAACGGGGTCAAAAGCACTAAAACGACTCGTACTAAATTTGCTGTGATCCTTAATCATTCAGCTATCTAAAGCTGGAGGCAGCAGATAGAACGCAACAAATACTATGTACCTGAATTGTTAGCATAATAAACAAGTTATCTATACCATAAAAAGTGACTGGCAAAAGCCTATGGTAAACTATGATTAGAGTTGACTTGATGCTTTAAGTTAATGTAAAAAAAGATTTGTAGCGTGTCTGAAGCCGCTAAGCAAAAGTTTTAACACAGGACAAACCCAAACTCAAAAAAAAACACGAATGCAAATGACACCGACCAGGAATCAAACCTCGTCCAATCACTTACCGTCGCGTCTTGCAAATGAAGAATAAGCGCGTGCTGTGGCTGAAGTAAAATCGAAAATTGACGTCAACTGTTTCGGGCCAATCACTATTTATGACATGATTTGACGTCATTTCCAATAAAATCTGCTTTATAAACGAGTAGCTGTGAAAAAGATCAATCACAAGACAGCGCAAGTATTGCAGTGTAGCCTCCTCGTGAGTAACTATTAAAAGAAAAAACATGGCAGATGCTGTTGAAGGAATTAAAGACGAGTTTAGATTTGCTCGGCAGATGCAAGATACTTGTTGTGATGAGTCAGGTAAAGAAACCAACCCAGTAATGGCAGCCGAAATCCTGCATCAAATTGGACTGATTTATAGAAAGAGGAGCCCGGATAAAATCTCACTCATTAAAAGTGCTGGATTGTTAAACGCTGCCATTGTTAGGAATCCGTCGAACGTTTCACAAATCAAATCCGATCTTTCCAAATTATGCCGCCATATTCTTCAAACAGCAAATGCAAACAACCAAACTGCGGATTTGATAGAAAAAAGTGAACAAGTCAAATTTTTGATCATAAAACTGAGATACGAAGTGGAAAAATTCTTACTATTCAAAGTTCCAGAAATTTCTACAAAATCCTCAAAACAAAGGCTCCAAGTTTTGAGAAAAAAGAAAACAGCAGCAATTCATCAACTTAACAAAATAATTGCTCACAAATACAAACAAATTATGGCCGAACTAAGCCAATATTGTGAGAACGTAATGGGCAAACCCCCTTGTCAATACGCTATAGTGGGAATGGGCTCTCTCGCTCGTGAAGAAATCACGACTTATTCGGATTTCGAACATATTATTCTCCTATTTAATGACAAGAACTACAAATCATATTTAGAATACTTTAGGTGGTTTTCAGTGATTTTTCACATTGTTGTTTTAAATTTGCAGGAAACCATTGTTCCCAGTTTGAACATTGTCAGTTTAAATGGCAACGAATCTGCTTTAGGAGATTGGTTTTACGATAACGTTACCACAAGAGGCATATCCTTTGATGGAATGATGCCTCATGCATGTAAGTTTCCATTGGGCAGACAACAACACACCAAAAACAAACATTTCACCACTGAACTCATCAAGCCAGTTAGTGAAATGTTGGAATATCTCACTTCTGATGCAGATTTGAAAAACGGTTATCATTTAGCCGACGTATTAACAAAAACATGTTTTGTGTTTGGAAATGAAGACATTTTCAAACAATTTGCAGATGGCGCCCAAAATTACTGCTACACAAAACCACAAACAGACATCACCAATGATATTAAAAAACAAGTGAAACAAGATTTGAACAACTTTTCGACACGATTTCGTTTGAGCAACTTGAAATCACAACACACAATCAACATCAAACAACTAGTGTATCGCAGCACCACCATATTCATTTCAGCGTTGGCCAGGAAACATAATATTTCAGCAAACTCATGCTTTGATATTATTGACGAAATGGCAAACAACAAACAAATAACACAAAACACAGCTGAGAAATTAAAATTTGCGATCGCCATTGCATGTGAAATGAGGTTGAGAATTTATGTGGACGAAAATTCTCAATGCGACAACGCCATTGATTTGAAACAAAATGGCATTGAAACATTTTTGGATATTGTAGGAGTGACATGCACAATCAACTACTTCCAAATTGCATATTGTTTGCAATGCGAGGTGGCAAAACAACTCAACTTTACCCAACTTCACTTTTATACCGATCCACAATTAATCAACATCACAATTGGTGTAGCATTTGGAATGCCAAATTTAACAAGTTTTTCTAAAGATTCACAAAAACAAACTTGGGAATCAAATAAATTTGATTTTGACGCATGTATCGAACAACTTGAATCGGAAATGAAATGTGGTACAATAAATGAGTTTTCAAACCAAACTGACCTAAGCATCCAACAACTTAAATATATAGCAAATTTTTTAGATTCATCGGGAATATTTGACGAAGCGTTAGAATTTTACAAACAGTTGTTAGACATTTATGAAAGGAAATCAATTGACATTAGCCGTGATTATGACGTTGCGTATGCAAACCATCAAATCGCATTTTGTTTGCTTGACTTAAAGAAGCCGGCAGAAGCGTTAAGTTATTCGCGACGAGCCCTTGAAATCCAAAAAAAATTATCGCGCAACGTTGGACGAGATCTTGATGTTGCTGAAACATTTCATAACATTGGTTATTGTCATATTGAATTGCATAACTACGACGAAGCGTTGACAAATCTAAACCGAGCACTTGAAATTTTTTATCTTAGAACTTTGAATGCAAATACCGATCGGAGTGTTGCCGGAGCACTCAGTCACATTGGATGGTGTCATATCAAGTTGCATAACTACAATAAAGCGATGAAAAATCTAAACCAAGCACTTAAAATCAAACAAAATACCACTGTGAATGCCGATTCCGATCGGATTGTTGCCAACACACTTTATGTTATTGGTTGCTGTCAAATTGATTTACATAACTACAATGAAGCGTTAACAAATCTAAACCGAGCACTTGAAATTTACCAAAACTCAACTCAGAATGCGGATACCGATCGGGATGTTGCCGAAATACTTCACAAGATTGGCTCGTGCCATATTGATTTGCATAACTCCAATGAAGCGTTAGCGAATCTAAACCGAGCACTTAAAATCAAGCAAAACTCATTGCTTGATGTTGACAAGAATCGTAGTTTTGCTGATACACAAGGTGAGGTTGGTAGATGTCTAATTGGGATGCAACAATGCGATGATTTATGGCATTGTTTGCAACAGTCACTAAAAATTGTTCAAAACACAACACCAAACAAAGGAAAAGACACTGAAATTGCTGAAAAATTCAATTACATGGGCAAATGTTTGATAGGAAAACAACAACATGCAAAAGCGCTCATTTACTTACATAAAGCTCGTGAAATTTATCAAACTCAGATTAATTGGGAAAAAGACCCCTACCTTGCCAGTACGCTTAATAATATGGGCATATGCTTCATCGAATTGCAAGAATGTGCAAATGCTTTGAACTGTTTCAAAAAATCAATTGGAATTTACGAAAATCTTCCATTAACCGCGCACATAGCTAGCAAAATTAAATCAATTCGTTGCAAAATTGACAAATGCTCATTAAAACTTGTTTGATGTGCTGCTAGATTCAACAAAAAGTGAATAAAAACACAGGACAAATTTCGATGCAAATCACTCGCTGAAACCACTGCTTAATCAACAATTATCTTAAAATCGAACGAGGAGCAACGATTGAGCTTTTTTTTTATGACGAATCGTTTTCACCCGTTTAGGAGTTGATTATATTCCAGGCTTTCCGGTTGACGTTTGACTTCCTCCGACTTAAATTTGCTACTTGCTCGCAGTCACCAAACAGAGATAATCATCGAATTACTGTAACTTCAGCAAATGGACTTTAACCACATCTTTATGAGTGAAAATCTTTCTACAATTTCATTGCTCCACTCTTTTCTCTCTTCCACTGTTCTAATTCGGTGCTTGATTATTCTTCCCAGATAAAAAAATATTTTCACCAAAACATAAATCATGCATGAAAAAAAAGCAAACAAAACAGGGGGAATGGAAGATCCAATGGTATTACTTTTATATCTAAAAAATTATATTCAAAGCACGGTATTCAAAAAATTAAATACATTATTCTTTCTGACTTAAGCCGGAGCGTGTGACAAATACTGTAAGTGTAACCACTTATCGCACTACTGCGCCAGGACTACATGGTTTACAAAGAAATGTCGCAGCAGTGGCGAGCCGTTGGCAGCACTGTGTGCGATTTGATCGTCTCGATGTTGCTGCAATGGACTAATCAAGCTCGTAGCCAGAACGGAATTTTTTTGGGGGGGAGCAAGCGAAAATTTGGAGGGGCAATGTCTTCTTGCTGGGGGTGATCTCCAAAAGAAAAAAAGAGGTCTTCAGTTTGGAAAGCCACCATTTTCTGCGACTTTTGAGTGTTGAATGAAAAATAATACAACTCTTTTTCTTTCCATCCTAAAACTTAAGGGTTTAAATGAAATTTGTTTGAGGGGAGCTGCAAACAAAGATTTTGGGGGGCAATTGCCCTCCTGCTCCCTCCTGACTACATGCCTGTTGTTTATAACTCATGAGCAATTTGGAATGCCCAAGTATCGTTTTCTATCACAATTTTAAAACAAATTTAGAAGAATTCCAGTTTCAGAAATTAAAATAAACCAAATACCGAAGAACAAAAAAATAATCAAAAGTCAATTTTCATGTTGCAATAACATAATGAAAATTAAGTAATCATTCAGTGTACTACGCGGCGCACGCAAAGGTTTACAATGAAAAGGTTTTTTTTATTTTAGAGCTTGACAATGTCGAACAAAAAGCTGCCAAAAATGAAAGTAAATATGGAATTAAACAGTTAAAACTAAACCAAATACGGCTTCATAAATTTACATCTTACCCTTTGCTCTCTTAAAAATTTAGGAACAAATTGTAAACAATTGAGATGGAAAATTTGCAAGTAAAATAAACAAACAGCTTATTTCTAAGATAAAACTTAGGTCTTATTATAAAAGTCCTTTATGTATCTAGGTAATTTTTGCATTTGTTTCAATATTATTGTATTATAATAAAAACAAAATATAGCAGTCACTTTTTATAGAAAGCTTTAATTATAACGCAAAAATAGCTAGCCTAACACAAAAAAAACTTAAAACCTCACCTCGAATGGCGCAAAGCGGACACCGCATAAGGAAAACCACGGGTTTATGAAATTGCCCTCCTAGGCATGCTGACCGTACAAAAGGCGGTAACCGAAAAGTCTTCCAGTGAACAACAAATGCAGGACAGCTTTTGATACCAATCACTAGTAGAATAAGCAACGACGTGGGGAATCGAACACCGACATCTTCATTGCAAAATATTACGTCATACAACACGCTTCATTTGCAAAGTGTACCGCAAAATTTCTTAGAAACATGCAAAAATTATTCCGATCTGGAAATCGAACTCAAAATGTGCTGCAATCAGTTTTCTGAAACATGTAACGAATTCTCCCAGTACGGGATTTGATTTATGTTTGTAAAATACGCCCAGTGTTTTCTTTAACACAACAAACACAATAATTTTGGAAACTACCTGCATATGACGTCATCGTAAAACCACTCCTGGCGGATATCCTCGTTTATTATTTCGATATTCGAAACAATTGTTTGGCGATTTTCAGTTTCTTCTGATTTGATCTTCACCTCTTAGTAGTGGAGTTTGATTTACAGTTCTTTGTTTTTTTTGAAGACAGGTTTGATTGAAAAAATTTTATTCATCCGGCGTTTTGCTGGTTGTATTCAATTTGCATTTTCAATTCGGCTTGTCACGTTAAGTGCGACAATGGTTTGTGAAGCATGTCGAAACGTAGCTGCAGTTGCTTAATTTGTTTGAAAAAATATCAGTTTTCTTGAAAGCAACAAGCAGTTTTCTTGAAACTTTTAAGAAGCAACTGCTTGGAGTTGTGTTGTGTTGCTGTTGACAGGCGATGATGTTTCTTTGGCGGTGGCAAATTTTGGCTGAAGTTTGATTGTGTGATTTGCATCTGATTTGCTCAACTCTTTTGTTGATAATGTAATACAGTGTGTAGAAAAGTTAACTTGAAATAGTTACTTCTAACTATTTGAATACCAATGTTTTTGTTCGGATCTGTATAACTATTTCGTGTTACATTCTTGACTGATTTTGTTACAATTTCGCGATGGATTTTGCGCTTCACCATTTAAAAATTTTTCTGCATGGTTCCGCATGTCATTGCGATGAGTAAATTTTGGTTTTCGTTTTTCATCATTTATGTTTGTGGAGTTTGTTTATATTTTTGGGTATCACGCGCAAGTTTCATGCAATAGTGATTGGTGGCGCTATGGAGCTACTTTATCTCACAAACTGCGGCCATCCTCCTACCGAGCATAAAATTAATTAGTGTTGTGGCCGCCGATTAAAGACCTGCAAAAATGTTTAACACTGAGATGGTTCGGTGTGTGCTGTTTTCTTGTTGTCACAAAACAGCAGCGCGAACTCTAAATACGATTTGTGACAGACTCCTGGTATCTTTAACAACACAGTCAAGTTGATTCATCACTGTACAGCTTGTGGCGGTTCGAACCTCGGTCTAACTACAAAAAACAGGTAGCGTTGTTTATAGACGATTGCAGGTTTCATTTCGAAACAAAATGGCTAACGTTTTGGCAATAAACCGAATTGCAGAATCAACTTGCTGAAGAACTCCAAACAACATGTGAATCGAGGACAAGTTTAAAGTAGTAGCCTTGTTCTTGATAATCCTGGTTCAGAACAAAAGTTTTTGTTGATTACTCAAATTATTTAACACTTAGTATAAGCGTTCGTGCACTTAACCAACTAATTCCTGACTAAAAAAACTTTCGCGCCCTCTGACGACGGCTCGTGCTTTAACTTGAAACGTCAAAACTATTAAATTGTGTTTTGCTGGGTTGTTTTTAAGCGGACATGAAAACTTAGTTCGGACGGAAGAAACAAAACTGAAATAAAATACCGGAAAATAAAATGGAATGCAATCGCGGAAACTTCATATTAATTTTATACCTTTTTTGTACTTGCAGTGAGTACTTTCTGAGAGATAATGACTCAACAATGTCACTTTTAATAAACATATTTACTTTTAAATCTTTCATTTTAAGTAGCAGCCGACTAATTTGCTAGCGTCAGCAAAATTCGAAGTTTCTTCGACGTGACAAGAACTCTAAGTCAAAATCTAATCAAATCTTTCATTATACTCTGTACATAGGTGGGCACAAGTCCGTTAATCGTTAATCCGTTAATAACGAAGCTAACTTTTTCATTAACTCGTTAACCCGTTAAAAAGTTTTTTTATGTTAACGGACTAAATTAACTTCCGTTAAGTTCTGTTAACGGACTAAATTAACTTCCGTTAAGTTCTGTTAACTTCCGTTAAGGTTTTTATCGTTAATATCTTGCACCATTCATTCATCGTACCGTTACAAACCAGTTTGCACTGATAACACTTGTTGCGTATTAGCACGAGTTTTATGGAAGATAGCAAAAAAAGGAGCTCTTTTTGTGGCAAATAATAAGCTGCAGCCTAATAGGTCGATTAATTATCCTTGTTCACAATTTCCAACGATTTTCCGATCGCAGCTTCGTTAGTGCATTTGAAATTATTTTTATCTTGAAATTAGATTAGATTGTAAAATGTAACTTCCAAAACACAAAAAGACCACCAGAGCAATAAATATTTTCTTACAATCAGCTCAACAGCGTCAATACGTGTTCTAGAAGCGAGTGAATAAAACGAAATGTAAATTACACGCAAAATGTTAACGAATTAACGGACTTTATTAACTTCCGTTAATTAAAGCTGAAAATAACGGATTAACGTTAACTAACTAGTGGTTAACGAAGCTAACGTTTTGCATTAACTTGCCCACCTATGACTCTGTGTATTACGACGAAGCGTGAAACGAGTTTGCGGGGCTCATCTCCGCGTCATTGCGCATGCGGGAAACACAGCCCCTTCGAAGAAATGTCGTAGCGGTGGCGAGCCTTTGGCAACACTATTTCCAATTTGACCGACCCGAGATTTGAACCTCAGACCTCCTGATCCCAAGACGAACGCGTAACCGTTCAACCAACTGCTCGCTTTTCTGACCAACCAATCGCTTTGCTGTGTAGTAGTTCGCGAAATGATGTTAGCGGTATGGCAAACTCGCACTGGTGTTCAAAAACCTGTAATTACTTTGATAAATTTTGTTGATCCTTCTTTGGTTGGGCTTTTAGATTCAATATGCATCAATTAATATAATCTTTATCTGTAGAAGTTCGAACGTTTTATGAATAAATAGAAATACCAGAGGTGGAGTCGAGGACACAAGGCTCGAGACCAAGGACACAAAAACAATCCAAGGCCAAGAACAGCCCTTTCGAGGACAGACCCTCTCGAAGTCAAGGACAGGAATGCTTGAGGCCAAGGCCAAGGACCAAGGACACAGGTGCAAGGGTTCTACAAAAAAAGGTCTTCAAAATTTTTTTTCGAGAGATCTGCAAAATGTTAACAAATCAAAAACAGTAAAATTTTTGAGGAGTTGAGGCTTTGAGGCAAAGGCCATGGACTAGACATTTGAGGCCAAGGCGAAGAACTTCAAAATGTGTTCTCGAGACCAATAACGTCCTTGAGAACTCTACCTCTGTGAAGTACATTACTTAAAAAAAAAATCAATAAATTTTGAGTTGAGGCTTGCTGTTCTTAATTTTTGTCAATTTTCAGCCTCATTTGCACATAATTCGTTCTTAAATTTCAAGAGCTTTAATGGCAACTTTAAGAACCATGTTTGTAAAACTGTTTAATTCCGAAAGCTCTGTTAGCTTGAGTAAACCCTTTTTTTGCTGCTTCTGCAGCATCGTTATAATTAATAGCAAACGCGAAAAAACAAGTTTCTTCCACTTTAAACGACAGCCAAATGTTTTGTCGGTTGCCTTCGCAACAGCACTTTATAATTTCAAAATCGATGCAATTTTGCGAACAAATACTAAAAAATTACTAGAATTTTAGTGTTTTAAATCTTACCAAAATTATCTTGTATTTATATTTTAATTTGTTTGTTTGTTCATAATGTTGTTGTTGGTGCTAAGACTGACATTGTTCTTGATTTGTTCTTAACTTTTAAGCAAAATTAAGCGTCGTGTTATTCAAAATTGTTCTTATAAATAATGGGTGTATTAGACATGCAGTTTGTTGGCCTGGTTAGTAAAGTATTGAACGCTTTAATATATTCTTGAAAGCTAACAAAAATAAAATTTGATGGATAGTTGTGCGGTTAGCGTATAAAGTGGAATGGATTGGAATGGAAAAAGAGCACTATCCAAAAAAAAAATGATTTTATTTGAGTTCAATGCTATTCTATTTGAATAAGGCGGTCCTGATGATCATGGTTGCAAGTGGAACAGACTGTACAATTTTAAAAGTTTAATTTTTAAATTCTGACGTGTGCTGTTTCATAAACTGAAGTTTTCGACATCTTGTGCACTATGTTTGATTTTTAATTTGTTTCGTAAAGCTGTAGATGTGTCAATAACATAAAAACATCGTTCAATTGATTTAGGTGTGTAGTTTGATTGTATCCGAACCACTCAAAGATTACTTAAGTAAAAAGGAAGCAGTCGAACGTGAACTTCAATGGAATCGTAATTATTACTAAACCAACACCCGGCTTTCGAAAAAACTCAGACCAGCCTCGAAACGAACCAAAAGGTATAAAGTTTTCAAATTGTTTAACTGGGCGAGTATTATTGGAGATGGTTCAGTTTTATTGCTTGAGAGCACGAGAGCAACGAAGTTAATTAGAACTGACAAACTGAGAGACAGACAATTTTTAAATCTAACAAACAAACTGCAATTTAATAAAAAAAAATTGATTTTTTCTTAACAGTAATAAAAAGAAATTTGTTACAAAAAAATAAAAAATATAGTTAACATAAGAGCTGTGTATAGTGACACCTTCGGGGGGTACTTCAAGTCAACATAGGACCTGTGGAGTGACACCTTTTGGGGTTCTTCGAGTCAACATAGGAGCTGTGGAGTGACACCTTCGGGGGGGTTCTTCAAGTCAAACAGCTCCACATTTTTGAGGTCGGTTTTAAAGCAGATTGTACGTGGAAGTGAAGCATTCAGCAAGAGTTGTGTGTAAATCTTGAAGAGTAATCTAAAACATATCTTCCCGAATTTTACCTTTCTGCAACGACTTACCGTTTCCACACATTTCAGTTCAAAGTTCAAGAGGCTGTGTTGTGTTGTTAAAAATTCATTTTTTCTAAAATAATAATACAATTTACAGTACATGATATTTTGAGAATAAAATGCAAATGCGCGCCATTAAATGTGAGCAATAATGTTTTAAAAATTGCTCTGATTTAAGAAACTCCTTTGATTTTGCTTGATGTTCTTTCTTGAACCGCTTTAAAAATTTCGGCTGTTTTCACAAAATGAGTAACAAACACCTTCTTTGAAATTGCAACGCGGTGCCTGAACAAGAAAAATTAATAATAATAAGTTTTTTTCTAATCGCAATTGCTCATCTCTGCAAACACTCATATAGTTGATGTGAAACGACAAATGACGTCAAGCTGTTTTCACATCAGTCAAATGATGGCTATTAATCAAACATCGTCATCAATTTTTGCAGGAAGATGCAACATCATGGAATGCTGCGCAAAGATTTGCAAGAATCCGAAGCTCCAGGGGAGGCCTAAACAAAAAAATAAACGTTTTCTTTTTCAACAAAATAAACAAACGCTTCGCCGGTACACCGCTCGAAAGAAATTGATTTGCTAACTTTATCTTTTTTTCTCTCAGACCCTGACCTTTGTAAAACCCAATATTTTTTGTTTTTTATGGTTTGCTAGTTGCTACCGTGTGATTTTTTTCCTAAATTTTGGGTTATATTTTGGTGACGCTGTTGGATTCACGTAGGCATTGTGTACGGATTGATTGTAATAATTTTTACTGGTCACAACTAGTACCTAAGTGTTGTTGTTGTTATAAATCATATTGTTTTCAGCTAACTGCTATCACTAACGTTTTTTTTTCTACGCCTTGCTCTCGCCGGTCTATGTTGCCACTTCCCGCATTACCTGTTACGTGTATGTCTCACAAAGGTTTAGTAGACTTGGTGACCATTTTGGTCTTTCGCTGTTCCTAACTGAGCGTATTGTTGCGTTTTCGTGAATAAATACTGATACAGATACTGATACTGGTTCCAGAGTAGAATGTTATAATACATTGCACTGTACTAATAGAAAGTTTTAATACGCGTACATTTCATTGTACGGTTACAGACATGAAACCAACAGACCGATACTGGCAGTGCTTAAATTGTAGGGGGGACGGGGGGGGGGACGCGTCCCCCCATCGAGATTGAGCGTCCCCCCATCAAGATTAAGCGTCTCCCCATCGAGATCTGAGCGTCCCCCATTGAGATTTGAGCGCTGGTAGATAAGAGGAAAAAGACGTACAAAGTCCGGCCAAATATAGAACCGAATTGCGCGGGAATAGTGATGCAGAAGAAAAAACACTTCAACCGCCAGCGAAGACCTTTTTTATTTTTTTATTTTTTTTGAAGATCACCTATTTTTCGCCGGAAAAAACCTTGAATTTGTGATTTCGGTCAGAAAAAGCGTTTAAATTTCGGCGAAGACCTTTTTTTGAAGATCACTGAATTTTTCTCTGAAAAATTGCCTCAATCCAATTCAAGGCCAATGAAAATTTGGGTCAAGCTAAACAAAATTGGATCAAACTTTCAAAAAAGCCTCTCCCTTTGCGAAATCCTGGCTACGCGCCTGATCTTCACTAAGGTTCTGTCAATGTTGCAAAAGCGTCCGCCATGCAAAATTTAACAATTTAAGTACTGGATACTGGTGATCTTTCTATTCAGAATCATACGCCAGTGGCAAGGCAATAATATGACAATTCCTGTTCGCTAACGCACCGTATAACGTAAGTTTGGAAAATAATGCTAAAAGTTCTCGTTGAATCGGTGTTTCACTGAATTGCCGGTTGTTTAAAACTCAGCTGGTCACTCTTAGTAATACGATGGTTTGTGCTGCAGTTTAAAACGGTATAAAAGTGAACTGTTGGGTAATTTAGTGTAATGTAATTTGTGTACTGGCACCAAATTTTTTTCAGCTGCGCATATTTGACTGATTTTTAACAGGATGCACGTTTTGATTCTTTTTGTTAACATCTTATAGTAGATTTTCAATGATTTCAATATTGTATTCTCCATTGCAAACCCCACAATTTTGTTACTCCACACATAATTGTTTACAATGAATGAATATTGATTTTTGTCATTTATTGTTTTGACTTTATTTATGAGCTTGTTTCCATTTGTATTTTATGTATCATATTCAATGTAATATGTGCATTATTGATTGCTCGGTTAATATCCACTGTCAATATCTTGCCGTAGCAAGGTTTTATTTTTCTTGGCAGACTCCACATTGTAAGGCTCCACTTGTAATGATCTTGTTGTGTAAATATTTTTTAGTATTTTTTAACATTGTAAGCTTTTTTATTTTTGGTGTTATTAATTTTCACGTATCTTATGTTTTTTTTTTGAATTTGTTGCATAATTGATGATAGATTTGTTTGTTTGCTTTACGTTCTGTTACACTTTGCTTTGTTGCTTTTTGATTTATACTTTAACGCGCTGATTTAGTTTTTTCCACTTCTTTATTGCGTAATAATTGATTTGTTTGCTTACTTACGCTCTATGTTGTGTCGTTTACGCAAAACTTGACGCAGCTTCAATGCAGATCGATGGTTTGAGTGGGACCTGGTGGCTGCAGCTGGTTGCAGAACACCAACAAACATCACGCATCTGCTGCAATATAGTGGTAATATTTTCAAATGAACCCGAAATCTTGATGTCCTGTATGAACTTCAGCTGGATTTTAAATTGATGTTCATTTAATTTTGTGTTCTGTGGTCAAGTTTTGCTCGTCGTTATTTTCGATGGTAGTTTTATTTTTAATGAAATGCAATATTAGTACACCAGTGTGACACTCGCGAAAGCATTTTTATGGTGGAAAATTTTCAACTGCAGGTGGCAAAGTCCTGTCGATTCCCAATCTACGCCACTTCCAATTCTTTTCCTCCCACAAACCCACAATTTTGAAACCCGATTTTGCGACATCCGCATTTTTTGTAAAAAAACTTTTGTTTTGAAAGATTTCTCTGATCCGCTAAAAACAAAACGACTACTAATGTAACTGCAAATGTCGAGATAAAGCAGGATTGCCAAGTTTTTCAGCAAAAAGTAGTAACTTACTTTTAAATTTGGAATCTGAAGTATGATAATGACAGAATTTTTAGTAAAAGGCTTTGGAGAGTTTGTGTGAGAAGCTTAAAAAGCTTTGCTTAGGTTAATTCTGTATTCTTTTTTTTTTTGCATAAATAGAATCATCTAAACTAAAAGTTTGTGTTTGATTAATGGTTTGATGACCTATTAAATTCAAAGAAAAAAAAAGTAACGATGCAGTAGATGGTGGGGTCAAGGGCAAAACCTTGAGCGACTGAAAACCAAAATATTTAATAATTTTAATGGACTGCTCTTATTTGAGGGTATGGGATAAAAAATTGATTTAAAGTTGCAACTGATTTACAGTCTAAAGCAAAAACTTGTGCGTCCAATTTGGCAATGGGATCGGTTATGGGCTCATCAACTTGCATTGAATTTGTAGTTCCTGGGCTCAAAGGGGAGATGAAGTCTAATTTTGACTCATTTATTGACAAACTAAACAAATTTTTCTTTAATTTTGAGGCAGATTTCAAAATTCATTGACTTCTACATTTAAAGATGTTTGAATTTATTTTTTCTGCTATTTTTAGCAATCCTGCCATATTTTAAAAATAATTTCGAATCAACCTTAGATGTCGCTCGTGTGGACGCAGCAATATGGTTACGAAAGCATAGTTACAAGAACACATAAACTATCCCAAAACTAATCCTAATCCAAACCCATAAAAACTAAATCATGAAAAATGCGCGAATAAGTATTTTGTAGTTTCGTTTGATTCTCTTTAACTTCAATAAAGATGCTGATCAATAATGGACCGGCGCAGGGCTCAGCTAAACCTTAGAATTTTGATTTAATCTGATTGCCTTATTCACAGAGATGGGCACGCGCTACTTCAAAAGTAGCGCCGCTCCCGCTACCGCTACTTGCCCTAAAAAGTAGCGTCGCTACCGCTACCCGCTACTCGTCTTCAAAAGTAGCGCGCTACCGCTACCGCTACTTTACCACGAAAGTAGCGGCGCTACCCGCTACCGCTACCCGCTACTTTGAACAACGTGTAAATTTTTTTCGCTGTTACTTATGAATAATTGGGTATATAATGGGATAATTAAGAAGATAAATTAGGTTATCATTGACTGTCTTTTGAAAAGCGTACCTGAAAAACTATACGTTTTTTGAAATCAGAATATTTTGGGTTTGGGCTGAGTGTTTTTATATTTTTACGTACGGTACTTTCAACCTCATCTGCTCTTAAGCCTGGTTGGAATATAAAGTGACGTAAATTAAATTAAGCATAAAGTGGCCGATCTATTGTTGTTGATTTAAAAGTTAACTTTTGTTTTAAAGTAGATCATTATTATTAATAACCGATTAGTGGTGGAGTAGATAGAGCGTATGCTACTGAAGCGGTAGACTTGAGTTCGATTCTCGGTCGGGTCAAACCAAAGACTATTAAAGGTGGTATTCACAGCCTCCCTGCTTGACGTTCAGCAATTAAAGGATAAGTGTGAAACCTTCGCCAAGTGTGGTAAAAACATAAGCAATACACTGAAAACAATTTAATGCAATATGCGCTGCGCTATGGCGACGCGTTTCGACCTTGCTCAAGTCCATAAATGGGCACAAGTCCGTTAATTGTTAATCCATTAATAACGAAGCTCACTTTTTCATTAACTCGTTAATCCGTTAAAAAGTTTTTTCATGTTAACGGACTAAATTAACTTCCGTTAAGTTCTGTTAACGGGTTAAATTAACTTCCGTTAAGTTCTGTTTACTTCCGTCAAGGTTTTTATGGTCAATATCTTGCACAATTTATTCATCGTATGATCGCACCGTTACAAACCAGTTTGCACTGGTAACACGTGTTGCGTAATACCACAAGTTTTTTAGAAGAAAGCGAAGAATAAGGAGCTCTTTTTTGTGGCATATAATAAGCTGCAGCCTCACGGGTCTATTAATTATCGCTGTTCACAATTTCCAAAGATTTTCCGATCGTAACTTCTATAGTGCATTTGAACTTGTTTTTATCTTGAAATTAGATTAGACTGTAAAATGTAACTTCCAAAACAAAAAAAGACCACCATAGCATTAAATATTTCCTTACAATCAGGTCAACAACGTCAATACGTGTCCTGGAAGCGAGTGGATGAAAAGAAATGTGAATTACACGCAAAATGTTAACGAATTAACGGACTTCATTAACTTCCGTTAATTAAAGCTGAAAATAACGGATTAACGTTAACGGAGGTGTGAAGTTTGTTAACGGACTAGAGGTTAACGAAGCTAACGTTTTGCATTAACTTGCCCCCTATGCTCAAGTCTCATCAGGCGGCAATAACACAATATATACATCACTTAAAACATAATATACACATTGTGCGATTGAGTTAAAATTCAGGTAGAAAATTACTACAGTATACGTAGGTGCCAGCTTGACTCGAAGACCGAAAGGTCCCTTTGCTACCTCCAGGCCAAAGCAACTAGGTGAATAAAATGTAATCACAGTTAAGCTTATACTGTATGAAAAATCATTAAAATCAACTATGGCAATATAGAAAAGATCAAGAGAACGCCATTGATTATCTGCAAATGAGTTGAATCAGATAATGCTCTTTAAATTGTTTTTTTCTGCTATGGCTAGCTTTGCTCCAAATTTTTTTAAAATTTTGAGCAAAACTGAGTTTCGTGCTCTTATAAAAGTAATATTGTTCTTTTAAAAAAAAGTATCCAATAAATTATTAACGACATTTTTGTGATCAAAAATAGAGCGCTTATATTCTTTAGATCAGTAGTTCTCAAACCTTTTTTCAAAGCGATTCAAAGTTATTGAAAAAGTCAAATGTGTGACATTAAACGAGCCATTTTTGCGGAAAGTGAGGTAAAGACCAAAAAAAAAGGTTTTCACTTCGGGAATCCACAAATTTTAGCGGGTTTACTGAGTCATTTTTTATTATTACTTTATGGTTTTATGCATATTTCACCCTTTATGGATGTCTACAAAAAGAAACCAAGCAACCCAAAAGAGTTTTCAGGCGACCCAACTTTGGGTCGAAGCCCATAGGTTGAGAACCATAGATTTAGATTGCTCAAATTACAGCTATGCTTCGAAATTTTTCGTTAATTATATTTTATACTTATTGTTGAAACAAAAACAAACACAAACTCTTAATCAACCCTGAACATTGCTTTGCAAACAAACAAACAACAAAAAATGGTTTGACAGCAACAACAAATCACAGTAACAGAACTTCCCAAAATTTTTTTCAAAGTTCATTTTTTTGTTTTGTTTTTTTGTTATTTTTGTTTGATCATCAACTAAAATAAACCTTGTTTATTTGTTTACTTAAAATTGACGGAAAAAGCTACCGCATTTCGATGAAGACCTTTTTTTGGTTTTCACGTAAAATTAATGAAAAAAATTACTGCATTTCGTTGTTTGCAAACCGCACCCCCCAAAAAATCTTTTTTGTGCCCCCTCCTTACAAGCACACTACTCTGTTGCCGGGCCAGCCTCTAACTGTCTAATGCGGCCTAAGAAAGCGCAAGTCTCTAATCCGGTGCCTAACTGCATCTTTGCAATTTTTTAGTTCACTTTTTGCCAACAGACCTACTCTCAGTTTAAAATAACTAACCTATAGCTGTAGTAGACTTAGGCTATACGCTACTCCTGTTCAGATACAACTGCTATCGAACCACGGCCATGTGGATATAGTTTAGCTCAGACTTTAGATGACAATGATCACCCGTACCAATCTATTGTTGGAAATAGCAAAACGTAATAAATTCATCATTACAACGTCACAAACAAAGTTATTTCGGCATTCTCACCCGTACTCACAATTTTGTAAACCAAATATACCAATTACTAATGTATCTGTTTTTGATTTTATTAAACATTTTATAATAAGCACGTGAAATACATAGCGGTAGCGGATAGTTCATTTTCTAAAAGTAGCGGCGCTATCGCTACCGCTACTTGCCCAAAAAAGTAGCGTCTCTACCGCTACCCGCTACTCGGTTTGTATAGTAGCGGCGCTACCGCTCCCGCTACTCAAAAAGTAGCGGTAGCGGTAGCGCCGCTACTACAGTAGCGCGCTACTGCCCATCTCTGCTTATTCACGTACATGTGTGGTGGCTGGTTTCCTTGGTGACGTTATTGAGCTATAACTAAGCTTTTCGTGACCGTTCTATTAAAAACAAACCAATCAGCAATATAACGGCCCACTCCCGACAGCTATGGGCCCACTCGCCAGCGCTTTGAGCCCACTCATTTTCTTCAATTGTTAAGATTTGTGTTGAAATTTCGTTAAGAAGGAAACCGTACTATGACGTCATCTGCTGCTTAGCGGTTCATAGCTTCAATTTTACCCCTTTTGGCGCTGTACAACCACCTAGCTGGTCAACATTTGTACATGAAATATCGGAAGTCAAGCAATGTCCAACGTTGTTGTGAATTGAAAACATTCGTGAAAAGCAACGATCTTCGAATAATTTTGTTAACATCCGGCAAAACTTTTCCTTCTTCGTTGGATGTACAGCAGATTTCACGAAGTAATCAAATCTAAAGTTATGAAAGTCTGTTGAAGAAAAAAATGCACAAAAATCAAATTCGAACGTAGAACAATTTTGATGCAATCTATAAGAATTTCTACAAGCCGTTATGGAAATTTTGCGGACAAATGTGGATTCAAAATTCACGGCGGGTTAATTAATTAGAACTTAACGACTTTGCCACTGTGCTTCACAAACGCAACAAACGCTATTTAAAATGCTGATTACGTCATAATTAATTAGTGCTCATTGCTTGCTTATCCTCATATCCTGTGCATTATTATGACATTTTAATGGGTAATGCAAAAAAGAAAAATGATTCGATTTAAAAATAGTAATTTTTCCGTTTTTTGCAATAGAAAGTGACAAAGAGCTAAATTTCCCAAACTCGAAACTATTAAAAATGGAATTCCAATCGAAAATTAAAATTTATTCCAACATAGTTTGCGACAGCAAACAAGAAATTTAGCAGAGTGATTTATTCCAACTAAAGCTTTCAAGCAAAGTTCCAGTCTTTCAAATCCCACTTATAAACTGCAGCATCAATTTGATTAAACTTGTCTCATCCTTCTCCCACCTCATTCAATTTTCACTTAAACTCATGCGAGCTTTTTTAATACAGGCTCAGAGGCGGGCCTAGGAAAGGACTGGGGAGAGCTTTTCCTCCTCAGTCACTTCTCGTGCCATTTTTCGAACGCGTCCAAATCCAATGAGTTTTAAGCGGTGTAAGAGTGGAGTGACGTCATTCAGTACGAGTGGGGTTCAACTTCTTTCCAAATCCATTTAATGCGTCGTCACCAACTACAGCTACAGTTTGTTTAGACATTTCGAGTTGAGCTATTAAATCGGTGTGTAATTAGACAGCCCGTTCAAGTGCATAGTTGTTATTGTAACAAAATAAACAAGAAACTAATGGCCGCCGTGCTAATTTTGCATGGTATGATAGTTGAACTTTTGGCTTTGCAGAATTCAGCAAATGCTTTACTTATATGAGAAGGCTTTAGCAATCTAATCAAAATGCACAAATTTCGCCGTGAAATATTAGTAAAATGTACACAGTACAAAATTACTTCTAATACCTGAAAAGCACTTATATGTTGCAGGTCTGACATAAAGCGCATGTCAGTAGATACAATTCAAATTTTCACAACGTTCAACTTTGTATGTACATGGGCATAACAATGCGAAATAATTGGGTAATAATGTATCAAATGACTTCAAAAGCATACAAAATTTTCATTAAAGTTTAGTTAAGCATTGCTAATTTTTTAAAAACTCGCTCAGTGGCATGGAACTTCGTTCTCAGACCCCATCAAGGGCATCCTGCAGATGGCGGTTCCGCCCCAAGGCTCCCTCCTGTAACCGAATACAAATGTCTTGATCTGGCTCGTAACCAGGATTTTGCTGAAAGGGACGGGGCTTTGGATTCAAATCTAAAATTTGTATGCATTTCATTTGATTAATTTGTCTGATTTTCATTCATTTGAAAATCATTCGATTAAAAATAGTAATTATTCTGGTTTTGCAATAGAAAGTGACAGAGAGCTAAATTTCCGAAATTCTTCAACCTTTTTGGTTATGGTACACCCTAAAAAATGTTGTGACGAGCTCATGCACCCTGTGCTTAATATTTGAAGCGAAACAAAAAGCCACATCAAATTAACATGCAAAAAGACAAACGCACTGTACAGTCTTCACTAAGAATTAACACACGACAGAGCATACAACTAAATCAAGAAATTATCTTCACTGACACCGGCCAGTTGGTCGAACGGTAACACGTTCGTTTCTGGAGCAGGAGGTCTGAGGACCAAATCTTGGGACGATCAAATCGAACACAGTGTTGTCAACAGTTCGCCGCCGCTGCAACATTTCTTCGAGTGGAAGCGTGTTGCCCGGGCCCAATGACGCGGAGATGGGCCCAGCAAACTCGTTACACGCTTCGGCGTAATACAGCAAGTTTGATGAAAGAGAGACCTTTAATGACTTTTTGCTGTCGTATACTGTATTATTAAGCAAAATTCTAAACCGAGAAATGGTATCCTTTTTAATTGCTACCCTCATCAATGAATCGATGTGCGTGATTGAATTTCTTTTTGCGAGACTTAATCTCACACAAACAAGAAAAACCACTTACACATAAATACGTTGTGGGCATTTAAATGAGAACAGACATTCCTTTTTTGCTATGCTTCTGTATTCTGGCACATTTAGTAGGTGCACCGAAAATTCAGAACATGTTGTTTCTTTAAATAACGCTTTCATGCCGAAGTCTGATTGAAGATCAACTAAATCTTCGGTTTCAGTAGTAATACTATCATAAGTGAAAGGGTGTAATATCCAAGAATTAACATCAAGTGTGGCATTCTGTTCAGCAGTGAAATAAGTCTCAAAATTTATTTGCAGCTACTTAAGATATGCTTCAATAAGCGGAAGCAGTTGCATTTGAAAATTGCTCCAATGTTTTTCATGATGTCATGCAAAAGATGAAAGTCTGAAAAAAATTTTGATGCAATTCGGTTCTGCCACAGAGGTAATTTTTTAGAAGAGTTCTGCCTTTGAGGTATCTGATCCACTAAGATTCCAGTTTTAAACACATACACACAATTGCATCAGACACCACGTCACAATACGACAAACAAGGATTGCTTAAAACATATTACGCTTGAGATCACATGAAACCATTTCGAGGACCGCAATAAAAAGCTTCTCGGGCCGTATGTTGTGCAGGCTTGGTGTACTTCCATTTTGTGGTTCAATTTAGTATAGGATGCGGTAACCGTATACCTACAGATGCTTCAAACTAGTCTACTGGCGATTGTGGTCTAATTTTGTATAGCAAGTACAATGGCCTACTAAAAAAAAACAGCCGTACGTGCCGCCTAACCGCGAGAAAATTAAAAAAGCAAGTTTAGCGTTTTGCGTGCTAAATAAACAGAGACGCTAAAGTTGCCCTTCTGATTTTCTCGCTGTTAGAAGACATGTGCGGCCGTCTTCTTTTAGTAGGCCATGCACGTACATGAGTCACAAATACACAACTACCCAAAACAAATAGTTGGAAATGTCTAATGCTTAAAAATTGCCTTACTGCAACAAAATGTGTTTATCTAGTTTCAAACTTATGGCTATCGTCGGTCTGTCTAATCATTGTTCATTTTTATTTACAATTTTTTAAAAAGGTTCTGCGTATATAGTCGGTAAGCTTGTGATGCACCTTTGTGCACCCTTTTGTAGTAGTGCACCCCTACCATTTTTTTGGTGCACTCTAGTGTGCACCGTGCACACCGGTTGAAGAGCACTGCTCTAAACTATTAAAAATGGAATTCTAATCGAAAATTAAAATTTATTCCAACATAGCTTGCGACAGCAAACAAGAAATTTAGCTGAGTGATTTATTCCAACTAACGCTTTCAAGCAAAGTTCCAGCCCTCAAATCCCACTTATAAACTGCAGCATCAATTTGATTAAACTTGTCTCATCCTTCTCCCACCTCATTCAATTTTCACTTAATAAACTCATGCGACCTATTTTAATACAGGCTCAGGGGCGGGCCACGGGGAAGACTGGGGCATTTTGTCCTCAATCACTTCTCGTGCCATTTTTCGAACGCGTCCAAATCCAATGAGTTTTAAGCGGTGTAAGAGTGGAGTGACGTCATTCAGTACGAGTGGGGTTCAACTTCTTTCCAAATCCATTTAATGCGTCGTCACCAACTATAGCTACAGTTTGTTTAGACATTTCAAGTTGAGCTATTAAATCGGTGTGTAATTTGACAGCCCGTTCAAGTGCATAGTGGTTATTGTAACAAAATAAACAAGAAACTATCGGTCACGGTGTTGATTTTGCGTGGTGTAATAGTTGAACTTTTGGGTTTGCAGAACTCATCAAAAGCTTTGCTTATATGGGAAGGGTTTAGCAATCTAATTAAATTTTACTAATTTTACCGTGTAACATCTTTAAAATGCTCACATGTACACATGTAAAATGTGCACAATGTAGAGCCATGTGATTAGTGGGTCCATGCAAGACGCACGGATACGAAGAAAGTTGCAGTTTATTTTAAAAGTTTTGTTTGTTAAGAAAGATAAAAGCGTGGTAAAGTACTTCAAGAGACCAGATGAAATACTGTGTGATGGTGTGGAAACTGTAATCAAGTTCTCTTATCTAGGTGACAGATTGAATGCAACTGGTGGGTGCGAAACAGCGGTAACAGCTAGAACAAGAATTGGTTGGATGAAGTTTAGGGAATGCAGCGAAATACTCAAAGGCAAAAGGTTTTCATTAAAGATGAAAGGAAAGGTTTGCGAAAGTTGTGTAAGATCAGCTATGCTGTATTGAAGTGAGGCATGGTGATTGAGAGAAAAAGAGATGGCAGTTTTGAGAAGAACACAAAAAACGATGATTCAAGCAATGTGTGGTGTGAAGCTATTAGATCGAAAAAACAGCTAGGAGTTGATGGGCATGTTGAGAACAAAGAAGTCTCTAGATAGGATGGCTAAAGCAAGTAGTATGCGGTGGTACGGTCATGTTTTGAGGCAGGTGCGTAGCCAGAAATTTGCAGAGGTGGTGGGGGCTATTTTGGAAACAATATCGAACAATCTTGACCCAAATTTTGATTGGTCTTCACTCAGATTTGGTCGGTTATTTTTCCCAAATTTAGGTGATCTCCAAAAAAAAGGTCTTTTCTAAAATTGAGTCGGTTTTTCTGCCCAAATTTAGGTAATCTACAAAAAAAGGTCTTCATCCTGGCTGAAAGCGAGTTTTTCTGTTCGACATCACATCAGCTTCTTCACCAATTCTCTTCACCAATTCTTTTAGCGCCATTTCTATGACATAGTACTCAGTTTTAGTCTAGTAGAGCCATTTAAAAGAAGTAATTGCTAAGATTCGGATCATCTCCTTGACAGAGTTATAACCCCTTTATCCCCTCTACATCCTAGTCAAGCTCAAAACACGTTTAAAAGCATATTTATTTGGGTTAAACTTGGAAACAACCTAGCTATGACAGATTTTAGCCGCTTGGACGGCTCTGGTTACGCCGCTAGTGTTGATGTTCTTCAATTGTTGGGAACCGGTACGTAATTCCTTAGCACTATTTAGGGGGCATGGGGGAGTACCCCCCAAATATTGACAAGCTTTTGTCTAGTTGACTTCTTTGACTATGTAAAAGATTAATATGCGTTGGCTTTTGGGACTACGTCCCGGACTCTGCTTGGGGACCTTGCAGCTCTTCTCAAAGCCCCCTGATTCAGGTTAGCCGCATTTCAACATACTGTGACATTACAAATTATTTCAAAATTATTTTGAAATACAAATACCTTATTATGAATTCTTCATTTCTTGTTTATTGCTGTAAAATAACGCAAAGTGATCATACTTATAACGGCAACAGTTTTTTGCTTATGAAGAAAAAAATTACAGTAATTTTTTGATAAGTTCTTTTAAAAAATCATGCCTAGCTTTTTATTTGACTTTGTCCTCCGCTAAGCTGGCACCATCCCAGCATAAACCCGTGTTACGTGGAAATAGTTTGGGTTTGCCAGCGGTTTTGTGCAATCAGTTTTTCAATTAAGTTATATAATGTTTGTTTGTTATCATACGACAAAGTACAGTACCTGTGGTGTGGAAAGTTTGACTAGATGATTTTTAAGCTTTACCTGAAGTGGTGGAAAATAATGCGTTGCTTGTAAACTAAAAGTACCACTCGTACCACCTAAATATCAGGGTGGTCCTTATTTTGAAACTTTGAAAAACCATACGGGAACCGGGTTAAATTTGTTTGTTTGCGGTAATAAACTTCACATGTAAAATATCTCGGAGAAAAAACAAAGTTTACAGATTGCACATGAGCAGTAAAATTTCTGCTTTTTCGCGTAATGGTCTTTTCATTAGTCGGCCGTTGTTTGCCTTTACGTTACCTTCTTAAAATAGTTGTCAAACCCTGTACTTTACAGTGCATAAAAAAGTAATTAAGCAATTGTGTTTCTCAGATTTTGTAATTTGTAAAATTCTTAGGTGTTTGTTGACAAACAGCCTCAATAATTGATCTTCATTCGAACTAATTTAGTTCAGCATCAGTAAAGTAATCTAAAAACAACAAAAATTTAGATTAATTTGCTAATGATAAACTAAGTTAGTTTGAAACAAGTCAAATTTGATTTTTAGGCTGTTTGTTTTTAGCAAATTTGCCAAAGTTGCCGAGTGTATTGTACCAAACTTAGGAGTTTTAAAAACAAAAAAACTGAAGGATGTGTTAGAATTCCAGAATAATATTAAACTGCCAAAACTAAACAAAGATGCAAAAGAAGCATGTGCATTGGATAGACCTCGACTTGAATATCAGGAGTTTCGAAAACTTGACAGCATTCTCAAATGAGAAGCAGCTCCTCAAATGAGGCCAAGGGTTGCCAGATTGCTTTCAGCGAGAGGTTCCAGTTTGGACCACAAAAAGTTGCTAAATAATTCTAAAGTTTTAACATTATTAGAATATAATTTCCTCTTTTGTTGGTCATAATTAAAAAAAAAAACAGCAAGGAATTTGTAAATGGTCAAGTGAAGCACCACTAAAAAGAACATTTTTCAGCATGCATGGAAAACTGTAATTAGCAAGTTACGAATCGATAATTCCAAAAATCTGGTAGTGTTAAAGCAAGCATATGCTGCCGCATCTCAAAGCTAAAGGCAAGCAAAGCCTACTTCGAACAAATCTTGAATATCCTGCCTAATCCCTTTAACAATGCTAATAACAAGCAAAGCCTAACCAAGCAAATCTAAAAGCATGTTCAAACAGTATTAACTTTGTTAAGCTGGTATCCTTGTCACGAATTTATATACTGAGGCACAAATACCGATAGTTTATGTACCCAAATAAGAGAAAGTCCACAGTAGCAACAGGCTTGGTGTACAATTTACATCTTAAGACACTGAACAAGCTACAAGCAAACAATTTTCGTAAAGCAAAGTAATGTACATTGCACAATCATTTTCAAAAAATACATACAAATGATACAGTATACCAGCAATAGACTTTACTACATAACTGCAAAAATTTATTGTTTTGTTTATCATCATGTTGTTGCTAACATTATCAGCCTTATTACGCTAACAAATAATTTAATTGCCTATTAAGTAGCCTACCATAGCGGTTTACTTCACCTAACTTGACACAAATAATACTAGTAAAACTTCAGAAATAGCTTTCACTAACTTGTGAGCAACAACTTTACCAACATATGACATGTACTGAAAAATACTCGAATGTTTAAATATAGGCAAGTTACTACAATGCAAGCACTGTACTTGCTATTAAAACTAGAAAAGGATAGTGTGGAGCTTCCACCTTGGCATGGTTGACAAAGGTGGCAGTGACTCGAAAACCGTATGGTCAATTCACCGTCCCAGGTCTCCTGGCCAAAACAACTCGGTAAATAATCGCAGAAACTGCAAACTACTAAGTTAGGGTAGGCTATAGGCTACCATATGTAGGCTACCGATGAAGATGGGCAAGTTATTGCAAAACGTTAGCTTCGTTAACCACTGGTCCGTAAACAAACTTCACTCCTCTGTTAACGTTAATCCGTTATTTTCAGCCTTAATTAACGGTGAAGTTTAGCTACTAGAATATCAGGCGAGACTGAATCAAATGAATCAAATTTTTACATCTAAATGTATTAAACTAGACAAAAGTTTATTTTGAATATTATCATCACATTTTGTAATTAGATTAAGGATGGCATGATTTGTGGAATAACTTTTCCTAAAACCGAATTGATAGGGAGCAAGAATATTTTTGCGATCAAAAAACAAAACTGTTCGATTATAAATTGCACGTTTGTAAGTTTTTGAAATACAAGGAAGAAAGGAAATTGGGCGATAATTCGAAATATTTTTTGCATTACCTTTCTTAAAAATTGGTAAAAATTTTGCAGTTGTCAGAGTTTTAGGAAAAATTCCTAGAGAAAAGCTATGGTTTATCATAAATGCTACTGGAAAAGAAAGGATATTCTTGGCTATTCTAAGGAAAAAACGTGGAATGTCATCTTCATCATTTATTCTTTTAAGTTTCGAGTTTAGAATAAGACTAGCAATTGCGTGGGAAGTTGTTGGCGTAAGAAACATTGACGAAGAAACTGGGTTTTGCAGATACGAAGAAAAGTTGCAGAAAACGTCATTTGAGAGTTTTTTTCAATTGTTGCAAAAAACTGATTAAATTGGTTGGTAATTTCTTCCGGATTACTGGTTGAAATGCCATTTGAATCATAAATTTCATGAGGTATACTGTTGATTGATTTTTCTGGAAGTAATTCTCGCAAAACTTTGCTAAGTTTGCGAGAGTCATGTTGATGGGATTGCAGCTGCTTGTTAAAGTATAACTTTTTTGCCAAACGAATGATTTGCTTTAATTTATTTGCATAAACTTTGTATAATGATTCAGCAACTTCATTCCCATTGACATACTGTAATCTGACCAGTACGGCGTCTTTTTACGCTTAATTGAAATTAGAATTCTCTTGGTGATCCGTGGTTTTGAATTTATTCTTTTTTGTTTGCAAGAAAGTAATTTTAGTGGGGCATGTGTATTTGTTATTGTTTTAACGATAAGGTAAAATTCTTCAAATATAGCATCAAAATTAGTTGACGAAACCTCGGGTAAATGGGAAAAAAAGTGATCCAACTTCAAGGCAAGCTCTTGAACATAATCTTTTGGTTTGAATTTATATAAGGATTGAATTTTTTTGTTCTCAGTAATTTAGGATAGTTTTGAGTCTAAGAGAATGAAGCAAAAAGTGGGGAAATGGTCGGAAAGATCTGATCTTAGTATGCCAGGAAGCAAGGTATTTTGAGTAATATTAGTTATGATATGATCAAGTAAGGTTGATGATGTGGAGGTTATTCTATTAGGTTTAGTGATAAGGAGAAAAGCAACATTGCTCAACAGTTATACGTTCAAATGGTCTTTAACATGAGGGTGCTGGTTGCATCCTGTCGTGTTTAGGTTCAAATCTCCTAATATTACAAACTTTTTGTGACTTTTGTTTAGATTTGACAAAGTTACATTTAATTTTTCACAAAAAACAAGAGCAATTTTAACGTTTAGTCGTTTTGCGTGCTTCTGGCCTAAACTTTTTCTCGCATTTCTTGTTTTAAGTAGTCGTTGGTGGCTCTTCCCTAGGCTTCCGCGCTGGTAGACTTTAGGCCAGAAGCACGCAAAGCAATTAAACATTAAAACTCTGGCCTGCAAACGTCAAAAACATCATAATTGACTTATTTTTAAGATCATAGAACAAGCAAGTTGCTGGGTTTAAATAGCCAAAATTAATCATGCGAGGAGACGTTTTCTCTAGCTCAAGTGGTAGAGCAGTGGACCGGTAATCCAATGGCTGCAAGTTCGAGCCCTGTGGAAAGACAACTTTTTCGCATTGCTTCTTTTTAAGTAGTCGCCGTTCTGGTGGTTCTTCCCTAGGCTTCCGCGCTGGTAGCATTTAAGACAGAAACATGCAAAACGATTAAACATTAAAACTCTGGCCTGCAAACGTCAAAAACACCATAAATCTTTTATTATCAAAATTATGTTTTTTCAATTAAGCAAACCAAACTATCTTTTGATATTAGTTACCAGAGTAGTTGTTACCGGTAGTATTGAAACTGTGAGCAAATGAGCAAAGTTTGGTTACAAAATCTCTTTAAAAAATGCACTTAATGAAATATGAAAAAATACTCCACAGATTCTAAAACGTTCCAATGGCATCAGTTTAGTTCTAAAGATAATTTCAGGTTCCATATCAAAAATTTCGGTTTAGAGAAGTTAAATTTAGTTCCAGATTGGGAACAAATAGTTCCAATCTGACAAGCCCGATGAGGTCGTAGTCGGAAATCTGTGCCACATATGACCAAAGGAATAGTTTTTGAGGATGTAAATTTAAGTCATCGACTACTAGCAGTAGTCATGAGAAGCCATCTTACAGATAGTGCAGGTGCTACAAGCATTGAGTCATAGAGTCTAAGTTCTTATCTCCTTCATCTAACTATCTCCAGGGCGCTCCCAGCAGTTAAAAATGTAGAAAACCTTTCGTCAAAGCCATGCAAGATGTGCTAGCAGACTTTGAGAGCCTGGGGCTATCTAAGTAGACAATGGTTTCTAAACAAATGAAAACAACAATGGTCTAGTAGGATAACTCCAATACGTCATGCAATCTCATCTACTTCTGAGGACTGATGAGCCCTAACCTCCCTAGACTTGATTTATGCGGGTTAAATCTTTTACTCATCGGCGTTGGTAATTTTGACTTCAACATGTTCCAATGGGTCTAGCAACTACTGAAACACAATGCATAAATGGCGAGAGACTTTATCTGCAAGCCACATCATCCGGGCCTGTCTCAAGTTCAAACCATGCCATGTAATAGAGGGACTACTTTTTTGGATTCTGATATCAAACGCAGCTGATCAACGGATGCCGTGACATTCGAAGCAACAACACAAGACGAATCCTCAAAACATGAAGCAAAGCTTGAACAGAAGATGCGTTTATATTTTACATCTCATCATCATAATGCTGTATTAGTCTTTATCGTTAGTGGTTCTTGTCAACTTTTACGGGAAACGTAAGCAATAAGCATTGTAGCCTCCATAAACCATGGTGATCAGAGAGAGTTGAACTTCGCTGTCTCCTGACCTAGTCATTTCCAGTATCTGCACCAAGAAATGGTTGTGGACTTTTTTAGAACACGGCAAGATTGCCATAACAAGAAAATTGGGACAATGGCACTAAACAAATGTTCTGGTCAGCTTTGAAAAGTCTCTGAGGAACTAGCACTTAGATTTCTTAACCAAGAGGAGCCTGATTACGCGAAGAAACGTATGGTTACTTACAGCATTTATTAAAGAAATCATGCTATGAAGAAAGGCATTGATTCTACTAACTACTTCGATGATCAACAAGTTTTCAATGAACCTGGATCAAAAGCTTCTAATGGAGGAATCAAACTCATGGGTGATCTACCAGGCTCTATGATCACGGCCAAATAGATATTACAGTAATCCAAGTCCCCAATCACACTGCAGGCGTTGGGTGGCGCTTACATAGAAATAACAACTTTACCGGCTTGTAATGCATGAAAGGTATCAGTTGAAATTCTTCATGCAATTTGTAACATAGTATAGCGTCATAGGCATGTCTTAATTCTTGTGAGACCAAAAAAAGTACACTATATACGCTAACTGGGAAAAAAGAGTGGGGTGACACGATGACACCATGATACTTTTGTTTCTAAACAGCAATACTCTGCGCCCAGACGTTAACATATGTGAATATTTTTGAACAACTTTAGTGTTCACGTGCAACCTCTAAATGTTTTTCTATTTTGAAATTTTTTACACGCGATGGTTTTAACCGGAAAGGAACACATTTGCGTTGGTTCCAGTAGTATTTTTTACCGTTAAACTTTTTCTATTCATTTAAGGACCACCCTACAGTAAATTATGCAGGGTGTTGAAGCCCCGAAGCTCGGAGATGGAGCCCCGGAGCGGTCCATTTTTGCCGAAGTTGAAGTCGGAGTGAAGCTTACATATAAGTTTAAGTGGAGTCGGAGCTGGAGCCGGAGCAACGTTGCTGTTTGGTTTCCAGCTCCAGATCTTCTCAGTTGCCCATCGCTTTTCTTTATCACTTTTTAATTTGAGTGTAACTACAAAATGCAAAGTCATAAAATGGCCTTGTAAAAAGCTTAAAAGGAGCTTGTGTTAAATAAAACTAATATCGACTATTCTAATTGTAACCATTTGTGCCACATCCAATAACATTGATTCATATCAGCATTTCAAATAAATGCCGTACCCATTACCTATGAAATATCTAAGTTTTTTTTCTTTTTCCCGCCAAGTTTTGGAGTTCTTGTTGAGGTTTTAGCACCACATCAAGTTGTCGTGGAGAGACTTTTCTCTGCACTTCGGATAACACGATCACATTTTTGATGAATATTTGATGAATTTTGATGAAAGAGTACTCTTGCTTGAAGCAATTCTATTTCTTCGTAATAATTGCTTTTGATTTGAACGATATAGCATACAATAGATAACTAGCTACTTCTTAGTCCCTACATGTCATTAAATTGTGAGCAGCATTTTGGTTGTTGTGTTTTTGAGCAAAGTTTATTTTGAAAGTTACTTTAATTGAGAAAACTGTAGGTGGGCTATATTGACAACGTAAAACTAAGACTCTGTACCAGTCTGAATAATCCGGGAGCTGAAGCCGGAGCTGAGCAGCTCTTTTTAATCAGTTCCAGAGCTGGAGCCGGTGCAATAACAGGATAACACAGAACTCCGGAGCAGGAGCTGGAGCAGCTTCAAAATTTGCCGTGCTCCAACACCCTGGTCTAAGCAAATTTTTGGTTGTTGATTGCATTCAAGACTTACATTAATAGTAAATTTTCTGAGCTGTATCAACTTGTACAGTACATGTACTTATCCCGGCCTGCTCACAACAATTGAAAACCCATATCTCGAACAAAAATCTTGGAGTTTTGGTAATAAACAACTTATTAAGACTCTCCGTGATTTCTAACGAGGGTTATAATAAAATAGAATATCCCGATAAAACAGAACTTCACACAATCTAGAAAAAATATTCAAAAAATCGTGTTGGTTCCAGAGTGGAATGTTTTAATACATTGCACTGTACTAATACAAAGTTTTAATACATGTACATTGCACTGTACGGTTACAGGCATGAAACCAACAGGCCGATACTGGTGATCTTTCTATTCACAATCATACGCCAGTGGCAAGACAAAAATTTGACAATTCCTGTAAGTAGCTAACGCACCGTATAACGTAAGTTTGGAAAATAATGCTAATAGCTCTTGGATTTTTTCCCAATGTTTCATGAAATGCTTTGCCCGAGCAATAGTCTAGTGGAAAAATCCAATAAATCATTCGATTTTTTAAAAATGTGATCGAATTGCACTTTTTAATTGTACAGTTTAGAGCAAAATAACAGATGGTAAATTCCTCTTATTGGCGTAGCCAGATTTTTTGATTCGGTGGGGCCCAAAACCTAAAATAACATGTAATGTCGTCATAAGAAATTTTCAAAAGAGGAACTTTTTGTGAGGCAAAAATATCGTTGAATTGGAAAGATCAGAAGCCGTGGTCTGGTTAGGCAATTAACCAAGACTTTGCTGAAAGAAGAACGCTTAAGCCAATTGTTAAAGGCGGTGAATCATCCAGCCAATTCCGGTGGTTTAGAATAGCTAAAATTGAACTATAAGTTTTGATATTTTTTGTTTTGATTTTGGGGTTGCGTTTGCAAAGATATTCAACAAATACAAAAAGATGTCCCCCCAAAAAAGTTTTTGGAAACTCTGAGTTCTGATCTTCCCGCCAAAACCACAGTTTTCTAAACTATTAGGCCAACTGTAATCATATTAAACTATTAGGCCGAACTATCTCTAAACTATTAGGCCTAATAGTTTAGAGATAGTTAGGCCTAATTAGACCTAAACTATTTAGAAATAAACTATCTCTAAACTATTAGGCCTACCACAGTTCTCTGAACCGTTAGGCCTACTGTGGTTTTGGCGGGAAGAACAAAACTCAGCGTTTCCAAAAACTTTTTTTGGGGACATCTTTTTGTATTTGTTGAATATCTTTGCAACCGCAGCCCCAAAGCAGCCCCAAAATTAAAACAAAAAAATATCAAAAATTATAGTTTAATTTTAGCTATTGTAAACCACTGGAATTGGCTGGATGATTCACCGCCATTAAATAGCAAAAATTACTAAATTTGGAAATATGTTGAGTAAACTATTGTAACTCAAACATATCACAGCCACCGGAGGCTGTGGGGGTCTGAGGCCGAAGCCCTCAGCCGCTGGGCGATTAAAATGGCGTTAAAATTGCTATTTTTGCCCCAAAATTATAACAATCACCCAGCGTTATTATTGTTCTACAAAAATTTTATAAAAATCACCCGCTGGGCGATTGAAATAGCGTTAAATCGCTATTTTTGAGGCAAAATTATAAAAATCACTCAGGGGCTGAGGGCTCCGCTCCCAGGCCCCCTCTGTAACACACTTGAGTTGCATCAGTTTGTTCTGCTCGGGGTCTAAATTAGATAATTTATATGCAAGCAAATGTACTTTTGGCTTAAGCAACTCCCTTATCAGAATCCTGGTTGTGCTTCTGCTCGCATTCGCTGCAGCTGTAGACAGATTTTCAGCGATTACATGGGCCGCATACGAAATGAGCTACAAACGTTGCCGGGCTTATATGTCTCTTTTTTTTCAAACATGAGTACAAAATTGCATAGGTGGGCAAGTTAACGCAAAACGTTAGCTTCGTTAATCACAAGTCCGTTAACAAACTTCACACCTCCGTTAACGTTAATCCGTTATTTTCAGCTTTAATTAACGGAAGTTAATAAAGTACGTTAATCCGTTAACATTTTGCGTGCAACTTACATTTCGTTTTATTCACTCGCTTCTAGAACACATATTGACGCTGTTGAGCTGATTGTAAATATTTACTGCTGTGGTGGTCTTTTAGTGTTTTGGAAGTTACATTTTACAGTCTAATCTAATAATTTCAAGACAAAAACAAGTTCAAATGCACAACGAAGCTGAAAGATATTAACGATAAAAACCTTAACAAAAGTTAACAGAACTTAACGGAAGTTACTTTAGTCCGTTAACAGCACTTAACGGAAGTTAATTTAGTCCGTTAACATGAAAAAACTTTTTAACGGATTAACGAATTAATGAAAAAGTTAGCTTCGTTATTAAGGGATTAACGATTAACGGACTTGTGCCCACCTATGCAAAATTGTTAAAACAGCACATTACTTGTTGCCGTAAAATATCAGATTTTATGTGCAAAGGTTTAGTCTATTTTAGTGCCCCCCCACTTTCGGCTAGTGCCTTCTCACTTCGTTTGCTCTGGCGACGTTACTGCGGGCGAACTTATATTATGTTTTCAGACGTTTTTAACAACTTTTTTAATTTTTTTGAACTGGCGGTAAAATATTAGTTACTGTTACGCATTTGCTTGTAAACATATTATTTTGACCTACAGAAGTTATCAGACTTCAGCGACGGATTCTATACATTGGTAGGAATAGTACTCAAATTGTAGGGGGGACGTCCCCCATCAAGATTTGGCGTCCCCACACTGAGATTTGAGCGCTGGATGATCAGACGAAAACGGACCTCTCAGCACAAATAAATCCCACAAAGGTCGGCCGAATATCCCAAATTGCGGTGAAGACCCTTTTTTTGTTCTTTACTTGATTTCGAGAACAAAAACTCTCCAACTTTCGGTCAAGATCTTTTTTTTTGGTCTTCACTCGATTTCGGGGACGGAATTACATAATTTCCACTGAAGTACTTTCGCATTCCGAATGCGTTTGCTCAAGGCTGCTAAAGCGTCCTTCCATGCAAAATTTTACAGTTAGGTTCTGGGTAGGACAATGGACGAAACGCGACTTTGTTTAAACTAAGCACAGTAATTTGCTATTGCTGTTGATAAATTATATGCAAAGATATTTTGTTGAGAGAACGTTGAATTTGTGTGGTTAAGTCAGGGAAAAGTTGATCGGTGCAAAGATTAGATATGTTGCCAATGATCTGCACGTACATACATTAGTGACGTTTCCAAGTTTCGAAATTAAAGTTGGTAAGTCAGGGTCCAGCCATGGTATAAATGAAGTTCGTTTAAAAATAAAAAATATATATAGTAAGTTGTTGAGCTCATCAGGGGTCAAGTGAGTTGAGCGTCTGCTACTAAAACCGTAAACATGGCTTTAATTTCCGGGCGGGCCAAATCAAGAACTACAAAAACTGATATTCATACCTTCCCTGTTGGATGTTCAGCAATGAAATGGGACCGTGTGAAGAGCCTTCATTGTGTGTGGCTGACAAATGAGCAGGTGGCAGCTTGACTCGAAGACCGAAAAGTTCTTTTGCTGTTTCCTGGCCAAAGCAACTTGGCAAATAAACTGTAATTTCAATTAAAATTGGTAAAAAGATTGGTTCTGCTATTAGCAAAATATCAGGGTGTTGGAGCAGGGCAAATTTTGAAGCTGCTCCAGCTTCTGCTCCGTAACTCTTCCTTATCCTGTCATTGCTCCGTTCCAGCTCCGGAGCTCTTCGCTATTCTGTCATTTTCAGGCTCCAGCTCCCGAATTGTTTAGACTGGTACAAAGTCTCAGTTTTACGTTGTCAATACGTTGTCAATCTACAGTTTTCTCAATTAAAGTAACTTTCAAAATAAACTTTGCTCAAAAACACAACAACCAAAATGCTGCTCACAATTTAATGACATGTAGGGACTAAGCAGTAGTCAGTTATCTTCTGTATGTTATATCGTTCAAATCAAAAGCCATTATTACGAAGAAATAGAATTGCTTCAAGCAAGAGTACTCTCTCATCAAAATTCATCAAAGATTCATCAAAATTGTGATCGTGTTATCCGAAGTGCAGAGAAAAGTCTCTCCACAGCAACTTGATGTGGTGCTAAAACTTCCAACAAGAACTCCAAAACTTGGCGGAAAAAAGAAAAAGACTTCGAAATTTCATTGGTAATGGGTACGGCATTTATATTTGACACGCTGATATGATCGAAAACGAACTTATCTGAAAAACGTATAGGACTTTGTTCTTAGTGGAAATAAAGGAAAATGAAGGACGTATGCGAGGTGTGTTTGAAAAGTAACGGGACTGTGCCCGCTGCACAAACAACTTTTATCGCAGAGAAAAAGCATTGCTTTCTATGATGTCACAATCACTTATGGTTTCGAAAACTAAATTTCAGCATTTTGTGACAACTACATTTGTTTTTGCACGTTTTTCTGCCAAGGCACTTTCTGTGTGACCGTTGTGTGAAAATCGGATAAAATTGAGAATTTTTGGCTTTTTTTTTTCTGTAGTGCAAAGGATTAGCGTCGAACAACGAATCATCAAGAAAATTCTTTTCCGTTTTGGAAAAACTCCAACTGAAGCACTAAAGTTGCTTCAAGGCGTCTGTGGTGATGACACGATGTCAAGAACTTGTCCTTTTGAGTGGCACAGGAGGTTCAACGAGGCAAGAGAGGTGATAGAAGATGATCACAGGAGTGGGAGGCCATCCACATGCGGAACGGATGAAAATGTTGAGCGTGTGAGACAGAAGATGCGGAGCGATCGCCGTCTTACTGTTAGAATGATAGCAGATGAGCAGGCTATTAATAGTGAGAAAGTATGGAGGATCATTACGGAAGATCTGGGGTTGAGGAAGATCTGTGCAAAAATGGTACCAAGGTTGATGAATGAAGAACAAAAGGAGCAGCGTGTGCAGGTGTGTCAAGACATTTTGGAGCAACTCGAAATTGAACCCAACTTGCTGAAAGGAGTTGTTACTGGCCATGAGTCATGGATCTTTGAGTACGATCCACTCACCAAACGACAGAGCCTTGAATGGAAGAGTGCATTGTCACCAAAACCCAAAAAGGCGTGGGTGTTCAAGTCCTAAACCAAGGTGATGCTGATCGCTTTTTTTGATGTCCATGGAATTGTCCACGCCTCATTCTTGCCACAAGGCCAAACTATTAATCATCACGTGTACAAAAACATATTGCGACGTCTGATGCGCTCAATGAGGGAGAAAAGAAGAGAACTGTGGGAAACGAGGTCATGGCTGCTTCATCATGACAATGCTCCAGCTAATAAATATCTTGGAAATTTGGGAGTTTCTTGCCAAAAATAACATTGCTGTACTGGAGCAACCACCCTACTCTCCAGATCTGGCCCCTTTTGGCTTCTTTTTGTTTCCCAAACTCAAGGAAGTCATCAAAGGAACTCGTTTTCAAAGATTCAGAAACCATTAAAACATCCATGACGAGAGGGCTCCAAGCGATCCCGGAGGAGTGCGTGGAAGCGTGGCACAGGAGATTGGAAAAAGTGCGTGGAAGCGTGGCACAGGAGATTGGAAAAGTGCGTGAAAGCGTCGCACAGGAGATTGGAAAAGTGCGTGGAAGCGTGGCACAGGAGATTGGAAAAGTGCGTGCAAGCGTGGCACAGGAGATTGGAAAAGTGCATCACGCCCAACGAAATTACTTTGAAGGCGAGATGTTGTAAAATTTACATGTCAAATAAAATAAAACATTTATAGACCTAGTCCCGTTACTTTTCAAACACACCTCCTACGTCTCTCGTGGTCAAAGTGTTAACTTTTCAGCGATTTTACTCTTCGTAATCAATCATAATTTGGCAATCAGTTCAACGGTATTTATACCCCTGGCCCACGTGGTCAAAGAAACTATCTCAGACATTAATTGCTACCCCGAAGGAAAGAATAATAACATCAATCAAGTAAAAAAAATAGCAATTACAGGACAAACAAATAACTGAAGCTCCGATTTTGGTGTAACTCGTAAGTCGTAATTACAAGCAATTCAAATAATACCAGAGTAAGCAGGAATTTAATTCAACGAGAGTTAAGTGCGGCAATTTGAAGCATAAAAGCAAAGTTGTTTTTGACCCAAGCATGACCCATCCATTAAGGACAAAAAACTCTTTCGATTGCAATAGCTTTTGGTGAGAGAAGGACAATCAATGTTGTTTGATGTAGCACAACTGACTAGGTGATGACCGAGTGAACGTAATTTAATATTTGTCCTTGTGTAATTTTCTGCGGTATCCGATTATCGGCACATGTCGCTCATTGCTGTGGGTGATGTTCTGTAGTGAACGAATATTGCGAGACAAAATAAAGTTAATTTGTCTTCGTTCTAGCTTTTCCTTGTTCACTCGCTGTTTATATGCCGCTGCTTTGCTTTATGTCATTATTATGATTATGAAATAACTTATTCTAAGAATAAAAGAGCCAAAGCTGTCGTTAATATTTTATTTAAAAAGATACGTTTCGACTAATTACATAAGTCATTGTCAAGCTCTAAATAATGCACAAGAAAAATTAGAGTAATAGGTAACCTGCAAGGTCAAATCGAACAAAACAGGTAAAAAATACGGAAATTAACGCAATATAGTCCTACAGTGCGACAACATCATTGCTTTCAAGAATGTGCCCAAACCAAGGAAGTACCTATTCAATTTCTAACGGCATATTAAATCTAACCAAGCGACACTCATCCATTCAACTGCCAAAACACATCTAGAAACCGTCTTATACAATCTCAGACTTTCATACTGTCTTTAATAAAATTACGTTGTATAAGACGGTTTTTAGATGTGCTTTGGCAGTTGAATGCATAAGTGTCCCTTGGTTGGATTTAATATGCCGTTATAAATTGAATACTTACTACCCTGGTTTGGGCACATTTTTGACAGCAATATTGTCGTCAGACTGTAGAACTATATTTCGTTAGTTTCGGTATTTTTTGCCTGTTTTGTTCAACTTAACCTTGCTGGTTACCCATTACTCTAATTTTTCTCGTGCATTTTACTCTAATTATTTACAGATTGACAATGACTTAAGCAATAAGTCGAAACGTATCTTTTTAAATAAAATGTTAACGAGAGCTTTGGCTCTTTTATAGTTAGTGAAACGGTTTCGCAAGATTAATTATTATGCTCCAAAATTGTTATCCTAATTGCTGTTTGTAATAAAAGAATTTTGACACTCATTGCGTGCGGACTCACTAAAGTTACAATTAGAATAGTCAATTTTAGTTTTATCTAACAAAGCTCCTTCTAAGCTTTTTACAAGGCCATTTTATGACTTTTCATTTTGCAGTTACACTCAAATTAAAAACAGTGATAAAGAAATGCAATAGGCAACTAAGAAGATCTGGAGCTGGGAGCTATCCTACAGTAACGTTTCTACGGCTACAGCTCGAGAATCCTACAATAACGTAAGACGCAAATTCACTTGTTTTGTGACCTACCGTTATATTGATCGTGTTGTCAGTTACCTATTCTCGACCAAATTTCTAGTTCGGTGCCAATTAGACTCCAATAAAAAATCCGAGCTTCCGTTAAAAAAGTATACGGTAGTTTCATACAAGCAACAATTTAATATTAATCGGAAGATGTAGATATCGGTATTCTAGCGGCGACTGCTGGCGAGGAAAAACCCAAGTTTTATGCCGAGCCGGATTAACAACGCACGGGCTCCTGAAGCTACGGGAGAAATGGATCTACAAAAATAGTAATAGTATAACACGGTTGTAGCGGCGCGAACTACGATGGGATGTTGATTGGTTGGCATTCTGTTCATTGAAAGTTATGTTTGTTCTTCTCCGAAAAAGTCGTGTAACTTACTTTGAAAAAAACTAAAAGTACCGGTACCTAGTACCGCAAAAGCGATTTGGTACTTTTGTTACAGATTACCGGTACTGAATTACTTTTGAAGTACCGGTGACCATCTTTGACAATTTTAGTAGCATAATTAGTTTCACTCAATACAAAAATTGAGCATCTCTTCTGACGTTCTTCAACTCTTGCGTGAACACAACACTACATAAGTCTGTAGTTGCTCAGTACCATCTCGAAAGTTAAGTAGAACACTGGCCTAATATGATTATAGGCCTACTCAACTGCAAAAAAAAAATGTGAAGGAGAAATGCTGTTTCACTTTTTCAAACTTAATTGCGTGGGTTACGTCATAATCGCAAAATCTGGATTCTCGCACCGCTTCAGCACCGCTCTGCTACGAGCAGCGTTCAATAAAAAAAAGGAAAACATTATTGGCAGGTTAAGTACAAGCATGCAGTCAGTGGTGCCGATCTTTGTTGAGCATTGGGGGGATAATTTGCATTTTTACTGTTTTTTTTGGTCTTCCCCTGAATTTGGGGAAAAAAGTGTTCTATTTTTCTATTTTTGATGAAGACCTTTTTTTTTTGGTCTTCACCTGAATTTGAGAAAAAAAAGTGCTCCATTTGCATTTTTTTTGGTCTTCACTAAATTTCCGAACCTGAACAAAATCGTGGTCGAGGTTCATCTCTCCCAATGTTGAAAACAGGGCAAAATTAAAGGAGATGAACCTCGACCACGATTTTGTTCAGGTTCGGAAATTTAGTGAAGACCAAAAAAATGCGAATGAAACACTTTTTTCCCCTAAATTCAGGTGAAGACCAAAAAAAAAACAAAACAAAGGTCTTCATCAAAAATAGAACATATTTTCCCCATTTTTCTCTCAGATGTACACCAATTCAAATTATTGGGTGGATAGATCCAAATTATTGGGGGGATATATCTACCCCATCTCCCCCTTGCTTCGGCACCCCTGCATGCAGTAATTGCCATCAAGGTTTTTATGCCTTTTGTATGGATTTACATTGCGAGAACTACGGAATTTGACTTGTGATTAGTGAATAAGATATTAATTGTCAGATTTGGGTAGCTATCCAAAATAAGTTACGTATGTTGAACAAATTAGATGGTCCGATAAACTTTTCGAAGCATTGGGGTGACTGTTCAAACAGGTCCCGGCCCTATCGGCGCCCCTACCCTTCGCCCCTTTCATCCTGGCTGCGCAACTGACTGCGAACTAAAAAAAATCTTGAGCGTGATCTAAAAAAACAAAACAACTGGTCTTTTAAAAAAATGTTTTCACGAATTGTTTCAAGTCATGATTAATCACTAACCGAGTACCGGTAACAATTCTATAGGCCTACATTCCTATTCCGCGACACATTCGCAAAAAAGTGTTAACAAAATGGATTATTGCACCACATTTATGTACTTTGCAGTTGGTGGTCAGCAATTTCGCAAGGAATCGACAAATTTTCTAACGAGAATTACGTTTCAACGTTATCATTCCTTTTTCCTCAACTGCTTGTTGCCTTGTCGTTACATGACGCTCAACAAAAGTATACTGAGTAAACCGAAATGGGGGACAAGCAGTGGCTAGGGCGGGCTCAATCTTTTGGCCCTCACGTAGCAATGGCTGTGTTCGCTCGTCAACAAATAACACTGTATGAATTACCACAGAAAGTATTACAAAAATTCTTGAATATAGGTAGCAATAGTTGTGTCATTTCCTGAAAAACTTATTACGACACAAATAACTACTGTACATTTCTAAAACTGCAAGTGGGATCTTCCGTAGCAGTGATAAACGCGCTACTTGGAAGTCGGTTAAGTTCTTGCTTGTTAAGCTTGAGACAAACAATTACCAAGTGCAAGCAAGCAAAGTACTGAGTGGCCATACTGGTATAAGCTATTGGCAAACAAACATGGGCGATGATTTGGAAGGAATTGAAGATGAATTCACACTTGCCCAGCAAATGAAAGACTCTTGTTGTGATAAGTCAGGTAAAGAAACAAACCCAGAGCAAGCAGCCGAAATTCTACATCAAATTGGACTGATTTATAGAAAACGGAGCCCGGACAAAATATCACTCATTAAAAGTGCTGGATTGCTAAACGCTGCCATTGTTAGGAATCCGCCGAACGTTTCACAAATCAAATCCGATCTTTCCGAGTTATGCCGTTATATTCTCGAACAATCAAAAGCAAACAATCAGACTGCGGATTTGATCGAAAAAAGTGAACATATTAAAGATTTAATCACAAAGCTGAGAAACGACGTGATAAAATTTCTAAAAAGCACCGTTTCAAAAATTTCAGAAGGAATCTCAAAAACACAACTGAGAGCTCAGCGTCAAAAAAAAACAACAGCAATCCAACTGATCAACAAATCAATTGCGCACAAATACAAACTAATTATGGCTGAAATAAGCCAATACTGTGAACAAGTTATGGGTAAACCCCCTTGTCAATACGCAATCGTTGGAATGGGCTCTCTCGCTCGCGAAGAAATCACGCCCTACTCGGATTTTGAGCATATTATTCTTTTGTGTGATGACAAAAACTATATATTATATTTGGAATATTTTAAATGGTTTTCAGTGATTTTTCACATTGTTGTTTTAAATCTACAGGAAACCATTGTGCCTAGTTTAAACATTGCCAGTTTTAACGGCAACGAGTCGAGTTTAGGAAATTGGTTTTACGATGATGTAACACCACGAGGCATTTCATTTGATGGAATGATGCCTCATGCATGTAAGTTTCCACTGGGCAGACAACAACACACCAAAAACAAACAATTTACCACCGAACTCATCAAACCAGTTAGTGAAATGTTGGAATATCTCAGTTCTGATGCAGATTTGAAAAACGGTTATCATTTAGCTGACATATTAACAAAAACATGTTTTGTGTTCGGAAATGAGGACATTTTCAAACAATTTGCAAATGGCGCCCAAAAGTACTGCAACGCGAAATCACAAACAGACACCATTAACGATATCAAAAACCAGGTGAAAAAAGATTTGGACAACTTTTCAACACGATTTCGACTGAGCAACTTGAAATCACAACACACAATCAACATCAAGCAACTAGTGTATCGCAGCACCACCATATTCATTTCAGCGTTGGCCAGGAAACACAATATTTCAGCAAACTCATGTTTTGGTATCATTGACGAAATGGCACGAAACAAACAAATAACTCAAAACACAGCTGAGAAATTAAACTTCGCAGTTGCCATTGCATGTGAAATGAGGTTGAGAGTTTACATGGACAAAAATTCTCAACGCGACAACGCCATTGATTTGAAACAAGACGGCATTAAAACATTTGTGGATATTGTAGGCGTGACATGCACTATCAACTACTTTCAAATTGCATATTGTTTGCAATGTGAGGTGGCAAAACAGCTCAACTTCACCAAACTTCACTTTTATACCGATCCGCAATTAATCAACATCACAATTGGTTTAGCATTTGGAGAGAAGGAGTTACCAAGTTTTTCTGAAGATTCGCAAAAGCAAGCTTGGAATTCAAGTAAATTTGATTTTGATGCATGTATTGAACAACTAGAATCGAAAATGAAAACGCTGGGTCCAAAAACAATCAAAAGTATCTGGCAGAAAAGATTTCAAAACTTGTCAAATATATTTCGCACAACCTCCGCCAGTTCTTCAAACCAAACTGACCTAAATCATCAGCAAATCGAATATGTCGCAGATTGTTTATATTCAGCAGAAATATTTGATGAAGCTGTGGAATTTTACAAACAATTGTTAGGCATTTGTGAAAGCAAATCAATAGACAATAACCGTGATTTTGACGTTGCAAGGACGAACTTTCAAATTGGAAATTGTATGATTAAATTAAAGGAGCCGGCAGAAGCATTGACTTATCATCGACGAGCCCTTGAAATCCAAGAAAATTTATCGCATGCCGCTGACCGTGAACTGGCTGTTGCCCGCACACTTAACAACATTGGTTTGTGTCATAAAAATTTGCATAACTACGATGAAGCGTTAACAAATCTAAACCGAGCACTTGAAATTGAACAAAATACAACTCTGAATGCGGATACCGATCGGAGTGTTGCCAACACACTTCACAACATTGGTTTGTGTCATATTGGTTTGCATAACTACGATGAAGCGTTAACAAATCTAAACCGAGCACTTGAAATCGAACAAAATACAACTCTGAATGCGGATACCGATCGGGATGTTGCCAGGACACTTCACAACATTGGTAGCTGTCATATTGGTTTGCATAACTACGATGAAGCGTTAACAAATCTAAACCGAGCACTTGAAATCGAACAAAATACAACTCTGAATGCGGATACCGATCGGGATGTTGCCGACACACTTAACAACATTGGTTACTGTCATAACGATATGCATAATTACGATAAAGCGTTAACAAATCTAAACCGAGCACTTGAAGTCCAACAAAATACTTCGCTTGATATTGACAAGGATCGTAGTTTTGCTAACATACAACGTGAGATCGGTAGATGTCTGACTGGTTTGCAACAATACGTAGGCTCATGGAATTGTTTGCAACAATCACTAAAAGTTTTTCAAAACATAACGCTAGACGAAGAAAAAGACCTCGACATTGCTGAGATATTCACTGACATGGGCGAATGTCTGATGGGAAAGCGGCAAAACGCGGAAGCGCTCATGTATTTGAAAAAAGCGCACAAAATCTATCAAACTCAGATTAATTGGGAAAAAGACCCTGACCTTGCCAGGACACTTAATACCACGGGCATCTGTTTGATGGATTTGCAAGAATATGCACATGCTTTGAGTTGTTTCAAAGAATCGCTTGAAGTTTACAAAAAGCTTCCATTAAACAAATACATAGCGAACAAAATTAAATCTGTTTGTTGCAAAATTGACGAATGTACTTTGAAACTTGGATGATTTGCTGTCAAGACGAACATAAAGTGAACACAAACGCAATATAAATTTTGATGCAAATTATTTGCGATACAAGGGAAAAGAGTCAAACCTTGACCTTGCGAGTGAAAATCATTTTTACATTTAAAAAGTTTCACACTATTTTGAATGGCCACGTTTTTACTTGGCCTGTATTTCATATACATGAATCCTAAGAACTCTAATTTTTGTCAACTTTAAGATAATCGATAACATGCAACTGATTAGTATACTTTCAATTGTTGTTCGTTCACACTGTCACAAACAGATCTCTGCTCTGGATTTCGTCATCTCTTGATTCATGACGTCTAATCCAAATCTGCCCACTATCAAGACATGGTGGGAGATCTGGCCGGGAGGTTGTAAAGGAAATAGTTGGCAGTACCTAACCAGCAGCATTTTATTGATTATTAATGAATCGAAAAACATAAAAAACAACATGTAAATTTAGAAACGGGGGTGGGAAGGCGTTTTCATGGTTTCTGTTGAGCATATTGAAAACACAAGTCAAACTTTAAAAAACAATCGAATTGTAACATGCTGTAGTACGACAAACTTTCAAACTTTCGGACTCTGTGTTCGCGCTCTAGTGCCTGGGGTAAATTTCCTACGGGATATTTTATTGGTGGCAAATTGTTGTAAAGTCTTTGCTAAGAAAAATGTATAGCATATCATCAAAGCAATAGCGACTGCGATTTCAAAATGAAATCAACTTTATTATGGTGCATTAAAAGGTTGAAATTTAAGCGATTGTCGAGTGAGTGCGGTACACGCAAATCCGCAACTGCGTTGTCGTTGCTAAGTAAGCTGAGTTAGTTTGGGGCGTTCATCAAATCTAACAAATGTTCTTTTTTCACTTGGCGGTTCAAGATGCGGTTAGTTTTAGGTTGCGTAAATAAAAAAATAGGTTAATTGAACGGTAAAGTGAAATTTAGTATGGTTCCACGTCCCACTAAAAAGTTTCCGAAAAATCAAGTATAGCTGAAACGAAAAAATTGCAAAAAATAAAAACAGGCTACAACAAGTGTTCTCCATTTGCTTTTTTGATTTGTTTTACAATAAAGCTATTATGCATGCAATAAACTTGCACTTCACGAAAGCCTATCTTTGATTGTGACGCAACAACAATTCATGAAATATAAAAATTCTATGCGAGTCACGCATTTTGAAGATCATTGAAACAGGTAAGTGCAGTTTTTCACCCAGAAAAACATAGTTAGACACTGCACTATGCAAAATGTATTGGATGCAATAAAATACAAATTTTGATGCAAATTCACTTGCGGAATCAGCAACGACAGAGGGAATTGAATCCCGACCTTGTGAGTAAAAATTCGCCTTCATCTTTATTACAAAATTTGTCTTTGTAAATTTCCAAATGCGCTTCAAAATTTGTCAGAAACATGTGGCAAGTCTGTCCGATCTAAAATCGAACGTAAGAATTTATGTTCGTACCGGTATCTCAACGCTATCGGTATTTTTGTTAACGCAATGAATTTGGAAACTGCAGGCATATGACATCATCGTAAAACCATTCCTGGCAGACATTCTTGTTTATTTTGCTGCAAATGTTCGAATCAATTGTTAACCCATTTTGTATTTGTTGTGTTTTATTTGTTTTACTTTTGCTTCTGTTGTGGACTTTGATTTATGATTTTCCTTAAAAAGCACTATTTAGCTAGATTAGGAAAAAAAAATTAAATCGGCGTTTCACTGAATTTCCGGTTGTTTAGAACTCAGTTGGTCATGCTTTGCAATACAATGGTTTGTGCTGCAGCTTGAAACGTTATACAAGAGAACTGCTGAGTAATTTAATCTATTACAATTTGTGTACTGGCTCCAAAATTGTTTTTGTTGCGAATATTTGACTGATGTTCAGCAGGATGCGTGTTTTGATCCTTTTTGCCAACATCTTACATTGGATTTTGATCGTTTCAACGTTGTACTCTCTGTTGCTACACATCACAAGTTTGATACTCTATACGTAATTGTTAACGAAGAATGAATATTGATTTTTGTTATTTATTGTTTTGATTGTGTTTATGAGCTTGTTTCCATTTGTATTTCATGCATCATATTCAATGTAATATGTGCATTATTAATTGCTCTGTTAATATCCACGGTCAAAATCATGCCCTAGCAAAATTTTATCCTTCTTGGTGGAGTTTACATTGTTAGACGTCACTTATAATGATATTGTTGCGCAAGTTTTTTTAGTATTTTTTATGATTGTAAGCTTTTTTTATTTTTGGTGTTTTTAATTTTCACGTATCTTTCGCTTTGACGCAATTTTTTTGCATAATCGGTGATTGATTTGTTTGATTACTTTACGTTCTGTAACACTTTGCTTTGCTGCGTTTTAGTTTATACTTTAATGCACCTTTTAAGTTTTTTCCACTTCTTTATTTGCGTAATAATTGATTTGATTGCTTACTTACGCTCTATGTTGCGTCATTTACGCAAAACTTGACGCAGCTTCTATGCAGATCGATGGTTTGAGTGGGACGTGTTGGCTGTGGTTGGTTGCAGAACACAAACAAACATCACGTATCTGATGCAACATAGTGGTAATATTTTCAGATGAGCCCAAAATGTTGATGTCATGTATGAACTACAGATTTTGAATTTGTGGTCATTTAATTTTGTGTTAAAGTGTTGAGTGTAGTTATTTTCAATGGTCGTTTTATTTTTAATCAAATGCAATGTCGGGACATCAGTGTGACTGACGCAAAAGCATTTATACGTTGAAAAGTTTTCAACCACAAGTAGCAATGTCCTGTCGACGCCCAATCTACGCCCCTTCCAATCCTTTCCTTTGCACAAACTCACAATTTTGAAACCCGATTTTGCAACCTCCGCATTTTTTTCGTAGAAATACTTTTGTTATGGAAGATTTCTCTGATCTGCTAAGAACAAAACGACTACTAATGTAACTGCAAATGTTGAGATAAAGCAGGATTGCCAAGTTTTTCAGCAAAAAGTAGTAAGTTACTTTTGAATTTTGGGATCTGAAGTATGATGGTGTCAGAATTTTCAGCAAGATGCTTGGGAGAATTTGGGTGAGAAGTTTGAAAATCTTTGCTTATGGTTAATTCTGTATTCCTTGATCGTTCCTCTATGTTTTTTTTTTTTTTGCAAAAATGGAATCATCTAAGCTGAAATTATTTGTTTGATAATGGTTTGATGACCAATTGGATTAAAAAAAATGTAACATTGCAGTATATGGTGGGGTCAAGGACAAAACCTCGGGCGACTGAAAACTAAAATGTTTAATTATTTTTAATGGATTGCTATTATTTTTAAGTTTGGGATAAAAAATAGGTCAAAAGTTGCACTGATTTACAATCGAAAGCAGAAACTTGTGCTTCCAATCAGGCACCGGGATCGGCTATGGGGCTCATCAGTTTGCATTGAATTTGTGGTTTCTGAGTTTAAGGGGGAATTGATGTCTAATTTTGACTCATTTATTGCCGCAATAAATAAATTTTTTCCTTAATTTTGAGGCTGATTTCAAAACTCTTCGACTTCTACATTCAAAGATATTTGGATTTCTTTTTTGAACTATTTGTAGCAATCCTGCCAATTTTTGAAAAATAATTTTTGAATCAACTTTAGGTTTCGCTCATGTGGACGCAGCAATATTGTTAAGAAAGCATAATTACCACGATTACAAAAACATATAAACTATTCCAAAACTAACCCTAATCTAAACTCATAAAAAATAAATCATGAAAAAGGCGCGAATGAATATTTTGTAGTTTCGTTTTATTCTCTTTTACTTGAATAAAGATGCTGGTCAATAATGGATCGGAGCAGGGCTCAGCTAAACTTTAATATTTTAGTTTAATCTGATTGCCTTATTCATGTACATGTGTGGTCGCTAGTTTCCTTGATGGCGCTACGGAGCTGAAGTTAAGCTTTTCCTGAACATTCTATCAAAAACAAACCAATCAGCAATACAACGGTCCACTCCCAACAGCTATGGGCCCACTCGCCAGCGCTTTGAGTCCACTCATTTCTTTGAATTGTAAAGATTTGTGTTGAAGTTTCTTTGAGAAGGAAACGGGATTATGACGTCACCTGCTGCTTAGTGCTTTATAGTTTCAATTTTACCGCTTTTGGCGCTGTACAACCGCATAACTGGTCAACATTTGTGCATGAAATATCGGAAGTCAAACAACTTCTAACGTTGTTGTGAATTGAAACCATTCGTGAAAACCAGCGATCTTCGAATAGTTTTGTTAACATCAGATAAAACTTTCCCTTCTTTGTTGGATGTACAGCAGATTTCATGAAGAAATCAAGTCTGAAGTTATGAAAGTCTGTTTAAGGAAAGGACGGACATAAAACAAATTCGAACGTAGGACAATAAATTATTTTGATGCAATCTATAAGAATTTCTACAAGCCGTTATTGAAATTTTGCAGACAAATGTAGATTCAAAATTCGCAGCGGGTTAATTAGTTAGATCTTAGCGACTTTTGCCACTGAGCTTCACAAACGCAACAAACGCCATTTAAAATGCTCATTACGTCATAGTTAATTAGTTATCATTGTTTGCTGATCTCCATATTCTGTGCATTATTATGATGTTTCAATGGGTAACATAAAAAAATCATTGGATGAAAAATTGTGATTTTTCTGGTTTTGCAATAGAAAGTATCTGAGAGCTAAATTTCCTGAACTCGAAACCATTAAAAAGGGCATTCCGATTGAAAATTGAAATTCACGCTAACATAATTTGCGACACCAAACAAGAAATTTAGCAGAGTGGTTTATTCCAACTAAGCTTTCAAGCAAAGTTACAGCCCCTCAAATCCCACTTATAAACTGCAGCATTAAGTCCGATTAAACATGTTTCATCTTTCTCTCACCTCATTCAATTTTCACTTAAACTCATGCGAGCTTTTTTAATACAGGCTCAGAGGCGGGCCACCGGGAGGACTGGGAAGAGCATTTCCTCCTCAATCACTTCTCGTGCCATTTTTCGAACGCGTCCAAATCCAATGAGATTTAAGCGGTGTAAGAGTGGGGTGACGTCATTAAGTACGAGTTGGGTTCTACTTCTTTCCAAACTCATTCAATGCGTCGTAACCAACTATAGCTACATTCTGTTTATATATTTCAAGTTGAGCTATTAAATCGGTGTGTAATTAGACAGCCCATTGAAGTGCATAGTTGGTATAGTAACAAAATAAACAAGAAACTAATGGCCGCCGTGCTAATTTTGCATGGTATGATAGTTGAACTTTTGGCTTTGCAGAAGTCATCAAAAGCTTTGCTAATATGAGAAGGCTTTAGCAATCTAATCAAAATGCAGTGATTTCGCGGTGTAATATTTGTAAAATGTACACAGTACAAAATTACTCCAAATGTCTGAAAAGCACTTATATGTTACAGGTCTGACATAAAGCACATGTCAGTAGATACAATTCAAATTTCGACAACGTTCAACTTTTTATGTACATTAGGGTTGTTCAAAACAACTTTTTTTTTCAAATTTAACCCATCGCCCCCGAAAATTGTTAGGTTGGTGATAGAAACCCCACATACCAAATTTCAGCTCATTCGGTTCACAGGGA